>CATOCB010000066.1:0-600000 GCA_951411735.1 Somateria mollissima
GGGCCGGGGACCCGACAGGACCCGGTGATCCTTCGCTGGTGTCCCGATGCAACCCGGGGACCCGGGCCGGGGACCCCACGTGACCCGGGGACCTGGGGCCGGGGATGTCACCCGACACTGGTACCCGGGGCAGCGACCCGATACGACCCGGGGACCTGGGTCCGGGGTCCCGACCTGACCCGGTGACCTGGGGCCAGGGTAACCACCTGACCCGGGGACCCGGGCCGGGGACTCGGTATGACTCCGTCTCCCGGGGCCGGCGTGGTCACCTGACACTGGTACCCGGGACAGCGACCCGACATGACCCGGTGACCCGGGGCCGGGGTAACGACCTGTCCAGGGGACCTCGGGCCGGGGACCCGACAGGACCCGGTGACCTGGTTCCGGGGTGCCGACCTGACCCGGTGACCTGGGGCTGTGGTGTCGACCGGACTCGGGGACCTGGTCCGGTGTCCCGTCATGACCCGGGGACCTGGGGTCGGGGTGGTCACCAGACCCTTGTACCCAGGCCTGTTGACCCGACATGACCCTGTGACCCGGGGCCTGGGTAAAAATCCAACCCGGGGACCCGGGCATGGGACGTGACATGACCCGACCTGGGTCCAGGGTCCAGACCTGACCCGGTGACCTGGGTCCGGTGTCCCCACGTGACCCGGTGACCTGGGTCTGGGGTCCCAACGTGACCCGGTGACCTTGTGCCGGTGTCCCCACGTGACCCGGTCACCTGGGGCCGGTGTCCCCACGTGAGCAGGGGTCCTGGTGCCGGGGTGGTCATCGGAACCTGGGAACCAGGCTGGGTACCAGACATGACCCCGGGGTCCTGGTGCCGGGGTCCCCACGTGACCCGCTGACCTGGGGGCCGGGGGTCCCCACGTGACCCGGGGTCCTGGTGCCGGGGTGTTCACCGGAACCTGGGAACCAGGCCGGGTGCGCGACATGACCCGGTGACCCGGGGCCGGGTTAACGACCTGTCCAGGGGACCCTGGGCCGGGGACCCGACAGGACCCGGAGACCTGAGGCTTGGGTAAAAACCCGTCCCGGGGACCCGGGCTGGGTCCCGACATGACCCGGTGACCTGGTTCCGGGGTGTGCCGACCTGACCTGGTGACCTGGGGCCGGTGTCCCCAAGTGACCCGGGGACCCGGGCCGGGGTCCCCACGTGACCCGGTGACCTGGGGCCAGGGTTCCCCACGTGACGCGGGGACCCGGGCCGGGGTCCCCACGTGACCCGGTGACCTGGGGGCCGGGGGTCCCCCACGTGACCCGGGGTCCTGGTGCCGCGGTCACCACGTGACCCGGGGACCCGGGCCGGGGTCCCCACGTGACCCGGTGACCTGGGCCGGTGTCACCACGTGACCCGGTCACCTGCGGCCGGGGTCCCCACGTGACCCGGGGTCCTGGTGCCGGGGTCCCCACGTGACCCGGGGACCCGGGCCGGGGACCCCACGTGACCCGGTGACCTGGGGCCGGGGTCCCCAAGTAACCCCGGGGTCCTGGTGCCGGGGTCCCCACGTAACTCGGGGACCCGGGCCGGGGTCCCCACGTGACACGGGGTCCTGGTGCCGGGGTCCCCACGTGACCCGGTCACCTGGGGCCGGGGTCCCCACGTGACCCGGGGACCCGGGCCGGGGACCCCACGTGACCCGCTGACCTGGGGCCGGGGATGTCACCCGACACTGGTACTCCGAGGCAGAGACCCGATACGACCCGGGGACCTGGGTCCGGGGTCCAGACCTGACCCGGGGTCCTGGTGCCGGGTTCCCCCCGTGACCCGGGGGACCCGGGCCGGGGACCCCACGTGACCCGGTAACCTGAGGCCGGGGTCCCCACGTAACCCGGGGTCCTGGTGCCGTGGTCCCCACGTGACCCGGGGACCCGGGCCGGGTTCCCCACGTGACCCGGGGTCCTGGTGCCGGGGTCCCCACGTGACCCGGGGTCCTGGGGCCGGGGTCCCCACGTGACCCGGTCACCTGGGGCCGGGGTCCCCACGTGACCCGGAGTCCTGGTGCCTGGGGTCCCCACGTGACCCGGGGTCCTGGTGCCGGTGTCCCCACGTGACCCGGGGTCCTGGTGCCGGGGTCCCCACGTGACCCACTGACCTGGGGACGGGGACCCCACGTGACCCGGGGTCCTGGTGCCGGGGTCCCCACGTGACCCGCTGACCTGGGGCCGGGGTCCCCACGTGACCGGCTGACCTGGTGCCGGGGTCCCCACGTGACCCGCTGACCTGGGGCCGGGGTCCCCACGTGACCCGGGGTCCTGGTGCCGGGGTGGTCACCGGAACCTGGGAACCAGGCCGGATGTGCGACATGACCCGGTGACCCGGGGCCGGGTTAACGACCTGTCCAGGGGACCCGGGCTGGGGACCCGACAGGACCCGGTGATCCTTCGCTGGTGTCCCGATGCAACCCAGGGACCCGGGCCGGGGACCCCACGTGACCCGGGGACCTGGGGCCGGGGATGTCACCCGACACTGGTACCCGGGGCAGCGACCCGATACGACCCGGGGACCTGGTTCCGGGGTTCCGACCTGACCCGGTGACCTGGGGCTGTGGTGTCGACCGGACTCGGGGACCTGGTCCGGTGTCCCGTCATGACCCGGGGACCTGGGGTCGGGGTGGTCACCAGACCGTTGTACCCAGGCCGTTGAGCCGACATGACCCTGTGACCCGGAGCCTGGGTAAAAATCCAACCCGGGGACCCGGGCATGGGACGTGACATGACCCAACCTGGGTCCGGGGTCCTGACCTGACCCGGTGACCTGGGCCGGGGACCCCACGTGACCCGGGGACCTGGGGCCGGGGATGTCACCCGAAACTGGTACCCGGGGCAGCGACCCGACATGACCCGGTGACCCGGGGCCGGGGTAACGACCTGTCCAGGGGACCTGGGCCGGGGACCCGACAGGACCCGGTGACCTGGTTCCGGGGTGCCGACCTGACCCGGTGACCTGGGGCTGTGGTGTCGACCGGACTCGGGGACCTGGTCCGGTGTCCCGTCATGACCCGGGGACCTGGGGTCGGGGTGGTCACCAGACCGTTGTACCCAGGCCGTTGACCCGACATGAACCTGTGAACCGGGGCCTGGGTAAAAATCCAACCCGGGGACCCGGGCATGGGACGTGACATGACCCAACCTGGGTCCGGGGTCCCGACCTGACCCGCTGACCTGGGGCCGGTGTCCCCACGTGACCCGGGGTCCTGGTGACGGGGTCCCCACGTGACCCGGGGACACGGGCCGGGGTCCCCACGTGACCCGGTGACTTTAGGCCGGGGTCCCCACGTGACCCGGTGACCTGGGGCCGGGGTCCCCACGTGACCCGGGGTCCTGGTGCCGGGGTCCCCACGTGACCCGGGGACCCAGGCCGGGGACCCCACGTGACCCGGTGACCTGGGGCCGGGGTCCCCACGTGACCCGGGGACCCGGGCCGGGGACATGACGTGACCCGGTCACCTGGGGCCGGGGTCCCCACGTGACCCGGGGTCCTGGTGCCGGGGTCCCCACGTGACCCGGGGACCCGGGCTGGGGTCCCCACGTGACCCAGGGTCCTGGTGCCGGTGTCCCCACGTGACCCGGTGACCTGGGGCAGGGGTCCCCACGTGACCCGGTCACCTGGGGCCGGGGTCCCCACGTGACCCGGGGACCCGGGCCGGGGACCCCACGTCACCCGCTTACCTGGGGCCGGGGATGTCACCCGACACTGGTACCCGGGGCAGCGACCCGATACGACCCGGGGACCTGGGTCCGGGGTCCCGACCTGACCCGGGGTCCTGTTGCCGGGGTCCCCACGTGACCCGGGGACCCGGGCCGGGGTCCCCACGTGACCCAGGGTCCTGGTGCCGGTGTCCCCACGTGACCCGGTCACCTGGACCCGGGGTCCCCACGTGACCCGGGGTCCTGGTGCCGGGGTCCCCACGTGACCCGCAGACCTTGGTCCGGTGTCCCCACGTGACCCGGGGTCCTGGTGCCGGGGTCCCCACGTGACCCGCTGACCTGGGGCCGGTGTCCCCACGTGACCCGGGGTCCTGGTGCCGGGGTCCCCACGTGACCCGCTGACCTGGGGCCGGTGTCCCCACGTGACCCGGGGTCCTGGTGCCGGGGTGGTCACCGGAACCTGGGAACCAGGCCGGGTGCGCGACATGACCCGGTGACCCGGGGCCGGGTTAACGACCTGTCCAGGGGACCCGGGCCGGGGACCCGACAGGACCCGGTGATCCTTCGCTGGTGTCCCGATGCAACCCGGGGACCCGGGCCGGGGACCCCACGTGACCCGGGGACCTGGGGCCGGGGATGTCACCCGACACTGGTACCCGGGGCAGCGACCCGATACGACCCGGGGACCTGGGTCCGGGGTCCCGACCTGACCCGGTGACCTGGGCCGGGGATGTCACCCGACACTGGTACCCGGGGCAGTGACCCGATATGACCCGGGGACCTGGGTCCGGGGTCCCGAACTGACCCGGTGACCTGGGGCCAGGGTAAACACTTGACCCGGTGACCTGGGGCTGTGGTGTCGACCGGACTCGGGGACCTGGTCCGGTGTCCCGTCATGACCCGGGGACCTGGTGTCGGGGTGGTCACCAGACCGTTGTACCCAGGCCGTTGACCCGACATGACCCTGTGACCCGGGGCCTGGGTAAAAATCCAACCCGGGGACCCGGGCATGGGACATGACATGACCCGACCTGGGTCCGGGGTCCCGACCTGACCCGCTGACCTGGGGCCGGTGTCCCCACGTGACCCGGGGTCCTGGTGCCGGGGTCCCCACGTGACCCGGGGACCCGGGCCGGGGTCCCCACGTGACCCGGTGACCTGAGGCCGGGGTCCCCACGTGACCCGGTGACCTGGGGCGAGGGTCCCCACGTGACCTGGGGTCCTGGTGCCGGGGTCCCCACGTGACCCGGAGACCCGGGCCGGGGACCCCACGTGACCCGGTGACCTGGGGCCGGGGTCCCCACGTGACCCGGGGACCCGGGCCGGGGACATCACGTGACCCGGTCACCTGGGGCCCGGGTCCCCACGTGACCCGGTCACCTGGGGCCGGGGTCCCCACGTGACCCGGGGTCCTGGTGCCGGGGTCCCCACGTGACCCGGTGACCTGGGGCCGGGGTCCCCACGTGACCCGGGGTCCTGGTGCCGGGGTTCCCACGTGACCCGGGGACCCGGGCCGGGGTCCCCACGTGACCCGGGGTCCTGGTGCCGGGGTCCCCACGTGACCCGGGGACCCGGGCCGGGGACCCCACGTGACCCGGTGACCTGGGGCCGGGGTCCCCACGTGACCCGGGGACCCGGGCCGGGGACATCACGTGACCCGGTCACCTGGGGCCGGGGTCCCCACGTGACCCGGGGTCCTGGTGCCGGGGTCCCCACGTGACCCGGGGACCCGGGCCGGGGTCCCCACGTGACCCAGGGTCCTGGTGCCGGTGTCCCCACGTGACCCGGTGACCTGGGGCAGGGGTCCCCACGTGACCCGGTCACCTGGGGCCGGGGTCCCCACGTGACCCGGGGACCCGGGCCGGGGACCCCACGTCACCCGCTTACCTGGGGCCGGGGATGTCACCCGACACTGGTATCCGGGGCAGCGACCCGATACGACCCGGGGACCTGTGTCCGGGGTCCCGACCTGACCCGGGGTCCTGTTGCTGGGGTCCCCACGTGACCCGGGGACCCGGGCCGGGGTCCCCACGTGACCCGGGGTCCTGGTGCCGGGGTCCCCACGTGACCCGCTGACCTGGGGCCGGGGTCCCCACGTGACCCGGGGTCCTGGTGCCGGGGTGGTCACCGGAACCTGGGAACCAGGCCGGGTGCGCGACATGACCCGGTGACCCGGGGCCGGGTTAACGACTTGTCCAGGGGACCCGGGCCGGGGACCCGACAGGACCCGGTGATCCTTCGCTGGTGTCCCGATGCAACCCGGGGACCCGGGCCGGGGACCCCACGTGACCCGGGGACCTGGGGCCGGGGATGTCACCCGACACTGGTACCCGGGGCAGCGACCCGATACGACCCGGGGACCTGGGTCTGGGGTCCCGACCTGACCCGGTGACCTGGGGCCAGGGTAACCACCTGACCCGGGGACCAGGGCCGGGGACCCTACGTGACCCGGTCACCTGGGGCCGGGGTCCCCACGTGACCCGGGGACCCGGGCCGGGGTCCCCACGTGACCCGGGGACCCGGGCCGGGGACCCTACGTGACCCGGTCACCTGGGGGCGGGGACCCTACGTGACCCGGTCACCTGGGGCCGGGGTCCCCACGTGACCCGGGGACCCGGGCCGGGGACCCTACGTGACCCGGTCACCTGGGGCCGGGGTCCCCACGTGACCCGGGGTCCTGGTGCCGGGGGTCCCTACGTGACCCGGGGACCCGGGCCGGGGTCCCCACGTGACCCGGGGTCCTGGTGCCGGTGTCCCCACGTGACCCGGTCACCTGGGGCCGGGGTCCCCACGTGACCCGGGGACCCGGGCCGGGGACCCCACGTGACCCGGGGACCTGGGGCCGGGGATGTCACCCGACACTGGTACCCGGGGCAGCGACCCGATACGAACCGGGGACCTGGGTCCGGGTTCCCGAACTGACCCGGTGACCTGGGGCCAGGGTAACCACTTGACCCGGGGACCCGGGCCGGGGACCCTGTATGACTCCGTCTCCCGGGGCCGGGGTGGTCACCTGACACTGGTACCCGGGACAGCGACCCGACATGACCCGGTGACCCGGGGCCGGGGTAACGACCTGTCCAGGGGACCTGGGCCGGGGACCCGACAGGACCCGGTGACCTGGTTCCGGGGTGCCGACCTGACCCGGTGACCTGGGGCTGTGGTGTCGACCGGACTCGGGGACCTGGTCCGGTGTCCCGTCATGACCCGGGGACCTGGGGTCGGGGTGGTCACCAGACCGTTGTACCCAGGCCGTTGACCCGACATGACCCTGTGACCCGGGGCCTGGGTAAAAATCCAACCCGGGGACCCGGGCATGGGACATGACATGACCCGACCTGGGTCCGGGGTCCCGACCTGACCCGCTGACCTGGGGCCGGTGTCCCCACGTGACCCGGGGTCCTGGTGCCGGGGTCCCCACGTGACCCGGGGACCCGGGCCGGGGTCCCCACGTGACCCGGTGACCTGAGGCCGGGGTCCCCACGTGACCCGTTGAGCTGGGGCGAGGGTCCCCACGTGACCCGGGGTCCTGGTGCCGGGGTCCCCACGTGACCCGGGGACCCGGGCCGGGGACCCCACGTGACCCGGTGACCTGGGGCCGGGGTCCCCACGTGACCCGGGGACCCGGGCCGGGGACATCACGTGACCCGGTCAACTGGGGCCGGGGTCCCCACGTGACCCGGTCACCTGGGGCCGGGGTCCCCACGTGACCCGGGGTCCTGGTGCCGGGGTCCCCACGTGACCCGGTGACCTGAGGCCGGGGTCCCCACGTGACCCGGTGACCTGGGGCCGGGGTCCCCACGTGACCCGGGGTCCTGGTGCCGGGGTTGCCACGTGACCCGGGGACCCGGGCCGGGGTCCCCACGTGACCCAGGGTCCTGGTGCCGGTGTCCCCACGTGACCCGGGGACCCGGGCCGGGGACCCCACGTGACCCGGTGACCTGGGGCCGGGGTCCCCACGTGACCCGGGGACCCGGGCCGGGGACATCACGTGACCCGGTCACCTGGGGCCGGGGTCCCCACGTGACCCGCGGTCCTGGTGCCGGGGTCCCCACGTGACCCGGGGACCCGGGCCGGGGTCCCCACGTGACCCAGGGTCCTGGTGCCGGTGTCCCCACGTGACCCGGTGACCTGGGGCCGGGGTCCCCACGTGACCCGGGGTCCTGGTGCCGGGGTCCCCACGTGACCCGGGGTCCTGGTGCCGGGGTCCCCACGTGACCCGGGGACCCGGGCCGGGGACCCCACGTGACCCGGGGACCTGGGGCCGGGGTCCCCACGTGACCCGGGGACCTGGGCCGGGGACCCCACGTGACCCGGGGACCTGGGGCCGGGGATGTCACCCGACACTGGTACCCGGGGGCAGCGACCCGACATGACCCGGTGACCCGGGGCCGGGGTAACGACCTGTCCAGGGGACCTGGGCCGGGGACCCGACAGGACCCGGTGACCTGGTTCCGGGGTGCCGACCTGACCCGGTGACCTGGGGCTGTGGTGTCGACCGGACTCGGGGACCTGGTCCGGTGTCCCGTCATGACCCGGGGACCTGGGGTCGGGGTGGTCACCAGACCGTTGTACCCAGGCCGTTGACCCGACATGACCCTGTGACCCGGGGCCTGGGTAAAAATCCAACCCGGGGACCCGGGCATGGGACATGACATGACCCGACCTGGGTCCGGGGTCCCGACCTGACCCGCTGACCTGGGGCCGGTGTCCCCACGTGACCCGGGGTCCTGGTGCCGGGGTCCCCACGTGACCCGGGGACCCGAGCCGGGGTCCCCACGTGACCCGGTGACCTGAGGCCGGGGTCCCCACGTGACCCGGTCACCTGGGGCCGGGGACCCCACGTGACCCGGGGACCCGGGCCGGGGACATCACGTGACCCGGGGACCCGGGCCGGGGACCCCACCTGACCCGGTGACCTGGGGCCGGGGTCCCCACGTGACCCGGGGACCCGGGCCGGGGACATCACGTGACCCGGTCACCTGGGGCCGGGGTCCCCACGTTACCCGGGGTCCTGGGGCCGGGGTCCCCACGTGACCCGCTGACTTGGGGCCGGGGTCCCCACTTGACCCGGGGTCCTGGTGCCGGGGTCCCCACGTGACCCGGTGACCTGTGGCCGGGGTCCCCACGTGACCCGGGGTCCTGGTGCCGGGGGTCCCCACGTGACCCGCTGACCTGGGGCCGGGGTCCTCACGTGACCCGGGGTCCTGGTGCCGGGGTGGTCACCGGAACCTGGGAACCAGGCCGGGTGCGCGACATGACCCGGTGACCCGGGGCCGGGTTAACCACCTGCCCAGGGGACCCGGGCCGGGGACCCGACAGGACCCGGTGATCCTTCGCTGGTGTCCCGATGCAACCCGGGGACCCGGGCCGGGGACCCCACGTGACCCGGGGACCTGGGGCCGGGGATGTCACCCGACACTGGTACCCGGGGCAGCGACCCGATACGACCCGGGGACCTGGGTCCGGGGTCCCGACCTGACCCGGTGACCTGGGGCCAGGGTAACCACCTGACCCGGGGACCCGGGCCGGGGACCCGGTATGACTCCGTCTCCCGGGGCCGGGGTGGTCACCTGACACTGCTACCCGGGACAGCGACCCGACATGACCCGGTGACCCGGGGCCGGGGTAACGACCTGTCCAGGGGACCTGGGCCGGGGACCCGACAGGACCCGGTGATCCTTCGCTGGTGTCCCGATGCAACCCGGGGACCCGGGCCGGGGACCCCACGTGACCCGGGGACCTGGGGCAGGGGATGTCACCCGACACTGGTACCCGGGGCAGCGACCCGATACGACCCGGGGACCTGGGTCCGGGGTCCCGACCTGACCCGGTGACCTGGGGCCAGGGTAACCACTTGACCCGGGGACCCGGGCCGGGGACCCGGTATGACTCCGTCTCCCGGGGCCAGGGTGGTCACCTGACACTGGTACCCGGGACAGCGACCCGACATGACCCGGTGACCCGGGGCCGGGGTAACGACCTGTCCAGGGGACCTGGGCCGGGGACCCGACAGGACCCGGTGACCTGGTTCCGGGGTGCCGACCTGACCCGGTGACCTGGGGCTGTGGTGTCGACCGGACTCGGGGACCTGGTCCGGTGTCCCGTCATGACCCGGGGACCTGGGGTCGGGGTGGTCACCAGACCGTTGTACCCAGGCCGTTGACCCGACATGACCCTGTGACCCGGGGCCTGGGTAAAAATCCAACCCGGGGACCCGGGCATGGGACATGACATGACCCGACCTGGGTCCGGGGTCCCGACCTGACCCGCTGACCTGGGGCCGGTGTCCCCACGTGACCTGGGGTCCTGGTGCCGGGGTCCCCACGTGACCCGGGGACCCGAGCCGGGGTCCCCACGTGACCCGGTGACCTGAGGCCGGGGTCCCCACGTGACCCGGGGACCCGGGCCGGGGACCCCACGTGACCCGGTGACCTGGGGCCGGGGTCCCCACGTGACCCGGGGACCCGGGCCGGGGACATCACGTGACCCGGTCACCTGGGGCCGGGGTCCCCACGTGACCCGGGGTCCTGGTGCCAGGGACCCCACGTGACCCGGGGACCAGGACCGGGGTCCCCACGTGACCCGGGGTCCTGGTGCCGGTGTCCCCACGTGACACGGTCACCTGGGGCCGGGGTCCCCACGTGACCCGGGGTCCTGGTGCCGGGGTCCCCACGTGACCCGCTGACTTGGGGCCGGGGTCCCCACTTGACCCGGGGTCCTGGTGCCGGGGTCCCCACGTGACCCGCTGACCTGTGGCCGGGGTCCCCACGTGACCCGGGGTCCTGGTGCCGGGGTCCCCACGTGACCCGCTGACCTGTGGCCGGGGTCCCCACGTGACCCGGGGTCCTGGTGCCGGGGTGGTCACCGGAACCTGGGAACCAGGCCGGGTGCGCGACATGACGCGGTGACCCGGGGCCGGGTTAACGACCTGTCCAGGGGACCCGGGCCGGGGACCCGACAGGACCCGGTGATCCTTCGCTGGTGTCCCGATGCAACCCGGGGACCCGGGCCGGGGACCCCACGTGACCCGGGGACCTGGGGCCGGGGATGTCACCCGACACTGGTACCCGGGGCAGCGACCCGATACGACCCGGGGACCTGGGTCCGGGGTCCCGAACTGACCCGGTGACCTGGGGCCAGGGTAACCACTTGACCCGGGGACCCGGGCCGGGGACCCGGTATGACTCCGTCTCCCGGGGCCGGGGTGGTCACCTGACACTGGTACCCGGGACAGCGACCCGACATGACCCGGTGACCCGGGGCCGGGGTAACGACCTGTCCAGGGGACCTGGGCCGGGGACCCGACAGGACCCGGTGACCTGGTTCCGGGGTGCCGACCTGACCCGGTGACCTGGGCCGGGGACCCCACGTGACCCGGGGACCTGGTGCCGGGGATGTCACCCGACACTGGTACCCGGGGCAGCGACCCGACATGACCCGGTGACCCGGGGCCGGGGTAACGACCTGTCCAGGGGACCTGGGCCGGGGACCCGACAGGACCCGGTGACCTGGTTCCGGGGGTGCCGACCTGACCCGGTGACCTGGGGCTGTGGTGTCGACCGGACTCGGGGACCTGGTCCGGTGTCCCGTCATGACCCGGGGACCTGGGGTCGGGGTGGTCACCAGACCGTTGTACCCAGGCCGTTGACCCGACATGACCCTGTGACCCGGGGCCTGGGTAAAAATCCAACCCGGGGACCCAGGCATGGGACGTGACATGACCCGACCTGGGTCCGGAGTCCCGACCTGACCCGCTGACCTGGGGCCGGTGTCCCCACGTGACCCGGGGTCCTGGTGCCGGGGTCCCCACGTGACCCGGGGACCCGGGCCGGGGTCCCCACGTGACCCGGTGACCTGGTGCCGGGGTCCCCACGTGACCCGGGGACCCGGGCCGGGGTCCCCACGTGACCCGGTGACCTGAGGCCGGGGTCCCCACGTGACCCGGTGACCTGGGGCCGGGGTCCCCACGTGACCCGGGGTCCTGGTGCCGGGGGTCCCCACGTGACCCGGGGACCCGGGCCGGGGACATCACGTGACCCGGTGACCTGGGGCCGGGGTCCCCACGTGACCCGGGGACCCGGGCCGGGGACATCACGTGACCCGGTCACCTGGGGCCGGGGTCCCCACGTGACCCGGGGTCCTGGTGCCGGGGTCCATACGTGACCCGGGGACCCGGGCCGGGGTCCCCACGTGACCCAGGGTCCTGGTGCCGGTGTCCCCACTTGACCCGGTGACCTGGGGCAGGGGTCCCCACGTGACCCGGTGACCTGGGGCCGGGGTCCCCACGTGACCCGGGGACCTGGGGCCGGGGTCCCCACGTGACCCGGGGTCCTGGGGCCAGGGTCCCCACGTGACCCGGGGACCCGGGCCGGGGTCCCCACGTGACCCGGGGTCCTGGTGCCGGTGTCCCCACGTGACCCGGTGACCTGGGGCCGGGGTCCCCACGTGACCCGGGGACCTGGGCCGGGGACCCCACGTGACACGGTGACCTGGGGCCAGGGTAACCACCTGACCCGGGGACCCTGGCCGGGGACCCGGTATGACTCCGTCTCCCGGGGCCGGGGTGGTAACCTGACACTGGTACCCGGGACAGCGACCCGACATGACCCGGTGACCCGGGGCCGGGGTAACGACCTGTCCAGGGGACCTGGGCCGGGGACCCGACAGGACCCGGTGACCTGGTTCCGGGGTGCCGACCTGACCCGGTGACCTGGGGCTGTGGTGTCGACCGGACTCGGGGACCTGGTCCGGTGTCCCGTCATGACCCGGGGACCTGGGGTCGGGGTGGTCACCAGACCGTTGTACCCAGGCCGTTGAGCCGACATGACCCTGTGACCCGGGGCCTGGGTAAAAATCCGACCCGGGGCCTGGGTAAAAATCCAACCCAGGGACCCGGGGCCGGGTTAACGACCTGTCAAGGGGACCCGGGCCGGGGACCCGACAGGACCCGGTGATCCTTCGCTGGTGTCCCGATGCAACCCGGGGACCCGGGCCGGGGACCCCACGTGACCCGGGGACCTGGGGCAGGGGATGTCACCCGACACTGGTACCCGGGGCAGCGACCCGATACGACCCGGGGACCTGGGTCCGGGGTCCCGACCTGACCCGGTGACCTGGGGCCAGGGTAACCACTTGACCCGGGGACCCGGGCCGGGGACCCGGTATGACTCCGTCTCCCGGGGCCAGGGTGGTCACCTGACACTGGTACCCGGGACAGCGACCCGACATGACCCGGTGACCCGGGGCCGGGGTAACGACCTGTCCAGGGGACCTGGGCCGGGGACCCGACAGGACCCGGTGACCTGGTTCCGGGGTGCCGACCTGACCCGGTGACCTGGGGCTGTGGTGTCGACCGGACTCGGGGACCTGGTCCGGTGTCCCGTCATGACCCGGGGACCTGGGGTCGGGGTGGTCACCAGACCGTTGTACCCAGGCCGTTGACCCGACATGACCCTGTGACCCGGGGCCTGGGTAAAAATCCAACCCGGGGACCCGGGCATGGGACATGACATGACCCGACCTGGGTCCGGGGTCCCGACCTGACCCGCTGACCTGGGGCCGGTGTCCCCACGTGACCTGGGGTCCTGGTGCCGGGGTCCCCACGTGACCCGGGGACCCGAGCCGGGATCCCACGTGACCCGGTGACCTGAGGCCGGGGTCCCCACGTGACGCGGGGACCCGGGCCGGGGACCCCACGTGACCCGGTGACCTGGGGCCGGGGTCCCCACGTGACCCGGGGACCCGGGCCGGGGACATCACGTGACCCGGTGACCTGGGGCCGGGGTCCCCACGTGACCCGGGGTCCTGGTGCCGGGGACCCCACGTGACCCGGGGACCAGGACCGGGGTCCCCACGTGACCCGGGGTCCTGGTGCCGGTGTCCCCACGTGACCCGGTCACCTGGGGCCGGGGTCCCCACGTGACCCGGGGTCCTGGTGCCGGGGTCCCCATGTGACCCGCTGACTTGGGGCCGGGGTCCCCACTTGACCCGGGGTCCTGGTGCCGGGGTCCCCACGTGACCCGCTGACCTGTGGCCGGGGTCCCCACGTGACCCGGGGTCCTGGTGCCGGGGTCCCCACGTGACCCGCTGACCTGGGGCCGGGGTCCCCACGTGACCCGGGGTCCTGGTGCCGGGGTGGTCACCGGAACCTGGGAACCAGGCCGGGTGCGCGACATGACCCGGTGACCCGGGGCCGGGTTAACGACCTGTCCAGGGGACCCGGGCCGGGGACCCGACAGGACCCAGTGATCCTTCGCTGGTGTCCCGATGCAACCCGGGGACCCGGGCCGGGGACCCCACGTGACCCGGGGACCTGGGGCAGGGGATGTCACCCGACACTGGTACCCGGGGCAGCGACCCGATACGACCCGGGGACCTGGGTCCGGGGTCCCAACCTGACCCAGTGACCTGGGCCGGGGATGTCACCCGACACTGGTACCCGGAGAAGCGACCCGATACGACCCGGGGACCTGGGTCCGGGGTCCCGAACTGACCCGGTGACCTGGGGCCAGGGTAACCACTTGACCCGGGGACCCGGGCCGGGGACCCGGTATGACTCCGTCTCCCGGGGCCGGGGTGGTCACCTGACACTGGTACCCGGGACAGCGACCCGACATGACCCGGTGACCCGGGGCCGGGGTAACGACCTGTCCAGGGGACCTGGGCCGGGGACCCGACAGGACCCGGTGACCTGGTTCCGGGGTGCCGACCTGACCCGGTGACCTGGGCCGGGGACCCCACGTGACCCGGGGACCTGGTGCCGGGGATGTCACCCGACACTGGTACCCGGGGCAGCGACCCGACATGACCCGGTGACCCGGGGCCGGGGTAACGACCTGTCCAGGGGACCTGTGCCGGGGACCCGACAGGACCCGGTGACCTGGTTCCGGGGTGCCGACCTGACCCGGTGACCTGGGGCTGTGGTGTCGACCGGACTCGGGGACCTGGTCCGGTGTCCCGTCATGACCCGGGGACCTGGGGTCGGGGTGGTCACCAGACCGTTGTACCCAGGCCGTTGACCCGACATGACCCTGTGACCCGGGGCCTGGGTAAAAATCCAACCCGGGGACCCGGGCATGGGACATGACATGACCCGACCTGGGTCCGGGGTCCCGACCTGACCCGCTGACCTGGGGCCGGTGTCCCCACGTGACCCGGGGTCCTGGTGACGGGGTCCCCACGTGACCCGGGGACCCGGGCCGGGGTCCCCACGTGACCCGGTGACCTGAGGCCGGGGTCCCCACGTGACCCGGTGACCTGGGGCCGGGGTCCCCACGTGACCCGGGGTCCTGGTGCCGGGGTCCCCACGTGACCCGGGGACCCGGGCCGGGGACATCACGTGACCCGGTGACCTGGGGCCGGGGTCCCCACGTGACCCGGGGACCCGGGCCGGGGACATCACGTGACCCGGTCACCTGGGGCCGGGGTCCCCACGTGACCCGGGGTCCTGGTGCCGCGGTCCCCACGTGACCCGGGGACCCGGGCCGGGGTCCCCACGTGACCCAGGGTCCTGGTGCCGGTGTCCCCACTTGACCCGGTGACCTGGGGCAGGGGTCCCCACGTGACCCGGTCACCTGGGGCCGGGGTCCCCACGTGACCCGGGGACCCGGGCCGGGGACCCCACGTCACCCGCTTACCTGGGGCCGGGAATGTCACCCGACACTGGTACCCGGGGCAGCGACCCGATACGACCCGGGGACCTGGGTCCGGGGTCCCGACCTGACCCGGGGTCCTGTTGCCGGGGTCCCCACGTGACCCGGGGACCCGGGCCGGGGTCCCCACGTGACCCAGGGTCCTGGTGCCGGTGTCCCCACGTGACCCGGTCACCGGGAACCGGGGTCCCCACGTGACCCGGGGTCCTGGTGCCGGGGTCCCCACGTGACCCTCTGACCTGGGGACGGTGTCCCCACCTGACCCGGGGTCCTGGTGCCGGGGTCCCCACGTGACCCGCTGACCTGGGGCCAGGGTCCCCACGTGACCCGGGGTCCTGGTGCCGGGGTCCCCACGTGACCCGCTGACCTGGGGCCGGTGTCCCCACGTGACCCGGGGTCCTGGTGCCGGGGTGGTCACCGGAACCTGGGAACCAGGCCGGGTGCGCGACATGACCCGGTGACCCGGGGCCGGGTTAACGACCTGTCCAGGGGACCCAGGCCGGGGACCCGACAGGACCCGGTGATCCTTCGCTGGTGTCCCGATGCAACCCGGGGACCCGGGCCGGGGACCCCACGTGACCCGGGGACCTGGGGTAGGGGATGTCACCCGACACTGGTACCCGGGGCAGCGACCCGATACGACCCGGGGACCTGGGTCCGGGGTCCCGACCTGACCCGGTGACCTGGGGCCAGGGTAACCACCTGACCCGGGGACCCGGGCCGGGGACCCGGTATGACTCCGTCTCCCGGGGCCGGGGTGGTCACCTGACACTGCTACCCGGGACAGCGACCCGACATGACCCGGTGACCCGGGGCCGGGGTAACGACCTGTCCAGGGGACCTGGGCCGGGGACCCGACAGGACCCGGTGACCTGGTTCCGGGGTGCCGACCTGACCCGGTGACCTGGGGCTGTGGTGTCGACCGGACTCGGGGACCTGGTCCGGTGTCCCGTCATGACCCGGGGACCTGGGGTCGGGGTGGTCACCAGACCGTTGTACCCAGGCCGTTGACCCGACATGACCCTGTGACCCGGGGCCTGGGTAAAAATCCAACCCGGGGACCCGGGCATGGGACATGACATGACCGACCTGGGTCCGGGGTCCCGACCTGACCCGCTGACCTGGGGCCGGTGTCCCCACGTGACCCGGGGTCCTGGTGCCGGGGTCCCCACGTGACCCGGGGACCCGGGCCGGGGTCCCCACGTGACCCGGTGACCTGGGGCCGGGGTCCCCACGTGACCCGGGGTCCTGGTGCCGGGGTCCCCACGTGACCCGGGGACCCGGGCCGGGGACCCCACGTGACCCGGTGACCTGGGGCCGGGGTCCCCACGTGACCCGGGGACCCGGGCCGGGGACCCCACGTGACCCGGTCACCTGGGGCCGGGGTCCCCACGTAACCTGGGGTCCTGGTGCCGGGGTCCCCACGTGACCCGGGGACCCAGGCCGGGGTCCCCACGTGACCCAGGGTCCTGGTGCCGGTGTCCCCACGTGACCCGGTGACCTGGGGCCGGGGTCCCCACGTGACCCGGGGTCCTGGTGCCGGGGTCCCCACGTGACCCGCTGACCTGGGGCCGGGGTCCCCACGTGACCCGGGGTCCTGGTGCCGGGGTCCCCACGTGACCCGCTGACCTGTGGCCGGGGCCCCACGTGACCCGGGGTCCTGGTTCCGGGGTCCCCACGTGACCCGCTGACCTGGGGCCGGGGTCCCCACGTGACCCGGGGTCCTGGTGCCGGGGTGGTCACCGGAACCTGGGAACCAGGCCGGGTGCGTGACATGACCCGGTGACCCGGGGCCGGGTTAACGACCTGTCCAGGGGACCCGGGCCGGGGACCCGACAGGACCCGGTGATCCTTCACTGGTGTCCCGATGCAACCCGGGGACCCGGGCCGGGGAACCCACGTGACCCGGGGACCTGGGGCAGGGGATGTCACCCGACACTGGTACCCGGGGCAGCGACCCGATACGACCCGGGGACCTGGGTCCGGGGTCCCGACCTGACCCGGTGACCTGGGCCGGGGATGTCACCCGACACTGGTACCCGGGGCAGCGACCCGATACGACCCGGGGACCTGGGCCGGGGACCCGACAGGACCCGGTGACCTGGTTCCGGGGTGCCGACCTGACCCGGTGACCTGGGGCTGTGGTGTCGACCGGACTCGGGGACCTGGTCCGGTGTCCCGTCATGACCCGGGGACCTGGGGTCGGGGTGGTCACCAGACCGTTGTACCCAGGCCGTTGACCCGACATGACCCTGTGACCCGGGGCCTGGGTAAAAATCCAACCCGGGGACCCGGGCATGGGACATGACATGACCCGACCTGGGTCCGGGGTCCCGACCTGACCCGCTGACCTGGGGCCGGTGTCCCCACGTGACCCGGGGTCCTGGTGCCGGGGTCCCCACGTGACCTGGGGACCCGGGCCGGGGTCCCCACGTGACCCGGTGACCTGAGGCCGGGGTCCCCACGTGACCCGGTGACCTGGGGCGAGGGTCCCCACGTGACCCGGGGTCCTGGTGCCGGGGTCCCCACGTGACCCGGGGACCCGGACCGGGGACCCCACGTGACCCGGTGACCTGGGGCCGGGGTCCCCACGTGACCCGGGGAACCGGGCCGGGGACATCACGTGACCCGGTCACCTGGGGCCGGGTCCCCACGTGACCCGGAGACCTGAGGCCGGGGTCCCCACGTGACCCGGTGACCTGGGGCCGGGGTCCCCACGTGACCCGGGGTCCTGGTGCCGGGGTCCCCACGTGACCCGGGGACCCGGGCCGGGGTCCCCACGTGACCCAGGGTCCTGGTGCCGGTGTCCCCACGTGACCCGGTGACCTGGGTCCGGGGTCCCCACGTGACCCGGGGACCCGGGCCGGGGTCCCCACGTGACCCAGGGTCCTGGTGCCGGGGTCCCCACGTGACCCGGTGACCTGGGGCCGGGGTCCCCACGTGACCCGGTGACCTGGGGCCGGGGTCCCCACGTGACCCGGGGACCCGGGCATGGGACGTGACATGACCCGACCTGGGTCCGGGGTCCCGACCTGACCCGGTGACCTGGGGCCAGGGTAACCACCTGACCCGGGGACTCGGGCCGGGGACCCGGTATGACTCCGTCTCCCGGGGCCGGGGTGGTCACCTGACACTGGTACCCGGGACAGCGACCCGACATGACCCGGTGACCCGGGGCCGGGGTAACGACCTGTCCAGGGGACCTGGGCCGGGGACCCGACAGGACCCGGTGACCTGGTTCCGGGGTGCCTACCTGACCCGGTGACTTGGGGCTGTGGTGTCGACCGGACTCGGGGACCTGGTCCGGTGTCCCGTCATGACCCGGGGACCTGGGGTCGGGGTGGTCACCAGACCGTTGTACCCAGGCCGTTGACCCGACATGACCCTGTGACCCGGGGCCTGGGTAAAAATCCAACCCGGGGACCCGGGGCCGGGTTAACGACCTGTCCAGGGGACCCGGGCCGGGGACCCGACAGGACCTGGTGATCCTTCGCTGGTGTCCCGATGCAACCCGGGGACCCGGGCCGGGGACCCCACGTGACCCGGGGACCTGGGGCAGGGGATGTCACCCGACACTGGTACCCGGGGCAGCGACCCGATACGACCCGGGGACCTGGGTCCGGGGTCCCGACCTGACCCGGTGACCTGGGGCCAGGGTAACCACCTGACCCGGGGAACCGGGCCGGGAACCCGGTATGACTCTGTCTCCCGGGGCCGGGGTGGTCACCTGACACTGCTACCCGGGACAGCGACCCGACATGACCCGGTGACCCGGGGCCGGGGTAACGACCTGTCCAGGGGACCTGGGCCGGGGACCCGACAGGACCCGGTGACCTGGTTCCGGGGTGCCGACCTGACCCGGTGACCTGGGGCTGTGGTGTCGACCGGACTCGGGGACCTGGTCCGGTGTCCCGTCATGACCCGGGGACCTGGGGTCGGGGTGGTCACCAGACCGTTGTACCCAGGCCCTTGAGCCGACATGACCCTGTGACCCGGAGCCTGGGTAAAAATCCAACCCGGGGACCCGGGCATGGGACGTGACATGACCCGACCTGGATCCGTGGTCCTGACCTGACCCGGTGACCTGGGCCGGGGACCCCACGTGACCCGGGGACCTGGGGCCGGGGATGTCACCCGACACTGGTACCCGGGGCAGCGACCCGACATGACCCGGTGACCCGGGGCCGGGACATGACATGACCCGACCTGGGTCCGGGGTCCCGACCTGACCCGCTGACCTGGGGCCGGTGTCCCCACGTGACCCGGGGTCCTGGTGCCGGGGTCCCCACGTGACCCGGGGACCCGGGCCGGGGTCCCCACGTGACCCGGTGACCTGAGGCCGGGGTCCCCACGTGACCTGGTGACCTGGGGCCGGGGTCCCCACGTGACCCGGGGTCCTGGTGCCGGGGTCCCCACGTGACCCGGGGACCCGGGCCGGGGACCCCACGTGACCCGGTGACCTGTGGCCGGGGTCCCCACGTGACCCGGGGTCCTGGTGCCGGGGTCCCCACGTGACCCGCTGACCTGGGGCCGGGGTCCCCACGTGACCCGGGGTCCTGGTGCCGGGGTCCCCACGTGACCCGCTGACCTGTGGCCGGGGTCCCCACGTGACCCGGGGTCCTGGTGCCGGGGTCCCCACGTGACCCGCTGACCTGGGGCCGGGGTCCCCACGTGACCCGGGGTCCTGGTGCCGGGGTGGTCACCGGAACCTGGGAACCAGGCCGGGTGCGCGACATGACCCGGTGACCCGGGGCCGGGTTAACGACCTGTCCAGGGGACCCGGGCCGGGGACCCGACAGGACCCGGTGATCCTTCGCTGGTGTCCCGATGCAACCCGGGGACCCGGGCCGGGGAACCCACGTGACCCGGGGACCTGGGGCAAGGGTTGTCACCCGACACTGGTACCCGGGGCAGCGACCCGATACGACCCGGGGACCTGGGTCCGGGGTCCCGAACTGACCCGGTGACCTGGGGCCAGGGTAACCACTTGACCCGTGGACCCGGGCCGGGGTCCCCACGTGACCCGGTGACCTGGGGCCGGGGTCCCCACGTGACCCGGGGACCCGGGCAGGGGTCCCCACGTGACCCAGGGTCCTGGTGCCGGTGTCCCCACGTGACCCGGTGACCTGGGGCCGGGCTCCCCAGGTGACCCGGTGACCTGGGGCCGGGGTCCCCACGTGACCCGGGGACCCGGGCCGGGGACATCACGTGACCCGGTCACCTGGGGCCGGGGTCCCCACGTGACCCGGTCACCTGGGGCCGGGGTCCCCACGTGACCCGGGGTCCTGGTGCCGGTGTCCCCACGTGACCCGGTCACCTGGGGCCCGGGTCCCCACGTGACCCGGTCACCTGGGGCCGGGGTCCCCACGTGACCTGGGGACCTGGGTCCGGGGACCCCACGTGACCCGGGGACCTGGGGCCAGGGATGTCACCCGACACTGGTACCCGGGGCAGCGACCCGATACGACCCGGGGACCTGGTCCGGGGTCCCGACCTGACCCGGTGACCTGGGGCCAGGGTAACCACCTGACCCGGGGACCCGGGCCGGAGACTCGTTATGACTCCGTCTCCCGGGGCCGGGGTGGTCACCTGACACTGCTACCCGGGACAGCGACCCGACATGACCCGGTGACCCGGGGCCGGGGTAACGACCTGTCCAGGGGACCTGGGCCGGGGACCCGACAGGACCCGGTGACCTGGTTCCGGGGTGCCGACCTGACCCGGTGACCTGGGGCTGTGGTGTCGACCGGACTCGGGACCTGGTCCGGTGTCCCGTCATGACCCGGGGACCTGGGGTCGGGGTGGTCACCAGACCGTTGTACCCAGGCCGTTGACCCGACATGACCCTGTGACCCGGGGCCTGGGTAAAAATCCGACCCGGGGCCTCGGTAAAAATCCAACCCGGGGACCCGGGGCCGGGTTAACGACCTGTCCAGGGGACCCGGGCCGGGGACTCGACAGGACCCGGTGATCCTTCGCTGGTGTCCCGATGCAACCCGGGGACCCGGGCCGGGGACCCCACGTGACCCGGGGACCTGGGGCAGGGGATGTCACCCGACACTGGTACCCGGGGCAGCGACCCGATACGACCCGGGGACCTGGGTCCGGGGTCCCGACCTGACCCGGTGACCTGGGGCCAGGGTAACCACCTGACCCGGGGACCCGGGCCGGGGACCCGGTATGACTCCGTCTCCCGGGGCCGGGGTGGTCACCTGACACTGGTACCCGGGGCAGCGACCCGACATGACCCGGTGACCCGGGGCCGGGGTAACGACCTGTCCAGGGGACCTGGGCCGGGGACCCGACAGGACCCGGTGACCTGGTTCCGGGGTGCCGACCTGACCCGGTGACCTGGGGCTGTGGTGTCGACCGGACTCGGGGACCTGGTCTGGTGTCCCGTCATGACCCGGGGACCTGGGGTCGGGGTGGTCACCAGACCATTGTACCCAGGCCGTTGAGCCGACATGACCCTGTAACCCGGAGCCTGGGTAAAAATCCAACCCGGGGACCCGGGCATGGGACGTGACATGACCCGACCTGGGTCCGGGGTCCCGACCTGACCTGGTGACCTGGGCCGGGCACCCCACGTGACCCGGGGTCCTGGTGCCGGGGTCCCCACGTGACCCGGGGACCCGGGCTGGGGACATCACGTGACCCGGTCACCTGTGGCCGGGGTCCCCACGTGACCCGGGGTCCTGGTGCCGGGGTCCCCACGTGACCCGGGGACCTGGGCCGGGGTCCCCACGTGACCCAGGGTCCTGGTGCCGGGGTCCCCACGTGAGCCGGGGACCCGGGCCGGGGTTTCCACGTGACCCAGGGTCCTGGTGCCGGTGTCCCCACGTTACCCGGGGTCCTGGTGCCGGTGTCCCCACGTGACCCGGTCACCTGGGGCCCGGGTCCCCACGTGACCCGGTCACCTGGGGCTGGGGTCCCCACGTGACCTGGGGACCCGGGCCGGGGACCCCACGTGACCCAGGGACCTGGGGCCGGGGATGTCACCTGACACTGGTACCCGGGGCAGCGACCCGATACGACCCGGGGACCTGGGTCCGGGGTCCCGACCTGACCCGGTGACCTGGGGCCAGGGTAACCACCTGACCCGGGGACCCGGGCCGGGGACCCGGTATGACTCCGTCTCCCGGGGCCGGCGTGGTCACCTGACACTGGTACCCGGGACAGCGACCCGACATGACCCGGTGACCCGGGGCCGGGGTAACGACCTGTCCAGGGGACCTGGGCCGGGGACCCGACAGGACCCGGTGACCTGGTTCCGGGGTGCCGACCTGACCCGGTGACCTGGGGCTGTGGTGTCGACCGGACTCGGGGACCTGGTCCGGTGTCCCGTCATGACCCGGGGACCTGGGGTCGGGGTGGTCACCAGACCGTTGTACCCAGGCCGTTGACCCGACATGACCCTGTGACCCGGAGCCTGGGTAAAAATCCAACCCGGGGACCCGGGCATGGGACGTGACATGACCCGACCTGGGTCCGGGGTCCTGACCTGACCCGGTGACATGGGCCGGGGACCCCACGTGACCCGGGGAACTGGGGCCGGGGATGTCACCCGACACTGGTACCCGGGGCAGCGACCCGACATGACCCGGTGACCCGGGGCCGGGGTAACTACCTGTCCAGGGGACCTGGGCCGGGGACCCGACAGGACCCGGTGACCTGGTTCCGGGGTGCCGACCTGACCCGGTGACCTGGGGCTGTGGTGTCGACCGGACTCGGGGACCTGGTCCGGTGTCCCGTCATGACCCGGGGACCTGGGGTCGGGGTGGTCACCAGACCGTTGTACCCAGGCCGTTGACCCGACATGACCCTGTGACCCGGAGCCTGGGTAAAAATCCAACCCGGGGACCCGGGCATGGGACGTGACATGACCCGACCTGGGTCCGGGGTCCTGACCTGACCCGGTGACATGGGCCGGGGACCCCACGTGACCCGGGGAACTGGGGCCGGGGATGTCACCCGACACTGGTACCCGGGGCAGCGACCCGACATGACCCGGTGACCCGGGGCCGGGGTAACGACCTGTCCAGGGGACCTGGGCCGGGGACCCGACAGGACCCGGTGACCTGGTTCCGGGGTGCCGACCTGACCCGGTGACCTGGGGCTGTGGTGTCGACCGGACTCGGGGACCTGGTCCGGTGTCCCGTCATGACCCGGGGACCTGGGGTCGGGGTGGTCACCAGACCGTTGTACCCAGGCCGTTGACCCGACATGACCCTGTGACCCGGGGCCTGGGTAAAAATCCAACCCGGGGAACCGGGCATGGGACATGACATGACCCGACCTGGGTCCGGGGTCCCGACCTGACCCGCTGACCTGGGGCCGGTGTCCCCATGTGACCCGGGGTCCTGGTGCCGGGGTCCCCACGTGACCCGGGGACCCGGGCCGGGGTCCCCACGTGACCCGGTGACCTGAGGCCGGGGTCCCCACGTGACCCGGTGACCTGGGGCGAGGGTCCCCACGTGACCCGGGGTCCTGGTGCCGGGGTCCCCACGTGACCCGGGGACCCGGGCCGGGGACCCCACGTCACCCGCTTACCTGGGGCCGGGGATGTCACCCGACACTGGTACCCGGGGCAGCGACCCGATACGACCCGGGGACCTGGGTCCGGGGTCCCGACCTGACCCGGGGTCCTGTTGCCGGGGTCCCCACGTGACCCGGGGACCCGGGCCGGGGTCCCCACGTGACCCAGGGTCCTGGTGCCGGTGTCCCCACGTGACCCGGTCACCTGGAACCGGGGTCCCCACGTGACCCGGGGTCCTGGTGCCGGGGTCCCCACGTGACCCGCTGACCTGGGGACGGTGTCCCCACGTGACCCGGGGTCCTGGTGCCGGGGTCCCCACGTGACCCGCTGACCTGGGGCCGGGGTCCCCACGTGACCCAGGGTCCTGGTGCCGGGGTCCCCACGTGACCCGCTGACCTGTGGCCGGGGTCCCCACGTGACCCGGGGTCCTGGTGCCGGGGTCCCCACGTGACCCGCTGACCTGGGGCCGGGGTCCCCACGTGACCCGGGGTCCTGGTGCCGGGGTCCCCACGTGACCCGGGGACCCGGGCCGGGGTCCCCACGTGACCCGGTGACCTGAGGCCGGGGTCCCCACGTGACCCGGTGACCTGGGGCCGGGATCCCCACGTGACCCGGTGACCTGGGGCCGGGGTCCCCACGTGACCCGGGGACCCGGGCCGGGGACATCACGTGACACGGTCACCTGGGGCCGGGGTCCCCACGTGACCCGGGGTCCTGGTGCCGGGGTCCCCACGTGACCCGGGGACCCAGGCCGGGGTCCCCACGTGACCCAGGGTCCTGGTGCCGGTGTCCCCACGTGACCCGGTCACCTGGGGCCGGGGTCCCCACGTGACCCGGGGTCCTTGTGCCGGGGTCCCCACGTGACCCGCTGACCTGGGGCCGGGGTCCCCACGTGACCCGGGGTCCTGGTGCCGGGGTCCCCACGTGACCCGGTCACCTGTGGCCGGGGTCCCCACGTGACCCGGGGTCCTGGTGCCGGGGTCCCCACGTGACCCACAGACCTGGGGCCGGGGTCCCCACGTGACCCGGGGTCCTGGTGCCGGGGTGGTCACCGGAACCTGGGAACCAGGCCGGGTACGCGACATGACCCGGTGACCCGGGGCCGGGGTAACGACCTGTCCAGGGGACCTGGGCCGGGGACCCGACAGGACCCGGTGACCTGGTTCCGGGGTGCCGACCTGACCCGGTGACCTGGGGCTGTGGTGTCGACCGGATTCGGGGACCTGGTCCGGTGTCCCGTCATGACCCGGGGACCTGGGGTCGGGGTGGTCACCAGACCGTTGTACCCAGGCCGTTGAGCCGACATGACCCTGTGACCCGGAGCCTGGGTAAAAATCCAACCCGGGGACCCGGGCATGGGACGTGACATGACCCGACCTGGGTCCGGGGTCCCGACCTGACCCGGTGACCTGGGCCGGGGACCCCACGTGACCCGGGGACCTGGGGCCGGGGATGTCACCCGACACTGGTACCCGGGGCAGCGACCCGATACGACCCGGGGACTTTAGTCCGGGGTCCCGACCTGACCCGGTGACCTGGGGCCAGGGTAACCACCTGACCCGGGGACCCGGGCCGGGGACTCGGTATGACTCCGTCTCCCGGGGCCGGCGTGGTCACCTGACACTGGTACCCCGGACAGCGACCCGACATGACCCGGTGACCCGGGGCCGGGGTAACGACCTGTCCAGGGGACCTGGGCCGGGGACCCGACAGGACCCGGTGACCTGGTTCCGGGGTGCCGACCTGACCCGGTGACCTGGGGCTGTGGTGTCGACCGGACTCGGGGACCTGGTCCGGTGTTCCGTCATGACCCGGGGACCTGGGGTCAGGGTGGTCACCAGACCGTTGTACCCAGGCTGTTGACCCGACATGACCCTGTGACCCGGGCCTGGGTAAAAATCCAACCCGGGGACCCGGGCATGGGACGTGACATGACCCGACCTGGGTCCAGGGTCCCGACCTGACCCGGTGACCTGGGGCCGGTGTCCCCACGTGACCCGGTCACCTGGGGCCGGTGTCCCCACGTGACCCGCTGACCTGGGGCCGGGGTCCCCACGTGACCCGGGGACCCGGGCCGGGGTCCCCACGTGACCCGGTGACCTGGGGCCGGGATCCCCACGTGACCCGGTGACCTGGGGCCGGGGTCCCCAAGTGACCCGGGGACCCAGGCCGGGGACATCACGTGACCCGGTCACCTGGGGCCGGGGTCCCCACGTGACCCGGGGTCCTGGTGTCGGGGACCCCACGTGACCCGGGGACTTGGGCCGGGGTCCCCACGTGACCCGGGGTCCTGGTGCCGGTGTCCCCACGTGACCCGGTCACCTGGGGCCGGGGTCCCCACGTGACCCGGGGTACTGGTGCCGGGGTCCCCACGTGACCCGCTGACTTGGGGCCGGGGTCCCCACTTGACCCGGGGTCCTGGTGCCGGGGTCCCCACGTGACCCGGGGTCCTGGTTCCGGGGTCCCCACGTGACCCGCTGACCTGGGGCCGGGGTCCCCACATGACCCGGGGTCCTGGTGCCGGGGTGGTCACCGGAACCTGGGAACCAGGCCGGGTGCGCGACATGACCCGGTGACCCGGGGCCGGGTTAACGACCTGTCCAGGGGACCCGGGCCGGGGACCCGACAGGACCCGGTGATCCTTCGCTGGTGTCCCGATGCAACCCGGGGACCCGGGCCGGGGACCCCACGTGACCCGGGGACCTGGGGCAGGGGATGTCACCCGACACTGGTACCCGGGGCAGCGACCCGATACGACCCGGGGACCTGGGTCCGGGGTCCCGACCTGACCCGGTGACCTGGGGCCAGGGTAACCACCTGACCCGGGGACACGGGCCGGGGACTCGGTATGACTCCGTCTCCCAGGGCCGGCGTGGTCACCTGACACTGGTACCCGGGACAGCGACCCGACATGACCCGGTGACCCGGG
The DNA here is from genome assembly GCA_951411735.1 of Somateria mollissima. Taxonomy (NCBI): domain Eukaryota; kingdom Metazoa; phylum Chordata; class Aves; order Anseriformes; family Anatidae; genus Somateria; species Somateria mollissima. The sequence continues at coordinate 26,774 of CATOCB010000066.1, forward strand.
GCCGGGGTAACGACCTGTCCAGGGGACCTGGGCCGGGGACCCGACAGGACCCGGTGACCTGGTTCCGGGGTGCCGACCTGACCCGGTGACCTGGGGCTGTGGTGTCGACCGGACTCGGGGACCTGGTCCGGTGTCCCGTCATGACTTGGGGACCTGGGGTAGGGGTGGTCACCAGACCGTTGTACCCAGGCCGTTGACCCGACATGACCCTGTGACCCGGTGCCTGGGTAAAAATCCAACCCGGGGACCCGGGCATGGGACGTGACATGACCCGACCTGGGTCCGGGGTCCCGACCTGACCCGGTGACCTGGGGCCGGGGACCCAATGTGACCCGGGGACCTGGGGCCGGGGATGTCACCCGACACTGGTACCCGGGGCAGCGACCCGATACGACCCGGGGACCTGGGTCCGGGGTCCCGACCTGACCCGGTGACCTGGGGCCAGGGTAACCACCTGACCCGGGGACCCGGGCCGGGGACCCGGTATGACTCCGTCTCCCGGGGCCGGGGTGGTCACCTGACACTGCTACCCGGGACAGCGACCCGACATGACCCGGTGACCCGGGGCCGGGGTAACGACCTGTCCAGGGGACCTGGGCCGGGGACCCGACAGGACCCGGTGACCTGGTTCCGGGGTGCCGACCTGACCCGGTGACCTGGGGCTGTGGTGTCGACCGGACTCGGGGACCTGGTCCGGTGTCCCGTCATGACCTGGGGACCTGGGGTCGGGGTGGTCACCAGACCCTTGTACCCAGGCCGTTGACCCGACATGACCCTGTGACCCGGGGCCTGGGTAAAAATCCAACCCGGGGACCCAGGCATGGGACATGACATGACCCGACCTGGGTCCGGGGTCCCGACCTGACCCGCTGACCTGGGGCCGGTGTCCCCACGTGACCCGGGGTCCTGGTGCCGGGGTCCCCACGTGACCCGGTGACCTGGGGCCGGGGTCCCCACGTGACCCGGGGTCCTGGTGCCGGGGTCCCCACGTGACCCGCTGACCTGGGGCCGGGGTCCCCACGTGACCCGGGGTCCTGGTGCCGGGGTGGTCACCGGAACCTGGGAACCAGGCCGGGTGCGCGACATGACCCGGTGACCCGGGGCCGGGTTAACGACCTGTCCAGGGGACCCGGGCCGGGGACCCGACAGGACCCGGTGATCCTTCGCTGGTGTCCCGATGCAACCCGGGGACCCGGGCCGGGGAACCCACGTGACCCGGGGACCTGGGGCAGGGGATGTCACCCGACACTGGTACCCGGGGCAGCGACCCGATACGACCCGGGGACCTGGGTCCGGGGTCCCGACCTGACCCGGTGACCTGGGCCGGGGATGTCACCCGACACTGGTACCCGGGGCAGCGACCCGATACGACCCGGGGACCTGGGTCCGGGGTCCCGACCTGACCCGGTGACCTGGGGCCAGGGTAACCACCTGACCCGGGGACCCGGGCCGGGGACCCGGTATGACTCCGTCTCCCGGGGCCGGGGTGGTCACCTGACACTGCTACCCGGGACAGCGACCCGACATGACCCGGTGACCCGGGGCCGGGGTAACGACCTGTCCAGGGGACCTGGGCCGGGGACCCGACAGGACCCGGTGACCTGGTTCCGGGGTGCCGACCTGACCCGGTGACCTGGGGCTGTGGTGTCGACCGGACTCGGGGACCTGGTCCGGTGTCCCGTCATGACCCGGGGACCTGGGGTCGGGGTGGTCACCAGACCCTTGTACCCAGGCCGTTGACCCGACATGACCCTGTGACCCGGGGCCTGGGTAAAAATCCAACCCGGGGACCCAGGCATGGGACATGACATGACCCGACCTGGGTCCGGGGTCCCGACCTGACCCGCTGACCTGGGGCCGGTGTCCCCACGTGACCCGGGGTCCTGGTGCCGGGGTCCCCACGTGACCCGGTGACCTGGGGCCGGGGTCCCCACGTGACCCGGGGTCCTGGTGCCGGGGTCCCCACGTGACCCGCTGACCTGGGGCCGGGGTCCCCACGTGACCCGGGGTCCTGGTGCCGGGGTGGTCACCGGAACCTGGGAACCAGGCCGGGTGCGCGACATGACCCGGTGACCCGGGGCCGGGTTAACGACCTGTCCAGGGGACCCGGGCCGGGGACCCGACAGGACCCGGTGATCCTTCGCTGGTGTCCCGATGCAACCCGGGGACCCGGGCCGGGGAACCCACGTGACCCGGGGACCTGGGGCAGGGGATGTCACCCGACACTGGTACCCGGGGCAGCGACCCGATACGACCCGGGGACCTGGGTCCGGGGTCCCGACCTGACCCGGTGACCTGGGCCGGGGATGTCACCCGACACTGGTACCCGGGGCAGCGACCCGATACGACCCGGGGACCTGGGTCCGGGGTCCCGACCTGACCCGTTGACCTGGGGCCAGGGTAACCACTTGACCCGGGGACCCGGGCCGGGGACCCGGTATGACTCCGTCTCCCGGGGCCGGGGTGGTCACCTGACACTGCTACCCGGGACAGCGACCCGACATGACCCGGTGACCCGGGGCCGGGGTAACGACCTGTCCAGGGGACCTGGGCCGGGGACCCGACAGGACCCGGTGACCTGGTTCCGGGGTGCCGACCTGACCCGGTGACCTGGGGCTGTGGTGTCGACCGGACTCGGGGACCTGGTCCGGTGTTCCGTCATGACCCGGGGACCTGGGGTCAGGGTGGTCACCAGACCGTTGTACCCAGGCTGTTGACCCGACATGACCCTGTGACCCGGGCCTGGGTAAAAATCCAACCCGGGGACCCGGGCATGGGACGTGACATGACCCGACCTGGGTCCAGGGTCCCGACCTGACCCGGTGACCTGGGGCCGGTGTCCCCACGTGACCCGGTCACCTGGGGCCGGTGTCCCCACGTGACCCGCTGACCTGGGGCCGGGGTCCCCACGTGACCCGGGGACCCGAGCCGGGGTCCCCACGTGACCCGGTGACCTGGGGCCGGGATTCCCACGTGACCCGGTGACCTGGGGCCGGGGTCCCCAAGTGACCCGGGGACCCAGGCCGGGGACATCACGTGACCCGGTCACCTGGGGCCGGGGTCCCCACGTGACCCGGGGTCCTGGTGTCGGGGACCCCACGTGACCCGGGGACTTGGGCCGGGGTCCCCACGTGACCCGGGGTCCTGGTGCCGGTGTCCCCACGTGACCCGGTCACCTGGGGCCGGGGTCCCCACGTGACCCGGGGTACTGGTGCCGGGGTCCCCACGTGACCCGCTGACTTGGGGCCGGGGTCCCCACTTGACCCGGGGTCCTGGTGCCGGGGTCCCCACGTGACCCGGGGTCCTGGTGCCGGGGTCCCCACATGACCCGCTGACCTGGGGCCGGGGTCCCCACATGACCCGGGGTCCTGGTGCCGGGGTGGTCACCGGAACCTGGGAACCAGGCCGGGTGCGCGACATGACCCGGTGACCCGGGGCCGGGTTAACGACCTGTCCAGGGGACCCGGGCCGGGGACCCGACAGGACCCGGTGATCCTTCGCTGGTGTCCCGATGCAACCCGGGGACCCGGGCCGGGGAACCCACGTGACCCGGGGACCTGGGGCAGGGGATGTCACCCGACACTGGTACCCGGGGCAGCGACCCGATACGACCCGGGGACCTGGGTCCGGGGTCCCGACCTGACCCGGTGACCTGGGGCCAGGGTAACCACCTGACCCGGGGACCCGGGCCGGGGACTCGGTATGACTCCGTCTCCCAGGGCCGGCGTGGTCACCTGACACTGGTACCCGGGACAGCGACCCGACATGACCCGGTGACCCGGGGCCGGGGTAACGACCTGTCCAGGGGACCTGGGCCGGGGACCCGACAGGACCCGGTGACCTGGTTCCGGGGTGCCGACCTGACCCGGTGACCTGGGGCTGTGGTGTCGACCGGACTCGGGGACCTGGTCCGGTGTCCCGTCATGACCTGGGGACCTGGGGTATGGGTGGTCACCAGACCGTTGTACCCAGGCCGTTGACCCGACATGACCCTGTGACCCGGTGCCTGGGTAAAAATCCAACCCGGGGACCCGGGCATGGGACGTGACATGACCCGACCTGGGTCCGGGGTCCCGACCTGACCCGGTGACCTGGGGCCGGGGACCCAATGTGACCTGGGGACCTGGGGCCGGGGATGTCACCCGACACTGGTACCCGGGGCAGCGACCCGATACGACCCGGGGACCTGGGTCCGGGGTCCCGACCTGACCCGGTGACCTGGGGCCAGGGTAACCACCTGACCCGGGGACCCGGGCCGGGGACCCGGTATGACTCCGTCTCCCGGGGCCGGGGTGGTCACCTGACACTGCTACCCGGGACAGCGACCCGACATGACCCGGTGACCCGGGGCCGGGGTAACGACCTGTCCAGGGGACCTGGGCCGGGGACCCGACAGGACCCGGTGACCTGGTTCCGGGGTGCCGACCTGACCCGGTGACCTGGGGCTGTGGTGTCGACCGGACTCGGGGACCTGGTCCGGTGTCCCGTCATGACCCGGGGACCTGGGGTCGGGGTGGTCACCAGACCCTTGTACCCAGGCCGTTGACCCGACATGACCCTGTGACCCGGGGCCTGGGTAAAAATCCAACCCGGGGACCCAGGCATGGGACATGACATGACCCGACCTGGATCCGGGGTCCCGACCTGACCCGCTGACCTGGGGCCGGTGTCCCCACGTGACCCGGGGTCCTGGTGCCGGGGTCTCCACGTGACCCGGTGACCTGGGGCCGGGGTCCCCACGTGACCCGGGGTCCTGGTGCCGGGGTCCCCACGTGACCCGCTGACCTGGGGCCGGGGTCCCCACGTGACCCGGGGTCCTGGTGCCGGGGTGGTCACCGGAACCTGGGAACCAGGCCGGGTGCGCGACATGACCCGGTGACCCGGGGCCGGGTTAACGACCTGTCCAGGGGACCCGGGCCGGGGACCCGACAGGACCCGGTGATCCTTCGCTGGTGTCCCGATGCAACCCGGGGACCCGGGCCGGGGAACCCACGTGACCCGGGGACCTGGGGCAGGGGATGTCACCCGACACTGGTACCCGGGGCAGCGACCCGATACGACCCGGGGACCTGGGTCCGGGGTCCCGACCTGACCCGGTGACCTGGGCCGGGGATGTCACCCGACACTGGTACCCGGGGCAGCGACCCGATACGACCCGGGGACCTGGGTCCGGGGTCCCGACCTGACCCGGTGACCTGGGGCCAGGGTAACCACTTGACCCGGGGACCCGGGCCGGGGACCCGGTATGACTCCGTCTCCCGGGGCCGGGGTGGTCACCTGACACTGGTACCCGGGACAGCGACCCGACATGACCCGGTGACCCGGGGCCGGGGTAACGACTTGTCCAGGGGACCTGGGCCGGGGACCCGACAAGACCCGGTGACCTGGTTCCGGGGTGCCGACCTGACCCGGTGACCTGGGGCTGTGGTGTCGACCGGACTCGGGGACCTGGTCCGGTGTCCCGTCATGACCCGGGGACCTGAGGTCGGGGTCCCCACGTGACCCGGTCACCTGGGGCCCGGGTCCCCACGTGACCCGGTCACCTGGGGCCGGGGTCCCCACGTGACCTGGGGACCCGGGCCGGGTACCCCACGTGACCCGCGGACCTGGGGTAGGGGATGTCACCCGACACTGGTACCCGGGGCAGCGACCCGATACGACCCGGGGACCTGGGTCCGGGGTCCCGACCTGACCCGGTGACCTGGGGCCAGGGTAACCACCTGACCCGGGGACCCGGGCCGGGGACCCGGTATGACTCCGTCTCCCGGGGCCGGGGTGGTCACCTGACACTGCTACCCGGGACAGCGACCCGACATGACCCGGTGACCCGGGGCCGGGGTAACGACCTGTCCAGGGGACCTGGGCCGGGGACCCGACATGACCCGGTGACCTGGTTCCGGGGTGGCGACCTGACCCGGTGACCTGGGGCTGTGGTGTCGACCGGACTCGGGGACCTGGTCCGGTGTCCCGTCATGACCCGGGGACCTGGGGTCGGGGTGGTCACCAGACCGTTGTACCCAGGCCGTTGACCCGACATGACCCTGTGACCCGGGGCCTGGGTAAAAATCCAACCCGGGGACCCGGGCATGGGACATGACATGACCCGACCTGGGTCCGGGGTCCCGACCTGACCCGCTGACCTGGGGCCGGTGTCCCCACGTGACCAGGGGTCCTCGTGCCGGGGTCCCCACGTGACCCGGGGACCCGGGCCGGGGTCCCCACGTGACCCGGTGACCTGGGGCCGGGATCCCCACGTGACCCGGTGACCTGGGGCCGGGGTCCCCACGTGACCCGGGGACCCGGGCCGGGGACATCACGTGACCCGGTCACCTGGGGCCGGGGTCCCCACGTGACCCGGGGTCCTGGTGCCTGGGTCCCCACGTGACCCGGTCACCTGGGGCCGGGGTCCCCACGTGACCCGGGGTCCTGGTGCCGGGGTCCCCACGTGACCCGGTGACCTGGGGCCGGGGTCCCCACGTGACCCGGGGTCCTGGTGCCGGGGTCCCCACGTGACCCGCTGACCTCTGGCCGGGGTCCCCACGTGACCCGGGGTCCTGGTGCCGGGGTCCCCACGTGACCCGCTGACCTGGGGCCGGGGTCCCAACGTGACCCGGGGTCCTGGTGCCGGGGTCCCCACGTGACCCGGGGACCCGGGCCGGGGTCCCCACGTGACCCGGTGACCTGAGGCCGGGGTCCCCACGTGACCCGGTGACCTGGGGCCGGGATCCCCACGTGACCCGGTGACCTGGGGCCGGGGTCCCCACGTGACCCGGGGACCCGGGCCGGGGACATCACGTGACACGGTCACCTGGGGCCGGGGTCCCCACGTGACCCGGGGTCCTGGTGCCGGGGTCCCCACGTGACCTGGGGACCCAGGCCGGGGTCCCCACGTGACCCAGGGTCCTGGTGCCGGTGTCCCCACGTGACCCGGTGACCTGGGGCCGGAGTCCCCACGTGACCCGGGGTCCTTGTGCCGGGGTCCCCACGTGACCCGCTGACCTGGGGCCGGGGTCCCCACGTGACCCGTGGTCCTGGTGCCGGGGTCCCCACGTGACCCGCTGACCTGTGGCCGGGGTCCCCACGTGACCCGGGGTCCTGGTGCCGGGGTCCCCACGTGACCCGCTGACCTGGGGCCGGGGTCCCCACGTGACCCGGGGTCCTGGTGCCGGGGTGGTCACCGGAACCTGGGAACCAGGCCGGGTACGCGACATGACCCGGTGACCCGGGGCCGGGTTAACGACCTGTCCAGGGGACCCGGGCCGGGGACCCGACAGGACCCGGTGATCCTTCGCTGGTGTCCCGATGCAACCCGGGGACCCGGGCCGGGGAACCCACGTGACCCGGGGACCTGGGGCAGGGGATGTCACCCGACACTGGTACCCGGGGCAGCGACCCGATACGACCCGGGGACTTTAGTCCGGGGTCCCGACCTGACCCGGTGACCTGGGGCCAGGGTAACCACCTGACCCGGGGACCCGGGCCGGGGACTCGGTATGACTCCGTCTCCCGGGGCCGGCGTGGTCACCTGACACTGGTACCCCGGACAGCGACCCGACATGACCCGGTGACCCGGGGCCGGGGTAACGACCTGTCCAGGGGACCTGGGCCGGGGACCCGACAGGACCCGGTGACCTGGTTCCGGGGTGCCGACCTGACCCGGTGACCTGGGGCTGTGGTGTCGACCGGACTCGGGGACCTGGTCCGGTGTTCCGTCATGACCCGGGGACCTGGGGTCAGGGTGGTCACCAGACCGTTGTACCCAGGCTGTTGACCCGACATGACCCTGTGACCCGGGCCTGGGTAAAAATCCAACCCGGGGACCCGGGCATGGGACGTGACATGACCCGACCTGGGTCCAGGGTCCCGACCTGACCCGGTGACCTGGGGCCGGTGTCCCCACGTGACCCGGTCACCTGGGGCCGGTGTCCCCACGTGACCCGCTGACCTGGGGCCGGGGTCCCCACGTGACCCGGGGACCCGGGCCGGGGTCCCCACGTGACCCGGTGACCTGGGGCCGGGATCCCCACGTGACCCGGTGACCTGGGGCCGGGGTCCCCAAGTGACCCGGGGACCCAGGCCGGGGACATCACGTGACCCGGTCACCTGGGGCCGGGGTCCCCACGTGACCCGGGGTCCTGGTGTCGGGGACCCCACGTGACCCGGGGACTCGGGCCGGGGTCCCCACGTGACCCGGGGTCCTGGTGCCGGTGTCCCCACGTGACCCGGTCACCTGGGGCCGGGGTCCCCACGTGACCCGCTGACCTGGGGCCGGGGTCCCCACGTGACCCGCTGACTTGGGGCCGGGGTCCCCACTTGACCCGGGGTCCTGGTGCCGGGGTCCCCACGTGACCCGGGGTCCTGGTTCCGGGGTCCCCACGTGACCCGCTGACCTGGGGCCGGGGTCCCCACATGACCCGGGGTCCTGGTGCCGGGGTGGTCACCGGAACCTGGGAACCAGGCCGGGTGCGCGACATGACCCGGTGACCCGGGGCCGGGTTAACGACCTGTCCAGGGGACCCGGGCCGGGGACCCGACAGGACCCGGTGATCCTTCGCTGGTGTCCCGATGCAACCCGGGGACCCGGGCCGGGGACCCCACGTGACCCGGGGACCTGGGGCAGGGGATGTCACCCGACACTGGTACCCGGGGCAGCGACCCGATACGACCCGGGGACCTGGGTCCGGGGTCCCGACCTGACCCGGTGACCTGGGGCCATGGTAACCACCTGACCCGGGGACACGGGCCGGGGACTCGGTATGACTCCGTCTCCCAGGGCCGGCGTGGTCACCTGACACTGGTACCCGGGACAGCGACCCGACATGACCCGGTGACCCGGGGCCGGGGTAACGACCTGTCCAGGGGACATGGGCCGGGGACCCGACAGGACCCGGTGACCTGGTTCCGGGGTGCCGACCTGACCCGGTGACCTGGGGCTGTGGTGTCGACCGGACTCGGGGACCTGGTCCGGTGTCCCGTCATGACCTGGGGACCTGGGGTAGGGGTGGTCACCAGACCGTTGTACCCAGGCCGTTGACCCGACATGACCCTGTGACCCGGTGCCTGGGTAAAAATCCAACCCGGGGACCCGGGCATGGGACGTGACATGACCCGACCTGGGTCCGGGGTCCCGACCTGACCCGGTGACCTGGGGCCGGGGACCCAACGTGACCCGGGGACCTGGGGCCGGGGATGTCACCCGACACTGGTACCCGGGGCAGCGACCCGATACGACCCGGGGACCTGGGTCCGGGGTCCCGACCTGACCCGGTGACCTGGGGCCAGGGTAACCACCTGACCCGGGGACCCGGGCCGGGGACCCGGTATGACTCCGTCTCCCGGGGCCGGGGTGGTCACCTGACACTGCTACCCGGGACAGCGACCCGACATGACCCGGTGACCCGGGGCCGGGGTAACGACCTGTCTAGGGGACCTGGGCCGGGGACCCGACAGGACCCGGTGACCTGGTTCCGGGGTGCCGACCTGACCCGGTGACCTGGGGCTGTGGTGTCGACCGGACTCGGGGACCTGGTCCGGTGTCCCGTCATGACCCGGGGACCTGGGGTCGGGGTGGTCACCAGACCCTTGTACCCAGGCCGTTGACCCGACATGACCCTGTGACCCGGGGCCTGGGTAAAAATACAACCCGGGGACCCAGGCATCGGACATGACATGACCCGACCTGGGTCCGGGGTCCCGACCTGACCCGCTGACCTGGGGCCGGTGTCCCCACGTGACCCGGGGTCCTGGTGCCGGGGTCCCCACGTGACCCGGTGACCTGGGGCCGGGGTCCCCACGTGACCCGGGGTCCTGGTGCCGGGGTCCCCACGTGACCCGGGGACCCGGGCCGGGGTCCCCACGTGACCCGGGGTCCTGGTGCCGGGGTCCTCACGTGACCCGGGGACCCAGGCCGGGGTCCCCACGTGACCCAGGGTCCTGGTGCCGGTGTCCCCACGTGACCCGCTGACCTGGGGCCGGGGTCCCCACGTGACCCGGGGTCCTGGTGCCGAGGTCTCCACGTGACCCGCTGACCTGTGGCCGGGGTCCCCACGTGACCCGGGGTCCTGGTGCCGGGGTCCCCACGTGACCCGCTGACCTGGGGCCAGGGTCCCCACGTGACCCGGGGTCCTGGTGCCGGGGTGGTCACCGGAACCTGGGAACCAGGCCGGGTGCGCGACATGACCCGGTGACCCGGGGCCGGGTTAACGACCTGTCCAGGGGACCCGGGCCGGGGACCCGACAGGACCCGGTGATCCTTCGCTGGTGTCCCGATGCAACCCGGGGACCCGGGCCGGGGAACCCACGTGACCCGGGGACCTGGGGCAGGGGATGTCACCCGACACTGGTACCCGGGGCAGCGACCCGATACGACCCGGGGACCTGGGTCCGGGGTCCCGACCTGACCCGGTGACCTGGGCCGGGGATGTCACCCGACACTGGTACCCGGGGCAGCGACCCGATACGACCCGGGGACCTGGGTCCGGGGTCCCGACCTGACCCGGTGACCTGGGGCCAGGGTAACCACTTGACCCGGGGACCCGGGCCGGGGACCCGGTATGACTCCGTCTCCCGGGGCCGGGGTGGTCACCTGACACTGGTACCCGGGACAGCGACCCGACATGACCCGGTGACCCGGGGCCGGGGTAACGACTTGTCCAGGGGACCTGGGCCGGGGACCCGACAAGACCCGGTGACCTGGTTCCGGGGTGCCGACCTGACCCGGTGACCTGGGGCTGTGGTGTCGACCGGACTCGGGGACCTGGTCCGGTGTCCCGTCATGACCCGGGGACCTGGGGTCGGGGTCCCCACGTGACCCGGTCACCTGGGGCCCGGGTCCCCACGTGACCCGGTCACCTGGGGCCGGGGTCCCCACGTGACCTGGGGACCCGGGCCGGGTACCCCACGTGACCCGCGGACCTGGGGTAGGGGATGTCACCCGACACTGGTACCCGGGGCAGCGACCCGATACGACCCGGGGACCTGGGTCCGGGGTCCCGACCTGACCCGGTGACCTGGGGCCAGGGTAACCACCTGACCCGGGGACCCGGGCCTGGGACCCGGTATGACTCCGTCTCCCGGGGCCGGGGTGGTCACCTGACACTGCTACCCGGGACAGCGACCCGACATGACCCGGTGACCCGGGGCCGGGGTAACGACCTGTCCAGGGGACCTGGGCCGGGGACCCGACATGACCCGGTGACCTGGTTCCGGGGTGCCGACCTGACCCGGTGACCTGGGGCTGTGGTGTCGACCGGACTCGGGGACCTGGTCCGGTGTCCCGTCATGACCCGGGGACCTGGGGTCGGGGTGGTCACCAGACCGTTGTACCCAGGCCGTTGACCCGACATGACCCTGTGACCCGGGGCCTGGGTAAAAATCCGACCCGGGGCCTGGGTAAAAATCCAACCCGGGGACCCGGGGCCGGGTTAACGACCTGTCCAGGGGACCCGGGCCGGGGACCCGACAGGACCCGGTGATCCTTCGCTGGTGTCCCGATGCAACCCGGGGACCCGGGCCGGGGACCCAACGTGACCCGGGGACCTGGGGCCGGGGATGTCACCCGACACTGGTACCCGGGGCAGCGACCCGATACGACCCGGGGACCTGGGTCCGGGGTCCCGACCTGACCCGGTGACCTGGGGCCAGGGTAACCACTTGACCCGGGGACCCGGGCCGGGGACCCGGTATGACTCCGTCTCCCGGGGCCGGGGTGGTCACCTGACACTGCTACCCGGGACAGCGACCCGACATGACCCGGTGACCCGGGGCCGGGGTAACGACCTGTCCAGGGGACCTGGGCCGGGGACCCGACAGGACTCGGTGACCTGGTTCCGGGGTGCCGTCCTGACCCGGTGACCTGGGGCTGTGGTGTCGACCGGACTCGGGGACCTGGTCCGGTGTCCCGTCATGACCCGGGGACCTGGGGTCGGGGTGGTCACCAGACCGTTGTACCCAGGCCGTTGACCCGACATGACCCTGTGACCCGGGGCCTGGGTAAAAATCCAACCCGGGGACCCGGGCATGGGACATGACATGACCCGACCTGGGTCCGGGGTCCCGACCTGACCCGCTGACCTGGGGCCGGTGTCCCCACGTGACCCGGGGTCCTGGTGCCGGGGTCCCCACGTGACCCGGGGACCCGGGCCGGGGTCCCCACGTGACCCGGTGACCTGAGGCCGGGGTCCCCACGTGACCCGGTGACCTGGGGCCGGGATCCCCACGTGACCCGGTGACCTGGGGCCGGGGTCCCCACGTGACCCGGGGACCCGGGCCGGGGACATCACGTGACCCGGTCACCTGGGGCCGGGGTCCCCACGTGACCCGGGGTCCTGGTGCCTGGGTCCCCACGTGACCCGGTCACCTGGGGCCGGGGTCCCCACGTGACCCGGGGTCCTGGTGCCGGGGTCCCCACGTGACCCGGTGACCTGGGGCCGGGGTCCCCACGTGACCCGGGGTCCTGGTGCCGGGGTCCCCACGTGACCCGCTGACCTGTGGCCGGGGTCCCCACGTGACCCGGGGTCCTGGTGCCGGGGTCCCCACGTGACCCGGTCACCTGGGGCCGGGGTCCCCACGTGACCCGGGGTCCTGGTGCCGGGGTGGTCACCGGAACCTGGGAACCAGGCCGGGTGCGCGACATGACCCTGTGACCCGGGGCCGGGTTAACGACCTGTCCAGGGGACCCGGGCCGGGGACCCGAAAGGACCCGGTGATCCTTCGCTGGTGTCCCGATGCAACCCGGGGACCCGGGCCGGGGACCCGACGTGACCCGGGGACCTGGGGCAGGGGATGTCACCCGACACTGGTACCCGGGGCAGCGACCCGATATGACCCGGGGACCTGGGTCCGGGGTCCCGACCTGACCCGGTGACCTGGGCCGGGGATGTCACCCGACACTGGTACCCGGGGCAGCGACCCGATACGACCCGGGGACCTGGGATCGGGGTGGTCACCAGACCGTTGTACCCAGGCCGTTGACCCGACATGACCCTGTGAACCGGGGCCTGGGTAAAAATCCAACCCGGGGACCCGGGCATGGGACATGACATGACCCGACCTGGGTCCGGGGTCCCGACCTGACCCGCTGACCTGGGGCCGGTGTCCCCACGTGACCCGGGGTCCTGGTGCCGGGGTCCCCACGTGACCCGGGGACCCGGGCCGGGGTCCCCACGTGACCCGGTGACCTGAGGCCGGGGTCCCTACGTGACCCAGTGACCTGGGGCGAGGGTCCCCACGTGACCCGGGGTCCTGGTGCCGGGGTCCCCACGTGACCCGGGGACCCGGGCCGGGGACATCACGTGACCCGGTCACCTGGGGCCGGGGTCCCCACGTGACCCGGTCACCTGGGGCCGGGGTCCCCACGTGACCCGGGGTCCTGGTGCCGGGGTCCCCACGTGACCCGGTGACCTGAGGCCGGGGTCCCCAAGTGACCCGGTGACCTGGGGCCGGGTTCCCCACGTGACCCGGGGTCCTGGTGCCGGGGTTCCCACGTGACCCGGGGACCCGGGCTGCGGTCCCCACGTGACCCGGGGTCCTGGTGCCGGTGTCCCCACGTGACCCGGGGACCCGGGCCGGGGTCCCCACGTGACCCGGGGACCCGGTCCGGGGAAATCACGTGACCCGGTCACCTGGGGCCGGGGTCCCCACTTGACCCGGGGTCCTGGTGCCGGTGTCCCCACGTGACCCGGTCACCTGGGGCCCGGGTCCCCACGTGACCCGGTCACCTGGGGCCGGGGTCCCCACGTGACCTGGTGACCCGGGCCGGGGACCCCACGTGACCCGGGGACCTGGGGCAGGGGATGTCACCCGACACTGGTACCCGGGGCAGCGACCCGATACGACCCGGGGACCTGGGTCCGGGGTCCCGACCTGACCCGGTGACCTGGGGCCAGGGTAACCACCTGACCCGGGGACCCGGGCCGGGGACTCGGTATGACTCCGTCTCCCGGGGCCGGGGTGGTCACCTGACACTGGTACCCGGGACAGCGACCCGACATGACCCGGTGACCCGGGGCCGGGGTAACGACCTGTCCAGGGGACCTGGGCCGGGGACCCGACAGGACCCGGTGACCTGGTTCCGGGGTGCCGACCTGACCCGGTGACCTGGGGCTGTGGTGTCGACCGGACTCGGGGACCTGGTCCGGTGTCCCGTCATGACCCGGGGACCTGGGGTCGGGGTGGTCACCAGACCGTTGTACCCAGGCCGTTGACCCGACATGACCCTGTGACCCGGGGCCTGGGTAAAAATCCGACCCGGGGCCTGGGTAAAAATCCAACCCGGGGACCCGGGGCCGGGTTAACGACCTGTCCAGGGGACCCGGGCCGGGGACCCGACAGGACCCGGTGATCCTTCGCTGGTGTCCCGATGCAACCCGGGGACCCGGGCCGGGGACCCCACGTGACCCGGGGACCTGGGGCAGGGGATGTCACCCGACACTGGTACCCGGGGCAGCGACCCGATACGACCCGGGGACCTGGGTCCGGGGTCCCGACCTGACCCGGTGACCTGGGGCCAGGGTAACCACTTGACCCGGGGACCCGGGCCGGGGACCCGGTATGACTCCGTCTCCCGGGGCCGGGGTGGTCACCTGACACTGCTACCCGGGACAGCGACCCGACATGACCCGGTGACCCGGGGCCGGGGTAACGACCTGTCCAGGGGACCTGGGCCGGGGACCCGACAGGACCCGGTGACCTGGTTCCGGGGTGCCGACCTGACCCGGTGACCTGGGGCTGTGGTGTCGACCGGACTCGGGGACCTGGTCCGGTGTCCCGTCATGACCCGGGGACCTGGGGTCGGGGTGGTCACCAGACCGTTGTACCCAGGCCGTTGACCCGACATGACCCTGTGACCCGGGGCCTGGGTAAAAATCCAACCCGGGGACCCGGGCATGGGACATGACATGACCCGACCTGGGTCCGGGGTCCCGACCTGACCCGCTGACCTGGGGCCGGTGTCCCCACGTGACCCGGGGTCCTGGTGCCGGGGTCCCCACGTGACCCGGGGACCCGAGCCGGGGTCCCCACGTGACCCGGTGACCTGGGGCCGGGGTCCCCACGTGACCCGGGGTCCTGGTGCCGGGGTCCCCACGTGACCCGGGGACCCGGGCCGGGGACATCACGTGACCCGGTCACCTGGGGCCGGGGTCCCCACGTTACCCGGGGTCCTGGTGTCGGGGACCCCACGTGACCCGGGGACTCGGCCCGGGGTCCCCACGTGACCCAGGGTCCTGGTGCCGGTGTCCCCACGTGACCCGGTCACCTGGGGCCGGGGTCCCCACGTGACCCGGGGTCCTGGTGCCGGGGTCCCCACGTGACCCGCTGACTTGGGGCCGGGGTCCCCACTTGACCCGGGGTCCTGGTGCCGGGGTCCCCACGTGACCCGGGGTCCTGGTTCCGGGGTCCCCACGTGACCCGCTGACCTGGGGCCGGGGTCCCCACGTGACCCGGGGTCCTGGTGCCGGGGTGGTCACCGGAACCTGGGAACCAGGCCGGGTGCGCGACATGACCCGGTGACCCGGGGCCGGGTTAACGACCTGTCCAGGGGACCCGGGCCGGGGACCCGACAGGACCCGGTGATCCTTCGCTGGTGTCCCGATGCAACCCGGGGACCCGGGCCGGGGACCCCACGTGACCCGGGGACCTGGGGCAGGGGATGTCACCCGACACTGGTACCCGGGGCAGCGACCCGATACGACCCGGGGACCTGGGTCCGGGGTCCCGACCTGACCCGGTGACCTGGGGCCAGGGTAACCACCTGACCCGGGGACCCGGGCCGGGGACTCGGTATGACTCCGTCTCCCGGGGCCGGCGTGGTCTCCTGACACTGGTACCCGGGACAGCGACCCGACATGACCCGGTGACCCGGGGCCGGGGTAACGACCTGTCCAGGGGACCTGGGCCGGGGACCCGACAGGACCCGGTGACCTGGTTCCGGGGTGCCGACCTGACCCGGTGACCTGGGGCTGTGGTGTCGACCGGACTCGGGGACCTGGTCCGGTGTCCCGTCATGACCCGGGGACCTGGGGTCGGGGTGGTCACCAGACCGTTGTACCCAGGCCGTTGACCCGACATGACCCTGTGACCCGGTGCCTGGGTAAAAATCCAACCCGGGGACCCGGGCATGGGACGTGACATGACCCGACCTGGGTCCGGGGTCCCGACCTGACCCGGTGACCTGGGGCCGGGGACCCAACGTGACCCGGGGACCTGGGGCCGGGGATGTCACCCGACACTGGTACCCGGGGCAGCGACCCGATACGACCCGGGGACCTGGGTCCGGGGTCCCGACCTGACCCGGTGACCTGGGGCCAGGGTAACCACCTGACCCGGGGACCCGGGCCGGGGACCCGGTATGACTCCGTCTCCCGGGGCCGGGGTGGTCACCTGACACTGCTACCCGGGACAGCGACCCGACATGACCCGGTGACCCGGGGCCGGGGTAACGACCTGTCCAGGGGACCTGGGCCGGGGACCCGACAGGACCCGGTGACCTGGTTCCGGGGTGCCGACCTGACCCGGTGACCTGGGGCTGTGGTGTCGACCGGACTCGGGGACCTGGTCCGGTGTCCCGTCATGACCCGGGGACCTGGGGTCAGGGTGGTCACCAGACCGTTGTACCCAGGCCGTTGACCCGACATGACCCTGTGACCTGGGGCCTGGGTAAAAATCCAACCCGGGGACCCGGGCATGGGACATGACATGACCCGACCTGGGTCCGGGGTCCCGACCTGACCCGCTGACCTGGGGCCGGTGTCCCCACGTGACCCGGGGTCCTGGTGACGGGGTCCCCACGTGACCCGGGGACCCGGGCCGGGGTCCCCACGTGACCCGGTGACCTGAGGCCGGGGTCCCCACGTGACCCGGTGACCTGGGGCCGGGATCCCCACGTGACCCGGTGACCTGGGGCCGGGGTCCCCACGTGACCCGGGGTCCTGGTGACGGTGTCCCCACGTGATCCGGGGACCCGGGCCGGGGACATCACGTGACCCGGTCACCTGGGGCCGGGGTCCCCACGTGACCCGGGGTCCTGGTGTCGGGGACCCCACGTGACCCGGGGACTCGGGCCGGGGTCCCCACGTGACCCGGGGTCCTGGTGCCGGTGTCCCCACGTGACCCGGTCACCTGGGGCCGGGGTCCCCACGTGACCCGGGGTCCTGGTGCCGGGGTCCCCACGTGACCCGCTGACTTGGGGCCGGGGTCCCCACTTGACCCGGGGTCCTGGTGCCGGGGTCCCCACGTGACCCGGGGTCCTGGTTCCGGGGTCCCCACGTGACCCGCTGACCTGGGGCCGGGGTCCCCACGTGACCCGGGGTCCTGGTGCCGGGGTGGTCACCGGAACCTGGGAACCAGGCCGGGTGCGCGACATGACCCGGTGACCCGGGGCCGGGTTAACGACCTGTCCAGGGGACCCGGGCCGGGGACCCGACAGGACCCGGTGATCCTTCGCTGGTGTCCCGATGCAACCCGGGGACCCGGGCCGGGGACCCCACGTGACCCGGGGACCTGGGGCAGGGGATGTCACCCGACACTGGTACCCGGGGCAGCGACCCGATACGACCCGGGGACCTGGGTCCGGGGTCCCGACCTGACCCGGTGACCTGGGGCCAGGGTAACCACCTGACCCGGGGACCCGGGCCGGGGACTCGGTATGACTCCGTCTCCCAGGGCCGGCGTGGTCACCTGACACTGCTACCCGGGACAGCGACCCGACATGACCCGGTGACCCGGGGCCGGGGTAACGACCTGTCCAGGGGACCTGGGCCGGGGACCCGACAGGACCCGGTGACCTGGTTCCGGGGTGCCGACCTGACCCGGTGACCTGGGGCTGTGGTGTCGACCGGACTCGGGGACCTGGTCCGGTGTCCCGTCATGACCTGGGGACCTGGGGTAGGGGTGGTCACCAGACCGTTGTACCCAGGCCGTTGACCTGACATGACCCTGTGACCCGGTGCCTGGGTAAAAATCCAACCCGGGGACCCGGGCATGGGACGTGACATGACCCGACCTGGGTCCGGGGTCCCGACCTGACCCGGTGACCTGGGGCCGGGGACCCCACGTGACCCGGGGACCTGGGGCAGGGGATGTCACCCGACACTGGTACCCGGGGCAGCGACCCGATACGACCCGGGGACCTGGGTCCGGGGTCCCGACCTGACCCGGTGACCTGGGGCCAGGGTAACCACCTGACCCGGGGACCCGGGCCGGGGACCCGGTATGACTCCGTCTCCCGGGGCCGGCGTGGTCACCTGACACTGCTACCCGGGACAGCGACCCGACATGACCCGGTGAACCGGGGCCGGGGTAACGACCTGTCCAGGGGACCTGGGCTGGGGACCCGACAGGACCCGGTGACCTGGTTCCGGGGTGCCGACCTGACCCGGTGACCTGGGGCTGTGGTGTCGACCGGACTCGGGGACCTGGTCCGGTGTCCCGTCATGACCCGGGGACCTGGGGTCGGGGTGGTCACCAGACCCTTGTACCCAGGCCGTTGACCCAACATGACCCTGTGACCCGGGGCCTGGGTAAAAATCCAACCCGGGGACCCAGGCATGGGACATGACATGACCCAACCTGGGTCCGGGGTCCCGACCTGACCCGCTGACCTGGGGCCGGTGTCCCCACGTGACCCGGGGTCCTGGTATCGGGGTCCCCACGTGACCCGGTGACCTGGGGCCAGGGTCCCCACCTGACCCGGGGTCCTGGTGCCGGGGTCCCCACGTGACCCGGGGACCCGGGCCGGGGACCCCACGTGACCCGGTGACCTGGGGCCGGGATCCCCACGTGACCCGGGGACCCGGGCCGGGGACATCACGTGACCCGGTCACCTGGGGCCGGGGTCCCCACGTGACCCGGGGTCCTGGTGCCGGGGTCCTCACGTGAACCGGGGACCCAGGCCGGGGTCCCCACGTGACCCAGGGTCCTGGTGCCGGTGTCCCCACGTGACCCGCTGACCTGGGGCCGGGGTCCCCACGTGACCCGGGGTCCTGGTGCCGAGGTCCCCACGTGACCCGCTGACCTGTGGCCGGGGTCCCCACGTGACCCGGGGTCCTGGTGCCGGGGTCCCCACGTGACCCGCTGACCTGGGGCCGGGGTCCCCACGTGACCCGGGGTCCTGGTGCCGGGGTGGTCACCGGAACCTGGGAACCAGGCCGGGTGCGCGACATGACCCGGTGACCCGGGGCCGGGTTAACGACCTGTCCAGGGGACCCGGGCCGGGGACCCGACAGGACCCGGTGATCCTTCGCTGGTGTCCCGATGCAACCCGGGGACCCGGGCCGGGGAACCCACGTGACCCGGGGACCTGGGCCGGGGATGTCACCCGACACTGGTACCCGGGGCAGCGACCCGATACGACCCGGGGACCTGGGTCCGGGGTCCCGACCTGACCCGGTGACCTGGGGCCAGGGTAACCACTTGACCCGGGGACCCGGGCCGGGGACCCGGTATGACTCCGTCTCCCGGGGCCGGGGTGGTCACCTGACACTGGTACCCGGGACAGCGACCCGACATGACCCGGTGACCCGGGGCCGGGGTAACGACTTGTCCAGGGGACCTGGGCCGGGGACCCGACAGGACCCGGTGACCTGGTTCCGGGGTGCCGACCTGACCCGGTGACCTGGGGCTGTGGTGTCGACCGGACTCGGGGACCTGGTCCGGTGTCCCGTCATGACCCGGGGACCTGGGGTCGGGGTCCCCACGTGACCCGGTCACCTGGGGCCCGGGTCCCCACGTGACCCGGTCACCTGGGGCCGGGGTCCCCACGTGACCCGGGGACCCGGGCCCGGGACCCCACGTGACCCGCGGACCTGGGGTAGGGGATGTCACCCGACACTGGTACCCGGGGCAGCGACCCGATACGACCCGGGGACCTGGGTCCGGGGTCCCGACCTGACCCGGTGACCTGGGGCAAGGGTAACCACCTGACCCGGGGACCCGGGCCGGGGACCCGGTATGACTCCGTCTCCCGGGGCCGGGGTGGTCACCTGACACTGCTACCCGGGACAGCGACCCGACATGACCCGGTGAACCGGGGCCGGGGTAACGACCTGTCCAGGGGACCTGGGCCGGGGACCCGAAAATGACCCGGTGACCTGGTTCCGGGGTGCCGACCTGACCCGGTGACCTGGGGCTGTGGTGTCGACCGGACTCGGGGACCTGGTCCGGTGTCCCGTCATGACCCGGGGACCTGGGGTCGGGGTGGTCACCAGACCGTTGTACCCAGGCCGTTGACCCGACATGACCCTGTGACCCGGGGCCTGGGTAAAAATCCGACCCGGGGCCTGGGTAAAAATCCAACCCGGGGACCCGGGGCCGGGTTAACGACCTGTCCAGGGGACCAGGGCCGGGGACCCGACAGGACCCGGTGATCCTTCGCTGGTGTCCCGATGCAACCCGGGGACCCGGGCCGGGGACCCCACGTGACCCGGGGACCTGGGGCAGGGGATGTCACCCGACACTGGTACCCGGGGCAGCGACCCGATACGACCCGGGGACCTGGGTCCGGGGTCCCGACCTGACCCGGTGACCTGGGGCCAGGGTAACCACTTGACCCGGGGACCCGGGCCGGGGACCCGGTATGACTCCGTCTCCCGGGGCCGGGGTGGTCACCTGACACTGCTACCCGGGACAGCGACCCGACATGACCCGGTGACCCGGGGCCGGGGTAACGACCTGTCCAGGGGACCTGGGCCGGGGACCCGACAGGACCCGGTGACCTGGTTCCGGGGTGCCGACCTGACCCGGTGACCTGGGGCTGTGGTGTCGACCGGACTCGGGGACCTGGTCCGGTGTCCCGTCATGACCCGGGGACCTGGGGTCAGGGTGGTCACCAGACCGTTGTACCCAGGCCGTTGACCCGACATGACCCTGTGACCTGGGGCCTGGGTAAAAATCCAACCCGGGGACCCGGGCATGAGACATGACATGACCCGAACTGGGTCCGGGGTCCCGACCTGACCCGCTGACCTGGGGCCGGTGTCCCCACGTGACCCGGGGTCCTGGTGCCGGGGTCCCCACGTGACCCGGGGACCCGGGCCGGGGTCCCCACGTGACCCGGTGACCTGAGGCCGGGGTCCCCACGTGACCCGGTGACCTGGGGCCGGGATCCCCACGTGACCCGGTGACCTGGGGCCGGGGTCCCCACGTGACCCGGGGACCCGGGCCGGGGACATCACGTGACCCGGTCACCTGGGGCCGGGGTCCCCACGTGACCAGCGGTCCTGGTGCCGGGGTCCCCACGTGACCCGGGGACCCAGGTCGGGGTACCCTTGTGACCCAGGGTCCTGGTGCCGGTGTCCCCACGTGACCCGGTCACCTGGGGCCGGGGTCCCCACGTGACCCGGGGTCCTGGTGCCGGGGTCCCCACGTGACCCGCTGACCTGGGGCCGGGGTCCCCACGTGACCCGGGGTCCTGGTGCCGGGGTCCCCACGTGACCCGCTGACCTGTGGCCGGGGTCCCCACGTGACCCGGGGTCCTGGTGCCGGGGTCCCCACGTGACCCGCTGACCTGGGGCCGGGGTCCCCACGTGACCCGGGGTCCTGGTGCCGGGGTGGTCACCGGAACCTGGGAACCAGGCCGGGTGCGCGACATGACCCGGTGACCCGGGGCCGGGTTAACGACCTGTCCAGGGGACCCGGGCCGGGGACCCGACAGGACCCGGTGATCCTTCGCTGGTGTCCCGATGTAACCCGGGGACCCGGGCCGGGGACCCGACGTGACCCGGGGACCTGGGGCAGGGGATGTCACCCGACACTGGTACCCGGGGCAGCGACCCGATATGACCCGGGGACCTGGGTCCGGGGTCCCGACCTGACCCGGTGACCTGGGCCGGGGATGTCACCCGACACTGGTACCCGGGGCAGCGACCCGATACGACCCGGGGACCTGGGTCCGGGGTCCCGAACTGACCCGGTGACCTGGGGCCAGGGTAACCACTTGACCCGGGGACCCGGGCCGGGGACCCGGTATGACTCCGTCTCCCGGGGCCAGGGTGGTCACCTGACACTGGTACCCGGGACAGCGACCCGACATGACCCGGTGACCCGGGGCCGGGGTAACGACCTGTCCAGGGGACCTGGGCCGGGGACCCGACAGGACCCGGTGACCTGGTTCCAGGGTGCCGACCTGACCCGGTGACCTGGGGCTGTGGTGTCGACCGGACTCGGGGACCTGGTCCGGTGTCCCGTCATGACCCGGGGACCTGGGGTCGGGGTGGTCACCAGACCGTTGTACCCAGGCCGTTGACCCGACATGACCCTGTGAACCGGGGCCTGGGTAAAAATCCAACCCGGGGACCCGGGCATGGGACATGACATGACCCGACCTGGGTCCGGGGTCCCGACCTGACCCGCTGACCTGGGGCCGGGGTCCCCACGTGACCCGGGGTCCTGGTGCCGGGGTCCCCACGTGACCCGGGGACCCGGGCCGGGGTCCCCACGTGACCCGGTGACCTGAGGCCGGGGTCCCCACGTGACCCGGTGACCTGGGGCCGGGATCCCCACGTGACCCGGTGACCTGGGGCCGGGGTCCCCACGAGACCCGGGGTCCTGGTGCCGGGGTCCCCACGTGACCCGGGGACCCGGGCCGGGGACATCACGTGACCCGGTCACCTGGGGCCGGGGTCCCCACGTGACCCGGGGTCCTGGTGTCGGGGACCCCACGTGACCCGGGGACTCGGGCCGGGGTCCCCACGTGACCCGGGGTCCTGGTGCCGGTGTCCCCACGTGACCCGGTCACCTGGGGCCGGGGTCCCCACGTGACCCGGGGTCCTGGTGCCGGGGTCCCCACGTGACCCGCTGACTTGGGGCCGGGGTCCCCACTTGACCCGGGGTCCTGGTGCCGGGGTCCCCACGTGACCCGGGGTCCTGGTTCCGGGGTCCCCACGTGACCCGCTGACCTGGGGCCGGGGTCCCCACGTGACCCGGGGTCCTGGTGCCGGGGTGGTCACCGGAACCTGGGAACCAGGCCGGGTGCGCGACATGACCCGGTGACCCGGGGCCGGGTTAACGACCTGTCCAGGGGACCCGGGCCGGGGACCCGACAGGACCCGGTGATCCTTCGCTGGTGTCCCGATGCAACCCGGGGACCCGGGCCGGGGACCCCACGTGACCCGGGGACCTGGGGCAGGGGATGTCACCCGACACTGGTACCCGGGGCAGCGACCCGATACGACCCGGGGACCTGGGTCCGGGGTCCCGACCTGACCCGGTGACCTGGGGCCAGGGTAACCACCTGACCCGGGGACACGGGCCGGGGACTCGGTATGACTCCGTCTCCCAGGGCCGGCGTGGTCACCTGACACTGCTACCCGGGACAGCGACCCGACATGACCCGGTGACCCGGGGCCGGGGTAACGACCTGTCCAGGGGACCTGGGCCGGGGACCCGACAGGACCCGGTGACCTGGTTCCGGGGTGCCGACCTGACCCGGTGACCTGGGGCTGTGGTGTCGACCGGACTCGGGGACCTGGTCCGGTGTCCCGTCATGACCTGGGGACCTGGGGTAGGGGTGGTCACCAGACCGTTGTACCCAGGCCGTTGACCTGACATGACCCTGTGACCCGGTGCCTGGGTAAAAATCCAACCCGGGGACCCGGGCATGGGACGTGACATGACCCGACCTGGGTCCGGGGTCCCGACCTGACCCGGTGACCTGGGGCCGGGGACCCCACGTGACCCGGGGACCTGGGGCAGGGGATGTCACCCGACACTGGTACCCGGGGCAGCGACCCGATACGACCCGGGGACCTGGGTCCGGGGTCCCGACCTGACCCGGTGACCTGGGGCCAGGGTAACCACCTGACCCGGGGACCCGGGCCGGGGACCCGGTATGACTCCGTCTCCCGGGGCCGGCGTGGTCACCTGACACTGCTACCCGGGACAGCGACCCGACATGACCCGGTGAACCGGGGCCGGGGTAACGACCTGTCCAGGGGACCTGGGCTGGGGACCCGACAGGACCCGGTGACCTGGTTCCGGGGTGCCGACCTGACCCGGTGACCTGGGGCTGTGGTGTCGACCGGACTCGGGGACCTGGTCCGGTGTCCCGTCATGACCCGGGGACCTGGGGTCGGGGTGGTCACCAGACCCTTGTACCCAGGCCGTTGACCCAACATGACCCTGTGACCCGGGGCCTGGGTAAAAATCCAACCCGGGGACCCGGGCATGGGACGTGACATGACCCGACCTGGGTCCGGGGTCCCGACCTGACCCGGTGACCTGGGGCCGGGGACCCCACGTGACCCGGGGACCTGGGGCAGGGGATGTCACCCGACACTGGTACCCGGGGCAGCGACCCGATACGACCCGGGGACCTGGGTCCGGGGTCCCGACCTGACCCGGTGACCTGGGGCCAGGGTAACCACCTGACCCGGGGACCCGGGCCGGGGACCCGGTATGACTCCGTCTCCCGGGGCCGGCGTGGTCACCTGACACTGCTACCCGGGACAGCGACCCGACATGACCCGGTGAACCGGGGCCGGGGTAACGACCTGTCCAGGGGACCTGGGCTGGGGACCCGACAGGACCCGGTGACCTGGTTCCGGGGTGCCGACCTGACCCGGTGACCTGGGGCTGTGGTGTCGACCGGACTCGGGGACCTGGTCCGGTGTCCCGTCATGACCCGGGGACCTGGGGTCGGGGTGGTCACCAGACCCTTGTACCCAGGCCGTTGACCCAACATGACCCTGTGACCCGGGGCCTGGGTAAAAATCCAACCCGGGGACCCAGGCATGGGACATGACATGACCCAACCTGGGTCCGGGGTCCCGACCTGACCCGCTGACCTGGGGCCGGTGTCCCCACGTGACCCGGGGTCCTGGTATCGGGGTCCCCACGTGACCCGGTGACCTGGGGCCGGGGTCCCCACCTGACCCGGTGACCTGGTGCCGGGGTCCCCACGTGACCCGGGGACCCGGGCCGGGGACCCCACGTGACCCGGTGACCTGGGGCCGGGATCCCCACGTGACCCGGGGACCCGGGCCGGGGACATCACGTGACCCGGTCACCTGGGGCCGGGGTCCCCACGTGACCCGGGGTCCTGGTGCCGGGGTCCTCACGTGAACCGGGGACCCAGGCCGGGGTCCCCACGTGACCCAGGGTCCTGGTGCCGGTGTCCCCACATGACCCGCTGACCTGGGGCCGGGGTCCCCACGTGACCCGGGGTCCTGGTGCCGAGGTCCCCACGTGACCCGCTGACCTGTGGCCGGGGTCCCCACGTGACCCGGGGTCCTGGTGCCGGGGTCCCCACGTGACCCGCTGACCTGGGGCCGGGGTCCCCACGTGACCCGGGGTCCTGGTGCCGGGGTGGTCACCGGAACCTGGGAACCAGGCCGGGTGCGCGACATGACCCGGTGACCCGGGGCCGGGTTAACGACCTGTCCAGGGGACCCGGGCCGGGGACCCGACAGGACCCGGTGATCCTTCGCTGGTGTCCCGATGCAACCCGGGGACCCGGGCCGGGGAACCCACGTGACCCGGGGACCTGGGCCGGGGATGTCACCCGACACTGGTACCCGGGGCAGCGACCCGATACGACCCGGGGACCTGGGTCCGGGGTCCCGACCTGACCCGGTGACCTGGGGCCAGGGTAACCACTTGACCCGGGGACCCGGGCCGGGGACCCGGTATGACTCCGTCTCCCGGGGCCGGGGTGGTCACCTGACACTGCTACCCGGGACAGCGACCCGACATGACCCGGTGACCCGGGGCCGGGGTAACGACTTGTCCAGGGGACCTGGGCCGGGGACCCGACAGGACCCGGTGACCTGGTTCCGGGGTGCCGACCTGACCCGGTGACCTGGGGCTGTGGTGTCGACCGGACTCGGGGACCTGGTCCGGTGTCCCGTCATGACCCGGGGACCTGGGGTCGGGGTGGTCACCAGACCGTTGTACCCAGGCCGTTGACCCGACATGACCCTGTGACCCGGGGCCTGGGTAAAAATCCGACCCGGGGCCTGGGTAAAAATCCAACCCGGGGACCCGGGGCCGGGTTAACGACCTGTCCAGGGGACCCGGGCCGGGGACCCGACAGGACCCGGTGATCCTTCGCTGGTGTCCCGATGCAACCCGGGGACCCGGGCCGGGGACCCCACGTGACCCGGGGACCTGGGGCAGGGGATGTCACCCGACACTGGTACCCGGGGCAGCGACCCGATACGACCCGGGGACCTGGGTCCGGGGTCCCGAACTGACCCGGTGACCTGGGGCCAGGGTAACCACTTGACCCGGGGACCCGGGCCGGGGACCCGGTATGACTCCGTCTCCCGGGGCCGGGGTGGTCACCTGACACTGCTACCCGGGACAGCGACCCGACATGACCCGGTGACCCGGGGCCGGGGTAACGACCTGTCCAGGGGACCTGGGCCGGGGACCCGACAGGACCCGGTGACCTGGTTCCGGGGTGCCGACCTGACCCGGTGACCTGGGGCTGTGGTGTCGACCGGACTCGGGGACCTGGTCCGGTGTCCCGTCATGACCCGGGGACCTGGGGTCAGGGTGGTCACCAGACCGTTGTACCCAGGCCGTTGACCCGACATGACCCTGTGACCTGGGGCCTGGGTAAAAATCCAACCCGGGGACCCGGGCATGGGACATGACATGACCCGACCTGGGTCCGGGGTCCCGACCTGACCCGCTGACCTGGGGCCGGTGTCCCCACGTGACCCGGGGTCCTGGTGCCGGGGTCCCCACGTGACCCGGGGACCCGGGCCGGGGTCCCCACGTGACCCGGTGACCTGAGGCCGGGGTCCCCACGTGACCCGGTGACCTGGGGCCGGGATCCCCACGTGACCCGGTGACCTGGGGCCGGGGTCCCCACGTGACCCGGGGACCCGGGCCGGGGACATCACGTGACCCGGTCACCTGGGGCCGGGGTCCCCACGTGACCCGCGGTCCTGGTGCCGGGGTCCCCACGTGACCCGGGGACCCAGGTCGGGGTACCCTTGTGACCCAGGGTCCTGGTGCCGGTGTCCCCACGTGACCCGGTCACCTGGGGCCGGGGTCCCCACGTGACCCGGGGTCCTGGTGCCGGGGTCCCCACGTGACCCGGTGACCTGGGGCCGGGGTCCCCACGTGACCCGGGGTCCTGGTGCCGGGGTCCCCACGTGACCCGCTGACCTGTGGCCGGGGTCCCCACGTGACCCGGGGTCCTGGTGCCGGGGTCCCCACGTGACCCGCTGACCTGGGGCCGGGGTCCCCACGTGACCCGGGGTCCTGGTGCCGGGGTGGTCACCGGAACCTGGGAACCAGGCCGGGTGCGCGACATGACCCGGTGACCCGGGGCCGGGTTAACGACCTGTCCAGGGGACCCGGGCCGGGGACCCGACAGGACCCGGTGATCCTTCGCTGGTGTCCCGATGTAACCCGGGGACCCGGGCCGGGGACCCGACGTGACCCGGGGACCTGGGGCAGGGGATGTCACCCGACACTGGTACCCGGGGCAGCGACCCGATATGACCCGGGGACCTGGGTCCGGGGTCCCGACCTGACCCGGTGACCTGGGCCGGGGATGTCACCCGACACTGGTACCCGGGGCAGCGACCCGATACGACCCGGGGACCTGGGTCCGGGGTCCCGAACTGACCCGGTGACCTGGGGCCAGGGTAACCACTTGACCCGGGGACCCGGGCCGGGGACCCGGTATGACTCCGTCTCCCGGGGCCAGGGTGGTCACCTGACACTGGTACCCGGGACAGCGACCCGACATGACCCGGTGACCCGGGGCCGGGGTAACGACCTGTCCAGGGGACCTGGGCCGGGGACCCGACAGGACCCGGTGACCTGGTTCCAGGGTGCCGACCTGACCCGGTGACCTGGGGCTGTGGTGTCGACCGGACTCGGGGACCTGGTCCGGTGTCCCGTCATGACCCGGGGACCTGGGGTCGGGGTGGTCACCAGACCGTTGTACCCAGGCCGTTGACCCGACATGACCCTGTGAACCGGGGCCTGGGTAAAAATCCAACCCGGGGACCCGGGCATGGGACATGACATGACCCGACCTGGGTCCGGGGTCCCGACCTGACCCGCTGACCTGGGGCCGGTGTCCCCACGTGACCCGGGGTCCTGGTGCCGGGGTCCCCACGTGACCCGGGGACCCGGGCCGGGGTCCCCACGTGACCCGGTGACCTGAGGCCGGGGTCCCCACGTGACCCGGTGACCTGGGGCGAGGGTCCCCACGTGACCCGGGGTCCTGGTGCCGGGGTCCCCACGTGACCCGGGGACCCGGGCCGGGGACCCCACGTGACCCGGTGACCTGGGGCCGGGGTCCCCACATGACCCGGGGACCCGGGCCGGGGACATCACGTGACCCGGTCACCTGGGACCGGGGTCCCCACGTGACCCGGTCACCTGGGGCCGGGGTCCCCACGTGACCCGGGGTCCTGGTGCCGGGGTCCCCACGTGACCCGGTGACCTGAGGCCAGGGTCCCCACGTGACCCGGTCACCTGGGGCCGGGTTCCCCACGTGACCCGGGGTCCTGGTGCCGGGGTTACCACGTGACCCGGGGACCCGGGCTGCGGTCCCCACGTGACCCGGGGTCCTGGTGCCGGTGTCCCCACGTGACCCGGGGACCCGGGCCGGGGACCCCACGTGACCCGGTCACCTGGGGCCGGGGTCCCCACGTGACCCGGGGACCCGGGCCGGGGTCCCCACGTGACCCAGGGTCCTGGTGTCGGTGTCCCCACGTGACCCGGTGACCTGGGGCCGGGGTCCCCACGTGACCCGGTGACCTGGGGCCGGGGTCCCCATGTGACCCGGGGACCCGGGCCGGGGTCCCCACGTGACCCAGGGTCCTGGTGCCGGTGTCCCCACGTGACCCGGTGACCTGGGGCCGGGGTCCCCACGTGACCCGGTCACCTGGGGCCGGGGTCCCCACGTGACCCGGGGACCCGGGCCGGGGACATCACGTGACCCGGTCACCTGGGGCCGGGGTCCCCACGTGACCCGGTCACCTGGGGCCGGGGTCCCCACATGACCCGGGGTCCTGGTGCCGGTGTCCCCACGTGACCCGCTGACCTGTGGCCGAGGTCCCCACGTGACCCGGGGTCCTGGTGCCAGGGTGGTCACCGGAACCTGGGAACCAGGCCGGGTGCGCGACATGACCCGGTGACCCGGGGCCGGGTTAACGACCTGTCCAGGGGACCCGGGCCGGGGACCCGACAGGACCCGGTGACCTGGTTCCGGGGTGCCGACCTGACACGGTGACCTGGGGCTGTGGTGTCGACCGGACTCGGGGACCTGGTCCGGTGTCCCGTCATGACCTGGTGACCTGGGGCCGGGGTCCCCACGTGACCCGGGGTCCTGGTGCCGGGGTCCCCACGTGACCCGGGGACCCGGGCCGGGGACATCACGTGACCCGGTGACCTGGGGCCGGGGTCCCCACGTGACCCGGTCACCTGGGGCCGGGGTCCCCACATGACCCGGGGTCCTGGTGCCGGTGTCCCCACGTGACCCGGTGACCTGGGGCCCGGGTCCCCACGTGACCCGGTCACCTGGGGCCGGGGTCCCCACGTGACCTGGGGACCCGGGCCGGGGACCCCACGTGACCCGGGGACCTGGGGCCGGGGATGTCACCCGACACTGGTACCCGGGGCAGCGACCCGATACGACCCGGGGACCTGGGTCTGGGGTCCCGACCTGACCCGGTGACCTGGGGCCAGGGTAACCACCTGACCCGGGGACCCGGGCCGGGGACTCGGTATGACTCCGTCTCCCGGGGCCGGCGTGGTCACCTGACACTGGTACCCGGGACAGCGACCCGACATGACCCGGTGACCCGGGGCCGGGGTAACGACCTGTCCAGGGGACCTGGGCCAGGGACCCGACAGGACCCGGTGACCTGGTTCCGGGGTGCCGACCTGACCCGGTGACCTGGGGCTGTGGTGTCGACCGGACTCGGGGACCTGGTCCGGTGTCCCGTCATGACCCGGGGACCTGGGGTCGGGGTGGTCACCAGACCGTTGTACCCAGGCCGTTGACCCGACATGACCCTGTGACCCGGGGCCTGGGTAAAAATCCGACCCGGAGCCTGGGTAAAAATCCAACCCGGGGACCCGGGGCCGGGTTAACGACCTGTCCAGGGGACCCGGGCTGGGGACCCGACAGGACCCGGTGATCCTTCGCTGGTGTCCCGATGCAACCCGGGGACCCGGGCCGGGGACCCCACGTGACCCGGGGACCTGGGGCAGGGGATGTCACCCGACACTGGTACCCGGGGCAGCGACCCGATACGACCCGGGGACCTGGGTCCGGGGTCCCGACCTGACCCGGTGACCTGGGGCCAGGGTAACCACCTGACCCGGGGACCCGGGCCGGGGACTCGGTATGACTCCGTCTCCCGGGGCCGGCGTGGTCACCTGACACTGGTACCCGGGACAGCGACCCGACATGACCCGGTGACCCGGGGCCGGGGTAACGACCTGTCCAGGGGACCTGGGCCGGGGACCCGACAGGACCCGGTGACCTGGTTCCGGGGTGCCGACCTGACCCGGTGACCTGGGGCTGTGGTGTCGACCGGACTCGGGGACCTGGTCCGGTGTCCCGTCATGACCCGGGGACCTGGGGTCGGGGTGGTCACCAGACCGTTGTACCCAGGCCGTTGACCCGACATGACCCTGTGACCCGGGGCCTGGGTAAAAATCCAACCCGGGGACCCGGGCATGGGACATGACATGACCCGACCTGGGTCCGGGGTCCCGACCTGACCCGGTGACCTGGGGCCGGTGTCCCCACGTGACCCAGGGTCCTGGTGCCGGGGTCCCCACGTGACCCAGGGACCCGGGCCGGGGTCCCCACGTGACCCGGTGACCTGAGGCCGGGGTCCCCACGTGACCCGGTGACCTGGGGCCGGGATCCCCACGTGACCCGGGGTCCTGGTGCCGGGGTCCCCACGTGACCCGGGGACCCGGGCCGGGGACCCCACGTGACCCGGTGACCTGGGGCCGGGGTCCCCACGTGACCCGGGGACCCGGGCCGGGGACATCACGTGACCCGGTCACCTGGGGCCGGGGTCGCCACGTGACCCGGTCACCTGGGGCCGGGGTCCCCACGTGACCCGGGGTCCTGGTGCCGGGGTCCCCACGTGACCCGGTGACCTGAGGCCGGGGTCCCCACGTGACCCGGTGACCTGGGGCCGGGATCCCCACGTGACCCGGGGTCCTGGTGCCGGGGTCCCCACGTGACCCGGGGACCCGGGCCGTGGTCCCCACGTGACCCGGGGTCCTGGTGCCGGTGTCCCCACGTGACCCGGTCACCTGGGGCCGGGGTCCCCACGTGACCCGGGGTCCTGGTGCCGGGGTCCCCACGTGACCCGCTGACTTGGGGCCGGGGTCCCCACGTGACCCTGGGTCCTGGTGCCGGGGTGGTCACCGGAACCTGGGAACCAGGCCGGGTGCGCGACATGACCCGGTGACCCGGGGCCGGGTTAACGACCTGTCCTAGGGACCCGGGCCGGGGACCCGACAGGACCCGGTGATCCTTCGCTTGTGTCCCGATGCAACCCGGGGACCCGGGCCGGGGACCCCACGTGACCCGGGGACCTGGGACAGGGGATGTCACCCGACACTGGTACCCGGGGCAGCGACCCGATACGACCCGGGGACCTGGGTCCGGGGTCCCGACCTGACCCGGTGACCTGGGGCCAGGGTAACCACCTGACCCGGGGACCCGGGCCGGGGACCCGGTATGACTCCGTCTCCCGGGGCCGGGGTGGTCACCTGACACTGCTACCCGGGACAGCGACCCGACATGACCCGGTGACCCGGGGCCGGGGTAACGACCTGTCCAGGGGACCTGGGCCGGGGACCCGACAGGACCCGGTGACCTGGTTCCGGGGTGCCGACCTGACCCGGTGACATGGGGCTGTGGTGTCGACCGGACTCGGGGACCTGGTCCGGTGTCCCGTCATGACCCGGGGACGTGGGGTCGGGGTGGTCACCAGACCGTTGTACCCAGGCCGTTGACCCGACATGACCCTGTGACCCGGGGCCTGGGTAAAAATCCAACCCGGGGACCCGGGCATGGGACATGACATGACCCGACCTGGGTCCGGGGTCCCGACCTGACCCGCTGACCTGGGGCCGGTGTCCCCACGTGACCCGGGGTCCTGGTGCCGGGGTCCCCACGTGACCCGGGGACCCGGGCCGGGGTCCCCACGTGACCCGGTGACCTGAGGCCGGGGTCCCCACGTGACCCGGTGACCTGGGGCGAGGGTCCCCACGTGACCCGGGGTCCTGGGGCCGGGGTCCCCACGTGACCCGGGGACCCGGGCCGGGGACCCCACGTGACCCGGTGACCTGGGGCCGGGGTCCCCACGTGACCCGGGGACCCGGGCCGGGGACATCACGTGACCCGGTCACCTGGGGCCGGGGTCCCCACGTGACCAGGTCACCTGGGGCCGGGGTCCCCACGTGACCCGGGGTCCTGGTGCCGGGGTCCCCACGTGACCCGGTGACCTGAGGCCAGGGTCCCCACGTGACCCGGTGACCTGGGGCCGGTGTCCCCACATGACCCGGGGTCCTGGTGCCGGGGTTCCCACGGGACCCGGGCCGGGGTCCCCACATGACCCGGGGTCCTTGTGCCGGTGTCCCCACGTGACCCGGGGACGCGGGCCGGGGACCCCACGTGACCCGGTCACCTGGGGCCGGGGTCCCCACGTGACCAGGGGACCCGGGCCGGGGACATCACGTGACCCGGTCACCTGGGGCCGGGGTCCCCACGTGACCCGGGGTCCTGGTGCCGGGGTCCCCACGTGACCCGGGGACCCGGGCCGGGGTCCCCACGTGACCCAGGGTCCTGGTGCCGGTGTCCCCACGTGACCCGGTGACCTGGGGCCAGGGTAACCACCTGACCCGGGGACCCTGGCCGGGGACCCGGTATGACTCCG
This sequence comes from Somateria mollissima, assembly GCA_951411735.1. Taxonomy (NCBI): domain Eukaryota; kingdom Metazoa; phylum Chordata; class Aves; order Anseriformes; family Anatidae; genus Somateria; species Somateria mollissima. The sequence continues at coordinate 59,650 of CATOCB010000066.1, forward strand.
TCTCCCGGGGCCGGGGTGGTCACCTGACACTGGTACCCGGGACAGCGACCCGACATGACCCGGTGACCCGGGGCCGGGGTAACGACCTGTCCAGGGGACCTGGGCCGGGGACCCGACAGGACCCGGTGACCTGGTTCCGGGGTGCCGACCTGACCCGGTGACCTGGGGCTGTGGTGTCGACCGGACTCGGGGACCTGGTCCGGTGTCCCGTCATGACCCGGGGACCTGGGGTCGGGGTGGTCACCAGACCGTTGTACCCAGGCCGTTGACCCGACATGACCCTGTGACCCGGGGCCTGGGTAAAAATCCAACCCGGGGACCCGGGCATGGGACATGACATGACCCGACCTGGGTCCGGGGTCCCGACCTGACCCGCTGACCTGGGGCCGGTGTCCCCACGTGACCCGGGGTCCTGGTGCCGGGGTCCCCACGTGACCCGGGGACCCGGGCCGGGGTCCCCACGTGACCCGGGGACCTGAGGCCGGGGTCCCCACGTGACCCGGTGACCTGGGGCGAGGGTCCCCACGTCACCCGCTTACCTGGGGCCGGGGATGTCACCCGACACTGGTACCCGGGGCAGCGACCCGATACGACCCGGGGACCTGGGTCCGGGGTCCCGACCTGACCCGGGGTCCTGTTGCCGGGGTCCCCACGTGACCCGGGGACCCGGGCCGGGGTCCCCACGTGACCCAGGGTCCTGGTGCCGGTGTCCCCACGTGACCCGGTCACCTGGAACCGGGGTCCCCACGTGACCCGGGGTCCTGGTGCCGGGATCCCCACGTGACCCGCTGACCTGGGGACGGTGTCCCCACGTGACCCGGGGTCCTGGTGCCGTGGTCCCCACGTGACCCGCTGACCTGGGGCCGGGGTCCCCACGTGACCCGGGGTCCTGGTGCCGGGGTCCCCACGTGACCCGCTGACCTGGGGCCGGGGTCCCCACGTTACCCGGGGTCCTGGTGCCGGGGTGGTCACCGGAACCTGGGAACCAGGCCGGGTGCGCGACATGACGCGGTGACCCGGGGCCGGGTTAACGACCTGTCCAGGGGACCCGGGCCGGGGACCCGACAGGACCCGGTGATCCTTCGCTGGTGTCCCGATGCAACCCGGGGACCCGGGCCGGGGACCCCACGTGACCCGGGGACCTGGGGCCGGGGATGTCACCCGACACTGGTACCCGGGGCAGCGACCCGATACGACCCGGGGACCTGGGTCCGGGGTCCCGACCTGACCCGGTGACCTGGGGCCAGGGTAACCACCTGACCCGGGGACCCGGGCCGGGGACTCGGTATGACTCCGTCTCCCGGGGCCGGCGTGGTCACCTGACACTGGTACCCCGGACAGCGACCCGACATGACCCGGTGACCCGGGGCCGGGGTAACGACCTGTCCAGGGGACCTGGGCCGGGGACCCGACAGGACCCGGTGACCTGGTTCCGGGGTGCCGACCTGACCCGGTGACCTGGGGCTGTGGTGTCGACCGGACTCGGGGACCTGGTCCGGTGTCCCGTCATGACCCGGGGACCTGGGGTCGGGGTGGTCACCAGACCCTTGTACCCAGGCTGTTGACCCGACATGACCCTGTGACCCGGTGCCTGGGTAAAAATCCAACCCGGGGACCCGGGCATGGGACATCACATGACCCAACCTGGGTCCAGGTTCCCGACCTGACCCGGGGTCCTGGGGCCGGTGTCCCCACGTGACCCGGGGTCCTGGTGCCGGTGTCCCCACGTGACCCGCTGACCTGGGGCCGGGGTCCCCACGTGACCCGGGGACCCGGGCCGGGGACCCTACGTGACCCGGTCACCTGGGGCCGGGGTCCCCACGTGACCCGGGGTCCTGGTGCCGGGGTCCCCACGTGACCCGCTGACCTGGGGCCGGGGTCCCCACGTGACCCGGGGTCCTGGTGCCGGGGTCCCCACGTGACCCGCTGACCTGTGGCCGGGGTCCCCACGTGACCCGGGATCCTGGTGCCGGGGTCCCCACGTGACCCGGTGACCTGGGGCCGGGGTCCCCACGTGACCCGGGGTCCTGGTGCCGGGGTGGTCACCGGAACCTGGGAACCAGGCCGGGTGCGCGACATGACCCGGTGACCCGGGGCCGGGTTAACGACCTGTCCAGGGGACCCGGGCCGGGGACCCGACAGGACCCGGTGATCCTTCGCTGGTGTCCCGATGCAACCCGGGGACCCGGGCCGGGGAACCCATGTGACCCGGTCACCTGGGGCCGGGGATGTCACCTGACACTGGTACCCGGGGCAGCGACCCGATACGACCCGGGGACCTGGGTCCGGGGTCCCGACCTGACCCGGTGACCTGGGGCCAGGGTAACCACTTGACCCGGGGACCCGGGCCGGGGACCCGGTATGACTCCGTCTCCCAGGGCCGGGGTGGTCACCTGACACTGCTACCCGGGACAGCGAACCGACATGAACCGGTGACCCGGGGCCGGGGTAACGACCTGTCCAGGGGACCTGGGCCGGGGACCCGACAGGACCCGGTGACCTGGTTCCGGGGTGCCGACCTGACCCGGTGACCTGGGGCTGTGGTGTCGACCGGACTCGGGGACCTGGTCCGGTGTCCCGTCATGACCCGGGGACCTGGGGTCGGGGTGGTCACCGAACCGTTGTACCCAGGCCGTTGACCCGACATGACCCTGTGACCCGGGGCCTGGGTAAAAATCCAACCCGGGGACCCGGGCATGGGACATGACATGACCCGACCTGGGTCCGGGGTCCCGACCTGACCCGCTGACCTGGGGCCGGTGTCCCCATGTGACCCGGGGTCCTGGTGCCGGGGTCCCCACGTGACCCAGGGACCCGGGCCGGGGTCCCCACGTGACCCGGTGACCTGAGGCCGGGGTCCCCACGTGACCCGGTGACCTGGGGCCGGGATCCCCACGTGACCCGGGGTCCTGGTGCCGGGGTCCCCACGTGACCCGGGGACCCGGGCCGGGGACATCACGTGATCCGGTCACCTGGGGCCGGGGTCCCCACGTGACCCGGTGACCTGGGGCCGGGGTCCCCACGTGACCCGGGGACCCGGGCCGGGGACATCACGTGACCCGGTGACCTGAGGCCGGGGTCCCCACGTGACCCGGTGACCTGGGGCCGGGATCCCCACGTGACCCGGTCACCTGGTGCCGGGGTCCCCACGTGACCCGGGGACCCGGGCCGTGGTCCCCACGTGACCCGGGGTCCTGGTGCCGGTGTCCCCACGTGACCCGGTCACCTGGGGCCGGGGTCCCCACGTGACCCGGGGTCCTGGTGCCGGGGTCCCCACGTGACCCGCTGACCTGGGGCCGGGGTCCCCACGTGACCCTGGGTCCTGCTGCCGGGGTGGTCACCGGAACCTGGGAACCAGGCCGGGTGCGCGACATGACCCGGTGACCCGGGGCCGGGTTAACGACCTGTCCAAGGGACCCGGGCCGGGGACCCGACAGGACCCGGTGATCCTTCGCTGGTGTCCCGATGCAACCCGGGGACCCGGGCCGGGGACCCCACGTGACCCGGGGACCTGGGACAGGGGATGTCACCCGACACTGGTACCCGGGGCAGCGACCCGATACGACCCGGGGACCTGGGTCCCGGGTCCCGATCTGACCCGGTGACCTGGGGCCAGGGTAACCACCTGACCCGGGGACCCGGGCCGGGGACCCGGTATGACTCCGTCTCCCGGGGCCGGGGTGGTCACCTGACACTGCTACCCGGGACAGCGACCCGACATGACCCGGTGACCCGGGGCCGGGGTAACGACCTGTCCAGGGGACCTGGGCCGGGGACCCGACAGGACCCGGTGACCTGGTTCCGGGGTGCCGACCTGACCCGGTGACCTGGGGCTGTGGTGTCGACCGGACTCGGGGACCTGGTCCGGTGTCCCGTCATGACCCGGGGACCTGGGGTCGGGGTGGTCACCAGACCGTTGTACCCAGGCCGTTGACCCGACATGACCCTGTGACCCGGGGCCTGGGTAAAAATCCGACCCGGGGCCTGGGTAAAAATCCAACCCGGGGACCCGGGCATGGGACGTGACATGACCCGACCTGGGTCCGGGGTCCCGACCTGACCCGGTGACCTGGGCCGGGGACCCCACGTGACCCGGGGACCTGGGGCCGGGGATGTCACCCGACACTGGTACCCGGGGCAGCGACCCGATACGACCCGGGGACCTGGGTCCGGGGTCCCGACCTGACCCGGTGACCTGGGGCCAGGGTAACCACTTGACCCGGGGACCCGGGCCGGGGACCCAGTATGACTCCGTCTCCCGGGGCCAGGGTGGTCACCTGACACTGCTACCCGGGACAGCGACCCGACATGACCCGGTGACCCGGGGCTGGGGTAACGACCTGTCCAGGGGACCTGGGCCGGGGACCCGACAGGACCCGGTGACCTGGTTCCGGGGTGCCGACCTGACCCGGTGACCTGGGGCTGTGGTGTCGACCGGACTCGGGGACCTGGTCCGGTGTCCCGTCATGACCTGGGGACCTGGGGTCGGGGTGGTCACCAGACCGTTGTACCCAGGCCGTTGACCCGACATGACCCTGTGACCCGGGGCCTGGGTAAAAATCCAACCCGGGGACCCGGGCATGGGACATGACATGACCCGACCTGGGTCCGGGGTCCCGACCTGACCCGCTGACCTGGGGCCGGTGTCCCCACGTGACCCGGGGTCCTGGTGCCGGGGTCCCCACGTGACCCGGGGACCCGGGCCGGGGTCCCCACGTGACCCGGTGACCTGAGGCCGGGGTCCCCACGTGACCCGGTGACCTGGGGCGAGGGTCCCCACGTGACCCGGGGTCCTGGGGCCGGGGTCCCCACGTGACCCGGGGACCCGGGCCGGGGACCCCACGTGACCCGGTGACCTGGGGCCGGGGTCCCCACGTGACCCGGGGACCCGGGCCGGGGACATCACGTGACCCGGTCACCTGGGGCCGGGGTCCCCACGTGACCCGGTCACCTGGGGCCGGGGTCCCCACGTGACCCGGGGTCCTGGTGCCAGGGTCCCCACGTGAGCCGGTGACCTGAGGCCGGGGTCCCCACGTGACCCGGTGACCTGGGGCCGGTGTCCCCACGTGACCCGGGGTCCTGGTGCCGGGGTTCCCACGTGACCCGGGGACCCGGGCCGGGGTCTCCACGTGACCCGGGATCCTGGTGCCGGTGTCCCCACGTGACCCGGGGACCCGGGCCGGGGACCCCACGTGACCCGGTCACCTGGGGCCGGGGTCCCCACGTGACCCGGGGACCCTGGCCGGGGACATCACGTGACCCGGTCACCTGGGGCCGGGGTCCCCACGTGACCCGGGGTCCTGGTGCCGGGGTCCCCACGTGACCCGGGGACCCGGGCCGGGGTCCCCACGTGACCCAGGGTCCTGGTGCCGGTTTCCCCACGTGACCCGGTGACCTGGTGCCGGGGTCCCCACGTGACCCGGGGTCCTGGTGCCGGGGTCCCCACGTGACCCGGGGACCCGGGCCGGGGACCCCACGTGACCCGGTGACCTGGGGCCGGGGTCCCCACTTGACCCGGGGACCCGGGCCGGGGACCCCACGTGACCCGGTGACCTGGGGCCAGGGTAACCACCTGACCCGGGGACCCTGGCCGGGGACCCGGTATGACTCCGTCTCCCGGGGCCGGGGTGGTCACCTGACACTGGTACCCGGGACAGCGACCCGACATGACCCGGTGACCCGGGGCCGGGCTAACGACCTGTCCAGGGGACCTGGGCCGGGGACCCGACAGGACCCGGTGACCTGGTTCCGGGGTGCCGACCTGACCCGGTGACCTGGGGCTGTGGTGTCGACCGGACTCGGGGACCTGGACCGGTGTCCCGTCATGACCCGGGGACCTGGGGTCGGGGTGGTCACCAGACCGTTGTACCCAGGCCGTTGACCCGACATGACCCTGTGACCCGGGGCCTGGGTAAAAATCCGACCCGGGGCCTGGGTAAAAATCCAACCCGGGGACCCGGGCATGGGACGTGACATGACCCGACCTGGGTCCGGGGTCCCGACCTGACCCGGTGACCTGGGCCGGGGACCCCACGTGACCCGGGGACCTGGGGCCGGGGATGTCACCCGACACTGGTACCCGGGGCAGCGACCCGATACGACCCGGGGACCTGGGTCCAGGGTCCCGACCTGACCCGGTGACCTGGGGCCAGGGTAACCACTTGACCCGGGGACCCGGGCCGGGGACCCGGTATGACTCCGTCTCCCGGGGCCAGGGTGGTCACCTGACACTGCTACCCGGGACAGCGACCTGACATGACCCGGTGACCCGGGGCCGGGGTAACGACCTGTCCAGGGGACCTGGGCCGGGGACCCGACAGGACCCGGTGACCTGGTTCCGGGGTGCCGACCTGACCCGGTGACCTGGGGCTGTGGTGTCGACCGGACTCGGGGACCTGGTCCGGTGTCCCGTCATGACCCGGGGACCTGGGGTCGGGGTGGTCACCAGACCGTTGTACCCAGGCCGTTGACCCGACATGACCCTGTGACCCGGGGCTTGGGTAAAAATCCAACCCGGGGACCCGGGCATGGGACATGACATGACCCGACCTGGGTCCGGGGTCCCGACCTGACCCGCTGACCTGGGGCCGGTGTCCCCACGTGACCCGGGGTCCTGGTGCCGGGGTCCCCACGTGACCCGGGGACCCGAGCCGGGGTCCCCACGTGACCCGGTGACCTGAGGCCGGGGTCCCCACGTGACCCGGGGTCCTGGTGCCGGGGTCCCCACGTGACCCGGGGACCCGGGCCGGGGACATCACGTGACCCGGTCACCTGGGGCCGGGGTCCCCACGTGACCCGGGGTCCTGGTGCCGGGGACCCCACGTGACCCGGGGACCCGGGCCGGGGTCCCCACGTGACCCGGGGTCCTGGTGCCGGTGTCCCCACGTGACCCGGTCACCTGGGGCCGGGGTCCCCACGTGACCCGGGGTCCTGGTGCCGGGGTCCCCACGTGACCCGCTGACTTGGGGCCGGGGTCCCCACTTGACCCGGGGTCCTGGTGCCGGGGTCCCCACGTGACCCGCTGACCTGTGGCCGGGGTCCCCACGTGACCCGGGGTCCTGGTGCCGGGGTCCCCACGTGACCCGCTGACCTGGGGCTGGGGTCCCCACGTGACCCGGGGTCCTGGTGCCGGGGTGGTCACCGGAACCTGGGAACCAGGCCGGGTGCGCGACATGACCCGGTGACCCGGGGCCGGGTTAACGACCTGTCCAGGGGACCCGGGCCGGGGACCCGACAGGACCCGGTGATCCTTCGCTGGTGTCCCGATTCAACCCGGGGACCCGGGCCGGGGACCCCACGTGACCCGGGGACCTGGGGCCGGGGATGTCACCCGACACTGGTACCCGGGGCAGCGACCCGATACGACCCGGGGACCTGGGTCCGGGGTCCCGACCTGACCCGGTGACCTGGGGCCAGGGTAACCACCTGACCCGGGGACCCGGGCCGGGGACTCGGTATGACTCCGTCTCCCAGGGCCGGCGTGGTCACCTGACACTGGTACCTGGGACAGCGACCCGACATGACCTGGTGACCCGGGGCCGGGGTAACGACCTGTCCAGGGGACCTGGGCCGGGGACCCGACAGGACCCGGTGACCTGGTTCCGGGGTGCCGACCTGACCCGGTGACCTGGGGCTGTGGTGTCGACCGGACTCGGGGACCTGGTCCGGTGTCCCGTCATGACCTGGGGACCTGGGGTCGGGGTGGTCACCAGACCGTTGTACCCAGGCCGTTGACCCGACATGACCCTGTGACCCGGTGCCTGGGTAAAAATCCAACCCGGGGACCCGGGCATGGGACGTGACATGACCCGACCTGGGTCCGGGGACCCGACCTGACCCGGTGACCTGGGGCCGGGGACCCAACGTGACCCGGGGACCTGGGGCCGGGGATGTCACCCGACACTGGTACCCGGGGCAGCGACCCGATACGACCCGGGGACCTGGGTCCGGGGTCCCGACCTGACCCGGTGACCTGGGGCCAGGGTAACCACCTGACCCGGGGACCCGGGCCGGGGACCCGGTATGACTCCGTCTCCCGGGGCCAGGGTGGTCACCTGACACTGCTACCAGGGACAGCGACCCGACATGACCCGGTGACCCGGGGCCGGGGTAACGACCTGTCCAGGGGACCTGGGCCGGGGACCCGACAGGACCTGGTGACCTGGTTCCGGGGTGCCGACCTGACCCGGTGACCTGGGGCTGTGGTGTCGACCGGACTCGGGGACCTGGTCCGGTGTCCCGTCATGACCCGGGGACCTGGGGTCGGGGTGGTCACCAGACCGTTGTACCCAGGCCGTTGACCCGACATGACCCTGTGACCCGGGGCCTGGGTAAAAATCCAACCCGGGGACCCAGGCATGGGACGTGACATGACCTGACCTGGGTCCGGGGTCCCGACCTGACCCGCTGACCTGGGGCCGGTGTCCCCACGTGACCCGGGGTCCTGGTGCCGGGGTCCCCACGTGACCCGGTGACCTGGGGCCGGGGTCCCCACGTGACCCGGGGTCCTGGTGCCGGGGTCCCCACGTGACCCGGGGACCCGGGCCGGGGACCCCACGTGACCCGGTGACCTGGGGCCGGGGTCCCCATGTGACCCGGGGACCCGGGCCGGGGACATCACGTGACCCGGTCACCTGGGGCCGGGGTCCCCACGTGACCCGGGGTCCTGGTGCCGGGGTCCCCACGTGACCCGCTGACCTGTGGCCGGGGTCCCCACGTGACCCGCTGACCTGTGGCCGGGGTCCCCACGTGACCCGGGGTCCTGGTGCCGGGGTCCCCACGTGACCCGCTGACCTGGGGCCGGGGTCCCCACGTGACCCGGGGTCCTGGTGCCGGGGTCCCCACGTGACCCGCTGACCTGTGGCCGGGGTCCCCACGTGACCCGGGGTCCTGGTGCCGGGGTCCCCACGTGACCCGCTGACCTGGGGCCGGGGTCCCCACGTGACCCGGGGTCCTGGTGCCGGGGTGGTCACCGGAACCTGGGAACCAGGCCGGGTGCGCGACATGACCCGGTGACCCGGGGCCGGGTTAACGACCTGTCCAGGGGACCCGGGCCGGGGACCCGACAGGACCCGGTGACCTGGTTCCGGGGTGCCGACCTGACACGGTGACCTGGGGCTGTGGTGTCGACCGGACTCGGGGACCTGGTCCGGTGTCCCGTCATGACCTGGTGACCTGGGGCCGGGGTCCCCACGTGACCCGGGGTCCTGGTGCCGGGGTCCCCACGTGACCCGGGGACCCGGGCCGGGGACATCACGTGACCCGGTGACCTGGGGCCGGGGTCCCCACGTGACCCGGGGTCCTGGTGCCGGGGACCCCACGTGACCCGGGGACCCGGGCCGGGGTCCCCACGTGACCCGGGGTCCTGGTGCCGGTGTCCCCACGTGACCCGGTCACCTGGGGCCGGGGTCCCCACGTGACCCGGGGTCCTGGTGCCGGGGTCCCCACGTGACCCGCTGACTTGGGGCCGGGGTCCCCACTTGACCCGGGGTCCTGGTGCCGGGGTCCCCACGTGACCCGCTGACCTGTGGCCGGGGTCCCCACGTGACCCGGGGTCCTGGTGCCGGGGTCCCCACGTGACCCGCTGACCTGGGGCCGGGGTCCCCACGTGACCCGGGGTCCTGGTGCCGGGGTGGTCACCGGAACCTGGGAACCAGGCCGGGTGCGCGACATGACCCGGTGACCCGGGGCCGGGTTAACGACCTGTCCAGGGGACCCGGGCCGGGGACCCGACAGGACCCGGTGATCCTTCGCTGGTGTCCCGATGCAACCCGGGGACCCGGGCCGGGGACCCCACGTGACCCGGGGACCTGGGGCAGGGGATGTCACCCGACACTGGTACCCGGGGCAGCGACCCGATACGACCCGGGGACCTGGGTCCGGGGTCCCGACCTGACCCGGTGACCTGGGGCCAGGGTAACCACCTGACCCGGGGACCCGGGCCGGGGACTCGGTATGACTCCGTCTCCCAGGGCCGGCGTGGTCACCTGACACTGCTACCCGGGACAGCGACCCGACATGACCCGGTGACCCGGGGCCGGGGTAACGACCTGTCCAGGGGACCTGGGCCGGGGACCCGACAGGACCCGGTGACCTGGTTCCGGGGTGCCGACCTGACCCGGTGACCTGGGGCTGTGGTGTCGACCGGACTCGGGGACCTGGTCCGGTGTCCCGTCATGACCTGGAGACCTGGGGTCGGGGTGGTCACCAGACCGTTGTACCCAGGCCGTTGACCCGACATGACCCTGTGACCCGGTGCCTGGGTAAAAATCCAACCCGGGGACCCGGGCATGGGACGTGACATGACCCGACCTGGGTCCGGGGTCCCGACCTGACTGGGTGACCTGGGGCCGGGGACCCAACGTGACCCGGGGACCTGGGGCCGGGGATGTCACCCGACACTGGTACCCGGGGCAGCGACCCGATACGACCCGGGGACCTGGGTCCGGGGTCCCGACCTGACCCGGTGACCTGGGCCGGGGATGTCACCCGACACTGGTACCCGGGGCAGCGACCCGATACGACCCGGGGACCTGGGTCCGGGGTCCCGACCTGACCCGGTGACCTGGGGCCAGGGTAACCACTTGACCCGGGGACCCGGGCCGGGGACCCGGTATGACTCCGTGTCCCGGGGCCGGGGTGGTCACCTGACACTTGCACCCGGGACAGCGACCCGACATGAACCGGTGACCCGGGGCCGGGGTAACGACCTGTCCAGGGGACCTGGGCCGGGGACCCGACAGGACCCGGTGACCTGGTTCCGGGGTGCCGACCTGACCCGGTGACCTGGGGCTGTGGTGTCGACCGGACTCGGGGACCTGGTCCGGTGTCCCGTCATGACCCGGGGACCTGGGGTCGGGGTGGTCACCAGACCCTTGTACCCAGGCCGTTGACCCGACATGACCCTGTGACCCGGGGCCTGGGTAAAAATCCAACCAGGGGACCCAGGCATGGGACATGACATGACCCGACCTGGGTCCGGGGTCCCGACCTGACCCGCTGACCTGGGGCCGGTGTCCCCACGTGACCCGGGGTCCTGGTGCCGGGGTCCCCACGTGACCCGGTGACCTGGGGCCGGGGTCCCCACGTGACCCGGGGTCCTGGTGCCGGGGTCCCCACGTGACCCGGGGACCCGGGCCGGGGACCCCACGTGACCCGGTGACCTGGGGCCGGGGTCCCCATGTGACCCGGGGACCCGGGCAGGGGACATCACGTGACCCGGTGACCTGGGGCCGGGGTCCCCACGTGACCCGGGGTCCTGGTGCCGGGGTCCCCACGTGACCCGGGGACCCGGGCCGGGGACCCCACGTGACCCGGTGACCTGGGGCCGGGGTCCCCATGTGACCCGGGGACCCGGGCAGGGGACATCACGTGACCCGGTCACCTGGGGCCGGGGTCCCCACGTGACCCGGGGTCCTGGTGCCGGGGTCCCCACGTGACCCTGGGACCCAGGCCGGGGTCCCCACGTGACCCGCTGACCTGTGGCCGGGGTCCCCACGTGACCCGGGGTCCTGGTGCCGGGGTCCCCACGTGACCCGCTGACCTGGGGCCGGGGTCCCCACGTGACCCGGGGTCCTGGTGCTGGGGTCCCCACGTGACCCGCTGACCTGTGGCCGGGGTCCCCACGTGACCCGGGGTCCTGGTGCCGGGGTCCCCACGTGACCCGCTGACCTGGTGCCGGGGTCCCCACGTGACCCGGGTTCCTGGTGCCGGGGTGGTCACCGGAACCTGGGAACCAGGCCGGGTGCGCGACATGACCCGGTGACCCGGGGCCGGGTTAACGACCTGTCCAGGGGACCCGGGCCGGGGACCCGACAGGACCCGGTGATCCTTCGCTGGTGTCCCGATGCAACCCGGGGACCCGGGCCGGGGAACCCACGTGACCCGGGGACCTGGGGCAGGGGATGTCACCCGACACTGGTACCCGGGGCAGCGACCCGATACGACCCGGGGACCTGGGTCCGGGGTCCCGACCTGACCCGGTGACCTGGGGCTGTGGTGTCGACCGGACTCGGGGACCTGGTCCGGTGTCCCGTCATGACCCGGGGACCTGGGGTCGGGGTGGTCACCAGACCGTTGTACCCAGGCCGTTGACCCGACATGACCCTGTGACCCGGAGCCTGGGTAAAAATCCGACCCGGGGCCTGGGTAAAAATCCAACCCGGGGACCCGGGCATGGGACGTGACATGACCCGACCTGGGTCCGGGGTCCCGACCTGACCCGGTGACCTGGGCCGGGGACCCCACGTGACCCGGGGACCTGGGGCCGGGGATGTCACCCGACACTGGTACCCGGGGCAGCGACCCGATACGACCCGGGGACCTGGGTCCGGGGTCCCGACCTGACCCGGTGACCTGGGGCCAGGGTAACCACTTGACCCGGGGACCCGGGCCGGGGACCCGGTATGACTCCGTCTCCCGGGGCCGGGGTGGTCACCTGACACTGGTACCCGGGACAGCGACCCGACATGACCCGGTGACCCGGGGCCGGGCTAACGACCTGTCCAGGGGACCTGGGCCGGGGACCCGACAGGACCCGGTGACCTGGTTCCGGGGTGCCGATCTGACCCGGTGACCTGGGGCTGTGGTGTCGACCGGACTCGGGGACCTGGTCCGGTGTCCCGTCATGACCCGGGGACCTGGGGTCGGGGTCCCCACGTGACCCGGTCACCTGGGGCCCGGGTCCCCACGTGACCCGGTCACCTGGGGCCGGGGTCCCCACGTGACCTGGGGACCCGGGCCGGGGACCCCACATGACCCGGGGACCTGGGGTAGGGGATGTCACCCGACACTGGTACCCGGGGCAGCGACCCGATACGACCCGGGGACCTGGGTCCGGGGTCCCGACCTGACCCGGTGACCTGGGGCCAGGGTAACCACCTGACCCGGGGACCCGGGCCGGGGACCCGGTATGACTCCGTCTCCCGGGGCCGGGGTGGTCACCTGACACTGGTACCCGGGACAGCGACCCGACATGACCCGGTGACCCGGGGCCGGGGTAACGACCTGTCCAGGGGACCTGGGCCGGGGACCCGACATGACCCGGTGACCTGGTTCCGGGGTGCCGACCTGACCCGGTGACCTGGGGCTGTGGTGTCGACCGGACTCGGGGACCTGGTCCGGTGTCCCGTCATGACCCGGGGACCTGGGGTCGGGGTGGTCACCAGACCGTTGTACCCAGGCCGTTGACCCGACATGACCCTGTGACCCGGGGCCTGGGTAAAAATCCAACCCGGGGACCCAGGCATGGGACGTGACATGACCCGACCTGGGTCCGGGGTCCCGACCTGACCCGCTGACCTGGGGCCGGTGTCCCCACGTGACCCGGGGTCCTGGTGCCGGGGTCCCCACGTGACCCGGTGACCTGGGGCCGGGGTCCCCACGTGACCCGGGGTCCTGGTGCCGGGGTCCCTACGTGACCCGGGGACCCGGGCCGGGGACCCCACGTGACCCGGTGACCTGGGGCCGGGGTCCCCATGTGACCCGGGGACCCGGGCAGGGGACATCACGTGACCCGGTCACCTGGGGCCGGGGTCCCCACGTGACCCGGGGTCCTGGTGCCGGGGTCCCCACGTGACCCGGGGACCCAGGCCGGGGTCCCCACGTGACCCGCTGACCTGTGGCCGGGGTCCCCACGTGACCCGGGGTCCTGGTGCCGGGGTCCCCACGTGACCCGCTGACCTGGGGCCGGGGTCCCCACGTGACCCGGGGTCCTGGTGCCGGGGTCCCCACGTGACCCGCTGACCTGTGGCCGGGGTCCCCACGTGACCCGGGGTCCTGGTGCCGGGGTCCCCACGTGACCCGCTGACCTGGGGCCGGGGTCCCCACGTGACCCGGGGTCCTGGTGCCGGGGTGGTCACCGGAACCTGGGAACCAGGCCGGGTGCGCGACATGACCCGGTGACCCGGGGCCGGGTTAACGACCTGTCCAGGGGACCTGGGCCGGGGACCCGACAGGACCCGGTGACCTGGTTCCGGGGTGCCGACCTGACCCGGTGACCTGGGGCTGTGGTGTCGACCGGACTCGGGGACCTGGTCCGGTGTCCCGTCATGACCCGGGGACCTGGGGTCGGGGTGGTCACCAGACCGTTGTACCCAGGCCGTTGACCAGACATGACCCTGTGACCCGGGGCCTGGGTAAAAATCCGACCCGGGGCCTGGTAAAAATCCAACCCGGGGACCCGAGCATGGGACGTGACATGACCCGACCTGGGTCCGGGGTCCCGACCTGACCCGGTGACCTGGGCCGGGGACCCCACGTGACCCGGTGACCTGGGGCCGGTGTCCCCACGTGACCCGGGGTCCTGGTGCCGGGGTCCCCACGTGACCCGGGGACCCGGGCCGGGGACATCACGTGACCCGGTCACCTGGGGCCGGGGTCCCCACGTGACCCGGGGTCCTGGTGCCGGGGTCCCCACGTGACCCGGTCACCTGGGGCCGGGGTCCCCACGTGACCCGGGGTCCTGGTGCCGGGGTCCCCACGTGACCCGCTGACTTGGGGCCGGGGTCCCCACTTGACCCGGGGTCCTGGTGCCGGGGTCCCCACGTGACCCGCTGACCTGTGGCCGGGGTCCCCACGTGACCCGGGGTCCTGGTGCCGGGGTCCCCACGTGACCCGCTGACCTGGGGCCGGGGTCCCCACGTGACCCGGGGTCCTGGTGCCGGGGTGGTCACCGGAACCTGGGAACCAGGCCGGGTGCGCGACATGACCCGGTGACCCGGGGCCGGGTTAACGACCTGTCCAGGGGACCCGGGCCGGGGACCCGACAGGACCCGGTGATCCTTCGCTGGTGTCCCGATGCAACCCGGGGACCCGGGCCGGGGACCCCACGTGACCCGGGGACCTGGGGCAGGGGATGTCACCCGACACTGGTACCCGGGGCAGCGACCCGATACGACCCGGGGACCTGGGTCCGGGGTCCCGACCTGACCCGGTGACCTGGGGCCAGGGTAACCACCTGACCCGGGGACCCGGGCCGAGGACTCGGTATGACTCCGTCTCCCAGGGCCGGCGTGGTCACCTGACACTGCTACCCGGGACAGCGACCCGACATGACCCGGTGACCCGGGGCCGGGGTAACGACCTGTCCAGGGGACCTGGGCCGGGGACCCGACAGGACCCGGTGACCTGGTTCCGGGGTGCCGACCTGACCCGGTGACCTGGGGCTGTGGTGTCGACCGGACTCGGGGACCTGGTCCGGTGTCCCGTCATGACCTGGGGACCTGGGGTCGGGGTGGTCACCAGACCGTTGTACCCAGGCCGTTGACCCGACATGACCCTGTGACCCGGTGCCTGGGTAAAAATGCAACCCGGGGACCCGGGCATGGGACGTGACATGACCCGACCTGGGTCCGGGGTCCCGACCTGACCCGGTGACCTGGGGCCGGGGACCCAACGTGACCCGGGGACCTGGGGCCGGGGATGTCACCCGACACTGGTACCCGGGGCAGCGACCCGATACGACCCGGGGACCTGGGTCCGGGGTCCCGACCTGACCCGGTGACCTGGGCCGGGGATGTCACCCGACACTGGTACCCGGGGCAGCGACCCGATACGACCCGGGGACCTGGGTCCGGGGTCCCGACCTGACCCGGTGACCTGGGGCCAGGGTAACCACTTGACCCGGGGACCCGGGCCGGGGACCCGGTATGACTCCGTCTCCCGGGGCCGGGGTGGTCACCTGACACTTGTACCCGGGACAGCGACCCGACATGAACCGGTGACCCGGGGCCGGGGTAACGACCTGTCCAGGGGACCTGGGCCGGGGACCCGACAGGACCCGGTGACCTGGTTCCGGGGTGCCGACCTGACCCGGTGACCTGGGGCTGTGGTGTCGACCGGACTCGGGGACCTGGTCCGGTGTCCCGTCATGACCCGGGGACCTGGGGTCGGGGTCCCCACGTGACCCGGTCACCTGGGGCCCGGGTCCCCACGTGACCCGGTCACCTGGGGCCGGGGTCCCCACGTGACCTGGGGACCCGGGCCGGGGACCCCACGTGACCCGGGGACCTGGGGTAGGGGATGTCACCCGACACTGGTACCCGGGGCAGCGACCCGATACGACCCGGGGACCTGGGTCCGGGGTCCCGACCTGACCCGGTGACCTGGGGCCAGGGTAACCACCTGACCCGGGGACCCGGGCCGGGGACCCGGTATGACTCCGTCTCCCGGGGCCGGGGTGGTCACCTGACACTGGTACCCGGGACAGCGACCCGACATGACCCGGTGAACCGGGGCCGGGGTAACGACCTGTCCAGGGGACCTGGGCCGGGGACCCGACATGACCCGGTGACCTGGTTCCGGGGTGCCGACCTGACCCGGTGACCTGGGGCTGTGGTGTCGACCGGACTCGGGGACCTGGTCCGGTGTCCCGTCATGACCCGGGGACCTGGGGTCGGGGTGGTCACCAGACCGTTGTACCCAGGCCGTTGACCCGACATGACCCTGTGACCCGGGGCCTGGGTAAAAATCCGACCCGGGGCCTGGGTAAAAATCCAACTCGGGGACCCGGGGCCGGGTTAACGACCTGTCCAGGGGACCCGGGCCGGGGACCCGACAGGACCCGGTGATCATTCGCTGGTGTCCCGATGCAACCCGGGGACCCGGGCCGGGGACCCCACGTGACCCGGGGACCTGGGGCCGGGGATGTCACCCGACACTGGTACCCGGGGCAGCGACCCGATACGACCCGGGGACCTGGGTCCGGGGTCCCGACCTGACCCGGTGACCTGGGGCCAGGGTAACCACCTGACCCGGGGACCCGGGCCGGGGACCCGGTATGACTTTGTTTCCCGGGGCCGGGGTGGTCACCTGACACTGGTACCCGGGACAGCGACCCGACATGACCCGGTGACCCGGGGCCGGGGTAACGACCTGTCCAGGGGACCTGGGCCGGGGACCCGACAGGACCCGGTGACCTGGTTCCGGGGTGCCGACCTGACCCGGTGACCTGGGGCTGTGGTGTCGACCGGACTCGGGGACCTGGTCCGGTGTCCCGTCATGACCCGGGGACCTGGGGTCGGGGTGGTCACCAGACCGTTGTACCCAGGCCGTTGACCCGACATGACCCTGTGACCCGGGGCCTGGGTAAAAATCCAACCCGGGGAACCAGGCATGGGACATGACATGACCCGACCTGGGTCCGGGGTCCCGACCTGACCCGCTGACCTGGGGCCGGTGTCCCCACGTGACCCGGGGTCCTGGTGCCGGGGTCCCCACGTGACCCGGTGACCTGGGTCCGGGGTCCCCACGTGACCCGGGGTCCTGGTGCCGGGGTCCCCACGTGACCCGGGGACCCGGGCCGGGGACCCCACGTGACCCGGTGACCTGGGGCCGGGGTCCCCATGTGACCCGGGGACCCGGGCCGGGGACATCACGTGACCCGGTAACTTGGGGCCGGGGTCCCCACGTGACCCGGGGTCCTGGTGCCGGGGTCCCCACGTGACCCTGGGACCGAGGCCGGGGTCCCCACGTGACCCGCTGACCTGTGGCCGGGGTCCCCACGTGACCCGGGGTCCTGGTGCCGGGGTCCCCACGTGACCCGCTGACCTGGGGCCGGGGTCCCCACGTGACCCGGGGTCCTGGTGCCGGGGTCCCCACGTGACCCGCTGACCTGTGGCCGGGGTCCCCACGTGACCCGGGGTCCTGGTGCCGGGGTCCCCACGTGACCCGCTGACCTGGGGCCGGGGTCCCCACGTGACCCGGGGTCCTGGTGCCGGGGTGGTCACCGGAACCTGGGAACCAGGCCGGGTGCGCGACATGACCCGGTGACTCGGGGCCGGGTTAACGACCTGTCCAGGGGACCCGGGCCGGGGACCCGACAGGACCCGGTGATCCTTCGCTGGTGTCCCGATGCAACCCGGGGACCCGGGCCGGGGAACCCACGTGACCCGGGGACCTGGGGCAGGGGATGTCACCCGACACTGGTACCCGGGGCAGCGACCCGATACGACCCGGGGACCTGGGTCCGGGGTCCCGACCTGACCCGGTGACCTGGGCCGGGGATGTCACCCGACACTGGTACCCGGGGCAGCGACCCGATACGACCCGGGGACCTGGGTCCGGGGTCCCGACCTGACCCGGTGACCTGGGGCCAGGGTAACCACCTGACCCGGGGACTCGGGCCGGGGACCCGGTATGACTCCGTCTCCCGGGGCCGGGGTGGTCACCTGACACTGGTACCCGGGACAGCGACCCGACATGACCCGGTGACCCGGGGCCGGGGTAACGACCTGTCCAGGGGACCTGGGCCGGGGACCCGACAGGACCCGGTGACCTGGTTCCGGGGTGCCGACCTGACCCGGTGACCTGGGGCTGTGGTGTCGACCGGACTCGGGGACCTGGTCCGGTGTCCCGTCATGACCCGGGGACCTGGGGTCGGGGTGGTCACCAGACCGTTGTACCCAGGCCGTTGACCCGACATGACCCTGTGACCCGGAGCCTGGGTAAAAATCCGACCCGGGGCCTGGGTAAAAATCCAACCCGGGGACCCGGGCATGGGACGTGACATGACCCGACCTGGGTCCGGGGTCCCGACCTGACCCGGTGACCTGGGCCGGGGACCCCACGTGACCCGGGGACCTGGGGCCGGGGATGTCACCCGACACTGGTACCCGGGGCAGCGACCCGATACGACCCGGGGACCTGGGTCCGGGGTCCCGACCTGACCCGGTGACCTGGGGCCAGGGTAACCACTTGACCCGGGGACCCGGGCCGGGGACCCGGTATGACTCCGTCTCCCGGGGCCGGGGTGGTCACCTGACACTGGTACCCGGGACAGCGACCCGACATGACCCGGTGACCCGGGGCCGGGCTAACGACCTGTCCAGGGGACCTGGGCCGGGGACCCGACAGGACCCGGTGACCTGGTTCCGGGGTGCCGACCTGACCCGGTGACCTGGGGCTGTGGTGTCGACCGGACTCGGGGACCTGGTCCGGTGTCCCGTCATGACCCGGGGACCTGGGGTCGGGGTCCCCACGTGACCCGGTCACCTGGGGCCCGGGTCCCCACGTGACCCGGTCACCTGTGGCCGGGGTCCCCACGTGACCTGGGGACTCGGGCCGGGGACCCCACATGACCCGGGGACCTGGGGTAGGGGATGTCACCCGACACTGGTACCCGGGGCAGCGACCCGATACGACCCGGGGACCTGGGTCCGGGGTCCCGACCTGACCCGGTGACCTGGGGCCAGGGTAACCACCTGACCCGGGGACCCGGGCCGGGGACCCGGTATGACTCCGTCTCCCGGGGCCGGGGTGGTCACCTGACACTGGTACCCGGGACAGCGACCCGACATGACCCGGTGACCCGGGGCCGGGGTAACGACCTGTCCAGGGGACCTGGGCCGGGGACCCGACAGGACCCGGTGACCTGGTTCCGGGGTGCCGACCTGACCCGGTGACCTGGGGCTGTGGTGTCGACCGGACTCGGGGACCTGGTCCGGTGTCCCGTCATGACCCGGGGACCTGGGGTCGGGGTGGTCACCAGACCGTTGTACCCAGGCCGTTGACCCGACATGACCCTGTGACCCGGGGCCTGAGTAAAAATCCGACCCGGGGCCTGGGTAAAAATCCAACCCGGGGACCCGGGGCCGGGTTAACGACCTGTCCAGGGGACCCGGGCCGGGGACCCGACAGGACCCGGTGATCCTTCGCTGGTGTCCCGATGCAACCCGGGGACCCGGGCCGGGGAACCCACGTGACCCCGGGACCTGGGGCAGGGGATGTCACCCGACACTGGTACCCGGGGCAGCGACCCGATACGACCCGGGGACCTGGGTCCGGGGTCTCGACCTGACCCGGTGACCTGGGGCCAGGGTAACCACCTGACCCGGGGACCCGGGCCGGGGACCCGGTATGACTCCGTCTCCCGGGGCCGGGGTGGTCACCTGACACTGGTACCCGGGACAGCGACCCGACATGACCCGGTGACCCGGGGCCGGGGTAACGACCTGTCCAGGGGACCTGGGCCGGGGACCCGACAGGACCCGGTGACCTGGTTCCGGGGTGCCGACCTGACCCAGTGACCTGGGGCTGTGGTGTCGACCGGACTCGGGGACCTGGTCCGGTGTCCCGTCATGACCCGGGGACCTGGGGTCGGGGTGGTCACCAGACCGTTGTACCCAGGCCTTTGACCCGACATGACCCTGTGACCCGGGGCCTGGGTAAAAATCCAAACCGGAGACCCGGGCATGGGACATGACATGACCCGACCTGGGTCCGGGGTCCCGACCTGACCCGGTGACCTTGGGCCAGGGTAACCACCTGACCCGGGGACTCGGGCCGGGGACCCGGTATGACTTCGTCTCCCGGGGCCGGGGTGGTCACCTGACACTGGTACCCGGGACAGCGACCCGACATGACCCGGTGACCCGGGGCCGGGGTAACGACCTGTCCAGGGGACCTGGGCCGGGGACCCGACAGGACCCGGTGACCTGGTTCCGGGGTGCCGACCTGACCCGGTGACCTGGGGCTGTGGTGTCGACCGGACTCGGGGACCTGGTCCGGTGTCCCGTCATGACCCGGGGACCTGGGGTCGGGGTGGTCACCAGACCGTTGTACCCAGGCCGTTGACCCGACATGACCCTGTGACCCGGGGCCTGGGTAAAAATCCGACCCGGGGCCTGGGTAAAAATCCAACCCGGGGACCCGGGGCCGGGTTAACGACCTGTCCAGGGGACCCGGGCCGGGGACCCGACAGGACCCGGTGATCCTTCGCTGGTGTCCCGATGCAACCCGGGGACCCGGGCCGGGGACCCCACGTGACCCGGGGACCTGGGGCAGGGGATGTCACCCGACACTGGTACCCGGGGCAGCGACCCGATACGACCCGGGGACCTGGGTCCGGGGTCCCGACCTGACCCGGTGACCTGGGGCCAGGGTAACCACCTGACCCGGGGACCCGGGCCGGGGACCCGGTATGACTCCGTCTCCCGGGGCCAGGGTGGTCACCTGACACTGCTACCCGGGACAGCGACCCGACATGACCCGGTGACCCGGGGCCGGGGTAACGACCTGTCCAGGGGACCTGGGCCGGGGACCCAACAGGACCCGGTGACCTGGTTCCGGGGTGCCGACCTGACCCGGTGACCTGGGGCTGTGGTGTCGACCGGACTCGGGGACCTGGGGTCGGGGTGGTCACCAGACCGTTGTACCCAGGCCGTTGACCCGACATGACCCTGTGACCCGGGGCCTGGGTAAAAATCCAACCCGGGGACCCGGGCATGGGACATGACATGACCCAACCTGGGTCCGGGGTCCTGACCTGACCCGCTGACCTGGGGCCGGTGTCCCCACGTGACCCGGGGTCCTGGTGCCGGGGTCCCCACGTGACCCGGGGACCCGAGCCGGGGTCCCCACGTGACCCGGTGACCTGGGGCCGGGGTCCCCACGTGACCCGGGGACCCGGGCCGGGGACATCACGTGACCCGGTCACCTGGGGCCGGGGTCCCCACGTGACCCGGGGTCCTGGTGCCGGGGACCCCACGTGACCCGGGGACCCGGGCCGGGGTCCCCACGTGACCCGGGGTCCTGGTGCCGGTGTCCCCACGTGACCCGGTCACCTGGGGCCGGGGTCCCCACGTGACCCGGGGTCCTGGTGCCGGGGTCCCCACGTGACCCGGGGACCCGGGCCGGTGTCCCCACGTGACCCGGGGTCCTGGTGCCGGTGTCCCCACGTGACCCGGTCACCTGGGGCCGGGGTCCCCACGTGACCCGGGGTCCTGGTGCCGGGGTCCCCACGTGACCCGCTGATTGGGGCCGGGGTCCCCACCTGACCCGGGGTCCTGGTGCCGGGGTCCCCACGTGACCCGCTGACCTGTGGCCGGGGTCCCCACGTGACCCGGGGTCCTGGTGCCGGGGTCCCCACGTGACCCGCTGACCTGGGGCCGGGGTCCCCACGTGACCCGGGGTCCTGGTGCCGGGGTGGTCACCGGAACCTGGGAACCAGGCCGGGTGCGCGACATGACCCGGTGACCCGGGGCCGGGTTAACGACCTGTCCAGGGGACCCGGGCCGGGGACCCCACGTGACCCGGGGACCTGGGGCAGGGGATGTCACCCGACACTGGTACCCGGGGCAGCGACCCGATACGACCCGGGGACCTGGGTCCGGGGTCCCGACCTGACCCGGTGACCCGGGGCCGGGGTAACGACCTGTCCAGGGGACCTGGGCCGGGGACCCGACAGGACCCGGTGACCTGGTTCCGGGGTGCCGACCTGACCCGGTGACCTGGGGCTGTGGTGTCGACCGGACTCGGGGACCTGGTCCGGTGTCCCGTCATGACCCGGGGACCTGGGGTCGGGGTGGTCACCAGACCGTTGTACCCAGGCCGTTGAGCCGACATGACCCTGTGACCCGGAGCCTGGGTAAAAATCCAACCCGGGGACCCGGGCATGGGACGTGACATGACCCGACCTGGGTCCGGGGTCCCGACCTGACCCGGTGACCTGGGCCGGTGTCCCCACGTGACCCGGGGACCTGGGGCCGGGGATGTCACCCGACACTGGTACCCGGGGCAGCGACCCGATACGACCCGGGGACCTGGGTCCGGGGTCCCGACCTGACCCGGTAACCTGGGTCCAGGGTAACCACTTGACCCGGGGACCCGGGCCGGGGACCCGGTATGACTCCGTCTCCCGGGGCCAGGGTGGTCACCTGACACTGCTACCCGGGACAGCGACCCGACATGACCCGGTGACCCGGGGCCGGGGTAACGACCTGTCCAGGGGACCTGGGCCGGGGACCCGACAGGACCCGGTTACCTGGTTCCGGGGTGCCGACCTGACCCGGTGACCTGGGGCTGTGGTGTCGACCGGACTCGGGGACCTGGGGTCGGGGTGGTCACCAGACCGTTGTACCCAGGCCGTTGACCCGACATGACCCTGTGACCCGGGGCCTGGGTAAAAATCCAACCCGGGGACCCGGGCATGGGACATGACATGACCCAACCTGGGTCCGGGGTCCCGACCTGACCCGCTGACCTGGGGCCGGTGTCCCCACGTGACCCGGGGTCCTGGTGCCGGGGTCCCCACGTGACCCGGGGACCCGAGCCGGGGTCCCCACGTGACCCGGTGACCTGAGGCCGGGGTCCCCACGTGACCCGGTGACCTGGGGCCGGGGTCCCCACGTGACCCGGGGTCCTGGTGCCGGGGTCCCCACGTGACCCGGGGACCCGGGCCGGGGACCCCACGTGACCCGGTGACTTGGGGCCGGGGTCCCCACGTGACCCGGGGATCCGGGCCGGGGACATCACGTGACCCGGTCACCTGGGGCCGGGGTCCCCACGTGACCCGGGGTCCTGGTGCCGGGGACCCCACGTGACCCCGGGACCCGGGCCGGGGTCCCCACGTGACCCGGGGTCCTGGTGCCGGGGTCCCCACGTGACCCGCTGACTTGGGGCCGGGGTCCCCACTTGACCCGGGGTCCTGGTGCCGGGGTCCCCACGTGACCCGGGGACCCGGGCCGGGGTCCCCACGTGACCCGGTGACCTGAGGCCGAGGTCCCCACGTGACCCGGTGACCTGGGGCGAGGGTCCCCACGTGACCCGGGGTCCTGGTGCCGGGGTCCCCAAGTGACCCGGGGACCCGGGCCGGGGACCCCACGTGACCCGGTGACCTGGGGCCGGGGTCCCCACGTGACCCGGGGACCCGGGCCGGGGACATCACGTGACCCGGTCACCTGGTGCCGGGGTCCCCACGTGACCCGGGGTCCTGGTGCCGGGGTCCCCACGTGACCCGGGGACCCGGGCCGGGGTCCCCACGTGACCCAGGGTCCTGGTGCCGGTGTCCCCACGTGACCGGGTGACCTGGGGCCGGGGTCCCCATGTGACCCGGGTACCCGGGCCGGGGTCCCCACGTGACCCAGGGTCCTGGTGCTGGTGTCCCCACGTGACCCGGTGACCTGGGGCTGGGGTCCCCACGTGACCCGGTGACCTGGGGCCGGGGTCCCCACGTGACCCGGTGACCCGTGCCGGGGACATCACGTGACCCGGTCACCTGGGGCCGGGGTCCCCACGTGACCCGGTCACCTGGGGCCGGGGTCCCCACGTGACCCGGGGTCCTGGTGCCGGTGTCCCCACGTGACCCGGTCACCTGGGGCCCGGGTCCCCACGTGACCCGGTCACCTGGGGCCGGGGTCCCCACGTGACCTGGGAACCCGGGCCGGGGACCCCACATGACCCAGGGACCTGGGGCCGGGGATGTCACCCGACACTGGTACCCGGGGCAGCGACCCGATACGACCCGGGGACCTGGGTCCGGGGTCCCGACCTGACACGCTGACCTGGGGCCGGTGTCCCCACGTGACCCGGGGTCCTGGTGCCGGGGTCCCCACGTGACCCGGGGACCCGAGCCGGGGTCCCCACGTGACCCGGTGACCTGAGGCCGGGGTCCCCACGTGACCCGGTGACCTGGGGCGAGGGTCCCCACGTGACCCGGGGTCCTGGTGCCGGGGTCCCCAAGTGACCCGGGGACCCGGGTCGGGGACCCCACGTGACCCGGTGACCTGGGGCCGGGGTCCCCACGTGACCCGGGGACCCGGGCCGGGGACATCACGTGACCCGGTGACCTGGGGCCGGGGTCCCCACGTGACCCGGTCACCTGGGGCCGGGGTCCCCACGTGACCCGGGGTCCTGGTGCCGGGGTCCCCACGTGACCCGGTGACCTGAGGCCGGGGTCCCCACGTGACCCGGTGACCTGGGGCCGGGGTCCCCACGTGACCCGGGGTCCTGGTGCCTGGGTTCCCACGTGACCCGGGGACCCGGGCCGGGGTCCCCACGTGACCCAGGGTCCTGGTGCCGGTGTCCCCACGTGACCCGGGGACCCGGGCCGGGGATCCCACGTGACCCGGTGACCTGGGGCCGGGGTCCCCACGTGACCCGGGGACCCGGGCCGGGGACATCACGTGACCCGGTCACCTGGGGCCGGGGTCCCCACGTGACCCGGAGTCCTGGTGCCGGTGTCCCCACGTGACCCGGGGACCCGGGCCGGGGACCCCACGTGACCCGGTGACCTGGGGCCGGGGTCCCCACGTGACCCGGGGACCCGGGCCGGGGTCCCCACGTGACCCAGGGTCCTGGTGCCGGTGTCCCCACGTGACCCGGTGACCTGGGGCCGGGGTCCCCACGTGACCCGGTGACCTGGGGCCAGGGTACCCACGTGACCCGGGGACGCGGGCCGGGGTCCCCACGTGACCCAGGGTCCTGGTGCCGGTGTCCCCACGTGACCCGGTGACCTGGGGCCGGGGTCCCCACGTGACCAGGTGACCTGGGGCCGGGGTCCCCACGTGACCCGGGGACCCGGGCCGGGGACATCACGTGACCCGGTCACCTGGGGCCGGGGTCCCTACGTGACCCGGTCACCTGGGGTCGGGGTCCCCACGTGACCCAGGGTCCTGGTGCCGGTGTCCCCACGTGACCCGGTCACCTGGGGCCCGGGTCCCCACGTGACCCGGTCACCTGGGGCCGGGGTCCCCACGTGACCTGGGGACCCGGGCCGGGGACCCCACGTGACCCGGGGACCTGGGGCCGGGGATGTCACCCGACACTGGTACCCGGGGCAGCGACCCGATACGACCCGGGGACCTGGGTCCGGGGTCCCGACCTGACCCGGTGACCTGGGGCCAGGGTAACCACCTGACCCGGGGACCCGGGCCGGGGACTCGGTATGACTCCGTCTCCCGGGGCCGGGGTGGTCACCTGACACTGCTACCCGGGACAGCGACCCGACATGACCCGGTGACCCAGGGCCGGGGTAACGACCTGTCCAGGGGACCTGGGCCGGGGACCCGACAGGACCCGGTGACCTGGTTCCGGGGTGCCGACCTGACCCGGTGACCTGGGGCTGTGGTGTCGACCGGACTCGGGGACCTGGTCCGGTGTCCCGTCATGACCCGGGGACCTGGGGTCGGGGTGGTCACCAGACCGTTGTACCCAGGCCGTTGACCCGACATGACCCTGTGACCCAGGGCCTGGGTAAAAATCCGACCCGGGGCCTGGGTAAAAATCCAACCCGGGGACCCGGGGCCGGGTTAACCACCTGTCCAGGGGACCTGGTCCGGGGACCCGACAGGACCCGGTGATCCTTCGCTGGTGTCCCGATGCAACCCGGGGACCCGGGCCGGGGACCCCACGTGACCCGGGGACCTGGGGCAGGGGATGTCACCCGACACTGGTACCCACGGCAGCGACCCGATACGACCCGGGGACCTGGGTCCGGGGTCCCGACCTGACCCGGTGACCTGGGGCCAGGGTAACCACCTGACCCGGGGACCCGGGCCGGGGACCCGGTATGACTCCGTCTCCCGGGGCCGGGGTGGTCACCTGACACTGCTACCCGGGACAGCGACCCGACATGACCCGGTGACCCGGGGCCGGGGTAACGACCTGTCCAGGGGACCTGGGCCGGGGACCCGACAGGACCCGGTGACCTGGTTCCGGGGTGCCGACCTGACCCGGTGACCTGGGGCTGTGGTGTCGACCGGACTCGGGGACCTGGTCCGGTGTCCCGTCATGACCCGGGGACCTGGGGTCGGGGTGGTCACCAGACCGTTGTACCCAGGCCGTTGAGCCGACATGACCCTGTGACCCGGAGCCTGGGTAAAAATCCAACCGGGGGACCCGGGCATGGGACGTGACATGACCCGACCTGGGTCCGGGGTCCCGACCTGACCCGGTGACCTGGGCCGGGGACCCCACGTGACCCGGGGACCTGGGGCCGGGGATGTCACCCGACACTGGTACCCGGGGCAGCGACCCGATACGACCCGGGGACCTGGGTCCGGGGTCCCGACCTGACCCGGTGACCTGGGGCCAGGGTAACCACTTGACCCGGGGACCCGGGCCGGGGACCCGGTATGACTCCGTCTCCCGGGGCCAGGGTGGTCACCTGACACTGCTACCCGGGACAGCGACCCGACATGACCCGGTGACCCGGGGCCGGGGTAACGACCTGTCCAGGGGACCTGGGCCGGGGACCCGACAGGACCCGGTTACCTGGTTCCGGGGTGCCGACCTGACCCGGTGACCTGGGGCTGTGGTGTCGACCGGACTTGGGGACCTGGTCCGGTGTCCCGTCATGACCTGGGGACCTGGGGTCGGGGTGGTCACCAGACCGTTGTACCCAGGCCGTTGACCCGACATGACCCTGTGACCCGGGGCCTGGGTAAAAATCCAACCCGGGGACCCGGGCATGGGACATGACATGACCCGACCTGGGTCCGGGGTCCCGACCTGACCCGCTGACCTGGGGCCGGTGTCCCCACGTGACCCGGGGTCCTGGTGCCGGGGTCCCCACGTGACCCGGGGACCCGAGCCGGGGTCCCCACGTGACCCGGTGACCTGAGGCCGGGGTCCCCACGTGACCCGGTGACCTGGGGCCGGGGTCCCCACGTGACCCGGGGTCCTGGTGCCGGGGTCCCCACGTGACCCGGGGACCCGGGCCGGGGAACCCACGTGACCCGGTGACCTGGGGCCGGGGTCCCCACGTGACCCGGGGACCCGGGCCGGGGACATCACGTGACCCGGTCACCTGGGGCCGGGGTCCCCACGTGACCCGGTGTCCTGGTGCCGGGGACCCCACGTGACCCGGGGACCCGGGCCGGGGTCCCCACGTGACCGGGGTCCTGGTGCCGGTGTCCCCACGTGACCCGGTCACCTGGGGCCGGGGTCCCCACGTGACCCGGGGTCCTGGTGCCGGGGTCCCCACGTGACCCGCTGACTTGGGGCCGGGGTCCGCACTTGACCCGGGGTCCTGGTGCCGGGGTCCCCACGTGACCCGGGGACCCAGGCCGGGGTCCCCACGTGACCCGGTGACCTGAGGCCGGGGTCCCCACGTGACCCGGTGACCTGGGGCGAGGGTCCCCACGTGACCCGGGGTCCTGGTGCCGGGGTCCCCAAGTGACCCGGGGACCCGGGCCGGGGACCCCACGTGACCCGGTGACCTGGGGCCGGGGTCCCCACGTGACCCGGGGACCCGGGCCGGGAACATCACATGACCCGGTCACCTGGGGCCGGGGTCCCCACGTGACCCGGTCACCTGGGGCCGGGGTCCCCACGTGACCCGGGGTCCTGGTGCCGGGGTCCCCACGTGACCCGGTGACCTGAGGCCGGGGTCCCCACGTGACCCGGTGACCTGGGGCCGGGGTCCCCACGTGACCCGGGGTCCTGGTGCCGGGGTTCCCACGTGACCCGGGGACCCGGGCCGGGGTCCCCACGTGACCCGGGGTCCTGGTGCCGGGGTCCCCACGTGACCCGGGGACCCGGGCCGGGGTCCCCACGTGACCCAGGGTCCTGGTGCCGGTTTCCCCACGTGACCCGGTGACCTGGGGCCGGGGTCCCCACGTGACCCGGTGACCTGGGGCCAGGGTCCCCACGTGACCCGGGGACCCGGGCCGGGGTCCCCACGTGACCCAGGGTCCTGGTGCCGGTGTCCCCACGTGACCCGGTGACCTGGGGCCGGGGTCCCCACGTGACCCGGGGACCCGGGCCGGGGACATCACGTGACCCGGGGACCCGGGCCGGGGTCCCCACGTGACCCAGGGTCCTGGTGCCGGTGTCCCCACGTGAGCCGGTGACCTGGGGCCGGGGTCCCCACGTGACCCAGGGTCCTGGTGCCGGTGTCCCTACGTGATCCGGTCACCTGGGGCACGGGTCCCCACGTGACCCGGTCACCTGGGGCCGGGATCCCCACGTGACCTGGGGACCCGGGCCGGGGACCCCACGTGACCCGGGGACCTGGGGCCGGGGATGTCACCCGACACTGGTACCCGGGGCAGCGACCCGATACGACCCGGGGACCTGGCTCCGGGGTCCCGACCTGACCCGGTGACCTGGGGCCAGGGTAACCACCTGACCCGGGGACCCGGGCCGGGGACTCGGTATGACTCCGTCTCCCGGGGCCGGGGTGGTCACCTGACACTGCTACCCGGGACAGCGACCCGACATGACCCGGTGACCCGGGGCCGGGGTAACGACCTGTCCAGGGGACCTGGGCCGGGGACCCGACAGGACCCGGTGACCTGGTTCCGGGGTGCCGACCTGACCCGGTGACCTGGGGCTGTGGTGTCGACCGGACTCGGGGACCTGGTCCGGTGTCCCGTCATGACCCGGGGACCTGGGGTCGGGGTGGTCACCAGACCGTTGTACCCAGGCCGTTGACCCGACATGACCCGGTGACCCGGTGTCTGGGTAAAAATCCAACCCGGGGACCCGGGCATGGGACGTGACATGACCCGACCTGGGTCCGGGGTCCCGACCTGACCCGGTGACCTTGGGCCAGGGTAACCACCTGACCCGGTGACTCGGGCCAGGGACCCGGTATGACTCCGTCTCCCGGGGCCGGGGTGGTCACCTGACACTGGTACCCGGGACAGCGACCCGACATGACCCGGTGACCCGGGGCCGGGGTAACGACCTGTCCAGGGGACCTGGGCCGGGGACCCGACAGGACCCGGTGACCTGGTTCCGGGGTGCCGACCTGACCCGGTGACCTGGGGCTGTGGTGTCGACCGGACTCGGGGACCTGGTCCGGTGTCCCGTCATGACCCGGGGACCTGGGGTCGGGGTGGTCACCAGACCGTTGTACCCAGGCCGTTGAGCCGACATGACCCTGTGACCCGGGGCCTGGGTAAAAATCCAACCCGGGGACCCGGGCATGGGACATGACATGACCCGACCTGGGTCCGGGGTCCCGACCTGACCCGCTGACCTGGGGCCGGTGTCCCCACGTGACCTGGGGTCCTGGTGCCGGGGTCCCCACGTGACCCGGGGACCCGGGCCGGGGACCCCACGTGACCCGGGGACCTGGGGTAGGGGATGTCACCCGACACTGGTACCCGGGGCAGCGACCCGATACGACCCGGGGACCTGGGTCCGGGGTCCCGACCTGACCCGGTGACCTGGGGCCAGGGTAACCACTTGACCCGGGGACCCGGGCCGGGGACCCGGTATGACTCCGTCTCCCGGGGCCGGGGTGGTCACCTGACACTGGTACCCGGGACAGCGACCCGACATGACCCGGTGACCCGGGGCCGGGGTAACGACCTGTCCAGGGGACCTGGGCCGGGGACCCGACAGGACCCGGTGACCTGGTTCCGGGGTGCCGACCTGACCCGGTGACCTGGGGCTGTGGTGTCGACCGGACTCGGGGACCTGGTCCGGTGTCCCGTCATGACCCGAGGACCTGGGGTCGGGGTGGTCACCAGACCGTTGTACCCAGGCCGTTGACCCGACATGACCCTGTGAACCGGGGCCTGGGTAAAAATCCAACCCGGGGACCCGGGCATGGGACATGACATGACCCGACCTGGGTCCGGGGTCCCGACCTGACCCGCTGACCTGGGGCCGGTGTCCCCACGTGACCCGGGGTCCTGGTGCCGGGGTCCCCACGTGACCCGGGGACCCGAGCCGGGGTCCCCACGTGACCCGGTGACCTGAGGCCGGGGTCCCCACGTGACCCGGTGACCTGGGGCCGGGGTCCCCACGTGACCCGGGGTCCTGGTGCCGGGGTCCCCACGTGACCCGGGGACCCGGGCCGGGGACCACACGTGACCCGGTGACCTGGGGCCGGGGTCCCCACGTGACCCGGGGACCCGGGCCGGGGACATCACGTGACCCGGTCACCTGGGGCCGGGGTCCCCACGTGACCCGGTGACCTGGTGCCGGGGTCCCCACGTGACCCGGTGACCTGAGGCCGGGGTCCCCACGTGACCCGTTGACCTGGGGCCGGGGTCCCCACGTGACCCGGGGTCCTGGTGCCTGGGTTCCCACGTGACCCGGGGACCCGGGCCGGGGTCCCCACGTGACCCAGGGTCCTGGTGCCGGTGTCCCCACGTGACCCGGGGACCCGGGCCGGGGACCCCACGTGACCCGGTGACCTGGGGCCGGGGTCCACACGTGACCCGGGGACCCGGGCCGGGGACATCACGTGACCCGGTCACCTGGGGCCGGGGTCCCCACGTGACCCGGAGTCCTGGTGCCGGTGTCCCCACGTGACCCGGGGACCCGGGCCGGGGACCCCACGTGACCCGGTGACCTGGGGCCGGGGTCCCCACGTGACCCGGGGACCCGGGCCGGGGACATCACGTGACCCGGTCACCTGGGGCCGGGGTCCCCACGTGACCTGGGGTCCTGGTGCCGGGGTCCCCACGTGACCCGGGGACCCGGGCCGGGGTCCCCACGTGACCCAGGGTCCTGGTGCCGGTGTCCCCACGTGACCCGGTGACCTGGGGCGGGGGTCCCCACGTGACCCGGTGACCTGGTGCCGGGGTCCCCACGTGACCCGGGGACCCGGGCCAGGGTCCCCACGTGACCCAGGGTCCTGGTGCCGGTGTTCCCACGTGACCCGGTGACCTGGTGCCGGGGTCCCCACATGACCCGGGGACCCGGGCCGGGGACATCACGTGACCCGGTCACCTGGGGCCGGGGTCCCCACGTGACCCGGTGACCTGGGGCCGGGGTCCCCACGTGACCCGGGGTCCTGGTGCCGGTGTCCCCACGTGACCCGGTCACCTGGGGCCCGGGTCCCCACGTGACCCGGTGACCTGGGGCCGGGGTCCCCACGTGACCTGGGGACCCGGGCCGGGGACCCCACGTGACCCGGGGACCTGGGGCCGGGGATGTCACCCGACACTGGTACCCGGGGCAGCGACCCGATACGACCCGGGGACCTGGGTCCGGGGTCCCGACCTGACCCGGTGACCTGGGGCCAGGGTAACCACCTGACCCGGGGACCCGGGCCGGGGACCCGGTATGACTCCGTCTCCCGGGGCCGGGGTGGTCACCTGACACTGCTACCCGGGACAGCGACCCGACATGACCCGGTGACCCGGGGCCGGGGTAACGACCTGTCCAGGGGACCTGGGCCGGGGACCCGACAGGACCCGGTGACCTGGTTCCGGGGTGCCGACCTGACCCGGTGACCTGGGGCTGTGGTGTCGACCGGACTCGGGGACCTGGTCCGGTGTCCCGTCATGACCCGAGGACCTGGGGTCGGGGTGGTCACCAGACCGTTGTACCCAGGCCGTTGACCCGACATGACCCTGTGACCCGGGGCCTGGGTAAAAATCCAACCCGGGGACCCGGGCATGGGACATGACATGACCCGACCTGGGTCCGGGGTCCCGACCTGACCTGGGGCCGGTGTCCACACGTGACCCGGGGTCCTGGTGCCGGGGTCCCCACGTGACCCGGGGACCCGAGCCGGGGTCCCCACGTGACCCGGTGACCTGAGGCCGGGGTCCCCACGTGACCCGGTGACCTGGGGCCGGGGTCCCCACGTGACCCGGGGTCCTGGTGCCGGGGTTCCCACGTGACCCGGGGACCCGGGCCGGGGTCCCCACGTGACCCGGGGTCCTGGTGCCGGTGTCCCCACGTGACCCGGGGACCCGGGCCGGGGACATCACGTGACCCGGTGACCTGGGGCCGGGGTCCCCACGTGACCCGGGGACCCGGGCCGGGGACATCACGTGACCCGGTCACCTGGGGCCGGGGTCCCCACGTGACCCGGGGTCCTGGTGCCGGGGTCCCCACGTGACCCGGGGACCCGGGCCGGGGTCCCCACGTGACCCAGGGTCCTGGTGCCGGTGTCCCCACGTGACCCGGTGACCTGGGGCCGGGGTCCCCACGTGACCCGGTGACCTGGGGCCGGGGTCCCCACGTGACCCGGGGACCCGGGCCGGGGTCCCCACGTGACCCAGGGTCCTGGTGCCGGTGTCCCCACGTGACCCGGTGACCTGGGGCCGGGGTCCCCACGTGACCCGGTGACCTGGGGCCGGGGTCCCCACGTGACCTGGGGACCCGGGCCGGGGACCCCACGTGACCCGGGGACCTGGGGCCGGGGATGTCACCCGACACTGGTACCCGGGGCAGCGACCCGATACGACCCGGGGACCTGGGTCCGGGGTCCCGACCTGACCCGGTGACCTGGGGCCAGGGTAACCACCTGACCCGGGGACCCGGGCCGGGGACTCGGTATGACTCCGTCTCCCGGGGCCGGGGTGGTCACCTGACACTGCTACCCGGGACAGCGACCCGACATGACCCGGTGACCCGGGGCCGGGGTAACGACCTGTCCAGGGGACCTGGGCCGGGGACCCGACAGGACCCGGTGACCTGGTTCCGGGGTGCCGACCTGACCCGGTGACCTGGGGCTGTGGTGTCGACCGGACTCGGGGACCTGGTCCGGTGTCCCGTCATGACCCGGGGACCTGGGGTCGGGGTGGTCACCAGACCGTTGTACCCAGGCCGTTGACCCGACATGACCCTGTGACCCGGGGCCTGGGTAAAAATCCAACCCGGGGACCCGGGCATGGGACGTGACATGACCCGACCTAGGTCCGGGGTCCCGACCTGACCCAGTGACCTTGGGCCAGGGTAACCACCTGACCCGGGGACTCGGGCCGGGGACCCGGTATGACTCCGTCTCCCGGGGCTGGGGTGGTCACCTGACACTGGTACCCGGGACAGCGACCCGACATGACCCGGTGACCCGGGGCCGGGGTAACGACCTGTCCAGGGGACCTGGGCCGGGGACCCGACAGGACCCGGTGACCTGGTTCCGGGGTGCCGACCTGACCCGGTGACCTGGGGCTGTGGTGTCGACCGGACTCGGGGACCTGGTCCGGTGTCCCGTCATGACCCGAGGACCTGGGGTCGGGGTGGTCACCAGACCGTTGTACCCAGGCCGTTGACCCGACATGACCCTGTGACCCGGGGCCTGGGTAAAAATCCAACCCGGGGACCCGGGCATGGGACATGACATGACCCGACCTGGGTCCGGGGTCCCGACCTGACCCGCTGACCTGGGGCCGGTGTCCCCACGTGACCCGGGGTCCTGGTGCCGGGGTCCCCACGTGACCCGGGGACCCGAGCCGGGGACATCACGTGACCCGGTCACCTGGGGCCGGGGTCCCCACGTGACCCGGAGTCCTGGTGCCGGTGTCCCCACGTGACCCGGGGACCCGGGCCGGGGACCCCACGTGACCCGGTGACCTGGGGCCGGGGTCCCCACGTGACCCGGGGACCCGGGCCGGGGACATCACGTGACCCGGTCACCTGGGGCCGGGGTCCCCACGTGACCTGGGGTCCTGGTGCCGGGGTCCCCACGTGACCCGGGGACCCGGGCCGGGGTCCCCACGTGACCCAGGGTCCTGGTGCCGGTGTCCCCACGTGACCCGGTGACCTGGGGCGGGGGTCCCCACGTGACCCGGTGACCTGGTGCCGGGGTCCCCACGTGACCCGGGGACCCGGGCCAGGGTCCCCACGTGACCCAGGGTCCTGGTGCCGGTGTTCCCACGTGACCCGGTGACCTGGTGCCGGGGTCCCCACATGACCCGGGGACCCGGGCCGGGGACATCACGTGACCCGGTCACCTGGGTCCGGGGTCCCCACGTGACCCGGTGACCTGGGGCCGGGGTCCCCACGTGACCCGGGGTCCTGGTGCCGGTGTCCCCACGTGACCCGGTCACCTGGGGCCCGGGTCCCCACGTGACCCGGTGACCTGGGGCCGGGGTCCCCACGTGACCTGGGGACCCGGGCCGGGGACCCCACGTGACCCGGGGACCTGGGGCCGGGGATGTCACCCGACACTGGTACCCGGGGCAGCGACCCGATACGACCCGGGGACCTGGGTCCGGGGTCCCGACCTGACCCGGTGACCTGGGGCCAGGGTAACCACCTGACCCGGGGACCCGGGCCGGGGACCCGGTATGACTCCGTCTCCCGGGGCCGGGGTGGTCACCTGACACTGCTACCCGGGACAGCGACCCGACATGACCCGGTGACCCGGGGCCGGGGTAACGACCTGTCCAGGGGACCTGGGCCGGGGACCCGACAGGACCCGGTGACCTGGTTCCGGGGTGCCGACCTGACCCGGTGACCTGGGGCTGTGGTGTCGACCGGACTCGGGGACCTGGTCCGGTGTCCCGTCATGACCCGAGGACCTGGGGTCGGGGTGGTCACCAGACCGTTGTACCCAGGCCGTTGACCCGACATGACCCTGTGACCCGGGGCCTGGGTAAAAATCCAACCCGGGGACCCGGGCATGGGACATGACATGACCCGACCTGGGTCCGGGGTCCCGACCTGACCTGGGGCCGGTGTCCACACGTGACCCGGGGTCCTGGTGCCGGGGTCCCCACGTGACCCGGGGACCCGA
Source organism: Somateria mollissima (assembly GCA_951411735.1). Taxonomy (NCBI): domain Eukaryota; kingdom Metazoa; phylum Chordata; class Aves; order Anseriformes; family Anatidae; genus Somateria; species Somateria mollissima. Next base: position 94,799 of record CATOCB010000066.1, read on the forward strand.
GCCGGGGTCCCCACGTGACCCGGTGACCTGAGGCCGGGGTCCCCACGTGACCCGGTGACCTGGGGCCGGGGTCCCCACGTGACCCGGGGTCCTGGTGCCGGGGTTCCCACGTGACCCGGGGACCCGGGCCGGGGTCCCCACGTGACCCGGGGTCCTGGTGCCGGTGTCCCCACGTGACCCGGGGACCCGGGCCGGGGACATCACGTGACCCGGTGACCTGGGGCCGGGGTCCCCACGTGACCCGGGGACCCGGGCCGGGGACATCACGTGACCCGGTCACCTGGGGCCGGGGTCCCCACGTGACCCGGGGTCCTGGTGCCGGGGTCCCCACGTGACCCGGGGACCCGGGCCGGGGTCCCCACGTGACCCAGGGTCCTGGTGCCGGTGTCCCCACGTGACCCGGTGACCTGGGGCCGGGGTCCCCACGTGACCCGGTGACCTGGGGCCGGGGTCCCCACGTGACCCGGGGACCCGGGCCGGGGTCCCCACGTGACCCAGGGTCCTGGTGCCGGTGTCCCCACGTGACCCGGTGACCTGGGGCCGGGGTCCCCACGTGACCCGGTGACCTGGGGCCGGGGTCCCCACGTGACCTGGGGACCCGGGCCGGGGACCCCACGTGACCCGGGGACCTGGGGCCGGGGATGTCACCCGACACTGGTACCCGGGGCAGCGACCCGATACGACCCGGGGACCTGGGTCCGGGGTCCCGACCTGACCCGGTGACCTGGGGCCAGGGTAACCACCTGACCCGGGGACCCGGGCCGGGGACTCGGTATGACTCCGTCTCCCGGGGCCGGGGTGGTCACCTGACACTGCTACCCGGGACAGCGACCCGACATGACCCGGTGACCCGGGGCCGGGGTAACGACCTGTCCAGGGGACCTGGGCCGGGGACCCGACAGGACCCGGTGACCTGGTTCCGGGGTGCCGACCTGACCCGGTGACCTGGGGCTGTGGTGTCGACCGGACTCGGGGACCTGGTCCGGTGTCCCGTCATGACCCGGGGACCTGGGGTCGGGGTGGTCACCAGACCGTTGTACCCAGGCCGTTGACCCGACATGACCCTGTGACCCGGGGCCTGGGTAAAAATCCAACCCGGGGACCCGGGCATGGGACGTGACATGACCCGACCTAGGTCCGGGGTCCCGACCTGACCCGGTGACCTTGGGCCAGGGTAACCACCTGACCCGGGGACTCGGGCCGGGGGACCCGGTATGACTCCGTCTCCCGGGGCCGGGGTGGTCACCTGACACTGCTACCCGGGACAGCGACCCGACATGACCCGGTGACCCGGGGCCGGGGTAACGACCTGTCCAGGGGACCTGGGCCGGGGACCCGACAGGACCCGGTGACCTGGTTCCGGGGTGCCGACCTGACCCGGTGACCTGGGGCTGTGGTGTCGACCGGACTCGGGGACCTGGTCCGGTGTCCCGTCATGACCCGAGGACCTGGGGTCGGGGTGGTCACCAGACCGTTGTACCCAGGCCGTTGACCCGACATGACCCTGTGACCCGGGGCCTGGGTAAAAATCCAACCCGGGGACCCGGGCATGGGACATGACATGACCCGACCTGGGTCCGGGGTCCCGACCTGACCCGCTGACCTGGGGCCGGTGTCCCCACGTGACCCGGGGTCCTGGTGCCGGGGTCCCCACGTGACCCGGGGACCCGAGCCGGGGTCCCCACGTGACCCGGTGACCTGAGGCCGGGGTCCCCACGTGACCCGGTGACCTGGGGCCGGGGTCCCCACGTGACCCGGGGTCCTGGTGCCGGGGTCCCCACGTGACCCGGGGACCCGGGCCGGGGACCCCACGTGACCCGGTGACCTGGGGCCGGGGTCCCCACGTGACCCGGGGACCCGGGCCGGGGACATCACGTGACCCGGTCACCTGGGGCCGGGGTCCCCACGTGACCCGGTGACCTGGTGCCGGGGTCCCCACGTGACCCGGTGACCTGGGGCCGGGGTCCCCACGTGACCCGGGGTCCTGGTGCCTGGGTTCCCACGTGACCCGGGGACCCGGGCCGGGGTCCCCACGTGACCCAGGGTCCTGGTGCCGGTGTCCCCACGTGACCCGGGGACCCGGGCCGGGGACACCACGTGACCCGGTGACCTGGGGCCGGGGTCCACACGTGACCCGGGGACCCGGGCCGGGGACATCACGTGACCCGGTCACCTGGGGCCGGGGTCCCCACGTGACCCGGAGTCCTGGTGCCGGTGTCCCCACGTGACCCGGGGACCCGGGCCGGGGACCCAACGTGACCCGGTGACCTGGGGCCGGGGTCCCCACGTGACCCGGGGACCCGGGCCGGGGACATCACGTGACCCGGTCACCTGGGTCCGGGGTCCCCACGTGACCTGGGGTCCTGGTGCCGGGGTCCCCACGTGACCCGGGGACCCGGGCCGGGGTCCCCACGTGACCCAGGGTCCTGGTGCCGGTGTCCCCACGTGACCCGGTGACCTGGGGCGGGGGTCCCCACGTGACCCGGTGACCTGGTGCCGGGGTCCCCACGTGACCCGGGGACCCGGGCCGGGGTCCCCACGTGACCCAGGGTCCTGGTGCCGGTGTTCCCACGTGACCCGGTGACCTGGGGCCGGGGTCCCCACGTGACCCGGTGACCTGGGGCCGGGGTCCCCACGTGACCCGGGGTCCTGGTGCCGGTGTCCCCACGTGACCCGGTCACCTGGGGCCCGGGTCCCCACGTGACCCGGTCACCTGGGGCCGGGGTCCCCACGTGACCTGGGGACCCGGGCCGGGGACCCCACGTGACCCGGGGACCTGGGGCCGGGGATGTCACCCGACACTGGTACCCGGGGCAGCGACCCGATACGACCCGGGGACCTGGGTCCGGGGTCCCGACCTGACCCGGTGACCTGGGGCCAGGGTAACCACCTGACCCGGGGACCCGGGCCGGGGACCCGGTATGACTCCGTCTCCCGGGGCCGGGGTGGTCACCTGACACTGCTACCCGGGACAGCGACCCGACATGACCCGGTGACCCGGGGCCGGGGTAACGACCTGTCCAGGGGACCTGGGCCGGGGACCCGACAGGACCCGGTGACCTGGTTCCGGGGTGCCGACCTGACCCGGTGACCTGGGGCTGTGGTGTCGACCGGACTCGGGGACCTGGTCCGGTGTCCCGTCATGACCCGGGGACCTGGGGTCGGGGTGGTCACCAGACCGTTGTACCCAGGCCGTTGAGCCGACATGACCCTGTGACCCGGAGCCTGGGTAAAAATCCAACCCGGGGACCCGGGCATGGGACGTGACATGACCCGACCTGGGTCCGGGGTCCCGACCTGACCCGGTGACCTGGGCCGGGGTCCCCACGTGACCCGGGGTCCTGGTGCCAGGGTTCCCACGTGACCCGGGGACCCGGGCCGGGGACCCCACGTGACCCGGTGACCTGGGGCCGGGGTCCCCACGTGACCCGGGGACCCGGGCCGGGGACATCACGTGACCCGGTCACCTGGGGCCGGGGTCCCCACGTGACCCGGGGTCCTGGTGCCGGGGTCCCCACGTGACCCGGGGACCCGGGCCGGGGTCCCCACGTGACCCAGGGTCCTGGTGCCGGTGTCCCCACGTGACCCGGTGACCTGGGGCCGGGGTCCCCACGTGACCCGGTGACCTGGGGCCGGGGTCCCCACGTGACCTGGGGACCCGGGCCGGGGACCCCACGTGACCCGGGGACCTGGGGCCGGGGATGTCACCCGACACTGGTACCCGGGGCAGCGACCCGATACGACCCGGGGACCTGGGTCCGGGGTCCCGACCTGACCCGGTGACCTGGGGCCAGGGTAACCACCTGACCCGGAGACCCGGGCCGGGGACTCGGTATGACTCCGTCTCCCGGGGCCGGGGTGGTCACCTGACACTGCTACCCGGGACAGCGACCCGACATGACCCGGTGACCCAGGGCCGGGGTAACGACCTGTCCAGGGGACCTGGGCCGGGGACCCGACAGGACCCGGTGACCTGGTTCCGGGGTGCCGACCTGACCCGGTGACCTGGGGCTGTGGTGTCGACCGGATTCGGGGACCTGGTCCGGTGTCCCGTCATGACCCGGGGACCTGGGGTCGGGGTGGTCACCAGACCGTTGTACCCAGGCCGTTGACCTGACATGACCCTGTAACCCGGGGCCTGGGTAAAAATCCGACCCGGGGACCCGGGCATGGGACGTGACATGACCCGACCTAGGTCCGGGGTCCCGACCTGACCCGGTGACCTTGGGCCAGGGTAACCACCTGACCCGGGGACTCGGGCCGGGGACCCGGTATGACTCCGTCTCCCGGGGCCGGGGTGGTCACCTGACACTGGTACCCGGGACAGCGACCCGACATGACCCGGTGACCCGGGGCCGGGGTAACGACCTGTCCAGGGGACCTGGGCCGGGGACCCGACATGACCCGGTGACCTGGTTCCGGGGTGCCGACCTGACCCAGTGACCTGGGGCTGTGGTGTCGACCGGACTCGGGGACCTGGTCCGGTGTCCCATCATGACCCGGGGACCTGGGGTCGGGGTGGTCACCAGACCGTTGTACCCAGGCCGTTGACCCGACATGACCCTGTGACCCGGGGCCTGGGTAAAAATCCGACCCGGGGCCTGGGTAAAAATCCAACCCGGGGACCCGGGGCCGGGTTAACGACCTGTCCAGGGGACCCGGGCCGGGGACCCGACAGGACCCGGTGATCCTTCGCTGGTGTCCCGATGCAACCCGGGGACCCGGGCCGGGGACCCCACGTGACCCGGGGACCTGGGGCCGGGGATGTCACCCGACACTGGTACCCGGGGCAGCGACCCGATACGACCCGGGGACCTGGGTCCGGGGTCCCCACGTGACCCGGGGACCCGAGCCGGGGACATCACGTGACCCGGTCACCTGGGGCCGGGGTCCCCACGTGACCCGGAGTCCTGGTGCCGGTGTCCCCACGTGACCCGGGGACCCGGGCCGGGGACCCCACGTGACCCGGTGACCTGGGGCCGGGGTCCCCACGTGACCCGGGGACCCGGGCCGGGGACATCACGTGACCCGGTCACCTGGGGCCGGGGTCCCCACGTGACCTGGGGTCCTGGTGCCGGGGTCCCCACGTGACCCGGGGACCCGGGCCGGGGTCCCCACGTGACCCAGGGTCCTGGTGCCGGTGTCCCCACGTGACCCGGTGACCTGGGGCGGGGGTCCCCACGTGACCCGGTGACCTGGTGCCGGGGTCCCCACGTGACCCGGGGACCCGGGCCAGGGTCCCCACGTGACCCAGGGTCCTGGTGCCGGTGTTCCCACGTGACCCGGTGACCTGGTGCCGGGGTCCCCACATGACCCGGGGACCCGGGCCGGGGACATCACGTGACCCGGTCACCTGGGTCCGGGGTCCCCACGTGACCCGGTGACCTGGGGCCGGGGTCCCCACGTGACCCGGGGTCCTGGTGCCGGTGTCCCCACGTGACCCGGTCACCTGGGGCCCGGGTCCCCACGTGACCCGGTGACCTGGGGCCGGGGTCCCCACGTGACCTGGGGACCCGGGCCGGGGACCCCACGTGACCCGGGGACCTGGGGCCGGGGATGTCACCCGACACTGGTACCCGGGGCAGCGACCCGATACGACCCGGGGACCTGGGTCCGGGGTCCCGACCTGACCCGGTGACCTGGGGCCAGGGTAACCACCTGACCCGGGGACCCGGGCCGGGGACCCGGTATGACTCCGTCTCCCGGGGCCGGGGTGGTCACCTGACACTGCTACCCGGGACAGCGACCCGACATGACCCGGTGACCCGGGGCCGGGGTAACGACCTGTCCAGGGGACCTGGGCCGGGGACCCGACAGGACCCGGTGACCTGGTTCCGGGGTGCCGACCTGACCCGGTGACCTGGGGCTGTGGTGTCGACCGGACTCGGGGACCTGGTCCGGTGTCCCGTCATGACCCGAGGACCTGGGGTCGGGGTGGTCACCAGACCGTTGTACCCAGGCCGTTGACCCGACATGACCCTGTGACCCGGGGCCTGGGTAAAAATCCAACCCGGGGACCCGGGCATGGGACATGACATGACCCGACCTGGGTCCGGGGTCCCGACCTGACCTGGGGCCGGTGTCCACACGTGACCCGGGGTCCTGGTGCCGGGGTCCCCACGTGACCCGGGGACCCGAGCCGGGGTCCCCACGTGACCCGGTGACCTGAGGCCGGGGTCCCCACGTGACCCGGTGACCTGGGGCCGGGGTCCCCACGTGACCCGGGGTCCTGGTGCCGGGGTTCCCACGTGACCCGGGGACCCGGGCCGGGGTCCCCACGTGACCCGGGGTCCTGGTGCCGGTGTCCCCACGTGACCCGGGGACCCGGGCCGGGGACATCACGTGACCCGGTGACCTGGGGCCGGGGTCCCCACGTGACCCGGGGACCCGGGCCGGGGACATCACGTGACCCGGTCACCTGGGGCCGGGGTCCCCACGTGACCCGGGGTCCTGGTGCCGGGGTCCCCACGTGACCCGGGGACCCGGGCCGGGGTCCCCACGTGACCCAGGGTCCTGGTGCCGGTGTCCCCACGTGACCCGGTGACCTGGGGCCGGGGTCCCCACGTGACCCGGTGACCTGGGGCCGGGGTCCCCACGTGACCCGGGGACCCGGGCCGGGGTCCCCACGTGACCCAGGGTCCTGGTGCCGGTGTCCCCACGTGACCCGGTGACCTGGGGCCGGGGTCCCCACGTGACCCGGTGACCTGGGGCCGGGGTCCCCACGTGACCTGGGGACCCGGGCCGGGGACCCCACGTGACCCGGGGACCTGGGGCCGGGGATGTCACCCGACACTGGTACCCGGGGCAGCGACCCGATACGACCCGGGGACCTGGGTCCGGGGTCCCGACCTGACCCGGTGACCTGGGGCCAGGGTAACCACCTGACCCGGGGACCCGGGCCGGGGACTCGGTATGACTCCGTCTCCCGGGGCCGGGGTGGTCACCTGACACTGCTACCCGGGACAGCGACCCGACATGACCCGGTGACCCGGGGCCGGGGTAACGACCTGTCCAGGGGACCTGGGCCGGGGACCCGACAGGACCCGGTGACCTGGTTCCGGGGTGCCGACCTGACCCGGTGACCTGGGGCTGTGGTGTCGACCGGACTCGGGGACCTGGTCCGGTGTCCCGTCATGACCCGGGGACCTGGGGTCGGGGTGGTCACCAGACCGTTGTACCCAGGCCGTTGACCCGACATGACCCTGTGACCCGGGGCCTGGGTAAAAATCCAACCCGGGGACCCGGGCATGGGACGTGACATGACCCGACCTAGGTCCGGGGTCCCGACCTGACCCGGTGACCTTGGGCCAGGGTAACCACCTGACCCGGGGACTCGGGCCGGGGACCCGGTATGACTCCGTCTCCCGGGGCCGGGGTGGTCACCTGACACTGCTACCCGGGACAGCGACCCGACATGACCCGGTGACCCGGGGCCGGGGTAACGACCTGTCCAGGGGACCTGGGCCGGGGACCCGACAGGACCCGGTGACCTGGTTCCGGGGTGCCGACCTGACCCGGTGACCTGGGGCTGTGGTGTCGACCGGACTCGGGGACCTGGTCCGGTGTCCCGTCATGACCCGAGGACCTGGGGTCGGGGTGGTCACCAGACCGTTGTACCCAGGCCGTTGACCCGACATGACCCTGTGACCCGGGGCCTGGGTAAAAATCCAACCCGGGGACCCGGGCATGGGACATGACATGACCCGACCTGGGTCCGGGGTCCCGACCTGACCCGCTGACCTGGGGCCGGTGTCCCCACGTGACCCGGGGTCCTGGTGCCGGGGTCCCCACGTGACCCGGGGACCCGAGCCGGGGTCCCCACGTGACCCGGTGACCTGAGGCCGGGGTCCCCACGTGACCCGGTGACCTGGGGCCGGGGTCCCCACGTGACCCGGGGTCCTGGTGCCGGGGTCCCCACGTGACCCGGGGACCCGGGCCGGGGACCCCACGTGACCCGGTGACCTGGGGCCGGGGTCCCCACGTGACCCGGGGACCCGGGCCGGGGACATCACGTGACCCGGTCACCTGGGGCCGGGGTCCCCACGTGACCCGGTGACCTGGTGCCGGGGTCCCCACGTGACCCGGTGACCTGGGGCCGGGGTCCCCACGTGACCCGGGGTCCTGGTGCCTGGGTTCCCACGTGACCCGGGGACCCGGGCCGGGGTCCCCACGTGACCCAGGGTCCTGGTGCCGGTGTCCCCACGTGACCCGGGGACCCGGGCCGGGGACACCACGTGACCCGGTGACCTGGGGCCGGGGTCCACACGTGACCCGGGGACCCGGGCCGGGGACATCACGTGACCCGGTCACCTGGGGCCGGGGTCCCCACGTGACCCGGAGTCCTGGTGCCGGTGTCCCCACGTGACCCGGGGACCCGGGCCGGGGACCCAACGTGACCCGGTGACCTGGGGCCGGGGTCCCCACGTGACCCGGGGACCCGGGCCGGGGACATCACGTGACCCGGTCACCTGGGTCCGGGGTCCCCACGTGACCTGGGGTCCTGGTGCCGGGGTCCCCACGTGACCCGGGGACCCGGGCCGGGGTCCCCACGTGACCCAGGGTCCTGGTGCCGGTGTCCCCACGTGACCCGGTGACCTGGGGCGGGGGTCCCCACGTGACCCGGTGACCTGGTGCCGGGGTCCCCACGTGACCCGGGGACCCGGGCCGGGGTCCCCACGTGACCCAGGGTCCTGGTGCCGGTGTTCCCACGTGACCCGGTGACCTGGGGCCGGGGTCCCCACGTGACCCGGTGACCTGGGGCCGGGGTCCCCACGTGACCCGGGGTCCTGGTGCCGGTGTCCCCACGTGACCCGGTCACCTGGGGCCCGGGTCCCCACGTGACCCGGTCACCTGGGGCCGGGGTCCCCACGTGACCTGGGGACCCGGGCCGGGGACCCCACGTGACCCGGGGACCTGGGGCCGGGGATGTCACCCGACACTGGTACCCGGGGCAGCGACCCGATACGACCCGGGGACCTGGGTCCGGGGTCCCGACCTGACCCGGTGACCTGGGGCCAGGGTAACCACCTGACCCGGGGACCCGGGCCGGGGACCCGGTATGACTCCGTCTCCCGGGGCCGGGGTGGTCACCTGACACTGCTACCCGGGACAGCGACCCGACATGACCCGGTGACCCGGGGCCGGGGTAACGACCTGTCCAGGGGACCTGGGCCGGGGACCCGACAGGACCCGGTGACCTGGTTCCGGGGTGCCGACCTGACCCGGTGACCTGGGGCTGTGGTGTCGACCGGACTCGGGGACCTGGTCCGGTGTCCCGTCATGACCCGGGGACCTGGGGTCGGGGTGGTCACCAGACCGTTGTACCCAGGCCGTTGAGCCGACATGACCCTGTGACCCGGAGCCTGGGTAAAAATCCAACCCGGGGACCCGGGCATGGGACGTGACATGACCCGACCTGGGTCCGGGGTCCCGACCTGACCCGGTGACCTGGGCCGGGGTCCCCACGTGACCCGGGGTCCTGGTGCCAGGGTTCCCACGTGACCCGGGGACCCGGGCCGGGGACCCCACGTGACCCGGTGACCTGGGGCCGGGGTCCCCACGTGACCCGGGGACCCGGGCCGGGGACATCACGTGACCCGGTCACCTGGGGCCGGGGTCCCCACGTGACCCGGGGTCCTGGTGCCGGGGTCCCCACGTGACCCGGGGACCCGGGCCGGGGTCCCCACGTGACCCAGGGTCCTGGTGCCGGTGTCCCCACGTGACCCGGTGACCTGGGGCCGGGGTCCCCACGTGACCCGGTGACCTGGGGCCGGGGTCCCCACGTGACCTGGGGACCCGGGCCGGGGACCCCACGTGACCCGGGGACCTGGGGCCGGGGATGTCACCCGACACTGGTACCCGGGGCAGCGACCCGATACGACCCGGGGACCTGGGTCCGGGGTCCCGACCTGACCCGGTGACCTGGGGCCAGGGTAACCACCTGACCCGGGGACCCGGGCCGGGGACTCGGTATGACTCCGTCTCCCGGGGCCGGGGTGGTCACCTGACACTGCTACCCGGGACAGCGACCCGACATGACCCGGTGACCCAGGGCCGGGGTAACGACCTGTCCAGGGGACCTGGGCCGGGGACCCGACAGGACCCGGTGACCTGGTTCCGGGGTGCCGACCTGACCCGGTGACCTGGGGCTGTGGTGTCGACCGGATTCGGGGACCTGGTCCGGTGTCCCGTCATGACCCGGGGACCTGGGGTCGGGGTGGTCACCAGACCGTTGTACCCAGGCCGTTGACCTGACATGACCCTGTAACCCGGGGCCTGGGTAAAAATCCGACCCGGGGACCCGGGCATGGGACGTGACATGACCCGACCTAGGTCCGGGGTCCCGACCTGACCCGGTGACCTTGGGCCAGGGTAACCACCTGACCCGGGGACTCGGGCCGGGGACCCGGTATGACTCCGTCTCCCGGGGCCGGGGTGGTCACCTGACACTGGTACCCGGGACAGCGACCCGACATGACCCGGTGACCCGGGGCCGGGGTAACGACCTGTCCAGGGGACCTGGGCCGGGGACCCGACATGACCCGGTGACCTGGTTCCGGGGTGCCGACCTGACCCAGTGACCTGGGGCTGTGGTGTCGACCGGACTCGGGGACCTGGTCCGGTGTCCCATCATGACCCGGGGACCTGGGGTCGGGGTGGTCACCAGACCGTTGTACCCAGGCCGTTGACCCGACATGACCCTGTGACCCGGGGCCTGGGTAAAAATCCGACCCGGGGCCTGGGTAAAAATCCAACCCGGGGACCCGGGGCCGGGTTAACGACCTGTCCAGGGGACCCGGGCCGGGGACCCGACAGGACCCGGTGATCCTTCGCTGGTGTCCCGATGCAACCCGGGGACCCGGGCCGGGGACCCCACGTGACCCGGGGACCTGGGGCCGGGGATGTCACCCGACACTGGTACCCGGGGCAGCGACCCGATACGACCCGGGGACCTGGGTCCGGGGTCCCGACCTGACCCGGTGACCTGGGGCCAGGGTAACCACCTGACCCGGGGACCCGGGCCGGGGACCCGGTATGACTCCGTCTCCCGGGGCCGGGGTGGTCACCTGACACTGCTACCCGGGACAGCGACCCGACATGACCCGGTGACCCGGGGCCGGGGTAACGACCTGTCCAGGGGACCTGGGCCGGGGACCCGACAGGACCCGGTGACCTGGTTCCGGGGTGCCGACCTGACCCGGTGACCTGGGGCTGTGGTGTCGACCGGACTCGGGGACCTGGTCCGGTGTCCCGTCATGACCCGGGGACCTGGGGTCGGGGTGGTCACCAGACCGTTGTACCCAGGCCGTTGACCCGACATGACCCTGTGACCCGGAGCCTGGGTAAAAATCCAACCCGGGGACCCGGGCATGGGACGTGACATGACCCGACCTGGGTCCGGGGTCCCGACCTGACCCGGTGACCTGGGCCGGGGACCCCACGTGACCCGGGGACCTGGGGCCGGGGATGTCACCCGACACTGGTACCCGGGGCAGCGACCCGATACGACCCGGGGACCTGGGTCCGGGGTCCCGACCTGACCCGGTGACCTGGGGCCAGGGTAACCACTTGACCCGGGGACCCGGGCCGGGGACCCGGTATGACTCCATCTCCCGGGGCCGGGGTGGTCACCTGACACTGCTACCCGGGACAGCGACCCGACATGACCCGGTGACCCGGGGCCGGGGTAAAGACCTGTCCAGGGGACCTGGGCCGGGGTGCCGACCTGACCCGGTGACCTGGGGCTGTGGTGTCGACCGGACTCGGGGACCTGGTCCGGTGTCCCGCATGACCCGGGGACCTGGTGTCGGGGTCCCCACGTGACCTGGGGACCTGAGCCGGGGTCCCCACGTGACCCGGTGACCTGAAGCCGGGGTCCCCACGTGACCCGGTGACCTGGGGCCGGGGTCCCCACGTGACCCGGGGTCCTGGTGCCGGGGTCCCCACGTGACCCGGGGACCCGGGCCGGGGACCCCACGTGACCCGGTCACCTGGGGCCGGGGTCCCCACGTGACCCGGGGTCCTGGTGCCGGGGACCCCACGTGACCCGGGGACCCGGGCCGGGGTCCCCACGTGACCCGGGTTCCTGGTGCCGGTGTCCCCACGTGACCCGGTCACCTGGGGCCGGGGTCCCCACGTGACCCGGGGTCCTGGTGCCGGGGTCCCCACGTGACCCGCTGACTTGGGGCCGGGGTCCCCACGTGACCCGGGGTCCTGGTGCCGGGGTCCCCACGTGACCCTCTGACCTGTGGCCGGGGTCCCCACGTGACCCGGGGTCCTGGTGCCGGGGTCCCTACGTGACCCGCTGACCTGGGGCCGGGGTCCCCACGTGACCCGGGGTCCTGGTGCCGGGGTGGTCACCGGAACCTGGGAACCAGGCCGGGTGCGCGACATGACCCGGTGACCCGGGGCCGGGTTAACGACCTGTCCAGGGGACCCGGGCCGGGGACCCCACGTGACCCGGGGACCTGGGGCAGGGGATGTCACCCGACACTGGTACCCGGGGCAGCGAGCCGATACGACCCGGGGACCTGGGTCCGGGGTCCCGACCTGACCCGGTGACCTGGGGCCAGGGTAACCACCTGACCCGGGGACCCGGGCCGGGGACTCGGTATGACTCCGTCTCCCAGGGCCGGCGTGGTCACCTGACACTGGTACCCGGGACAGCGACCCGACATGACCCGGTGACCCGGGGTCGTGGTAAAAATCCAACCCGGGGACCCGGGCATGGGACGTGACATGACCCGACCTGGGTCCGGGGTCCCGACCTGACCCGGTGACCTTGGGCCAGGGTAACCACCTGACCCGGGGACTCGGGCCGGGGACCCGGTATGACTTCGTCTCCCGGGGCCGGGGTGGTCACCTGACACTGGTACCCGGGACAGCGACCCGACATGACCCGGTGACCCGGGGCCGGGGTAACGACCTGTCCAGGGGACCTGGGCCGGGGACCCGACAGGACCCGGTGACCTGGTTCCGGGGTGCCGACCTGACCCGGTGACCTGGGGCTGTGGTGTCGACCGGACTCGGGGACCTGGTCCGGTGTCCCGTCATGACCCGGGGACCTGGGGTCGGAGTGCTCACCAGACCGTTGTACCCAGGCCGTTGACCCGACATGACCCTGTGACCCGGGGCCTGAGTAAAAATCCGACCCGGGGCCTGGGTAAAAATCCAACCCGGGGACCCGGGGCCGGGTTAACGACCTGTCCAGGGGACCCGGGCCGGGGACCCGACAGGACCCGGTGATCCTTCGCTGGTGTCCCGATGCAACCCGGGGACCCGGGCCGGGGACCCCACGTGACCCGGGGACCTGGGGCAGGGGATGTCACCCGACACTGGTACCCGGGGCAGCGACCCGATACGACCCGGGGACCTGGGTCCGGGGTCCCGACCTGACCCGGTGACCTGGGGCCAGGGTAACCACCTGACCCGGGGACCCGGGCCGGGGACCCGGTATGACTCCGTCTCCCGGGGCCGGGGTGGTCACCTGACACTGCTACCCGGGACAGCGACCCGACATGACCCGGTGACCCGGGGCCGGGGTAACGACCTGTCCAGGGGACCTGGGCCGGGGACCCGACAGGACCCGGTGACCTGGTTCCGGGGTGCCGACCTGACCCGGTGACCTGGGGCTGTGGTGTCGACCGGACTCGGGGACCTGGTCCGGTGTCCCGTCATGACCCGGGGACCTGGGGTCGGGGTGGTCACCAGACCGTTGTACCCAGGCCGTTGAGCCGACATGACCCTGTGACCCGGGGCCTGGGTAAAAATCCAACCCGGGGACCCGGGCATGGGACGTGACATGACCCGACCTGGGTCCGGGGTCCCGACCTGACCCGGTGACCTGGGCCGGGGACCCCACGTAACCCGGGGACCTGGTGCCGGGGTCCCCACGTGACCCGGGGACCCGAGCCGGGGTCCCCACGTGACCCGGTGACCTGAGGCCGGGGTCCCCACGTGACCCGGGGACCCGGGCCGGGGACCCCACGTGACCCGGTGACCTGGGGCCGGGGTCCCCACTTGACCCGGGGACCCGGGCCGGGGACATCACGTGACCCGGTCACCTGGGGCCGGGGTCCCCACGTGACCTGGGTCCTGGTGCCGGGGTCCCCACGTGACCCGCTGACTTGTGGCCGGGGTCCCCACTTGACCCGGGGTCCTGGTGCCGGGGTCCCCACGTGACCCGGGGACCCGGGCCGGGGTCCCCACGTGACCCGGTGACCTGAGGCCGAGGTCCCCACGTGACCCGGTGACCTGGGGCGAGGGTCCCCACGTGACCCGGGGTCCTGGTGCCGGGGTCCCCAAGTGACCCGGGGACCCGGGCCGGGGACATCACGTGACCCGGTCACCTAGGGCCGGGGTCCCCACGTGACCCGGGGTCCTGGTGCCGGGGTCCCCATGTGACCAGGGGTCCTGGTGCCGGGGTCCCCACGTGACCCGGGGTCCTGGTGCCGGGGTCCCCACGTGACCCGGTGACCTGAGGCCGGGGTCCCCACGTGACCCGGTGACCTGGGGCCGGGGTCCCCACGTGACCCGGGGTCCTGGTGCCGGGGTTCCCACGTGACCCGGGGACCCGGGCCGGGGTCCCCACGTGACCCGGGGTCCTGTTGCCGGTGTCCCCACGTGACCCGGGGACCCGGGCCGGGGACCCTACGTGACCCGGTGACCTGGGGCCGGGGTCCCCACGTGACCCGGGGACCCGGGCCGGGGACATCACGTGACCCGGTCACCTAGAGCCGGGGTCCCCACGTGACCCGGGGTCCTGGTGCCGGGGTCCCCACGTGACCCGGGGACCCGGGCCGGGGTCCCCACGTGACCCAGGGTCCTGGTGCCGGTGTCCCCACGTGACCCGGTGACCTGGGGCCGGGGTCCGCACGTGACCCGGTGACCTGGGGCCGGGGTCCCCACGTGACCCGGGGACCCGGGCCGGGGTCCCCACGTGACCCAGGGTCCTGGTGCCGGGGTCCCCACGTGACCCGGTGACCTGGGGCCGTGGTCCCCACGTGACCCGGTGACCTGGTGCCGGGGTCCCCACGTGACCCGGTCACCTGGGGCCGGGGTCCCCACGTGACCTGGGGACCCGGGCAGGGGACCCCACATGACCCGGGGACCTGGGGCCGGGGATGTCACCCGACACTGGTACCCGGGGCAGCGACCCGATACGACCCGGTGACCTGGGGCCGTGGTCCCCACGTGACCCGGGGACCTGGGGCCCGGGTCCCCACGTGACCCGGTCACCTGGGGCCGGGGTCCCCACGTGACCTGGGGACCCGGGCAGGGGACCCCACATGACCCGGGGACCTGGGGCCGGGGATGTCACCCGACACTGGTACCCGGGGCAGCGACCCGATACGACCCGGGGACCTGGGTCCGGGGTCCCGACCTGACCCGGTGACCTGGGGCCAGGGTAACCACTTGACCCGGGGACCCGGGCCGGGGACCCGGTATGACTCCGTCTCCCGGGGCCGGGGTGGTCACCTGACACTGCTACCCGGTACAGCGACCCAACATGACCCGGTGACCCGGGGCCGGGGTAACGACCTGTCCAGGGGACCTGGGCCGGGGACCCGACAGGACCCGGTGACCTGGTTCCGGGGTGCCGACCTGACCCGGTGACCTGGGGCTGTGGTGTCGACCGGACTCGGGGACCTGGTCCGGTGTCCCGTCATGACCCGGGGACCTGGGGTCGGAGTGCTCACCAGACCGTTGTACCCAGGCCGTTGACCCGACATGACCCTGTGACCCGGGGCCTGAGTAAAAATCCGACCCGGGGCCTGGGTAAAAATCCAACCCGGGGACCCGGGGCCGGGTTAACGACCTCTCCAGGGGACCCGGGCCGGGGACCCGACAGGACCCGGTGATCCTTCGCTGGTGTCCCGATGCAACCCGGGGACCCGGGCCGGGGACCCCACGTGACCCGGGGACCTGGGGCAGGGGATGTCACCCGACACTGGTACCCGGGGCAGCGACCCGATACGACCCGGGGACCTGGGTCCGGGGTCCCGACCTGACCCGGTGACCTGGGGCCAGGGTAACCACCTGACCCGGGGACCCGGGCCGGGGACCCGGTATGACTCCGTCTCCCGGGGCCGGGGTGGTCACCTGACACTGGTACCCGGGACAGCGACCCGACATGACCCGGTGACCCGGGGCCGGGGTAACGACCTGTCCAGGGGACCTGGGCCGGGGACCCGACAGGACCCGGTGACCTGGTTCCGGGGTGCCGACCTGACCCGGTGACCTGGGGCTGTGGTGTCGACCGGACTCGGGGACCTGGTCCGGTGTCCCGTCATGACCCGGGGACCTGGGGTCGGGGTGGTCACCAGACCGTTGTACCCAGGCCGTTGAGCCGACATGACCCTGTGACCCGGGGCCTGGGTAAAAATCCAACCCGGGGACCCGGGCATGGGACGTGACATGACCCGACCTGGGTCCGGGGTCCCGACCTGACCCGGTGACCTGGGCCGGGGACCCCACGTAACCCGGGGACCTGGTGCCGGGGTCCCCACGTGACCCGGGGACCCGAGCCGGGGTCCCCACGTGACCCGGTGACCTGAGGCCGGGGTCCCCACGTGACCCGGGGACCCGGGCCGGGGACCCCACGTGACCCGGTGACCTGGGGCCGGGGTCCCCACGTGACCCGGGGACCCGGGCCGGGGACATCACGTGACCCGGTCACCTGGGGCCGGGGTCCCCACGTGACCCGGGGTCCTGGTGCCGGGGTCCCCACGTGACCCGCTGACTTGGGGCCGGGGTCCCCACTTGACCCGGGGTCCTGGTGCCGGGGTCCCCACGTGACCCGGGGACCCGGGCCGGGGTCCCCACGTGACCCGGGGTCCTGTTGCCGGTGTCCCCACGTGACCCGGGGACCCGGGCCGGGGACCCCACGTGACCCGGTGACCTGGGGCCGGGGTCCCCACGTGACCCGGGGACCCGGGCCGGGGACATCACGTGACCCGGTCACCTAGAGCCGGGGTCCCCACGTGACCCGGGGTCCTGGTGCCGGGGTCCCCACGTGACCCGGGGACCCGGGCCGGGGTCCCCACGTGACCCAGGGTCCTGGTGCCGGTGTCCCCACGTGACCCGGTGACCTGGGGCCGGGGTCCGCACGTGACCCGGTGACCTGGGGCCGGGGTCCCCACGTGACCCGGGGACCCGGGCCGGGGTCCCCACGTGACCCAGGGTCCTGGTGCCGGGGTCCCCACGTGACCCGGTGACCTGGGGCCGTGGTCCCCACGTGACCCGGTGACCTGGTGCCGGGGTCCCCACGTGACCCGGTGACCTGAGGCCGAGGTCCCCACGTGACCCGGTGACCTGGGGCGAGGGTCCCCACGTGACCCGGGGTCCTGGTGCCGGGGTCCCCAAGTGACCCGGGGACCCGGGCCGGGGACATCACGTGACCCGGTCACCTGGGGCCGGGGTCCCCACGTGACCCGGGGACCCGGGCCGGGGACATCACGTGACCCGGTCACCTGGGGCCGGGGTCCCCACGTGACCCGGGGTCCTGGTGCCGGGGTCCCCACGTGACCCGGTGACCTGAGGCCGGGGTCCCCACGTGACCCGGTGACCTGGGGCCGGGGTCCCCATGTGACCCGGGGTCCTGGTGCCGGGGTTCCCACGTGACCCGGGGACCCGGGCCGGGGTCCCCACGTGACCCGGGGTCCTGGTGCCGGTGTCCCCACGTGACCCCGGGACCCGGGCTGGGGACCCCACGTGACCCGGTGACCTGGGGCCGGGGTCCCCACGTGACCCGGGGACCCGGGCCGGGGACATCACGTGACCCGGTCACCTGGGGCCGGGGTCCCCACGTGACCCGGGGTCCAGGTGCCGGGGTCCCCACGTGACCCGCTGACCTGTGTCCGGGGTCCCCACTTGACCCGGGGTCCTGGTGCCGGGGTCCCCACGTGACCCGCTGACCTGTGGCCGGGGTCCCCACGTGACCCGGGGTCCTGGTGCCGGGGTCCCCACTGACCCGCTGACCTGGGGCCGGGGTCCCCACGTGACCCGGGGTCCTGGTGCCGGGGTGGTCACCGGAACCTGGGAACCAGGCCGGGTGCGCGACATGACCCGGTGACCCGGGGCCGGGTTAACGACCTGTCCAGGGGACCCGGGCCGGGGACCCGACAGGACCCGGTGATCCTTCGCTGGTGTCCCGATGCAACCCGGGGACCCGGGCCGGGGACCCCACGTGACCCGGGGACCTGGGGCAGGGGATGTCACCCGACACTGGTACCCGGGGCAGCGACCCGATACGACCCGGGGACCTGGGTCCGGCTTCCCGACCTGACCCAGTGACCTGGGGCCGGTGTCCCCACGTGACCCGGTGACCTAGTGCCTGGGTGGTCATCGGAACCTGGGAACCAGGCCAGGTACCCGACACGACCCGGTGACCCGGGGCTGTGGTGTCGACGGACTCGTGGACCTGGGTTCGGGGTCCCGACCTGACGCGGTGACCTGGGGCCGGTGTCCCCACGTGACCCGCTGACCTGGGGCCGGGGTCCCCACGTGACCCGGTCACCTGGGGTCGGTGTCCCCACGTGACCTGCTGACCTGGGGCCGGGGTCCCCACGTGACCCGGTCACCTGGGGCCGGGGTCCGCACGTGACCCGGTGACCTGGGGCCGGGGTACCCACGTGACCCGGGGACCCGGGCCGGGGACATCACGTGACCCGGTCACCTGGGGCCGGGGTCCCCACGTGACCCGGGGTCCTGGTGCCGGGGTCCCCACGTGACCCGGTGACCTGAGACCGGGGTCCCCACGTGACCAGGTGACCTGGGGCCGGGGTCCCCACGTGACCCGGGGTCCTGGTGCCGGGGTTCCCACGTGACCCGGGGACCCGGGCCGGGGTCCCCACGTGACCCGGGGTCCTGGTGCCGGTGTCCCCACGTGACCCCGGGACCCGGGCCGGGGACCCCACGTGACCCGGTGACCTGGGGCCGGGGTCCCCACGTGACCCGGGGACCCGGGCCGGGGACATCACGTGACCCGGTCACCTGGGGCCGGGGTCCCCACGTGACCCGGGGTCCTGGTGCCGGGGTCCCCACGTGACCCGGGGACCCGGGCCGGGGTCCCCACGTGACCCAGGGTCCTGGTGCCGGTGTCCCCACGTGACCCGGTGACCTGGGGCCGGGGTCCGCACGTGACCCGGTGACCTGGGGCCGGGGTCCCCACGTGACCCGGGGACCCGGGCCGGGGTCCCCACGTGACCCAGGGTCCTGGTGCCGGTGTCCCCACGTGACCCGGTGACCTGGGGCCGGGGTCCCCACGTGACCCGGTGACCTGGGGCCGGGGTCCCCACGTGACCCGGGGACCCGGGCCGGGGACATCACGTGACCCGGTCACCTGGGGCCGGGGTCCCCACGTGACCCGGGGTCCTGGTGCCGGGGTCCCCACGTGACCCGGGGTCCTGGTGCCGGTGTCCCCACGTGACCCGGTCACCTGGGGCCCGGGTCCCCACGTGACCCGGTGACCTGGGGCCGGGGTCCCCACGTGACCCGGGGTCCTGGTGCCGGGGTCCCCACGTGACCCGCTGACCTGTGTCCGGGGTCCCCACGTGACCCGGGGTCCTGGTGCCGGGGTCCCCACTGACCCGCTGACCTGGGGCCGGGGTCCCCACGTGACCCGGGGTCCTGGTGCCGGGGTGGTCACCGGAACCTGGGAACCAGGCCGGGTGCGCGACATGACCCGGTGACCCGGGGCCGGGTTAACGACCTGTCCAGGGGACCCGGGCCGGGGACCCGACAGGACCCGGTGATCCTTCGCTGGTGTCCCGATGCAACCCGGGGACCCGGGCCGGGGACCCCACGTGACCCGGGGACCTGGGGCAGGGGATGTCACCCGACACTGGTACCCGGGGCAGCGACCCGATACGACCCGGGGACCTGGGTCCGGGGTCCCGACCTGACCCAGTGACCTGGGGCCGGTGTCCCCACGTGACCCGCTGACCTGGGTCCGGGGTCCCCACGTGACCCGGTGACCTAGTGCCTGGGTGGTCATCGGAACCTGGGAACCAGGCCAGGTACCCGACACGACCCGGTGACCCGGGGCTGTGGTGTCGACGGACTCGTGGACCTGGGTTCGGGGTCCCGACCTGACGCGGTGACCTGGGGCCGGTGTCCCAACGTGACCCGCTGACCTGGGGCCGGGGTCCCCACGTGACCCGGTCACCTGGGGTCGGTGTCCCCACGTGACCTGCTGACCTGGGGCCGGGGTCCCCACGTGACCCGGTCACCTGGGGCCGGGGTCCGCACGTGACCCGGTGACCTGGGGCCGGGGTCCCCACGTGACCCGGGGACCCGGGCCGCGGACATCACGTGACCCGGTCACCTGGGGCCGGGGTCCCCACGTGACCCGGGGTCCTGGTGCCGGGGTACCCACGTGACCCGGTGACCTGAGGCCGGGGTCCCCACGTGACCCGGTGACCTGGGGCCGGGGTCCCCACGTGACCCGGGGTCCTGGTGCCGGGGTTCCCACGTGACCCGGGGACCCGGGCCGGGGTCCCCACGTGACCCGGGGTCCTGGTGCCGGTGTCCCCACGTGACCCCGGGACCCGGGCCGGGGACCCCACGTGACCCGGTGACCTGGGGCCGGGGTCCCCACGTGACCCGGTGACCTGAGGCCGGGGTCCCCACGTGACCCGGTGACCTGGGGCCGGGGTCCCCACGTGACCCGGGGTCCTGGTGCCGGGGTCCCCACGTGACCCGGGGACCCGGGCCGGGGTCCCCACGTGACCCGGGGTCCTGGTGCCGGGGTCCCCATGTGACCCGGTGACCTGGGGCCGGGGTCCGCACGTGACCCGGTGACCTGGGGCCGGGGTGCCCACGTGACCCGGGGACCCGGGCCGGGGTCCCCACGTGACCCAGGGTCCTGGTGCCGGTGTCCCCACGTGACCCGGGGACCCGGGCCGGGGACATCACGTAACCCGGTCACCTGGGGCCGGGGTCCCCACGTGACCCGGTCACCTGGGGCCGGGGTCCCCACGTGACCCGGGGTCCTGGTGCCGGTGTCCCCACGTGACCCGGTGACCTGGGGCCCGGGTCCCCACGTGACCCGGTCACCTGGGGCCGGGGTCCCCACGTGACCTGGGGACCCGGGCCGGGGACTCCACGTGACCCGGGGACCTGGGGCCGGGGATGTCACCCGACACTGGTACCCGGGGCAGCGACCCGATACGACCCGGGGACCTGGGTCCGGGGTCCCGACCTGACCCGGTGACCTGGGGCCAGGGTAACCACCTGACCCGGGGACCCGGGCCGGGGACTCGGTATGACTCCGTCTCCCGGGGCCGGGGTGGTCACCTGACACTGGTACCCGGGACAGCGACCCGACATGACCCGGTGACCCGGGGCCGGGGTAACGACCTGTCCAGGGGACCTGGGCCGGGGACCCGACATGACCCGGTGACCTGGTTCCGGGGTGCCGACCTGACCCGGTGACCTGGGGCTGTGGTGTCGACCGGACTCGGGGACCTGGTCCGGTGTCCCGTCATGACCCGGGGACCTGGGGTCGGGGTGGTCACCAGACCGTTGTACCCAGGCCGTTGAGCCGACATGACCTTGTGACCCGGAGCCTGGGTAAAAATCCAACCCGGGGACCCGGGCATGGGACGTGACATGACCCGACCTGGGTCCGGGGTCCCGACCTGACCCGGTGACCTGGGCCGGGAACCCCACGTGACCCGGTGACCTGGGGCCGGGGATGTCACCCGACACTGGTACCCGGGGCAGCGACCCGATACGACCCGGGGACCTGGGTCCGGGGTCCCGACCTGACCCGGTGACCTGGGGCCAGGGTAACCACTTGACCCGGGGACCCGGGCCGGGGACCCGGTATGACTCCGTCTCCCGGGGCCGGGGTGGTCACCTGACACTGCTACCCGGGACAGCGACCCGACATGACCCGGTGACCCGGGGCCGGGGTAACGACCTGTCCAGGGGACCTGGGCCGGGGACCCGACAGGACCCGGTGACCTGGTTCCGGGGTGCCGACCTGACCCGGTGACCTGGGGCTGTGGTGTCGACCGGACTCGGGGACCTGGTCCGGTGTCCCGTCATGACCCGGGGACCTGGGGTCGGGGTGGTCACCAGACCGTTGTACCCAGGCCGTTGACCCGACATGACCCTGTGACCCGGGGCCTGGGTAAAAATCCAACCCGGGGACCCGGGCATGGGACATGACATGACCCGACCTGGGTCCGGGGTCCCGACCTAACCCGCTGACCTGGGGCCGGGGTCCCCACGTGACCCGGGGACCCGGGACGGGGACATCACGTGACCCGGTCACCTGGGGCCGGGGTCCCCACGTGACCCGGTCACCTGGGGCCGGGGTCCCCACGTGACCCGGGGTCCTGGTGCCGGGGTCCCCACGTGACCCGGTGACCTGAGGCCGGGGTCCCCACGTGACCCGGTGACCTGGGGCCGGGGTCCCCACGTGACCCGGGGTCCTGGTGCCTGGGTTCCCACGTGACCCGGGGACCCGGGCCGGGGTCCCCACGTGACCCGGGGTCCTGGTGCCGGTGTCCCCACGTGACCCGGGGACCCGGGCCGGGGACCCCACGTGACCCGGTGACCTGGGGCCGGGGTCCCCACGTGACCCGGGGACCCTGGCCGGGGACATCACGTGACCCGGTCACCTGGGGCCGGGGTCCCCACGTGACCCGGGGTCCTGGTGCCGGTGTCCCCACGTGACCCGGGGACCCGGGCCGGGGACCCCACGTGACCCGGTGACCTGGGGCCGGGGTCCCCACGTGACCCGGGGACCCGGGCCGTGGTCCCCACGTGACCCGGTCACCTGGGGCCGGGGTCCCCACGTGACCCGCTGACCTGTGTCCGGGGTCCCCACGTGACCTGGGGTCCTGGTGCCGGGATCCCCACGTGACCCGCTGACCTGTGGCCGGGGTCCCCACGTGACCCGGGGTACTGGTGCCGGGGTCCCCACGTGACCCGCTGACCTGGGGCCGGGGTCCCCACGTGACCCGGGGTCCTGGTGCCGGGGTGGTCACCGGAACCTGGGAACCAGGCCGGGTGCGCGACATGACCCGGTGACCCGGGGCCGGGTTAACGACCTGTCCAGGGGACCCGGGCCGGGGACCCGACAGGACCCGGTGATCCTTCGCTGGTGTCCCGATGCAACCCGGGGACCCGGGCCGGGGACCCCACGTGACCCGGGGACCTGGGGCAGGGGATGTCACCCGACACTGGTACCCGGGGCAGCGACCCGATACGACCCGGGGACCTGGGTCCGGGGTCCCGACCTGACCCAGTGACCTGGGGCCGGTGTCCCCACGTGACCCGCTGACCTGGGTCCGGGGTCCCCACGTGACCCGGTGACCTAGTGCCTGGGTGGTCATCGGAACCTGGGAACCAGGCCAGGTACCCGACACGACCCGGTGACCCGGGGCTGTGGTGTCGACGGACTCGTGGACCTGGGTTCGGGGTCCCGACCTGATGCGGTGACCTGGGGCCGGTGTCCCCACGTGACCCGCTGACCTGGGGCCGGGGTCCCCACGTGACCCGGTCACCTGGGGCCGGTGTCCCCACGTGACCTGCTGACCTGGGGCCGGGGTCCCCACGTGACCCGGTCACCTCGGGCCGGGGTCCGCACGTGACCCGGTGACCTGGGGCCGGGGTCCCCACGTGAACCGGGGACCCGGGACGGGGACATCACGTGACCCGGTCACCTGGGGCCGGGGTCCCCACGTGACCCGGTGACCTGGGGCCGGGGTCCCCACGTAACCCAGGGTCCTGGTGCCGGTGTCCCCACGTGACCCGGTCACCTGGGGCCCGGGTCCCCACGTGACCCGGTCACCTGGGGCCGGGGTCCCCACGTGACCTGGGGACCCGGGCCGGGGACCCCACGTGACCCGGGGACCTGGGGCCGGGGATGTCACCCGACACTGGTACCCGGGGCAGCGACCCGATACGACCCGGGGACCTGGGTCCGGGGTCCCGACCTGACCCGGTGACCTGGGGCCAGGGTAACCACCTGACCCGGGGACCCGGGCCGGGGACTCGGTATGACTCCGTCTCCCGGGGCCGGGGTGGTCACCTGACACTGCTACCCGGGACAGCGACCCGACATGACCCGGTGACCCGGGGCCGGGGTAACGACCTGTCCAGGGGACCTGGGCCGGGGACCCGACAGGACCCGGTGACCTGGTTCCGGGGTGCCGACCTGACCCGGTGACCTGGGGCTGTGGTGTCGACCGGACTCGGGGACCTGGTCCGGTGTCCCGTCATGACCCGGGGACCTGGGGTCGGGGTGGTCACCAGACCGTTGTACCCAGGCCGTTGAGCCGACATGACCTTGTGACCCGGAGCCTGGGTAAAAATCCAACCCGGGGACCCGGGCATGGGACGTGACATGACCCGACCTGGGTCCGGGGTCCCGACCTGACCCGGTGACCTGGGCCGGGGACCCCACGTGACCCGGGGACCTGGGGCCGGGGATGTCACCCGACACTGGTACCCGGGGCAGCGACCCGATACGACCCGGGGACCTGGGTCCGGGGTCCCGACCTGACCCGGTGACCTGGGGCCAGGGTAACCACTTGACCCAGGGACCTGGGCCGGGGACCTGGTATGACTCCGTCTCCCGGGGCCGGGGTGGTCACCTGACACTGCTACCCGGGACAGCGACCCGACATGACCCGGTGACCCGGGGCCGGGGTAACGACCTGTCCAGGGGACCTGGGCCGGGGACCCGACATGACCCGGTGACCTGGTTCCGGGGTGCCGACCTGACCCGGTGACCTGGGGCTGTGGTGTCGACCGGACTCGGGGACCTGGTCCGGTGTCCCGTCATGACCCGGGGACCTGGGGTCGGGGTGGTCACCAGACCGTTGTACCCAGGCCGTTGACCCGACATGACCCTGTGACCCGGGGCCTGGGTAAAAATCCAACCCGGGGACCCGGGCATGGGACATGACATGACCCGACCTGGGTCCGGGGTCCCGACCTGACCCGCTGACCTGGGGCCGGTGTCCCCACGTGACCCGGTGACCTGGGGCCGGGGTCCCCACGTGACCCGGTGACCTGGGGCCGGGGTCCCCACGTGACCCGGGGACCCGGGCCGGGGACATCACGTGACCCGGTCACCTGGGGCCGGGGTCCCCACGTGACCCGGTCATCTGGGGCCGGGGTCCCCACGTGACCCGGGGTCCTGGTGCCGGTGTCCCCACGTGACCCGGTCACCTGGGGCCCGGGTCCCCACGTGACCCGGTCACCTGGGGCCGGGGTCCCCACGTGACCCGGGGACCTGGGGCCGGGGATGTCACCCGACACTGGTACCCGGGGCAGCGTCCCGATACGACCCGGGGACCTGGGTCCGGGGTCCCGACCTGACCCGGTGACCTGGGGCCAGGGTAACCACCTGACCCGGGGACCCGGGCCGGGGACTCGGTATGACTCCGTCTCCCGGGGCCGGGGTGGTCACCTGACACTGCTACCCGGGACAGCGACCCGACATGACCCGGTGACCCGGGGCCGGGGTAACGACCTGTCCAGGGGACCTGGGCCGGGGACCCGACAGGACCCGGTGACCTGGTTCCGGGGTGCCGACCTGACCCGGTGACCTGGGGCTGTGGTGTCGACCGGACTCGGGGACCTGGTCCGGTGTCCCGTCATGACCCGGGGACCTGGGGTCGGGGTGGTCACCAGACCGTTGTACCCAGGCCGTTGACCCGACATGACCCTGTGACCCGGGGCCTGGGTAAAAATCCGACCCGGGGCCTGGGTAAAAATCCAACCCGGGGACCCGGGGCCGGGTTAACGACCTGTCCAGGGGACCCGGGCCGGGGACCCGACAGGACCCGGTGATCCTTCGCTGGTGTCCCGATGCAACCCGGGGACCCGGGCCGGGGACCCCACGTGACCCGGGGACCTGGGGCAGGGGATGTCACCCGACACTGGTACCCGGGGCAGCGACCCGATACGACCCGGGGACCTGGGTCCGGGGTCCCGACCTGACCCGGTGACCTGGGGCCAGGGTAACCACCTGACCCGGGGACCCGGGCCGGGGACCCGGTATGACTCCGTCTCCCGGGGCCGGGGTGGTCACCTGACACTGCTATCCGGGACAGCGACCCGACATGACCCGGTGACCCGGGGCCGGGGTAACGACATGTCCAGGGGACCTGGGCCGGGGACCCGACAGGACCCGGTGACCTGGTTCCGGGGTGCCGACCTGACCCGGTGACCTGGGGCTGTGGTGTCGACCGGACTCGGGGACCTGGTCCGGTGTCCCGTCATGACCCGGGGACCTGGGGTCGGGGTGGTCACCAGACCGTTGTACCCAGGCCGTTGAGCCGACATGACCCTGTGACCCGGAGCCTGGGTAAAAATCCAACCCGGGGACCCGGGCATAGGACGTGACATGACCCGACCTGGGTCCGGGGTCCCGACCTGACCCGCTGACCTGGGCCGGGGACCCCACGTGACCCGGGGACCTGGTGCCGGGGTCCCCACGTGACCCGGGGACCCGAGCCGGGGTCCCCACGTGACCCGGTGACCTGAGGCCGGGGTCCCCACATGACCCGGTCACCTGGGGCCGGGGTCTCCACGTGACCCGGGGTCCTGGTGCCGGGGTCCCCACGTGACCCGGTGACCTGAGGCCGGTGTCCCCACGTGACCCGGTGACCTGGGGCCGGGGTCCCCACGTGACCCGGGGTCCTGGTGCCGGGGTTCCCACGTGACCCGGGGACCCGGGCCGGGGTCCCCACGTGACCCGGGGTCCTGTTGCCGGTGTCCCCACGTGACCCGGGGACCCGGGCCGGGGACCCCACGTGACCCGGTGACCTGGGGCCGGGGTCCCCACGTGACCCGGGGACCCGGGCCGGGGACATCACGTTACCCGGTCACCTGGGGCCGGGGTCCCCACGTGACCCGGGGTCCTGGTGCCGGGGTCCCCACGTGACCCGGGGACCCGGGCCGGGATCCCCACGTGACCCAGGGTCCTGGTGCCGGTGTCCCCACGTGACCCGGTGACCTGGGGCCGGGGTCCGCACGTGACCCGGTGACCTGGGGCCGGGGTCCCCACGTGACCCGGGGACCCGGGCCGGGGTCCCCACGTGACCCAGGGTCCTGGTGCCGGTGTCCCCACGTGACCCGGTGACCTGGGGCCGGGGTCCCCACGTGACCCGGTCACCTGGGGCCGGGGTCCCCACGTGACCCGGGGTCCTGGTGCCGGTGTCCCCACGTGACCCGGTCACCTGGGGCCCGGGTCCCCACGTGACCCGGTCACCTGGGGCCGGGGACCCCACGTGACCCGGGGACCTGGGGCCGGGGATGTCACCCGACACTGGTACCTGGGGCAGCGACCCGATACGACCCGGGGACCTGGGTCCGGGGTCCCGACCTGACCCGGTGACCTGGGGCCAGGGTAACCACTTGACCCGGGGACCCGGGCCGGGGACCCGGTATGACTCCGTCTCCCGGGGCCGGGGTGGTCACCTGACACTGCTACCCGGGACAGCGACCCAACATGACCCGGTGACCCGGGGCCGGGGTAACGACCTGTCCAGGGGACCTGGGCCGGGGACCCGACAGGACCCGGTGACCTGGTTCCGGGGTGCCGACCTGACCCGGTGACCTGGGGCTGTGGTGTCGACCGGACTCGGGGACCTGGTCCGGTGTCCCGTCATGACCCGGGGACCTGGGGTCGGGGTGGTCACCAGACCGTTGTACCCAGGCCGTTGACCCGACATGACCCTGTGACCCGGGGCCTGGGTAAAAATCCAACCCGGGGACCCGGACATGGGACGTGACATGACCCGACCTGGGTCCGGGGTCCCGACCTGACCCGCTGACCTGGGGCCGGTGTCCCCACGTGACCCGGGGTCCTGGTGCCGGGGTCCCCACGTGACCCGGGGACCCGGGCCGGGGACCCCACGTGACCCGGTGACCTGGGGCCGGGGTCCCGACGTGACCCGGGGACCCGGTCCGGGGACATCACGTGACCCGGTCACCTGGGGCCGGGTTCCCCACGTGACCAGGGGTCCTGGTGCCGGGGTCCCCACGTGACCCGGGGACCCGGGCCGGGGTCCCCACGTGACCCGGGGTCCTGGTGCCGGTGTCCCCACGTGACCCGGTCACCTGGGGCCGGGGTCCCCACGTGACCCGGGGTCCAGGTGCCGGGGTCCCCACGTGACCCGCTGACCTGTGTCCGGGGTCCCCACGTGACCCGGGGTCCTGGTGCCGGGGTCCCCACGTGACCCGCTGACCTGTGGCCGGGGTCCCCACGTGACCCGGGGTCCTGGTGCCGGGGTCCCCACGTGACCCGCTGACCTGGGGCCGGGGTCCCCACGTGACCCGGGGTCCTGGTGCCGGGGTGGTCACCGGAACCTGGGAACCAGGCCGGGTGCGCGACATGACCCGGTGACCCGGGGCCGGGTTAACGACCTGTCCAGGGGACCCGGGCCGGGGACCCGACAGGACCCGGTGATCCTTCGCTGGTGTCCCGATGCAACCCGGGGACCCGGGCCGGGGACCCCACGTGACCCGGGGACCTGGGGCAGGGGATGTCACCCGACACTGGTACCCGGGGCAGCGACCCGATACGACCCGGGGACCTGGGTCCGGGGTCCCGACCTGACCCAGTGACCTGGGGCCGGTGTCCCCACGTGACCCGCTGACCTGGGTCCGGGGTCCCCACGTGACCCGGTGACCTAGTGCCTGGGTGGTCATCGGAACCTGGGAACCAGGCCAGGTACCCGACACGACCCGGTGACCCGGGGCTGTGGTGTCGACGGACTCGTGGACCTGGGTTCGGGGTCCCGACCTGATGCGGTGACCTGGGGCCGGTGTCCCCACGTGACCCGCTGACCTGGGGCCGGGGTCCCCACGTGACCCGGGGACCTGGGGCCGGTGTCCCCACGTGACCTGCTGACCTGGGGCCGGGGTCCCCACGTGACCCGGTCACCTGGGGCCGGGGTCCGCACGTGACCCGGTGACCTGGTCCCGGGGTCCCCACGTGACCCGGGGACCCGGGCCGGGGTCCCCACGTGACCCAGGGTCCTGGTGCCGGTGTCCCCACGTGACCCGATGACCTGGGGCCGGGGTCCCCACGTGACCCGGTGACCTGGGGCCGGGGTCCCCACGTGACCCGGGGACCCGGGCCGGGGACATCACGTGACCCGGTCACCTGGGGCCGGGGTCCCCACGTGACCCGGTCACCTGGGGCCGGGGTCCCCACGTGACCCGGGGTCCTGGTGCCGGTGTCCCCACGTGACCCGGTCACCTGGGGCCCGGGACCCCACGTGACCCGGGGACCTGGGGCCGGGGATGTCACCCGACACTGGTACCCGGGGCAGCGACCCGATACGACCCGGGGACCTGGGTCCGGGGTCCCGACCTGACCCGGTGACCTGGGGCCAGGGTAACCACCTGACCCGGGGACCCGGGCCGGGGACCCGGTATGACTCCGTCTCCCGGGGCCGGGGTGGTCACCTGACACTGCTACCCGGGACAGCGACCCGACATGACCCGGTGACCCGGGGCCGGGGTAACGACCTGTCCAGGGGACCTGGGCCGGGGACCCAACAGGACCCGGTGACCTGGTTCCGGGGTGCCGACCTGACCCGGTGACCTGGGGCTGTGGTGTCGACCGGACTCGGGGACCTGGTCCGGTGTCCCGTCATGACCCGGGGACCTGGGGTCGGGGTGGTCACCAGACCGTTGTACCCAGGCCGTTGAGCCGACATGACCCTGTGACCCGGAGCCTGGGTAAAAATCCAACCCGGGGACCCGGGCATGGGACGTGACATGACCCGACCTGGGTCCGGGGTCCCGACCTGACCCGGTGACCTGGGCCGGGGACCCCACGTGACCCGGGGACCTGGGGCCGGGGATGTCACCCGACACTGGTACCTGGGGCAGCGACCCGATACGACCCGGGGACCTGGGTCCGGGATCCCGACCTGACCCGGTGACGTGGGGCCAGGGTAACCACTTGACCCGGGGACCCGGGCCGGGGACCCGGTATGACTCCGTCTCCCGGGGCCGGGGTGGTCACCTGACACTGCTACCCGGGACAGCGACCCGACATGACCCGGTGACCCGGGGCCGGGGTAACGACCTGTCCAGGGGACCTGGGCCGGGGACCCGACAGGACCCGGTGACCTGGTTCCGGGGTGCCGACCTGACCCGGTGACCTGGGGCTGTGGTGTCGACCGGACTCGGGGACCTGGTCCGGTGTCCCGTCATGACCCGGGGACCTGGGGTCGGGGTGGTCACCAGACCGTTGTACCCAGGCCGTTGAGCCGACATGACCCTGTGACCCGGGGCCTGGGTAAAAATCCAACCCGGGGACCCGGGCATGGGACATGACATGACCCGACCTGGGTCCGGGGTCCCGACCTGACCCGCTGACCTGGGGCCGGTGTCCCCACGTGACCCGGGGTCCTGGTGCCGGGGTCCCCACGTGACCCGGGGACCCGAGCCGGGGTCCCCACGTGACCCGGTGACCTGAGGCCGGGGTCCCCACGTGACCCGGTGACCTGGGGCCGGGGTCCCCACGTGACCCGGGGTCCTGGTGCCGGGGTCCCCACGTGACCCGGGGACCCGGGCCGGGGACCCCACGTGACCCGGTGACCTGGGGCCGGGGTGGTCACCAGACCGTTGTACCCAGGCCGTTGAGCCGACATGACCCTGTGACCCGGAGCCTGGGTAAAAATCCAACCCGGGGACCCGGGCATGGGACGTGACATGACCCGACCTGGGTCCGGGGTCCCGACCTGACCCGGTGACCTGGGGCCGGGGTCCCGACGTGACCCGGGGACCCGGTCCGGGGACATCACGTGACGCGGTCACCTGGGGCCGGGTTCCCCACGTGACCAGGGGTCCTGGTGCCGGGGTCCCCACGTGACCCGGGGACCCGGGCCGGGGTCCCCACGTGACCCGGGGTCCTGGTACCGGTGTCCCCACGTGACCCGGTCACCTGGGGCCGGGGTCCCCACGTGGCCCGGGGTCCAGGTGCCGGGGTCCCCACGTGACCCGCTGACCTGTGTCCGGGGTCCCCACGTGACCCGGGGTCCTGGTGCCGGGGTCCCCACGTGACCCGCTGACCTGTGGCCGGGGTCCCCACGTGACCCGGGGTCCTGGTGCCGGGGTCCCCACGTGACCCGCTGACCTGGGGCCGGGGTCCCCACGTGACCCGGGGTCCTGGTGCCGGGGTGGTCACCGGAACCTGGGAACCAGGCCGGGTGCGCGACATGACCCGGTGACCCGGGGCCGGGTTAACGACCTGTCCAGGGGACCCGGGCCGGGGACCCGACAGGACCCGGTGATCCTTCGCTGGTGTCCCGATGCAACCCGGGGACCCGGGCCGGGGACCCCACGTGACCCGGGGACCTGGGGCAGGGGATGTCACCCGACACTGGTACCCGGGGCAGCGACCCGATACGACCCGGGGACCTGGGTCCGGGGTCCCGACCTGACCCAGTGACCTGGGGCCGGTGTCCCCACGTGACCCGCTGACCTGGGTCCGGGGTCCCCACGTGACCCGGTGACCTAGTGCCTGGGTGGTCATCGGAACCTGGGAACCAGGCCAGGTACCCGACACGACCCGGTGACCCGGGCATGGGACGTGACATGACCCGACCTGGGTCCGGGGTCCCGACCTGACGCGGTGACCTGGGGCCGGTGTCCCCACGTGACCCGCTGACCTGGGGCCGGGGATGTCACCCGACACTGGTACCTGGGGCAGCGACCCGATACGACCCGGGGACCTGGGTCCGGGGTCCCGACCTGACCCGGTGACCTGGGGCCAGGGTAACCACTTGACCCGGGGACCCGGGCCGGGGACCCGGTATGACTCCGTCTCCCGGGGCCGGGGTGGTCACCTGACACTGCTACCCGGGACAGCGACCCGACATGACCCGGTGACCCGGGGCCGGGGTAACGACCTGTCCAGGGGACCTGGGCCGGGGACCCGACAGGACCCGGTGACCTGGTTCCGGGGTGCCGACCTGACCCGGTGACCTGGGGCTGTGGTGTCGACCGGACTCGGGGACCTGGTCCGGTGTCCCGTCATGACCCGGGGACCTGGGGTCGGGGTGGTCACCAGACCGTTGTACCCAGGCCGTTGAGCCGACATGACCCTGTGACCCGGGGCCTGGGTAAAAATCCAACCCGGGGACCCGGGCATGGGACATGACATGACCCGACCTGGGTCCGGGGTCCCGACCTGACCCGCTGACCTGGGGCCGGTGTCCCCACGTGACCCGGTCACCTGGGGCCGGGGTCCCCACGTGACCCGGGGTCCTGGTGCCGGGGTCCCCACGTGACCCGGTGACCTGAGGCCGGGGTCCCCACGTGACCCGGTGACCTGGGGCCGGGGTCCCCACGTGACCCGGGGTCCTGGTGCCGGGGTCCCCACGTGACCCGGGGACCCGGGCCGGGGTCCCCACGTGACCCGGGGTCCTGGTGCCGGGGTCCCCACGTGACCTGCTGACTTGGGGCCGGGGTCCCCACTTGACCCGGGGTCCTGGTGCCGGGGTCCCCACGTGACCCGGGGACCGGGGCCGGGGTCCCCACGTGACCCGGTGAGCTGAGGCCGAGGTCCCCACGTGACCCGGTGACCTGGGGC
Source organism: Somateria mollissima (assembly GCA_951411735.1). NCBI lineage: Eukaryota > Metazoa > Chordata > Aves > Anseriformes > Anatidae > Somateria > Somateria mollissima. Next base: position 127,380 of record CATOCB010000066.1, read on the forward strand.
GAGGGTCCCCACGTGACCTGGGGTCCTGGTGCCGGGGTCCCCAAGTGACCCGGGGACCCGGGCCGGGGACCCCACGTGACCCGGTGACCTGGGGCCGGGGTCCCCACGTGACCCGGGGACCCGGGCCGGGGACATCACGTGACCAGGTCACCTGGGGCCGGGGTCCCCACGTGACCCGGTCAACTGGGGCCGGGGTCCCCACGTGACCCGGTGACCTGAGGCCGGGGTCCCCACGTGACCTGGTGACCTGGGGCCGGGGTCCCCACGTGACACGGGGTCCTGGTGCCGGGGTTCCCACGTGACCCGGGGACCCGGGCCGGGGTCCCCACGTGACCCGGGGTCCTGTTGCCGGTGTCCCCACGTGACCCGGGGACCCGGGCCGGGGACCCCACGTGACCCGGTGACCTGGGGCCGGGGTCCCCACGTGACCCGGGGACCCGGGCCGGGGACATCACGTGACCCGGTCACCTGGGGCCGGGGTCCCCACGTGACCCGGGGTCCTGGTGCCGGGGTCCCCACGTGACCCGGGGACCCGGGCCGGTGTCCCCACGTGACCCAGGGTCCTGGTGCCGGTGTCCCCACGTGACCCGGTGACCTGGGGCCGGGGTCCGCACGTGACCCGGTGACCTGGGGCCGGGGTCCCCACGTGACCCGGGGACCCGGGCCGGGGTCCCCACGTGACCCAGGGTCCTGGTGCCGGTGTCCCCACATGACCCGGTGACCTGGGGCCGGGGTCCCCACGTGACCCGGTGACCTGGGGCCGGGGTCCCCACGTGACCCGGGGACCCGGGCCGGGGACATCACGTGACCCGGTCACCTGGGGCCGGGGTCCCCACGTGACCCGGTCACCTGGGGCCGGGGTCCCCACGTGACCCAGGGTCCTGGTGCCGGTGTCCCCACGTGACCCGGTCACCTGGGGCCCGGGTCCCCACGTGACCCGGTGACCTGGGGCCGGGGTCCCCACGTGACCCGGGGACCTGGGGCCGGGGATGTCACCCGACACTGGTACCCGGGGCAGCGACCCGATACGACCCGGGGACCTGGGTCCGGGGTCCCGACCTGACCCGGTGACCTGGGGCCAGGGTAACCACTTGACCCGGGGACCCGGGCCGGGGACCCGGTATGACTCCGTCTCCCGGGGCCGGGGTGGTCACCTGACACTGCTACCCGGGACAGCGACCCGACATGACCCGGTGACCCGGGGCCGGGGTAACGACCTGTCCAGGGGACCTGGGCCGGGGACCCGACAGGACCCGGTGACCTGGTTCCGGGGTGCCGATCTGACCCGGTGACCTGGGGCTGTGGTGTCGACCGGACTCGGGGACCTGGTCCGGTGTCCCGTCATGACCCGGGGACCTGGGGTCGGGGTGGTCACCAGACCGTTGTACCCAGGCCGTTGACCCGACATGACCCTGTGACCCGGGGCCTGGGTAAAAATCCAACCCGGGGACCCGGGCATGGGACATGACATGACCCAACCTGGGTCCGGGGTCCCGACCTGACCCGCTGACCTGGGGCGAGGGTCCCCACGTGACCCGGGGTCCTGGTGCCGGGGTCCCCAAGTGACCCGGGGACCCGGGCCGGGGACCCCACCTGACCCGGTGACCTGGGGCCGGGGTCCCGACGTGACCCGGGGACCCGGTCCGGGGACATCACGTGACCCGGTCACCTGGGGCCGGGTTCCCCACGTGACCAGGGGTCCTGGTGCCGGGGTCCCCACGTGACCCGGGGACCCGGGCCGGGGTCCCCACGTGACCCGGGGTCCTGGTGCCGGTGTCCCCACGTGACCCGGTCACCTGGGGCCGGGGTCCCCACGTGACCCGGGGTCCAGGTGCCGGGGTCCCCACGTGACCCGCTGACCTGTGTCCGGGGTCCCCACGTGACCCGGGGTCCTGGTGCCGGGGTCCCCACGTGACCCGCTGACCTGTGGCCGGGGTCCCCACGTGACCCGGGGTCCTGGTGCCGGGGTCCCCACGTGACCCGCTGACCTGGGGCCGGGGTCCCCACGTGACCCGGGGTCCTGGTGCCAGGGTGGTCACCGGAACCTGGGAACCAGGCCGGGTGCGCGACATGACCCGGTGACCCGGGGCCGGGTTAACGACCTGTCCAGGGGACCCGGGCCGGGGACCCGACAGGACCCGGTGATCCTTCGCTGGTGTCCCGATGCAACCCGGGGACCCGGGCCGGGGACCCCACGTGACCCGGGGACCTGGGTCCGGGGTCCCCACGTGACCCGGTGACCTAGTGCCTGGGTGGTCATCGGAACCTGGGAACCAGGCCAGGTACCCGACACGACCCGGTGACCCGGGGCTGTGGTGTCGACGGACTCGTGGACCTGGGTTCGGGGTCCCGAACTGACGCGGTGACCTGGGGCCGGTGTCCCCACGTGACCCGCTGACCTGGGGCCGGGGTCCCCACGTGACCCGGTCACCTGGGGCCGGTGTCCCCACGTGACCTGCTGACCTGGGGCCGGGGTCCCCACGTGACCCGGTCACCTGGGGCCGGGGTCCGCACGTGACCCGGTGACCTGGGGCCGGGGTCCCCACGTGACCCGGGGACCCGGGCCGGGGTCCCCACGTGACCCAGGGTCCTGGTGCCGGTGTCCCCACGTGACCCGGTGACCTGAGGCCGGGGTCCCCACGTGACCCGGTGACCATTGGCCGGGGTCCCCACGTGACCCGGGGTCCTGGTGCCGGGGTCCCCACGTGACCCGGGGACCCGGGCCGGGGACCCCACGTGACCCGGTGACCTGGGGCCGGGGTGGTCACCAGACCGTTGTACCCAGGCCGTTGAGCCGACATGACCCTGTGACCCGGAGCCTGGGTAAAAATCCAACCCGGGGACCCGGGCATGGGACGTGACATGACCCGACCTGGGTCCGGGGTCCCGACCTGACCCGGTGACCTGGGGCCGGGGTCCCGACGTGACCCGGGGACCCGGTCCGGGGACATCACGTGACGCGGTCACCTGGGGCCGGGTTCCCCACGTGACCAGGGGTCCTGGTGCCGGGGTCCCCACGTGACCCGGGGACCCGGGCCGGGGTCCCCACGTGACCCGGGGTCCTGGTACCGGTGTCCCCACGTGACCCGGTCACCTGGGGCCGGGGTCCCCACGTGGCCCGGGGTCCAGGTGCCGGGGTCCCCACGTGACCCGCTGACCTGTGTCCGGGGTCCCCACGTGACCCGGGGTCCTGGTGCCGGGGTCCCCACGTGACCCGCTGACCTGTGGCCGGGGTCCCCACGTGACCCGGGGTCCTGGTGCCGGGGTCCCCACGTGACCCGCTGACCTGGGGCCGGGGTCCCCACGTGACCCGGGGTCCTGGTGCCGGGGTGGTCACCGGAACCTGGGAACCAGGCCGGGTGCGCGACATGACCCGGTGACCCGGGGCCGGGTTAACGACCTGTCCAGGGGACCCGGGCCGGGGACCCGACAGGACCCGGTGATCCTTCGCTGGTGTCCCGATGCAACCCGGGGACCCGGGCCGGGGACCCCACGTGACCCGGGGACCTGGGGCAGGGGATGTCACCCGACACTGGTACCCGGGGCAGCGACCCGATACGACCCGGGGACCTGGGTCCGGGGTCCCGACCTGACCCAGTGACCTGGGGCCGGTGTCCCCACGTGACCCGCTGACCTGGGTCCGGGGTCCCCACGTGACCCGGTGACCTAGTGCCTGGGTGGTCATCGGAACCTGGGAACCAGGCCAGGTACCCGACACGACCCGGTGACCCGGGCATGGGACGTGACATGACCCGACCTGGGTCCGGGGTCCCGACCTGACGCGGTGACCTGGGGCCGGTGTCCCCACGTGACCCGCTGACCTGGGGCCGGGGATGTCACCCGACACTGGTACCTGGGGCAGCGACCCGATACGACCCGGGGACCTGGGTCCGGGGTCCCGACCTGACCCGGTGACCTGGGGCCAGGGTAACCACTTGACCCGGGGACCCGGGCCGGGGACCCGGTATGACTCCGTCTCCCGGGGCCGGGGTGGTCACCTGACACTGCTACCCGGGACAGCGACCCGACATGACCCGGTGACCCGGGGCCAGGGTAACGACCTGTCCAGGGGACCTGGGCCGGGGACCCGACAGGACCCGGTGACCTGGTTCCGGGGTGCCGACCTGACCCGGTGACCTGGGGCTGTGGTGTCGACCGGACTCGGGGACCTGGTCCGGTGTCCCGTCATGACCCGGGGACCTGGGGTCGGGGTGGTCACCAGACCGTTGTACCCAGGCCGTTGAGCCGACATGACCCTGTGACCCGGGGCCTGGGTAAAAATCCAACCCGGGGACCCGGGCATGGGACATGACATGACCCGACCTGGGTCCGGGGTCCCGACCTGACCCGCTGACCTGGGGCCGGTGTCCCCACGTGACCCGGTCACCTGGGGCCGGGGTCCCCACGTGACCCGGGGTCCTGGTGCCGGGGTCCCCACGTGACCCGGTGACCTGAGGCCGGGGTCCCCACGTGACCCGGTGACCTGGGGCCGGGGTCCCCACGTGACCCGGGGTCCTGGTGCCGGGGTCCCCACGTGACCCGGGGACCCGGGCCGGGGTCCCCACGTGACCCGGGGTCCTGGTGCCGGGGTCCCCACGTGACCTGCTGACTTGGGGCCGGGGTCCCCACTTGACCCGGGGTCCTGGTGCCGGGGTCCCCACGTGACCCGGGGACCGGGGCCGGGGTCCCCACGTGACCCGGTGAGCTGAGGCCGAGGTCCCCACGTGACCCGGTGACCTGGGGCGAGGGTCCCCACGTGACCTGGGGTCCTGGTGCCGGGGTCCCCAAGTGACCCGGGGACCCGGGCCGGGGACCCCACGTGACCCGGTGACCTGGGGCCGGGGTCCCCACGTGACCCGGGGACCCGGGCCGGGGACATCACGTGACCAGGTCACCTGGGGCCGGGGTCCCCACGTGACCCGGGGTCCTGGTGCCGGGGTCCACATGTGACCCGGTGACCTGAGGCCGGGGTCCCCACGTGACCTGGTGACCTGGGGCCGGGGTCCCCACGTGACACGGGGTCCTGGTGCCGGGGTTCCCACGTGACCCGGGGACCCGGGCCGGGGTCCCCACGTGACCCGGGGTCCTGTTGCCGGTGTCCCCACGTGACCCGGGGACCCGGGCCGGGGACCCCACGTGACCCGGTGACCTGGGGCCGGGGTCCCCACGTGACCCGGGGACCCGGGCCGGGGACATCACGTGACCCGGTCACCTGGGGCCGGGGTCCCCACGTGACCCGGGGTCCTGGTGCCGGGGTCCCCACGTGACCCGGGGACCCGGGCCGGTGTCCCCACGTGACCCAGGGTCCTGGTGCCGGTGTCCCCACGTGACCCGGTGACCTGGGGCCGGGGTCCGCACGTGACCCGGTGACCTGGGGCCGGGGTCCCCACGTGACCCGGGGACCCGGGCCGGGGTCCCCACGTGACCCAGGGTCCTGGTGCCGGTGTCCCCACATGACCCGGTGACCTGGGGCCGGGGTCCCCACGTGACCCGGGGACCCGGGCCGGGGACATCACGTGACCCGGTCACCTGGGGCCGGGGTCCCCACGTGACCCGGTCACCTGGGGCCGGGGTCCCCACGTGACCCAGGGTCCTGGTGCCGGTGTCCCCACGTGACCCGGTCACCTGGGGCCCGGGTCCCCACGTGACCCGGTGACCTGGGGCCGGGGTCCCCACGTGACCCGGGGACCTGGGGCCGGGGATGTCACCCGACACTGGTACCCGGGGCAGCGACCCGATACGACCCGGGGACCTGGGTCCGGGGTCCCGACCTGACCCGGTGACCTGGGGCCAGGGTAACCACTTGACCCGGGGACCCGGGCCGGGGACCCGGTATGACTCCGTCTCCCGGGGCCGGGGTGGTCACCTGACACTGCTACCCGGGACAGCGACCCGACATGACCCGGTGACCCGGGGCCGGGGTAACGACCTGTCCAGGGGACCTGGGCCGGGGACCCGACAGGACCCGGTGACCTGGTTCCGGGGTGCCGATCTGACCCGGTGACCTGGGGCTGTGGTGTCGACCGGACTCGGGGACCTGGTCCGGTGTCCCGTCATGACCCGGGGACCTGGGGTCGGGGTGGTCACCAGACCGTTGTACCCAGGCCGTTGACCCGACATGACCCTGTGACCCGGGGCCTGGGTAAAAATCCAACCCGGGGACCCGGGCATGGGACATGACATGACCCAACCTGGGTCCGGGGTCCCGACCTGACCCGCTGACCTGGGGCGAGGGTCCCCACGTGACCCGGGGTCCTGGTGCCGGGGTCCCCAAGTGACCCGGGGACCCGGGCCGGGGACCCCACCTGACCCGGTGACCTGGGGCCGGGGTCCCGACGTGACCCGGGGACCCGGTCCGGGGACATCACGTGACCCGGTCACCTGGGGCCGGGTTCCCCACGTGACCAGGGGTCCTGGTGCCGGGGTCCCCACGTGACCCGGGGACCCGGGCCGGGGTCCCCACGTGACCCGGGGTCCTGGTGCCGGTGTCCCCACGTGACCCGGTCACCTGGGGCCGGGGTCCCCACGTGACCCGGGGTCCAGGTGCCGGGGTCCCCACGTGACCCGCTGACCTGTGTCCGGGGTCCCCACGTGACCCGGGGTCCTGGTGCCGGGGTCCCCACGTGACCCGCTGACCTGTGGCCGGGGTCCCCACGTGACCCGGGGTCCTGGTGCCGGGGTCCCCACGTGACCCGCTGACCTGGGGCCGGGGTCCCCACGTGACCCGGGGTCCTGGTGCCAGGGTGGTCACCGGAACCTGGGAACCAGGCCGGGTGCGCGACATGACCCGGTGACCCGGGGCCGGGTTAACGACCTGTCCAGGGGACCCGGGCCGGGGACCCGACAGGACCCGGTGATCCTTCGCTGGTGTCCCGATGCAACCCGGGGACCCGGGCCGGGGACCCCACGTGACCCGGGGACCTGGGTCCGGGGTCCCCACGTGACCCGGTGACCTAGTGCCTGGGTGGTCATCGGAACCTGGGAACCAGGCCAGGTACCCGACACGACCCGGTGACCCGGGGCTGTGGTGTCGACGGACTCGTGGACCTGGGTTCGGGGTCCCGAACTGACGCGGTGACCTGGGGCCGGTGTCCCCACGTGACCCGCTGACCTGGGGCCGGGGTCCCCACGTGACCCGGTCACCTGGGGCCGGTGTCCCCACGTGACCTGCTGACCTGGGGCCGGGGTCCCCACGTGACCCAGTCACCTGGGGCCGGGGTCCGCACGTGACCCGGTGACCTGGGGCCGGGGTCCCCACGTGACCCGGGGACCCGGGCCGGGGTCCCCACGTGACCCAGGGTCCTGGTGCCGGTGTCCCCACGTGACCCGGTGACCTGAGGCCGGGGTCCCCACGTGACCCGGTGACCTGGGGCCGGGGTCCCCACGTGACCCGGGGTCCTGGTGCCGGGGTCCCCACGTGACCCGGGGACCCGGGCCGGGGACCCCACGTGACCCGGTGACCTGGGGCCGGGGTGGTCACCAGACCGTTGTACCCAGGCCGTTGAGCCGACATGACCCTGTGACCCGGAGCCTGGGTAAAAATCCAACCCGGGGACCCGGGCATGGGACGTGACATGACCCGACCTGGGTCCGGGGTCCCGACCTGACCCGGTGACCTGGGGCCGGGGTCCCGACGTGACCCGGGGACCCGGTCCGGGGACATCACGTGACGCGGTCACCTGGGGCCGGGTTCCCCACGTGACCAGGGGTCCTGGTGCCGGGGTCCCCACGTGACCCGGGGACCCGGGCCGGGGTCCCCACGTGACCCGGGGTCCTGGTACCGGTGTCCCCACGTGACCCGGTCACCTGGGGCCGGGGTCCCCACGTGGCCCGGGGTCCAGGTGCCGGGGTCCCCACGTGACCCGCTGACCTGTGTCCGGGGTCCCCACGTGACCCGGGGTCCTGGTGCCGGGGTCCCCACGTGACCCGCTGACCTGTGGCCGGGGTCCCCACGTGACCCGGGGTCCTGGTGCCGGGGTCCCCACGTGACCCGCTGACCTGGGGCCGGGGTCCCCACGTGACCCGGGGTCCTGGTGCCGGGGTGGTCACCGGAACCTGGGAACCAGGCCGGGTGCGCGACATGACCCGGTGACCCGGGGCCGGGTTAACGACCTGTCCAGGGGACCCGGGCCGGGGACCCGACAGGACCCGGTGATCCTTCGCTGGTGTCCCGATGCAACCCGGGGACCCGGGCCGGGGACCCCACGTGACCCGGGGACCTGGGGCAGGGGATGTCACCCGACACTGGTACCCGGGGCAGCGACCCGATACGACCCGGGGACCTGGGTCCGGGGTCCCGACCTGACCCAGTGACCTGGGGCCGGTGTCCCCACGTGACCCGCTGACCTGGGTCCGGGGTCCCCACGTGACCCGGTGACCTAGTGCCTGGGTGGTCATCGGAACCTGGGAACCAGGCCAGGTACCCGACACGACCCGGTGACCCGGGCATGGGACGTGACATGACCCGACCTGGGTCCGGGGTCCCGACCTGACGCGGTGACCTGGGGCCGGTGTCCCCACGTGACCCGCTGACCTGGGGCCGGGGATGTCACCCGACACTGGTACCTGGGGCAGCGACCCGATACGACCCGGGGACCTGGGTCCGGGGTCCCGACCTGACCCGGTGACCTGGGGCCAGGGTAACCACTTGACCCGGGGACCCGGGCCGGGGACCCGGTATGACTCCGTCTCCCGGGGCCGGGGTGGTCACCTGACACTGCTACCCGGGACAGCGACCCGACATGACCCGGTGACCCGGGGCCGGGGTAACGACCTGTCCAGGGGACCTGGGCCGGGGACCCGACAGGACCCGGTGACCTGGTTCCGGGGTGCCGACCTGACCCGGTGACCTGGGGCTGTGGTGTCGACCGGACTCGGGGACCTGGTCCGGTGTCCCGTCATGACCCGGGGACCTGGGGTCGGGGTGGTCACCAGACCGTTGTACCCAGGCCGTTGACCCGACATGACCCTGTGACCCGGGGCCTGGGTAAAAATCCAACCCGGGGACCCGGGCATGGGACATGACATGACCCGACCTGGGTCCGGGGTCCCGACCTGACCCGCTGACCTGGGGCCGGTGTCCCCACGTGACCCGGTCACCTGGGGCCGGGGTCCCCACGTGACCCGGGGTCCTGGTGCCGGGGTCCCCACGTGACCCGGTGACCTGAGGCCGGGGTCCCCACGTGACCCGGTGACCTGGGGCCGGGGTCCCCACGTGACCCGGGGTCCTGGTGCCGGGGTCCCCACGTGACCCGGGGACCCGGGCCGGGGTCCCCACGTGACCCGGGGTCCTGGTGCCGGGGTCCCCACGTGACCTGCTGACTTGGGGCCGGGGTCCCCACTTGACCCGGGGTCCTGGTGCCGGGGTCCCCACGTGACCCGGGGACCGGGGCCGGGGTCCCCACGTGACCCGGGGACCCGGGCCAGGGACATCACGTGACCAGGTCACCTGGGGCCGGGGTCCCCACGTGACCCGGGGTCCTGGTGCCGGGGTCCCCACGTGACCCGGTGACCTGAGGCCGGGGTCCCCACGTGACCTGGTGACCTGGGGCCGGGGTCCCCACGTGACACGGGGTCCTGGTGCCGGGGTTCCCACGTGACCCGGGGACCCGGGCCGGGGTCCCCACGTGACCCGGGGTCCTGTTGCCGGTGTCCCCACGTGACCCGGGGACCCGGGCCGGGGACCCCACGTGACCCGGTGACCTGGGGCCGGGGTCCCCACGTGACCCGGGGACCCGGGCCGGGGACATCACGTGACCCGGTCACCTGGGGCCGGGGTCCCCACGTGACCCGGGGTCCTGGTGCCGGGGTCCCCACGTGACCCGGGGACCCGGGCCGGTGTCCCCACATGACCCAGGGTCCTGGTGCCGGTGTCCCCACGTGACCCGGTGACCTGGGGCCGGGGTCCGCACGTGACCCGGTGACCTGGGGCCGGGGTCCCCACGTGACCCGGGGACCCGGGCCGGGGTCCCCACGTGACCCAGGGTCCTGGTGCCGGTGTCCCCACATGACCCGGTGACCTGGGGCCGGGGTCCCCACGTGACCCGGTGACCTGGGGCCGGGGTCCCCACGTGACCCGGGGACCCGGGCCGGGGACATCACGTGACCCGGTCACCTGGGGCCGGGGTCCCCACGTGACCCGGTCACCTGGGGCCGGGGTCCCCACGTGACCCAGGGTCCTGGTGCCGGTGTCCCCACGTGACCCGGTCACCTGGGGCCCGGGTCCCCACGTGACCCGGTGACCTGGGGCCGGGGTCCCCACGTGACCCGGGGACCTGGGGCCGGGGATGTCACCCGACACTGGTACCCGGGGCAGCGACCCGATACGACCCGGGGACCTGGGTCCGGGGTCCCGACCTGACCCGGTGACCTGGGGCCAGGGTAACCACTTGACCCGGGGACCCGGGCCGGGGACCCGGTATGACTCCGTCTCCCGGGGCCGGGGTGGTCACCTGACACTGCTACCCGGGACAGCGACCCGACATGACCCGGTGACCCGGGGCCGGGGTAACGACCTGTCCAGGGGACCTGGGCCGGGGACCCGACAGGACCCGGTGACCTGGTTCCGGGGTGCCGATCTGACCCGGTGACCTGGGGCTGTGGTGTCGACCGGACTCGGGGACCTGGTCCGGTGTCCCGTCATGACCCGGGGACCTGGGGTCGGGGTGGTCACCAGACCGTTGTACCCAGGCCGTTGACCCGACATGACCCTGTGACCCGGGGCCTGGGTAAAAATCCAACCCGGGGACCCGGGCATGGGACATGACATGACCCGACCTGGGTCCGGGGTCCCGACCTGACCCGCTGACCTGGGGCGAGGGTCCCCACGTGACCCGGGGTCCTGGTGCCGGGGTCCCCAAGTGACCCGGGGACCCGGGCCGGGGACCCCACCTGACCCGGTGACCTGGGGCCGGGGTCCCGACGTGACCCGGGGACCCGGTCCGGGGACATCACGTGACCCGGTCACCTGGGGCCGGGTTCCCCACGTGACCAGGGGTCCTGGTGCCGGGGTCCCCACGTGACCCGGGGACCCGGGCCGGGGTCCCCACGTGACCCGGGGTCCTGGTGCCGGTGTCCCCACGTGACCCGGTCACCTGGGGCCGGGGTCCCCACGTGACCCGGGGTCCAGGTGCCGGGGTCCCCACGTGACCCGCTGACCTGTGTCCGGGGTCCCCACGTGACCCGGGGTCCTGGTGCCGGGGTCCCCACGTGACCCGCTGACCTGTGGCCGGGGTCCCCACGTGACCCGGGGTCCTGGTGCCGGGGTCCCCACGTGACCCGCTGACCTGGGGCCGGGGTCCCCACGTGACCCGGGGTCCTGGTGCCAGGGTGGTCACCGGAACCTGGGAACCAGGCCGGGTGCGCGACATGACCCGGTGACCCGGGGCCGGGTTAACGACCTGTCCAGGGGACCCGGGCCGGGGACCCGACAGGACCCGGTGATCCTTCGCTGGTGTCCCGATGCAACCCGGGGACCCGGGCCGGGGACCCCACGTGACCCGGGGACCTGGGTCCGGGGTCCCCACGTGACCCGGTGACCTAGTGCCTGGGTGGTCATCGGAACCTGGGAACCAGGCCAGGTACCCGACACGACCCGGTGACCCGGGGCTGTGGTGTCGACGGACTCGTGGACCTGGGTTCGGGGTCCCGAACTGACGCGGTGACCTGGGGCCGGTGTCCCCACGTGACCCGCTGACCTGGGGCCGGGGTCCCCACGTGACCCGGTCACCTGGGGCCGGTGTCCCCACGTGACCTGCTGACCTGGGGCCGGGGTCCCCACGTGACCCGGTCACCTGGGGCCGGGGTCCGCACGTGACCCGGTGACCTGGGGCCGGGGTCCCCACGTGACCCGGGGACCCGGGCCGGGGTCCCCACGTGACCCAGGGTCCTGGTGCCGGTGTCCCCACGTGACCCGGGGACCCGGGCCGGGGACATCACGTGACCCGGTCACCTGGGGCCGGGGTCCCCACGTGACCCGGTCACCTGGGGCCGGGGTCCCCACGTGACCCGGGGTCCTGGTGCCGGTGTCCCCACGTGACCCGGGGACCCGGGCCGGGGACATCACATGACCCGGTCACCTGGGGCCGGGGTCCCCACGTGACCCGGTCACCTGGGGCCGGGGACCCCACGTGACCCGGGGACCTGGGGCCGGGGATGTCACCCGACACTGGTACCCGGGGCAGCGACCCGATACGACCCGGGGACCTGGGTCCGGGGTGCCGACCTGACCCGGTGACCTGGGGCTGTGGTGTCGACCGGACTCGGGGACCTGGTCCGGTGTCCCGTCATGACCCGGGGACCTGGGGTCGGGGTGGTCACCAGACCGTTGTACCCAGGCCGTTGAGCCGACATGACCCTGTGACCCGGAGCCTGGGTAAAAATCCAACCCGGGGACCCGGGCATGGGACGTGACATGACCCGACCTGGGTCCGGGGTCCCGACCTGACCCGGTGACCTGGGCCGGGGACCCCACGTGACCCGGGGACCTGGGGCCGGGGATGTCACCCGACACTGGTACCTGGGGCAGCGACCCGATACGACCCGGGGACCTGGGTCCGGGGTCCCGACCTGACCCGGTGACCTGGGGCCAGGGTAACCACTTGACCCGGGGACCCGGGCCGGGGACCCGGTATGACTCCGTCTCCCGGGGCCGGGGTGGTCACCTGACACTGCTACCCGGGACAGCGACCCGACATGAACCGGTGACCCGGGGCCGGGGTAACGACCTGTCCAGGGGACCTGGGCCGGGGACCCGACAGGACCCGGTGACCTGGTTCCGGGGTGCCGACCTGACCCGGTGACCTGGGGCTGTGGTGTCGACCGGACTCGGGGACCTGGTCCGGTGTCCCGTCATGACCCGGGGACCTGGGGTCGGGGTGGTCACCAGACCGTTGTACCCAGGCCGTTGAGCCGACATGACCCTGTGACCCGGGGCCTGGGTAAAAATCCAACCCGGGGACCCGGGCATGGGACGTGACATGACCCGACCTGGGTCCGGGGTCCCGACCTGACCCGCTGACCTGGGGCCGGTGTCCACACGTGACCCGGGGTCCTGGTGCCGGGGTCCCCACGTGACCCGGGGACCCGAGCTGGGGTCCCCACGTGACCCGGTGACCTGAGGCCGGGGTCCCCACGTGACCCGGTGACCTGGGGCCGGGGTCCCCACGTGACCCGGGGTCCTGGTGCCGGGGTCCCCACGTGACCCGGGGACCCGGGCCGGGGACCCCACGTGACCCGGTGACCTGGGGCCGGGGTACCCACGTGACCCGGGGACCCGGGCCGGGGACATCACGTGACCCGGTCACCTGGGGCCGGGGTCCCCACGTGACCCGGGGTCCTGGTGCCGGGGACCCCACGTGACCCGGGGACCCGGGCCGGGGTCCCCACGTGACCCGGGGTCCTGGTGCCGGTGTCCCCACTTGACCCGGTCACCTGGGGCCGGGGTCCCCACGTGACCCGGGGTCCTGGTGCCGGGGTCCCCACGTGACCCGCTGACTTGGGGCCGGGGTCCCCACTTGACCCGGGGTCCTGGTGCCGGGGTCCCCACGTGACCCGGGGACCCGGGCCGGGGTCCCCACGTGACCCGGTCAACTGGGGCCGGGGTCCGCACGTGACCCGGTCACCTGGGGCCGGGGTCCCCACGTGACCCGGTGACCTGAGGCCGGGGTCCCCACGTGACCCGGTGACCTGGGGCCGGGGTCCCCACGTGACCCGGGGTCCTGGTGCCGGGGTTCCCACGTGACCCGGGGACCCGGGCCGGGGTCCCCACGTGACCCGGGGTCCCGGTGCCGGTGTCCCCACGTGACCCGGGGACCCGGGCCGGGGACCCCACGTGACCCGGTGACCTGGGGCCGGGGTCCCCACGTGACCCGGGGACCCGGGCCGGGGACATCACGTGACCCGGTGACCTGGGGCCGGGGTCCCCACGTGACCCGGTGACCTGGGGCCGGGGTCCCTACGTGACCCGGGGACCTGGGCCGGGGACAACACGTGACCCGGTCACCTGGGGCCGGGGTCCCCACGTGACCCGGTCACCTGGGGCCGGGGTCCCCACGTGACCCGGGGTCCTGGTGCCGGATTCCCCACGTGACCCGGTCACCTGGGGCCCGGGTCCCCACGTGACCCGGTCACCTGGGGCCGGGGTCCCCACGTGACCTGGGGACCCGGGCCGGGGACCCCACGTGACCCGGGGACCTGGGGCCGGGGATGTCACCCGACACTGGTACCCGGGGCAGCGACCCGATACGACCCGGGGACCTGGGTCCGGGGTCCCGACCTGACCCGGTGACCTGGGGCCAGGGTAACCACCTGACCCGGGGACCCGGGCCGGGGACTCGGTATGACTCCGTCTCCCGGGGCCGGGGTGGTCACCTGACACTGCTACCCGGGACAGCGACCCGACATGACCCGGTGACCCGGGGCCGGGGTAACGACCTGTCCAGGGGACCTGGGCCGGGGACCCGACAGGACCCGGTGACCTGGTTCCGGGGTGCCGACCTGACCCGGTGACCTGGGGCTGTGGTGTCGACCGGACTCGGGGACCTGGTCCGGTGTCCCGTCATGACCCGGGGACCTGGGGTCGGGGTGGTCACCAGACCGTTGTACCCAGGCCGTTGACCCGACATGACCCTGTGACCCGGGGCCTGGGTAAAAATCCAACCCGGGGACCCGGGCATGGGACGTGACATGACCCGACCTAGGTCCGGGGTCCCGACCTGACCCGGTGACCTTGGGCCAGGGTAACCACCTGACCCGGGGACTCGGGCCGGGGACCCGGTATGACTCTGTCTCCCGGGGCCGGGGTGGTCACCTGACACTGGTACCCGGGACAGCGACCCGACATGACCCGGTGACCCGGGGCCGGGGTAACGACCTGTCCAGGGGACCTGGGCCGGGGACCCAACAGGACCCGGTGACCTGGTTCCGGGGTGCCGACCTGACCCGGTGACCTGGGGCTGTGGTGTCGACCGGACTCGGGGACCTGGTCCGGTGTCCCGTCATGACCCGGGGACCTGGGGTCGGAGTGGTCACCAGACCGTTGTACCCAGGCCGTTGACCCGACATGACCCTGTGACCCGGGGCCTGGGTAAAAATCCAACCCGGGGACCCGGGCATGGGACATGACATGACCCAACCTGGGTCCGGGGTCCCGACCTGACCCGCTGACCTGGGGCGAGGGTCCCCACGTGACCCGGGGTCCTGGTGCCGGGGTCCCCAAGTGACCCGGGGACCCGGGCCGGGGACCCCACCTGACCCGGTGACCTGGGGCCGGGGTCCCGACGTGACCCGGGGACCCGGTCCGGGGACATCACGTGACCCGGTCACCTGGGGCCGGGTTCCCCACGTGACCAGGGGTCCTGGTGCCGGGGTCCCCACGTGACCCGGGGACCCGGGCCGGGGTCCCCACGTGACCCGGGGTCCTGGTGCCGGTGTCCCCACGTGACCCGGTCACCTGGGGCCGGGGTCCCCACGTGACCCGGGGTCCAGGTGCCGGGGTCCCCACGTGACCCGCTGACCTGTGTCCGGGGTCCCCACGTGACCCGGGGTCCTGGTGCCGGGGTCCCCACGTGACCCGCTGACCTGTGGCCGGGGTCCCCACGTGACCCGGGGTCCTGGTGCCGGGGTCCCCACGTGACCCGCTGACCTGGGGCCGGGGTCCCCACGTGACCCGGGGTCCTGGTGCCAGGGTGGTCACCGGAACCTGGGAACCAGGCCGGGTGCGCGACATGACCCGGTGACCCGGGGCCGGGTTAACGACCTGTCCAGGGGACCCGGGCCGGGGACCCGACAGGACCCGGTGATCCTTCGCTGGTGTCCCGATGCAACCCGGGGACCCGGGCCGGGGACCCCACGTGACCCGGGGACCTGGGTCCGGGGTCCCCACGTGACCCGGTGACCTAGTGCCTGGGTGGTCATCGGAACCTGGGAACCAGGCCAGGTACCCGACACGACCCGGTGACCCGGGGCTGTGGTGTCGACGGACTCGTGGACCTGGGTTCGGGGTCCCGAACTGACGCGGTGACCTGGGGCCGGTGTCCCCACGTGACCCGCTGACCTGGGGCCGGGGTCCCCACGTGACCCGGTCACCTGGGGCCGGTGTCCCCACGTGACCTGCTGACCTGGGGCCGGGGTCCCCACGTGACCCGGTCACCTGGGGCCGGGGTCCGCACGTGACCCGGTGACCTGGGGCCGGGGTCCCCACGTGACCCGGGGACCCGGGCCGGGGTCCCCACGTGACCCAGGGTCCTGGTGCCGGGGTCCCCACGTGACCCGGTGACCTGGGGCCGGGGACATCACGTGACCCGGTCACCTGGGGCCGGGGTCCCCACGTGACCCGGTCACCTGGGGCCGGGGTCCCCACGTGACCCGGGGTCCTGGTGCCGGTGTCCCCACGTGACCCGGGGACCCGGGCCGGGGACATCACATGACCCGGTCACCTGGGGCCGGGGTCCCCACGTGACCCGGTCACCTGGGGCCGGGGACCCCACGTGACCCGGGGACCTGGGGCCGGGGATGTCACCCGACACTGGTACCCGGGGCAGCGACCCGATACGACCCGGGGACCTGGGTCCGGGGTGCCGACCTGACCCGGTGACCTGGGGCTGTGGTGTCGACCGGACTCGGGGACCTGGTCCGGTGTCCCGTCATGACCCGGGGACCTGGGGTCGGGGTGGTCACCAGACCGTTGTACCCAGGCCGTTGAGCCGACATGACCCTGTGACCCGGAGCCTGGGTAAAAATCCAACCCGGGGACCCGGGCATGGGACGTGACATGACCCGACCTGGGTCCGGGGTCCCGACCTGACCCGGTGACCTGGGCCGGGGACCCCACGTGACCCGGGGACCTGGGGCCGGGGATGTCACCCGACACTGGTACCTGGGGCAGCGACCCGATACGACCCGGGGACCTGGGTCCGGGGTCCCGACCTGACCCGGTGACCTGGGGCCAGGGTAACCACTTGACCCGGGGACCCGGGCCGGGGACCCGGTATGACTCCGTCTCCCGGGGCCGGGGTGGTCACCTGACACTGCTACCCGGGACAGCGACCCGACATGACCCGGTGACCCGGGGCCGGGGTAACGACCTGTCCAGGGGACCTGGGCCGGGGACCCGACAGGACCCGGTGACCTGGTTCCGGGGTGCCGACCTGACCCGGTGACCTGGGGCTGTGGTGTCGACCGGACTCGGGGACCTGGTCCGGTGTCCCGTCATGACCCGGGGACCTGGGGTCGGGGTGGTCACCAGACCGTTGTACCCAGGCCGTTGAGCCGACATGACCCTGTGACCCGGGGCCTGGGTAAAAATCCAACCCGGGGACCCGGGCATGGGACGTGACATGACCCGACCTGGGTCCGGGGTCCCGACCTGACCCGCTGACCTGGGGCCGGTGTCCACACGTGACCCGGGGTCCTGGTGCCGGGGTCCCCACGTGACCCGGGGACCCGAGCTGGGGTCCCCACGTGACCCGGTGACCTGAGGCCGGGGTCCCCACGTGACCCGGTGACCTGGGGCCGGGGTCCCCACGTGACCCGGGGTCCTGGTGCCGGGGTCCCCACGTGACCCGGGGACCCGGGCCGGGGACCCCACGTGACCCGGTGACCTGGGGCCGGGGTACCCACGTGACCCGGGGACCCGGGCCGGGGACATCACGTGACCCGGTCACCTGGGGCCGGGGTCCCCACGTGACCCGGGGTCCTGGTGCCGGGGACCCCACGTGACCCGGGGACCCGGGCCGGGGTCCCCACGTGACCCGGGGTCCTGGTGCCGGTGTCCCCACTTGACCCGGTCACCTGGGGCCGGGGTCCCCACGTGACCCGGGGTCCTGGTGCCGGGGTCCCCACGTGACCCGCTGACTTGGGGCCGGGGTCCCCACTTGACCCGGGGTCCTGGTGCCGGGGTCCCCACGTGACCCGGGGACCCGGGCCGGGGTCCCCACGTGACCCGGTCAACTGGGGCCGGGGTCCGCACGTGACCCGGTCACCTGGGGCCGGGGTCCCCACGTGACCCGGGGTCCTGGTGCCGGGGTTCCCACGTGACCCGGGGACCCGGGCCGGGGTCCCCACGTGACCCGGGGTCCCGGTGCCGGTGTCCCCACGTGACCCGGGGACCCGGGCCGGGGACCCCACGTGACCCGGTGACCTGGGGCCGGGGTCCCCACGTGACCCGGGGACCCGGGCCGGGGACATCACGTGACCCGGTGACCTGGGGCCGGGGTCCCCACGTGACCCGGTGACCTGGGGCCGGGGTCCCTACGTGACCCGGGGACCTGGGCCGGGGACATCACGTGACCCGGTCATCTGGGGCCGGGGTCCCCACGTGACCCGGTCACCTGGGGCCGGGGTCCCCACGTGACCCGGGGTCCTGGTGCCGGATTCCCCACGTGACCCGGTCACCTGGGGCCCGGGTCCCCACGTGACCCGGTCACCTGGGGCCGGGGTCCCCACGTGACCTGGGGACCCGGGCCGGGGACCCCACGTGACCCGGGGACCTGGGGCCGGGGATGTCACCCGACACTGGTACCCGGGGCAGCGACCCGATACGACCCGGGGACCTGGGTCCGGGGTCCCGACCTGACCCGGTGACCTGGGGCCAGGGTAACCACCTGACCCGGGGACCCGGGCCGGGGACTCGGTATGACTCCGTCTCCCGGGGCCGGGGTGGTCACCTGACACTGCTACCCGGGACAGCGACCCGACATGACCCGGTGACCCGGGGCCGGGGTAACGACCTGTCCAGGGGACCTGGGCCGGGGACCCGACAGGACCCGGTGACCTGGTTCCGGGGTGCCGACCTGACCCGGTGACCTGGGGCTGTGGTGTCGACCGGACTCGGGGACCTGGTCCGGTGTCCCGTCATGACCCGGGGACCTGGGGTCGGGGTGGTCACCAGACCGTTGTACCCAGGCCGTTGACCCGACATGACCCTGTGACCCGGGGCCTGGGTAAAAATCCAACCCGGGGACCCGGGCATGGGACGTGACATGACCCGACCTAGGTCCGGGGTCCCGACCTGACCCGCTGACCTGGGGCCGGTGTCCCCACGTGAACATGGCTCCTGGTGCCGGGGTCCCCACGTGACCCGGGGACCCGAGCCGGGGTCCCCACGTGACCCGGTGACCTGAGGCCGGGGTCCCCACGTGACCCGGTGACCTGGGGCCGGGGTCCCCACGTGACCCGGGGTCCTGGTGCCGGGGTCCCCACGTGACCCGGGGACCCGGGCCGGGGACCCCACGTGACCCGGTGACCTGGGGCCGGGGTCCCCACGTGACCCGGGGACCCGGGCCGGGGACATCACGTGACACGGTCACCTGGGGCCGGGGTCCCCACGTGACCCGGGGTCCTGGTGCCGGGGTCCCCACGTGACCCGGTGACCTGAGGCCGGGGTCCCCACGTGACCCGGTGACCTGGGGCCGGGGTCCCCACGTGACCCGGGGTCCTGGTGCCTGGGTTCCCACGTGACCCGGGGACCCGGGCCGGGGACATAACGTGACCCGGTCACCTGGGGCCGGGGTCCCCACGTGACCCGGGGTCCTGGTGCCGGGGTCCCCACGTGACCCGGGGACCTGGGCCGGGGTCCCCATGTGACCCAGGGTCCTGGTGCCGGTGTCCCCACGTGACCCGGTGACCTGGGGCCGGGGTCCCCACGTGACCCGGTGACCTGGGGCCGTGGTCCCCACGTGACCCGGGGACCCGGGCCGGGGTCCCCACGTGACCCAGGGTCCTGGTGCCGGTGTCCCCACGTGACCCGGTGACCTGGGGCCGGGGTCCCCACGTGACCCGGGGACCCGGGCCGGGGACATCACGTGACCCGGTCACCTGGGGCCGGGGTCCCCACGTGACCCGGTCACCTGGGGCCGGGGTCCCCACGTGACCCGGGGTCCTGGTGCCGGTGTCCCTACGTGACCCGGTCACCTGGGGCCCGGGTCCCCACGTGACCCGGTCACCTGGGGCCGGGGTCCCCAAGTGACCTGGGGACCCGGGCCGGGGTCCCCACGTGACCCAGGGTCCTGGTGCCGGTGTCCCTACGTGACCCGGTCACCTGGGGCCCGGGTCCCCACGTGACCCGGTCACCTGGGGCCGGGGTCCCCAAGTGACCTGGGGACCCGGGCCGGGGACCCCACGTGACCCGGGGACCTGGGGCCGGGGATGTCACCCGACACTGGTACCCGGGGCAGCGACCCGATACGACCCGGGGACCTGGGTCCGGGGTCCCGACCTGACCCGGTGACCTGGGGCCAGGGTAACCACCTGACCCGGGGACCCGGGCCGGGGACTCGGTATGACTCCGTCTCCCGGGGCCGGGGTGGTCACCTGACACTGCTACCCGGGACAGCGACCCGACATGACCCGGTGACCCGGGGCCGGGGTAACGACCTGTCCAGGGGACCTGGGCCGGGGACCCGACAGGACCCGGTGACCTGGTTCCGGGGTGCCGACCTGACCCGGTGACCTGGGGCTGTGGTGTCGACCGGACTCGGGGACCTGGTCCGGTGTTCCGTCATGACCCGGCGACCTGGGGTAGGGGTGGTCACCAGACCGTTGTACCCAGGCCGTTGACCCGACATGACCCTGTGACCCGGTGCCTGGGTAAAAATCCAACCCGGGGACCCGGGCATGGGACGTGACATGACCCGACCTGGGTCCGGGGTCCCGACCTGACCCGGTGACCTTGGGCCAGGGTAACCACCTGACCCGGGGACTCGGGCCGGGGACCCGGTATGACTCCGTCTCCCGGGGCCGGGGTGGTCACCTGACACTGGTACCCGGGACAGCGACCCGACATGACCCGGTGACCCGGGGCCGGGGTAACGACCTGTCCAGGGGACCTGGGCCGGGGACCCGACAGGACCCGGTGACCTGGTTCCGGGGTGCCGACCTGACCCGGTGACCTGGGGCTGTGGTGTCGACCGGACTCGGGGACCTGGTCCGGTGTCCCGTCATGACCCGGGGACCTGGGGTCGGGGTGGTCACCAGACCGTTGTACCCAGGCCGTTGACCCGACATGACCCTGTGACCTGGGGCCTGAGTAAAAATCCGACCCGGGGCCTGGGTAAAAATCCAACCCGGGGACCCGGGGCCGGGTTAACGACCTGTCCAGGGGACCCGGGCCGGGGACCCGACAGAACCCGGTGATCCTTCGCTGGTGTCCCGATGCAACCCGGGGACCCGGGCCGGGGACCCCACGTGACCCGGGGACCTGGGGCAGGGGATGTCACCCGACACTGGTACCCGGGGCAGCGACCCGATACGACCCGGGGACCTGGTTCCGGGGTGCCGACCTGACCCGGTGACCTGGGGCTGTGGTGTCGACCGGACTCGGGGACCTGGTCCGGTGTCCCGTCATGACCCGGGGACCTGGGGTCGGGGTGGTCACCAGACCGTTGTACCCAGGCCGTTGACCCGACATGACCCTGTGACCCGGAGCCTGGGTAAAACTCCAACCCGGGGACCCGGGCATGGGACGTGACATGACCCGACCTGGGTCCGGCGTCCCGACCTGACCCGCTGACCTGGGGCCGGTGTCCCCACGTGAACATGGCTCCTGGTGCCGGGGTCCCCACGTGACCCGGGGACCCGAGCCGGGGTCCCCACGTGACCCGGTGACCTGAGGCCGGGGTCCCCACGTGACCCGGTGACCTGGGGCCGGGGTCCCCACGTGACCCGGGGTCCTGGTGCCGGGGTCCCCACGTGACCCGGGGACCCGGGCCGGGGACCCCACGTGACCCGGTGACCTGGGGCCGGGGTCCCCACGTGACCCGGGGACCCGGGCCGGGGACATCACGTGACCCGGTCACCTGGGGCCGGGGTCCCCACGTGACCCGGGGTCCTGGTGCCGGGGTCCCCACGTGACCCGGTGACCCGAGGCCGGGGTCCCCACGTGACCCGGTGACCTGGGGCCGGGGTCCCCACGTGACCCGGGGTCCTGGTGCCTGGGTTCCCACGTGACCCGGGGACCCGGGCCGGGGACATAACGTGACCCGGTCACCTGGGGCCGGGGTCCCCACGTGACCCGGGGTCCTGGTGCCGGGGTCCCCACGTGACCCGGGGACCCGGGCCGGGGTCCCCATGTGACCCAGGGTCCTGGTGCCGGTGTCCCCACGTGACCCGGTGACCTGGGGCCGGGGTCCCCACGTGACCCGGGGACCTGGGGCCGTGGTCCCCACGTGACCCGGGGACCCGGGCCGGGGTCCCCACGTGACCCGGTGACCTGGGGCCGGGGTCCCCACGTGACCCGGTGACCTGGGGCCGGGGTCCCCACGTGACCCGGGGACCCGGGCCGGGGATATCACGTGACCCGGTCACCTGGGGCCGGGGTCCCCACGTGACCCGGTCACCTGGGGCCGGGGTCCCCACGTGACCCGGGGTCCTGGTGCCGGTGTCCCTACGTGACCCGGTCACCTGGGGCCCGGGTCCCCACGTGACCCGGTCACCTGGGGCCGGGGTCCCCACGTGACCTGGGGACCCGGGCCGGGGACCCCACGTGACCCGGGGACCTGGGGCCGGGGATGTCACCCGACACTGGTACCCGGGGCAGCGACCCGATACGACCCGGGGACCTGGGTCCGGGGTCCCGACCTGACCCGGTGACCTGGGGCCAGGGTAACCACCTGACCCGGGGACCCGGGCCGGGGACTCGGTATGACTCCGTCTCCCGGGGCCGGGGTGGTCACCTGACACTGCTACCCGGGACAGCGACCCGACATGACCCGGTGACCCGGGGCCGGGGTAACGACCTGTCCAGGGGACCTGGGCCGGGGACCCGACAGGACCCGGTGACCTGGTTCCGGGGTGCCGACCTGACCCGGTGACCTGGGGCTGTGGTGTCGACCGGACTCGGGGACCTGGTCCGGTGTCCCGTCATGACCCGGCGACCTGGGGTAGGGGTGGTCACCAGACCGTTGTACCCAGGCCGTTGACCCGACATGACCCTGTGACCCGGGGCCTGAGTAAAAATCCGACCCGGGGCCTGGGTAAAAATCCAACCCGGGGACCCGGGGCCGGGTTAACGACCTGTCCAGGGGACCCGGGCCGGGGACCCGACAGGACCCGGTGATCCTTCGCTGGTGTCCCGATGCAACCCGGGGACCCGGGCCGGGGACCCCACGTGACCCGGGGACCTGGGGCAGGGGATGTCACCCGACACTGGTACCCGGGGCAGCGACCCGATACGACCCGGGGACCTGGGTCCGGGGTCCCGACCTGACCCGGTGACCTGGGGCCAGGGTAACCACCTGACCCGGGGACCCGGGCCGGGGACCCGGTATGACTCCGTCTCCCGGGGCCGGGGTGGTCACCTGACACTGCTACCCGGGACAGCGACCCGACATGACCCGGTGACCCGGGGCCGGGGTAACGACCTGTCCAGGGGACGTGGGCCGGGGACCCGACAGGACCCGGTGACCTGGTTCCGGGGTGCCGACCTGACCCGGTGACCTGGGGCTGTGGTGTCGACCGGACTCGGGGACCTGGTCCGGTGTCCCGTCATGACCCGGGGACCTGGGGTCGGGGTGGTCACCAGACCGTTGTACCCAGGCCGTTGAGCCGACATGACCCTGTGACCCGGAGCCTGGGTAAAACTCCAACCCGGGGACCCGGGCATGGGACGTGACATGACCCGACCTGGGTCCGGGGTCCCGACCTGACCCGGTGACCTGGGCCGGGGACCCCACGTGACCCGGGGACCTTGGGCCAGGGATGTCACCCGACACTGGTACCCGGGGCAGCGACCCGATACGACCCGGGGACCTGGGTCCGGGGTCCCGACCTGACCCGGTGACCTGGGGCCAGGGTAACCACTTGACCCGGGGACCCGGGCCGGGGACCCGGTATGACTCCGTCTCCCGGGGCCGGGGTGGTCACCTGACACTGCTACCCGGGACAGCGACCCGACATGACCCGGTGACCCGGGGCCGGGGTAACGACCTGTCCAGGGGACCTGGGCCGGGGACCCGACAGGACCCGGTGACCTGGTTCCGGGGTGCCGACCTGACCCGGTGACCTGGGGCTGTGGTGTCGACCGGACTCGGGGACCTGGTCCGGTGTCCCGTCATGACCCGGGGACCTGGGGTCGGGGTGGTCACCAGACCGTTGTACCCAGGCCGTTGAGCCGACATGACCCTGTGACCCGGGGCCTGGGTAAAAATCCAACCCGGGGACCCGGGCATGGGACATGACATGACCCGACCTGGGTCCGGGGTCCCGACCTGACCCGCTGACCTGGGGCCGGTGTCCCCACGTGACCCGGGGTCCTGGTGCCGGGGTCCCCACGTGACCCGGGGACCCGAGCCGGGGTCCCCACGTGACCCGGTGACCTGAGGCCGGGGTCCCCACGTGACCCGGTGACCTGGGGCCGGGGTCCCCACGTGACCCGGGGTCCTGGTGCCGGGGTCCCCACGTGACCCGGGGACCCGGGCCGGGGACCCCACGTGACCCGGTGACCTGGGGCCGGGGTCCCCACGTGACCCGGGGACCCGGGCCGGGGACATCACGTGACCCGGTCACCTGGGGCCGGGGTCCCCACGTGACCCGGTCACCTGGGGCCGGGGTCCCCACGTGACCCGGGGTCCTGGTGCCGGGGTCCCCACGTGACCCGGTGACCTGAGGCCGGGGTCCCCACGTGACCCGGTGACCTGGGGCCGGGGTCCCCACGTGACCCGGGGTCCTGGTGCCTGGGTTCCCACGTGACACGGGGACCCGGGCCGGGGTCCCCACGTGACCCGGGGTCCTGGTGCCGGTGTCCACACGTGACCCGGGGACCCGGGCCGGGGACCCCACGTGACCCGGTGACCTGGGGCCGGGGTCCCCACATGACCCGGGGACCCGGGCCGGGGACATCACGTGACCCGGTGACCTGGGGCCGGGGTCCCCACGTGACCCGGAGTCCTGGTGCCGGTGTTCCCACGTGACCCTGGGACCCGGGCCGGGGACCCCACGTGACCCGGGGACCTGGAGCAGGGGATGTCACCAGACACTGGTACCCAGGGCAGCGACCCGATACGACCCGGGGACCTGGGTCCGGGGTCCCGACCTGACCCGGTGACCTGGGGCCAGGGTAACCACCTGACCCGGGGACCCGGGCCGGGGACCCGGTATGACTCCGTCTCCCGGGGCCGGGGTGGTCACCTGACACTGCTACCCGGGACAGCGACCCGACATGACCCGGTGACCCGGGGCCGGGGTAACGACCTGTCCAGGGGACCTGGGCCGGGGACCCGACAGGACCCGGTGACCTGGTTCCGGGGTGCCGACCTGACCCGGTGACCTGGGGCTGTGGTGTCGACCGGACTCGGGGACCTGGTCCGGTGTCCCGTCATGACCCGGCGACCTGGGGTCGGGGTGGTCACCAGACCGTTGTACCCAGGCCGTTGACCCGACATGACCCTGTGACCCGGAGCCTGGGTAAAACTCCAACCCGGGGACCCGGGCATGGGACGTGACATGACCCGACCTGGGTCCGGGGTCCCGACCTGACCCGGTGACCTGGGCCGGGGACCCCACGTGACCCGGGGACCTGGGGCCGGGGATGTCACCCGACACTGGTACCCGGGGCAGCGACCCGATACGACCCGGGGACCTGGGTCCGGGGTCCCGACCTGACCCGGTGACCTGGGGCCAGGGTAACCACTTGACCCGGGGACCCGGGCCGGGGACCCGGTATGACTCCGTCTCCCGGGGCCGGGGTGGTCACCTGACACTGCTACCCGGGACAGCGACCCGACATGACCCGGTGACCCGGGGCCGGGGTAACGACCTGTCCAGGGGACCTGAGCCGGGGACCCGACAGGACCCGGTGACCTGGTTCCGGGGTGCCGACCTGACCCGGTGACCTGGGGCTGTGGTGGCGACCGGACTCGGGGACCTGGTCCGGTGTCCCGTCATGACCCGGGGACCTGGGGTCGGGGTGGTCACCAGACCGTTGTACCCAGGCCGTTGAGCCGACATGACCCTGTGACCCGGGGCCTGGGTAAAAATCCAACCCGGGGACCCGGGCATGGGACATGACATGACCCGACCTGGGTCCGGGGTCCCGACCTAACCCGCTGACCTGGGGCCGGTGTCCCCACGTGACCCGGGGTCCTGGTGCCGGGGTCCCCACGTGACCCGGGGACCCGAGCCGGGGTCCCCACGTGACCCGGTGACCTGAGGCCGGGGTCCCCACGTGACCCGGTGACCTGGGTCCGGGGTCCCCACGTGACCCGGGGTCCTGGGGCCGGGGTCCCCACGTGACCCGGGGACCCGGGCCGGGGACATCACGTGACCCGGTCACCTGGGGCCGGGGTCCCCACGTGACCCGGTCACCTGGGGCCGGGGTCCCCACGTGACCCGGGGTCCTGGTGCCGGTGTCCCCACGTGACCCGGTGACCTGGGGCCGGGGTCCCCACGTGACCCAGTGACCTGGGGCCGGGGTCCCCACGTGACCCGGGGACCCGGGCCGGGGACATCACGTGACCCGGTCACCTGGGGCCGGGGTCCCCACGTGACCCGGTCACCTGGGGCCGGGGTCCCCACGTGACCCGGGGTCCTGGTGCCGGTGTCCCTACGTGACCCGGTCACCTGGGGCCCGGGTCCCCACGTGACCCGGTCACCTGGGGCCGGGGTCCCCAAGTGACCTGGGGACCCAGGCCGGGGTCCCCACGTGACCCAGGGTCCTGGTGCCGGTGTCCCCACGTGACCCGGTGACCTGGGGCCGGGGTCACCACGTGACCCGGGGACCTGGGGCCGTGGTCCCCACGTGACCCGGGGACCCGGGCCAGGGTCCCCACGTGACCCAGGGTCCTGGTGCCGGTGTCCCCACGTGACCCGGTGACCTGGGGCCGGGGTCCCCACGTGACCCAGTGACCTGGGGCCGGGGTCCCCACGTGACCCGGGGACCCGGGCCGGGGACATCACGTGACCCGGTCACCTGGGGCCGGGGTCCCCACGTGACCCGGTCACCTGGAGCCGGGGTCCCCACGTGACCCGGGGTCCTGGTGCCGGTGTCCCTACGTGACCCGGTCACCTGGGGCCCGGGTCCCCACGTGACCCGGTCACCTGGGGCCGGGGTCCCCAAGTGACCTGGGGACCCGGGCCGGGGACCCCACGTGACCCGGGGACCTGGGGCCGGGGATGTCACCCGACACTGGTACCCGGGGCAGCGACCCGATACGACCCGGGGACCTGGGTCCGGGGTCCCGACCTGACCCGGTGACCTGGGGCCAGGGTAACCACCTGACCCGGGGACCCGGGCCGGGGACTCGGTATGACTCCGTCTCCCGGGGCCGGGGTGGTCACCTGACACTGCTACCCGGGACAGCGACCCGACATGACCCGGTGACCCGGGGCCGGGGTAACGACCTGTCCAGGGGACCTGGGCCGGGGACCCGACAGGACCCGGTGACCTGGTTCCGGGGTGCCGACCTGACCCGGTGACCTGGGGCTGTGGTGTCGACCGGACTCGGGGACCTGGTCCGGTGTTCCGTCATGACCCGGCGACCTGGGGTAGGGGTGGTCACCAGACCGTTGTACCCAGGCCGTTGACCCGACATGACCCTGTGACCCGGTGCCTGGGTAAAAATCCAACCCGGGGACCCGGGCATGGGACGTGACATGACCCGACCTGGGTCCGGGGTCCCGACCTGACCCGGTGACCTTGGGCCAGGGTAACCACCTGACCCGGGGACTCGGGCCGGGGACCCGGTATGACTCCGTCTCCCGGGGCCGGGGTGGTCACCTGACACTGGTACCCGGGACAGCGACCCGACATGACCCGGTGACCCGGGGCCGGGGTAACGACCTGTCCAGGGGACCTGGGCCGGGGACCCGACAGGACCCGGTGACCTGGTTCCGGGGTGCCGACCTGACCCGGTGACCTGGGGCTGTGGTGTCGACCGGACTCGGGGACCTGGTCCGGTGTCCCGTCATGACCCGGGGACCTGGGGTCGGGGTGGTCACCAGACCGTTGTACCCAGGCCGTTGACCCGACATGACCCTGTGACCTGGGGCCTGAGTAAAAATCCGACCCGGGGCCTGGGTAAAAATCCAACCCGGGGACCCGGGGCCGGGTTAACGACCTGTCCAGGGGACCCGGGCCGGGGACCCGACAGAACCCGGTGATCCTTCGCTGGTGTCCCGATGCAACCCGGGGACCCGGGCCGGGGACCCCACGTGACCCGGGGACCTGGGGCAGGGGATGTCACCCGACACTGGTACCCGGGGCAGCGACCCGATACGACCCGGGGACCTGGGTCCGGGGTCCCGACCTGACCCGGTGACCTGGGGCCAGGGTAACCACCTGACCCGGGGACCCGGGCCGGGGACCCGGTATGACTCCGTCTCCCGGGGCCGGGGTGGTCACCTGACACTGCTACCCGGGACAGCGACCCGACATGACCCGGTGACCCGGGGCCGGGGTAACGACCTGTCCAGGGGACCTGGGCCGTGGACCCAACAGGACCCGGTGACCTGGTTCCGGGGTGCCGACCTGACCCGGTGACCTGGGGCTGTGGTGTCGACCGGACTCGGGGACCTGGTCCGGTGTCCCGTCATGACCCGGGGACCTGGGGTCGGGGTGGTCACCAGACCGTTGTACCCAGGCCGTTGACCCGACATGACCCTGTGACCCGGAGCCTGGGTAAAACTCCAACCCGGGGACCCGGGCATGGGACGTGACATGACCCGACCTGGGTCCGGCGTCCCGACCTGACCCGCTGACCTGGGGCCGGTGTCCCCACGTGAACATGGCTCCTGGTGCCGGGGTCCCCACGTGACCCGGGGACCCGAGCCGGGGTCCCCACGTGACCCGGTGACCTGAGGCCGGGGTCCCCACGTGACCCGGTGACCTGGGGCCGGGGTCCCCACGTGACCCGGGGTCCTGGTGCCGGGGTCCCCACGTGACCCGGGGACCCGGGCCGGGGACCCCACGTGACCCGGTGACCTGGGGCCGGGGTCCCCACGTGACCCGGGGACCCGGGCCGGGGACATCACGTGACCCGGTCACCTGGGGCCGGGGTCCCCACGTGACCCGGGGTCCTGGTGCCGGGGTCCCCACGTGACCCGGTGACCCGAGGCCGGGGTCCCCACGTGACCCGGTGACCTGGGGCCGGGGTCCCCACGTGACCCGGGGTCCTGGTGCCGGGGTCCCCACGTGACCCGGGGACCCGAGCCGGGGTCCCCACGTGACCCGGTGACCTGAGGCCGGGGTCCCCACGTGACCCGGTGACCTGGGTCCGGGGTCCCCACGTGACCCGGGGTCCTGGGGCCGGGGTCCCCACGTGACCCGGGGACCCGGGCCGGGGACATCACGTGACCCGGTCACCTGGGGCCGGGGTCCCCACGTGACCCGGTCACCTGGGGCCGGGGTCCCCACGTGACCCGGGGTCCTGGTGCCGGTGTCCCCACGTGACCCGGTGACCTGGGGCCGGGGTCCCCACGTGACCCAGTGACCTGGGGCCGGGGTCCCCACGTGACCCGGGGACCCGGGCCGGGGACATCACGTGACCCGGTCACCTGGGGCCGGGGTCCCCACGTGACCCGGTCACCTGGGGCCGGGGTCCCCACGTGACCCGGGGTCCTGGTGCCGGTGTCCCTACGTGACCCGGTCACCTGGGGCCCGGGTCCCCACGTGACCCGGTCACCTGGGGCCGGGGTCCCCAAGTGACCTGGGGACCCAGGCCGGGGTCCCCACGTGACCCAGGGTCCTGGTGCCGGTGTCCCCACGTGACCCGGTGACCTGGGGCCGGGGTCACCACGTGACCCGGGGACCTGGGGCCGTGGTCCCCACGTGACCCGGGGACCCGGGCCAGGGTCCCCACGTGACCCAGGGTCCTGGTGCCGGTGTCCCCACGTGACCCGGTGACCTGGGGCCGGGGTCCCCACGTGACCCAGTGACCTGGGGCCGGGGTCCCCACGTGACCCGGGGACCCGGGCCGGGGACATCACGTGACCCGGTCACCTGGGGCCGGGGTCCCCACGTGACCCGGTCACCTGGAGCCGGGGTCCCCACGTGACCCGGGGTCCTGGTGCCGGTGTCCCTACGTGACCCGGTCACCTGGGGCCCGGGTCCCCACGTGACCCGGTCACCTGGGGCCGGGGTCCCCAAGTGACCTGGGGACCCGGGCCGGGGACCCCACGTGACCCGGGGACCTGGGGCCGGGGATGTCACCCGACACTGGTACCCGGGGCAGCGACCCGATACGACCCGGGGACCTGGGTCCGGGGTCCCGACCTGACCCGGTGACCTGGGGCCAGGGTAACCACCTGACCCGGGGACCCGGGCCGGGGACTCGGTATGACTCCGTCTCCCGGGGCCGGGGTGGTCACCTGACACTGCTACCCGGGACAGCGACCCGACATGACCCGGTGACCCGGGGCCGGGGTAACGACCTGTCCAGGGGACCTGGGCCGGGGACCCGACAGGACCCGGTGACCTGGTTCCGGGGTGCCGACCTGACCCGGTGACCTGGGGCTGTGGTGTCGACCGGACTCGGGGACCTGGTCCGGTGTTCCGTCATGACCCGGCGACCTGGGGTAGGGGTGGTCACCAGACCGTTGTACCCAGGCCGTTGACCCGACATGACCCTGTGACCCGGTGCCTGGGTAAAAATCCAACCCGGGGACCCGGGCATGGGACGTGACATGACCCGACCTGGGTCCGGGGTCCCGACCTGACCCGGTGACCTTGGGCCAGGGTAACCACCTGACCCGGGGACTCGGGCCGGGGACCCGGTATGACTCCGTCTCCCGGGGCCGGGGTGGTCACCTGACACTGGTACCCGGGACAGCGACCCGACATGACCCGGTGACCCGGGGCCGGGGTAACGACCTGTCCAGGGGACCTGGGCCGGGGACCCGACAGGACCCGGTGACCTGGTTCCGGGGTGCCGACCTGACCCGGTGACCTGGGGCTGTGGTGTCGACCGGACTCGGGGACCTGGTCCGGTGTCCCGTCATGACCCGGGGACCTGGGGTCGGGGTGGTCACCAGACCGTTGTACCCAGGCCGTTGACCCGACATGACCCTGTGACCTGGGGCCTGAGTAAAAATCCGACCCGGGGCCTGGGTAAAAATCCAACCCGGGGACCCGGGGCCGGGTTAACGACCTGTCCAGGGGACCCGGGCCGGGGACCCGACAGAACCCGGTGATCCTTCGCTGGTGTCCCGATGCAACCCGGGGACCCGGGCCGGGGACCCCACGTGACCCGGGGACCTGGGGCAGGGGATGTCACCCGACACTGGTACCCGGGGCAGCGACCCGATACGACCCGGGGACCTGGGTCCGGGGTCCCGACCTGACCCGGTGACCTGGGGCCAGGGTAACCACCTGACCCGGGGACCCGGGCCGGGGACCCGGTATGACTCCGTCTCCCGGGGCCGGGGTGGTCACCTGACACTGCTACCCGGGACAGCGACCCGACATGACCCGGTGACCCGGGCCGGGGTAACGACCTGTCCAGGGGACCTGGGCCGTGGACCCAACAGGACCCGGTGACCTGGTTCCGGGGTGCCGACCTGACCCGGTGACCTGGGGCTGTGGTGTCGACCGGACTCGGGGACCTGGTCCGGTGTCCCGTCATGACCCGGGGACCTGGGGTCGGGGTGGTCACCAGACCGTTGTACCCAGGCCGTTGACCCGACATGACCCTGTGACCCGGAGCCTGGGTAAAACTCCAACCCGGGGACCCGGGCATGGGACGTGACATGACCCGACCTGGGTCCGGCGTCCCGACCTGACCCGCTGACCTGGGGCCGGTGTCCCCACGTGAACATGGCTCCTGGTGCCGGGGTCCCCACGTGACCCGGGGACCCGAGCCGGGGTCCCCACGTGACCCGGTGACCTGAGGCCGGGGTCCCCACGTGACCCGGTGACCTGGGGCCGGGGTCCCCACGTGACCCGGGGTCCTGGTGCCGGGGTCCCCACGTGACCCGGGGACCCGGGCCGGGGACCCCACGTGACCCGGTGACCTGGGGCCGGGGTCCCCACGTGACCCGGGGACCCGGGCCGGGGACATCACGTGACCCGGTCACCTGGGGCCGGGGTCCCCACGTGACCCGGGGTCCTGGTGCCGGGGTCCCCACGTGACCCGGTGACCCGAGGCCGGGGTCCCCACGTGACCCGGTGACCTGGGGCCGGGGTCCCCACGTGACCCGGGGTCCTGGTGCCTGGGTTCCCACGTGACCCGGGGACCCGGGCCGGGGACATAACGTGACCCGGTCACCTGGGGCCGGGGTCCCCACGTGACCCGGGGTCCTGGTGCCGGGGTCCCCACGTGACCCGGGGACCCGGGCCGGGGTCCCCATGTGACCCAGGGTCCTGGTGCCGGTGTCCCCACGTGACCCGGTGACCTGGGGCCGGGGTCCCCACGTGACCCGGGGACCTGGGGCCGTGGTCCCCACGTGACCCGGGGACCCGGGCCGGGGTCCCCACGTGACCCGGTGACCTGGGGCCGGGGTCCCCACGTGACCCGGTGACCTGGGGCCGGGGTCCCCACGTGACCCGGGGACCCGGGCCGGGGATATCACGTGACCCGGTCACCTGGGGCCGGGGTCCCCACGTGACCCGGTCACCTGGGGCCGGGGTCCCCACGTGACCCGGGGTCCTGGTGCCGGTGTCCCTACGTGACCCGGTCACCTGGGGCCCGGGTCCCCACGTGACCCGGTCACCTGGGGCCGGGGTCCCCACGTGACCTGGGGACCCGGGCCGGGGACCCCACGTGACCCGGGGACCTGGGGCCGGGGATGTCACCCGACACTGGTACCCGGGGCAGCGACCCGATACGACCCGGGGACCTGGGTCCGGGGTCCCGACCTGACCCGGTGACCTGGGGCCAGGGTAACCACCTGACCCGGGGACCCGGGCCGGGGACTCGGTATGACTCCGTCTCCCGGGGCCGGGGTGGTCACCTGACACTGCTACCCGGGACAGCGACCCGACATGACCCGGTGACCCGGGGCCGGGGTAACGACCTGTCCAGGGGACCTGGGCCGGGGACCCGACAGGACCCGGTGACCTGGTTCCGGGGTGCCGACCTGACCCGGTGACCTGGGGCTGTGGTGTCGACCGGACTCGGGGACCTGGTCCGGTGTCCCGTCATGACCCGGCGACCTGGGGTAGGGGTGGTCACCAGACCGTTGTACCCAGGCCGTTGACCCGACATGACCCTGTGACCCGGGGCCTGAGTAAAAATCCGACCCGGGGCCTGGGTAAAAATCCAACCCGGGGACCCGGGGCCGGGTTAACGACCTGTCCAGGGGACCCGGGCCGGGGACCCGACAGGACCCGGTGATCCTTCGCTGGTGTCCCGATGCAACCCGGGGACCCGGGCCGGGGACCCCACGTGACCCGGGGACCTGGGGCAGGGGATGTCACCCGACACTGGTACCCGGGGCAGCGACCCGATACGACCCGGGGACCTGGGTCCGGGGTCCCGACCTGACCCGGTGACCTGGGGCCAGGGTAACCACCTGACCCGGGGACCCGGGCCGGGGACCCGGTATGACTCCGTCTCCCGGGGCCGGGGTGGTCACCTGACACTGCTACCCGGGACAGCGACCCGACATGACCGGTGACCCGGGGCCGGGGTAACGACCTGTCCAGGGGACGTGGGCCGGGACCCGACAGGACCCGGTGACCTGGTTCCGGGGTGCCGACCTGACCCGGTGACCTGGGGCTGTGGTGTCGACCGGACTCGGGGACCTGGTCCGGTGTCCCGTCATGACCCGGGGACCTGGGGTCGGGGTGGTCACCAGACCGTTGTACCCAGGCCCCGTTGAGCCGACATGACCCTGTGACCCGGAGCCTGGGTAAAACTCCAACCCGGGGACCCGGGCATGGGACGTGACATGACCCGACCTGGGTCCGGGGTCCCGACCTGACCCGGTGACCTGGGCCGGGGACCCCACGTGACCCGGGGACCTTGGGCCAGGGATGTCACCCGACACTGGTACCCGGGGCAGCGACCCGATACGACCCGGGGACCTGGGTCCGGGGTCCCGACCTGACCCGGTGACCTGGGGCCGGTGTCCCCACGTGACCCGGGGTCCTGGTGCCGGGGTCCCCACGTGACCCGGGGACCCGAGCCGGGGTCCCCACGTGACCCGGTGACCTGAGGCCGGGGTCCCCACGTGACCCGGTGACCTGGGGCCGGGGTCCCCACGTGACCCGGGGTCCTGGTGCCGGGGTCCCCACGTGACCCGGGGACCCGGGCCGGGGACCCCACGTGACCCGGTGACCTGGGGCCGGGGTCCCCACGTGACCCGGGGACCCGGGCCGGGGGACATCACGTGACCCGGTCACCTGGGGCCGGGGTCCCCACGTGACCCGGTCACCTGGGGCCGGGGTCCCCACGTGACCCGGGGTCCTGGTGCCGGGGTCCCCACGTGACCCGGTGACCTGAGGCCGGGGTCCCCACGTGACCCGGTGACCTGGGGCCGGGGTCCCCACGTGACCCGGGGTCCTGGTGCCTGGGTTCCCACGTGACACGGGGACCCGGGCCGGGGTCCCCACGTGACCCGGGGTCCTGGTGCCGGTGTCCCCACGTGACCCGGGGACCCGGGCCGGGGACCCCACGTGACCCGGTGACCTGGGGCCGGGGTCCCCACATGACCCGGGGACCCGGGCCGGGGACATCACGTGACCCGGTGACCTGGGGCCGGGGTCCCCACGTGACCCGGAGTCCTGGTGCCGGTGTTCCCACGTGACCCTGGGACCCGGGCCGGGGACCCCACGTGACCCGGGGACCTGGAGCAGGGGATGTCACCAGACACTGGTACCCAGGGCAGCGACCCGATACGACCCGGGGACCTGGGTCCGGGGTCCCGACCTGACCCGGTGACCTGGGGCCAGGGTAACCACCTGACCCGGGGACCCGGGCCGGGGACCCGGTATGACTCCGTCTCCCGGGGCCGGGGTGGTCACCTGACACTGCTACCCGGGACAGCGACCCGACATGACCCGGTGACCCGGGGCCGGGGTAACGACCTGTCCAGGGGACCTGGGCCGGGGACCCGACAGGACCCGGTGACCTGGTTCCGGGGTGCCGACCTGACCCGGTGACCTGGGGCTGTGGTGTCGACCGGACTCGGGGACCTGGTCCGGTGTCCCGTCATGACCCGGCGACCTGGGGTCGGGGTGGTCACCAGACCGTTGTACCCAGGCCGTTGACCCGACATGACCCTGTGACCCGGAGCCTGGGTAAAACTCCAACCCGGGGACCCGGGCATGGGACGTGACATGACCCGACCTGGGTCCGGGGTCCCGACCTGACCCGGTGACCTGGGCCGGGGACCCCACGTGACCCGGGGACCTGGGGCCGGGGATGTCACCCGACACTGGTACCCGGGGCAGCGACCCGATACGACCCGGGGACCTGGGTCCGGGGTCCCGACCTGACCCGGTGACCTGGGGCCAGGGTAACCACTTGACCCGGGGACCCGGGCCGGGGACCCGGTATGACTCCGTCTCCCGGGGCCGGGGTGGTCACCTGACACTGCTACCCGGGACAGCGACCCGACATGACCCGGTGACCCGGGGCCGGGGTAACGACCTGTCCAGGGGACCTGAGCCGGGGACCCGACAGGACCCGGTGACCTGGTTCCGGGGTGCCGACCTGACCCGGTGACCTGGGGCTGTGGTGGCGACCGGACTCGGGGACCTGGTCCGGTGTCCCGTCATGACCCGGGGACCTGGGGTCGGGGTGGTCACCAGACCGTTGTACCCAGGCCGTTGAGCCGACATGACCCTGTGACCCGGGGCCTGGGTAAAAATCCAACCCGGGGACCCGGGCATGGGACATGACATGACCCGACCTGGGTCCGGGGTCCCGACCTGACCCGCTGACCTGGGGCCGGTGTCCCCACGTGACCCGGGGTCCTGGTGCCGGGGTCCCCACGTGACCCGGGGACCCGAGCCGGGGTCCCCACGTGACCCGGTGACCTGAGGCCGGGGTCCCCACGTGACCCGGTGACCTGGGTCCGGGGTCCCCACGTGACCCGGGGTCCTGGGGCCGGGGTCCCCACGTGACCCGGGGACCCGGGCCGGGGACATCACGTGACCCGGTCACCTGGGGCCGGGGTCCCCACGTGACCCGGTCACCTGGGGCCGGGGTCCCCACGTGACCCGGGGTCCTGGTGCCGGTGTCCCCACGTGACCCGGTGACCTGAGGCCGGGGTCCCCACGTGACCCGGTGACCTGGGGCCGGGGTCCCCACGTGACCCGGTGACCTAGGGCCGGGGTCCCCACGTGACCCGGGGACCCGGGCCGGGGTCCCCACGTGACCCAGGGTCCTGGTGCCGGTGTCCCCACGTGACCCGGTGACCTGGGGCCGGGGTCCCCATGTGACCCGGTGACCTGGGGCCGGGGTCCCCACGTGACCCGGGGACCCGGGCCGGGGACATCACGTGACCCGGTCACCTGGGGCCGGGGTCCCCACGTGACCCGGTCACCTGGAGCCGGGGTCCCCACGTGACCCGGGGTCCTGGTGCCGGTGTCCCCACGTGACCCGGTCACCCGCGGCCCGGGTCCCCACGTGACCCGGTCACCTGGGGCCGGGGTCCCCACGTGACCTGGGGACCCGGGCCGGGGACCCCACGTGACCCGGGGACCTGGGGCCGGGGATGTCACCCGACACTGGTACCCGGGGCAGCGACCCGATACGACCCGGGGACCTGGGTCCGGGGTCCCGACCTGACCCGGTGACCTGGGGCCAGGGTAACCACCTGACCCGGGGACCCGGGCCGGGGACTCGGTATGACTCCGTCTCCCGGGGCCGGGGTGGTCACCTGACACTGGTACCTGGGACAGCGACCCGACATGACCCGGTGACCCGGGGCCGGGGTAACGACCTGTCCAGGGGACCTGGGCCGGGGACCCGACAGGACCCGGTGACCTGGTTCCGGGGTGCCGACCTGACCCGGTGACCTGGGGCTGTGGTGTCGACCGGACTCGGGGACCTGGTCCGGTGTCCCGTCATGACCCGGGGACCTGGGGTCGGGGTGGTCACCAGACCGTTGTACCCAGGCCGTTGACCCGACATGACCCTGTGACCCGGGGCCTGGGTAAAAATCCAACCCGGGGACCCGGGCATGGGACATGACATGACCCGACCTGGGTCCGGGGTCCCGACCTGACCCGCTGACCTGGGGCCGGTGTCCCCACGTGACCCGGGGTCCTGGTGCCGGGGTCCCCACGTGACCCGGGGACCCGAGCCGGGGTCCCCACGTGACCCGGTGACCTGAGGCCGGGGTCCCCACGTGACCCGGTGACCTGGGGCCGGGGTCCCCACGTGACCCGGGGTCCTGGTGCCGGGGTCCCCACGTGACCCGGGGACCCGGGCCGGGGACCCCACGTGACCCGGTGACCTGGGGCCGGGGTCCCCACGTGACCCGGGGACCCGGGCCGGAGACATCACGTGACCCGGTCACCTGGGGCCGGGGTCCCCACGTGACCCGGGGTCCTGGTGCCGGGGACCCCACGTGACCCGGGGACCCGGGCCGGGGTCCCCACGTGACCCGGGGTCCTGGTGCCGGTGTCCCCACGTGACCCGGTCACCTGGGGCCGGGTTCCCCACGTGACCCGGGGTCCTGGTGCCGGGGTCCCCACGTGACCCGCTGACTTGGGGCCGGGGTCCCCACTTGACCCGGGGTCCTGGTGCCGGGGTCCCCACGTGACCCGGGGACCCGGGCCGGGGTCCCCACGTGACCCGGTGACCTGAGGCCGGGGTCCCCACGTGACCCGGTGACCTGGGGCCGGGGTCCCCACGTGACCCGGTGACCTGAGGCCGGGGTCCCCACGTGACCCGGTGACCTGGGGCCAGGGTCCCCACGTGACCCGGGGTCCTGGTGCCGGGGTCCCCAATTGACCCGGGGACCCGGGCCGGGGACCCCACGTGACCCGGTGACCTGGGGCCGGGGTCCCCACGTGACCCGGGGACCCGGGCCGGGGACATCACGTGACCCGGTCACCTGGGGCCGGGGTCCCCACGTGACCCGGTGACCTGGGGCCGGGGTCCCCACGTGACCCGGGGACTCGGGCCGGGGTCCCCATGTGACCCAGGGTCCTGGTGCCGGTGTCCCCACGTGACCCGGTGACCTGGGGCCGGGGTCCCCACGTGACCCGGGGACCCGGGCCGGGGTCCCCACGTGACCCAGGGTCCTGGTGCCGGTGTCCCCACGTGACCCGGTGACCTGGGGCCGGGGTCCCCACGTGACCCGGTGACCTGGGGCCGGGGTCCCCACGTGACCTGGGGACCCGGGCCGGGGACCCCACGTGACCCGGGGACCTGGAGCAGGGGATGTCACCCGACACTGGTACCCGGGGCAGCGACCCGATACGACCCGGGGACCTGGGTCCGGGGTCCCGACCTGACCCGGTGACCTGGGGCCAGGGTAACCACCTGACCCGGGGACCCGGGCCGGGGACTCGGTATGACTCCGTCTCCCGGGGCCGGGGTGGTCACCTGACACTGCTACCCGGGACAGCGACCCGACATGACCCGGTGACCCGGGGCCGGGGTAACGACCTGTCCAGGGGACCTGGGCCGGGGACCCGACAGGACCCGGTGACCTGGTTCCGGGGTGCCGACCTGACCCGGTGACCTGGGGCTGTGGTGTCGACCGGACTCGGGGACCTGGTCCGGTGTCCCGTCATGACCCGGTGACCTGGGGTCGGGGTGGTCACCAGACCGTTGTACCCAGGCCGTTGACCCGACATGACCCTGTGACCCGGGGCCTGGGTAAAAATCCGACCCGGGGCCTGGGTAAAAATCCAACCCGGGGACCCGGGGCCGGGTTAACGACCTGTCCAGGGGACC
Organism: Somateria mollissima; assembly: GCA_951411735.1. Lineage (NCBI taxonomy): Eukaryota > Metazoa > Chordata > Aves > Anseriformes > Anatidae > Somateria > Somateria mollissima. The sequence continues at coordinate 166,163 of CATOCB010000066.1, forward strand.
CGGGCCGGGGACCCGACAGGACCCGGTGATCCTTCGCTGGTGTCCCGATGCAACCCGGGGACCCGGGCCGGTGTCCCCACGTGACTCGGGGTCCTGGTGCCGGGGTCCCCACGTGACCCGGGGACCCGAGCCGGGGTCCCCACGTGACCCGGTGACCTGAGGCCGGGGTCCCCACGTGACCCGGTGACCTGGGGCCGGGGTCCCCACGTGACCCGGGGTCCTGGTGCCGGGGTCCCCACGTGACCCGGGGACCCGGGCCGGGGACCCCACGTGACCCGGTGACCTGGGGCCGGGGTCCCCACGTGACCCGGGGACCTGGGCCGGGGACATCACGTGACCCGGTCACCTGGGGCCGGGGTCCCCACGTGACCCGGTCACCTGGGGCCGGGGTCCCCACGTGACCCGGGGTCCTGGTGCCGGGGTCCCCACGTGACCCGGTGACCTGAGGCCGGGGTCCCCACGTGACCCGGTGACCTGGGGCCGGGGTCCCCACGTGACCCGGGGTCCTGGTGCCTGGGTTCCCACGTGACCCGGGGTCCTGGTGCCTGGGTCCCCACGTGACCCGGGGACCCAGGCCGGGGACCCCACGTGAGCCGGTGACCTGGGGCCGGGGTCCCCACGTGACCCGGGGACCCGGGCCGGGGACATTACGTGACCCGGTCACCTGGTGCCGGGGTCCCCACGTGACCCGGGGTCCTGGTGCCTGTGTCCCCACGTGACCCGGGGACCCGGGCCGGGGACCCCACGTGACCCGGTGACCTGGGGCCGGGGTCCCCACGTGACCCGGGGACCCGGGCCGGGGACATCACGTGACCCGGTCACCTGGGGCCGGGGTCCCCACGTGACCCGGGGTCCTGGTGCCTGGGTTCCCACGTGACCCGGGGACCCGGGCCGGGGTCCCCACGTGACCCGGGGTCCTGGTGCCGGTGTCCCCACGTGACCCGGGGACCCGGGCCGGGGACCCCACGTGACCCGGTGACCTGGGGCCGGGATCCCCACGTGACCCGGGGATTCGGGCCGGGGACATCACGTGACCCGGTGACCTGGGGCCGGGGTCCCCACGTGACCCGGAGTCCTGGTGCCGGTGTTCCCACGTGACCCGGGGACCCGGGCCGGGGACCCCACGTGACCCGGGGACCTGGAGCAGGGGATGTCACCAGACACTGGTACCCGGGGCAGCGACCCGATACGACCCGGGGACCTGGGTCCGGGGTCCCGACCTGACCCGGTGACCTGGGGCCAGGGTAACCACCTGACCCGGGGACCCGGGCCGGGGACCCGGTATGACTCCGTCTCCCGGGGCCGGGGTGGTCACCTGACACTGCTACCCGGGACAGCGACCCGACATGACCCGGTGACCCGGGGCCGGGGTAACGACCTGTCCAGGGGACCTGGGCCGGGGACCCGACAGGACCCGGTGACCTGGTTCCGGGGTGCCGACCTGACCCGGTGACCTGGGGCTGTGGTGTCGACCGGACTCGGGGACCTGGTCCGGTGTCCCGTCATGACCCGGCGACCTGGGGTCGGGGTGGTCACCAGACCGTTGTACCCAGGCCGTTGACCCGACATGACCCTGTGACCCGGAGCCTGGGTAAAACTCCAACCCGGGGACCCGGGCATGGGACGTGACATGACCCGACCTGGGTCCGGGGTCCCGACCTGACCCGGTGACCTGGGCCGGGGACACCACGTGACCCGGGGTCCTGGTGCCGGGGTCCCCACATGACCCGGGGACCCGAGCCGGGGTCCCCACGTGACCCGGTGACCTGAGGCCGGGGTCCCCACGTGACCCGGTGACCTGGGGCCGGGGTCCCCACGTGACCCGGGGTCCTGGGGCCGGGGTCCCCACGTGACCCGGGGACCCGGGCCGGGGACATCACGTGACCCGGTCACCTGGGGCCGGGGTCCCCACGTGACCCGGTCACCTGGGGCCGGGGTCCCCACGTGACCCGGGGTCCTGGTGCCGGTGTCCCCACGTGACCCGGTGACCTGAGGCCGGGGTCCCCACGTGACCCGGTGACCTGGGGCCGGGGTCCCCACGTGACCCGGTGACCTAGGGCCGGGGTCCCCACGTGACCCGGGGACCCGGGCCGGGGTCCCCACGTGACCCAGGGTCCTGGTGCCGGTGTCCCCACGTGACCCGGTGACCTGGGGCCGGGGTCCCCATGTGACCCGGTGACCTGGGGCCGGGGTCCCCACGTGACCCGGGGACCCGGGCCGGGGACATCACGTGACCCGGTCACCTGGGGCCGGGGTCCCCACGTGACCCGGTCACCTGGAGCCGGGGTCCCCACGTGACCCGGGGTCCTGGTGCCGGTGTCCCCACGTGACCCGGTCACCCGCGGCCCGGGTCCCCACGTGACCCGGTCACCTGGGGCCGGGGTCCCCACGTGACCTGGGGACCCGGGCCGGGGACCCCACGTGACCCGGGGACCTGGGGCCGGGGATGTCACCCGACACTGGTACCCGGGGCAGCGACCCGATACGACCCGGGGACCTGGGTCCGGGGTCCCGACCTGACCCGGTGACCTGGGGCCAGGGTAACCACCTGACCCGGGGACCCGGGCCGGGGACTCGGTATGACTCCGTCTCCCGGGGCCGGGGTGGTCACCTGACACTGCTACCCGGGACAGCGACCCGACATGACCCGGTGACCCGGGGCCGGGGTAACGACCTGTCCAGGGGACCTGGGCCGGGGACCCGACAGGACCCGGTGACCTGGTTCCGGGGTGCCGACCTGACCCGGTGACCTGGGGCTGTGGTGTCGACCGGACTCGGGGACCTGGTCCGGTGTCCCGTCATGACCCGGGGACCTGGGGTCGGGGTGGTCACCAGACCGTTGTACCCAGGCCGTTGACCCGACATGACCCTGTGACCCGGGGCCTGGGTAAAAATCCAACCCGGGGACCCGGGCATGGGACATGACATGACCCGACCTGGGTCCGGGGTCCCGACCTGACCCGCTGACCTGGGGCCGGTGTCCCCACGTGACCCGGGGTCCTGGTGCCGGGGTCCCCACGTGACCCGGGGACCCGAGCCGGGGTCCCCACGTGACCCGGTGACCTGAGGCCGGGGTCCCCACGTGACCCGGTGACCTGGGGCCGGGGTCCCCACGTGACCCGGGGTCCTGGTGCCGGGGTCCCCACGTGACCCGGGGACCCGGGCCGGGGACCCCACGTGACCCGGTGACCTGGGGCCGGGGTCCCCACGTGACCCGGGGACCCGGGCCGGAGACATCACGTGACCCGGTCACCTGGGGCCGGGGTCCCCACGTGACCCGGGGTCCTGGTGCCGGGGACCCCACGTGACCCGGGGACCCGGGCCGGGGTCCCCACGTGACCCGGGGTCCTGGTGCCGGTGTCCCCACGTGACCCGGTCACCTGGGGCCGGGGTCCCCACGTGACCCGGGGTCCTGGTGCCGGGGTCCCCACGTGACCCGCTGACTTGGGGCCGGGGTCCCCACTTGACCCGGGGTCCTGGTGCCGGGGTCCCCACGTGACCCGGGGACCCGGGCCGGGGTCCCCACGTGACCCGGTGACCTGAGGCCGGGGTCCCCACGTGACCCGGTGACCTGGGGCCGGGGTCCCCACGTGACCCGGTGACCTGAGGCCGGGGTCCCCACGTGACCCGGTGACCTGGGGCCAGGGTCCCCACGTGACCCGGGGTCCTGGTGCCGGGGTCCCCAATTGACCCGGGGACCCGGGCCGGGGACCCCACGTGACCCGGTGACCTGGGGCCGGGGTCCCCACGTGACCCGGGGACCCGGGCCGGGGACATCACGTGACCCGGTCACCTGGGGCCGGGGTCCCCACGTGACCCGGTGACCTGGGGCCGGGGTCCCCACGTGACCCGGGGACTCGGGCCGGGGTCCCCATGTGACCCAGGGTCCTGGTGCCGGTGTCCCCACGTGACCCGGTGACCTGGGGCCGGGGTCCCCACGTGACCCGGGGACCCGGGCCGGGGTCCCCACGTGACCCAGGGTCCTGGTGCCGGTGTCCCCACGTGACCCGGTGACCTGGGGCCGGGGTCCCCACGTGACCCGGTGACCTGGGGCCGGGGTCCCCACGTGACCTGGGGACCCGGGCCGGGGACCCCACGTGACCCGGGGACCTGGGGCCGGGGATGTCACCCGACACTGGTACCCGGGGCAGCGACCCGATACGACCCGGGGACCTGGGTCCGGGGTCCCGACCTGACCCGGTGACCTGGGGCCAGGGTAACCACCTGACCCGGGGACCCGGGCCGGGGACTCGGTATGACTCCGTCTCCCGGGGCCGGGGTGGTCACCTGACACTGCTACCCGGGACAGCGACCCGACATGACCCGGTGACCCGGGGCCGGGGTAACGACCTGTCCAGGGGACCTGGGCCGGGGACCCGACAGGACCCGGTGACCTGGTTCCGGGGTGCCGACCTGACCCGGTGACCTGGGGCTGTGGTGTCGACCGGACTCGGGGACCTGGTCCGGTGTCCCGTCATGACCCGGTGACCTGGGGTCGGGGTGGTCACCAGACCGTTGTACCCAGGCCGTTGACCCGACATGACCCTGTGACCCGGGGCCTGGGTAAAAATCCGACCCGGGGCCTGGGTAAAAATCCAACCCGGGGACCCGGGGCCGGGTTAACGACCTGTCCAGGGGACCCGGGCCGGGGACCCGACAGGACCCGGTGATCCTTCGCTGGTGTCCCGATGCAACCCGGGGACCCGGGCCGGTGTCCCCACGTGACTCGGGGTCCTGGTGCCGGGGTCCCCACGTGACCCGGGGACCCGAGCCGGGGTCCCCACGTGACCCGGTGACCTGAGGCCGGGGTCCCCACGTGACCCGGTGACCTGGGGCCGGGGTCCCCACGTGACCCGGGGTCCTGGTGCCGGGGTCCCCACGTGACCCGGGGACCCGGGCCGGGGACCCCACGTGACCCGGTGACCTGGGGCCGGGGTCCCCACGTGACCCGGGGACCCGGGCCGGGGACATCACGTGACCCGGTCACCTGGGGCCGGGGTCCCCACGTGACCCGGTCACCTGGGGCCGGGGTCCCCACGTGACCCGGGGTCCTGGTGCCGGGGTCCCCACGTGACCCGGTGACCTGAGGCCGGGGTCCCCACGTGACCCGGTGACCTGGGGCCGGGGTCCCCACGTGACCCGGGGTCCTGGTGCCTGGGTTCCCATGTGACCCGGGGACCCGGGCCGGGGTCCCCACGTGACCCGGGGTCCTGGTGCCGGTGTCCCCACGTGACCCGGGGACCCAGGCCGGGGACCCCACGTGAGCCGGTGACCTGGGGCCGGGGTCCCCACGTGACCCTGGGACCCGGGCCGGGGACATTACGTGACCCGGTCACCTGGTGCCGGGGTCCCCACGTGACCCGGGGTCCTGGTGCCTGTGTCCCCACGTGACCCGGGGACCCGGGCCGGGGACCCCACGTGACCCGGTGACCTGGGGCCGGGGTCCCCACGTGACCCGGTGACCTGGGGCCGGGGTCCCCACGTGACCCGGTGACCCGGGCCGGGGTCCCCACGTGACCCAGGGTCATGGTGCCGGTGTCCCCAAGTGACCCGGTGACCTGGGGCCGGGGTCCCCACGTGACCCGGTGACCTGGGGCCGGGGTCCCCAAGTGACCCGGGGACCCGGGTCGGGGACCCCACGTGACCCGGTGACCTGGGGCCGGGGTCCCCACGTGACCCGGGGACCCGGGCCTGGGACATCACGTGACCCGGTCACCTGGGGCCGGGGTCCCCACGTGACCCGGTGACCTGGGGCCGGTGTCCCCACGTGACCCGGGGTCCTGGTGCCGGGGTCCCCACGTGACCCGGTGACCTGAGGCTGGGGTCCCCACGTGACCCGGTGACCTGGGGCCGGGGTCCCCACGTGACCCGGGGACCCGGGCCGGGGACATAACGTGACCCGGTCACCTGGGGCCGGGGTCCCCACGTGACCCAGGGTCCTGGTGTCGGTGTCCCCACGTGACCCGGTGACCTGGGGCCGGGGTCCCCACGTGACCCGGTGACCTGGGGCCGGGGTCCCCACGTGACCCGGGGACCCGGGCCGGGGTCCCCACGTGACCCAGGGTCCTGGTGCCGGTGTCCCCACGTGACCCGGTGACCTGGGGCCGGGGTCCCCACGTGACCCGGGGACCCGGGCCGGGGACATCACGTGACCCGGTCACCTGGGGCCGGGGTCCCCACGTGACCCGGTCACCTGGGGCCGGGGTCCCCACGTGACCCGGGGTCCTGGTGCCGGTGTCCCTACGTGACCTGGTCACCTGGGGCCCGGGTCCCCACGTGACCCGGTCACCTGGGGCCGGGGTCCCCACGTGACCTGGGGACCCGGGCCGGGGACCCCACGTGACCCGGGGACCTGGGGCCGGGGATGTCACCCGACACTGGTACCCGGGGCAGCGACCCGATACGACCCGGGGACCTGGGTCCGGGGTCCCGACCTGACCCGGTGACCTGGGGCCAGGGTAACCACCTGACCCGGGGACCCGGGCCGGGGACCCGGTATGACTCCGTCTCCCGGGGCCGGGGTGGTCACCTGACACTGCTACCCGGGACAGCGACCCGACATGACCCGGTGACCCGGGGCCGGGGTAACGACCTGTCCAGGGGACCTGGGCCGGGGACCCGACAGGACCCGGGGACCTGGTTCCGGGGTGCCGACCTGACCCGGTGACCTGGGGCTGTGGTGTCGACCGGACTCGGGGACCTGGTCCGGTGTCCCGTCATGACCCGGGGACCTGGGGTAGGGGTGGTCACCAGACCGTTGTACCCAGGCCGTTGACCCGACATGACCCTGTGACCCGGTGCCTGGGTAAAAATCCAACCCGGGGACCCGGGCATGGGACGTGACATGACCCGACCTGGGTCCGGGGTCCCGACCTGACCCGGTGACCTTGGGTCAGGGTAACCACCTGACCCGGGGACTCGGGCCGGGGACCCGGTATGACTCCGTCTCCCGGGGCCGGGGTGGTCACCTGACACTGGTACCCGGGACAGCGACCCGACATGACCCGGTGACCCGGGGCCGGGGTAACGACCTGTCCAGGGGACCTGGGCCGGGGACCCGACATGACCCGGTGACCTGTTTCCGGGATGCCGACCTGACCCGGTGACCTGGGGCTGTGGTGTCGACCGGACTCGGGGACCTGGTCCGGTGTCCCGTCATGACCCGGGGACCTGGGGTCGGAGTGGTCACCAGACCGTTGTACCCAGGCCGTTGACCCGACATGACCCTGTGACCCGGGGCCTGAGTAAAAATCCGACCCGGGGCCTGGGTAAAAATCCAACCCGGGGACCCGGGGCCGGGTTAACGACCTGTCCAGGGGACCCGGGCCGGGGACCCGACAGGACCCGGTGATCCTTCGCTGGTGTCCCGATGCAACCCGGGGACCCGGGCCGGGGACCCCACGTGACCCGGGGACCTGGGGCAGGGGATGTCACCCGACACTGGTACCCGGGGCAGCGACCCGATACGACCCGGGGACCTGGGTCCGGGGTCCCGACCTGACCCGGTGACCTGGGGCCAGGGTAACCACCTGACCCGGGGACCCGGGCCGGGGACCCGCTATGACTCCGTCTCCCGGGGCCGGGGTGGTCACCTGACACTGCTACCCGGGACAGCGACCCGACATGACCCGGTGACCCGGGGCCGGGGTAACGACCTGTCCAGGGGACCTGGGCCGGGGACCCGACAGGACCCGGTGACCTGGTTCCGGGGTGCCGACCTGACCCGGTGACCTGGGGCTGTGGTGTTGACCGGACTCGGGGACCTGGTCCGGTGTCCCGTCATGACCCGGGGACCTGGGGTCGGGGTGGTCACCAGACCGTTGTACCCAGGCCGTTGACCCGACATGACCCTGTGACCCGGGGCCTGGGTAAAAATCCAACCCGGGGACCCAGGCATGGGACATGACATGACCCGACCTGGGTCCGGGGTCCCGACCTGACCCGCTGACCTGGGGCCGGTGTCCCCACGTGACCCGGGGTCGTGGTGCCGGGGACCCCACGTGACCCGGGGACCCGGGCCGGGGTCCCCACGTGACCTGGGGTCCTGGTGCCGGTGTCCCCACGTGACCCGGTGACCTGGGGCCGGGGTCCCCACGTGACCCGGGGTCCTGGTGCCGGGGTCCCCACGTGACCCGCTGACTTGGGGCCGGGGTCCCCACTTGACCCGGGGTCCTGGTGCCGGGGTCCCCACGTGACCCGGGGACCCGGGCCGGGGTCCCCACGTGACCCGGTGACCTGAGGCCGGGGTCCCCACGTGACCCGGTGACCTGGGGCCAGGGTCCCCACGTGACCCGGGGTCCTGGTGCCGGGGTCCCCAAGTGACCCGGGGACCCGGGCCGGGGACCCCACGTGACCCGGTGACCTGGGGCCGGGGTCCCCACATGACCCGGGGACCCGGGCCGGGGACATCACGTGACCCGGTCACCTGGGGCCGGGGTCCCCACGTGACCCGGGGTCCTGGTGCCGGGGTCCCCACGTGACCCGGTGACCTGAGGCCGGGGTCCCCACGTGACCCGGTGACCTGGGGCCGGGGTCCCCACGTGACCCGGGGTCCTGGTGCCGGGGTTCCCACGTGACCCGGTGACCTGGGGCCGGGGTCCCCACGTGACCCGGGGACCCGGGCCGGGGACATCACGTGACCCGGTCACCTGGGGTCGGGGTCCCCACGTGACCCGGTCACCTGGGGCCGGGGCCCCCACGTGACCCGGTGACCTGAGGCCGGGGTCCCAACGTGACCCGGTGACCTGGGGCCGGGGTCCCCACGTGACCCGGTGACCTGGGGCCGGGGTCCCCACGTGACCTGGGGACCCGTGCCGGGGACCCCACGTGACCCGGGGACCTGGGGCCGGGGATGTCACCCGACACTGGTACCCGGGGCAGCGACCCGATACGACCCGGGGACCTGGGTCCGGGGTCCCGACCTGACCCGGTGATCTGGGGCCAGGGTAACCACCTGACCCGGGGACCCGGGCCGGGGACTCGGTATGACTCCGTCTCCCGGGGCCGGGGTGGTCACCTGACACTGCTACCCGGGACAGCGACCCGACATGACCCGGTGACCCGGGGCCGGGGTAACGACCTGTCCAGGGGACCTGGGCCGGGGACCCGACAGGACCCGGTGACCTGGTTCCGGGGTGCCGACCTGACCCGGTGACCTGGGGCTGTGGTGTCGACCGGACTCGGGGACCTGGTCCGGTGTCCCGTCATGACCCGGGGACCTGGGGTCGGGGTGGTCACCAGACCGTTGTACCCAGGCCGTTGACCCGACATGACCCTGTGACCCGGGGCCTGGGTAAAAATCCGACCCGGGGCCTGGGTAAAAATCCAACCCGGGGACCCGGGGCCGGGTTAACGACCTGTCCAGGGGACCCGGGCCGGGGACACGACAGGACCCGGTGATCCTTCGCTGGTGTCCCGATGCAACCCGGGGACCCGGGCCGGGGACCCCACGTGACCCGGGGACCTGGGGCCGGGGATGTCACCCGACACTGGTACCCAGGGCAGCGACCCGATACGACCCGGGGACCTGGGTCCGGGGTCCCGACCTGACCCGGTGACCTGGGGCCAGGGTAACCACCTGACCCGGGGACCCGGGCCGGGGACCCGGTATGACTCCGTCTCCCGGGGCCGGGGTGGTCACCTGACACTGCTACCCGGGACAGCGACCCGACATGACCCGGTGACCCGGGGCCGGGGTAACGACCTGTCCAGGGGACCTGGGCCGGGGACCCGACAGGACCCGGTGACCTGGTTCCGGGGTGCCGACCTGACCCGGTGACCTGGGGCTGTGGTGTCAACCGGACTCGGGGACCTGGTCCGGTGTCCCGTCATGACCCGGGGACCTGGGGTCGGGGTGGTCACCAGACCGTTGTACCCAGGCCGTTGACCCGACATGACCCTGTGACCCGGGGCCTGGGTAAAAATCCAACCCGGGGACCCGGGCATGGGACATGACATGACCCGACCTGGGTCCGGCGTCCCGACCTGACCCGCTGACCTGGGGCCGGTGTCCCCACGTGACCCGGGGTCCTGGTGCCGGGGTCCCCACGTGACCCGGGGACCCGAGCCGGGGTCCCCACGTGACCCGGTGACCTGAGGCCGGGGTCCCCACGTGACCCGGTGACCTGGGGCCGGGGTCCCCACGTGACCCGGGGTCCTGGTGCCGGGGTCCCCACGTGACCCGGGGACCCGGGCCGGGGACCCCACGTGACCCGGTGACCTGGGGCCGGGGTCCCCACGTGACCCGGGGACCCGGGCCGGGGACATCACGTGACCCGGTCACCTGGGGCCGGGGTCCCCACGTGACCCGGTCACCTGGGGCCGGGGTCACCACGTGACCCGGGGTCCTGGTGCCTGGGTTCCCACGTGACCCGGGGACCCGGGCCGGGGTCCCCACGTGACCCGGGGTCCTGGTGCCGGTGTCCCAACGTGACCCGGGGACCCGGGCCGGGGTCCCCACGTGACCCGGTGACCTGGGGCCGGGGTCCCCACGTGACCCGGGGACCCGGGCCGGGGACATTACGTGATCCGGTCAAATGGTGCCGGGGTCCCCACGTGACCCGGAGTCCTGGTGCCGCTGTCCCCACGTGACCCGGGGACCCGGGCCGGGGACCCCACGTGACCCGGTGACCTGGGGCCGGGGTCCCCACGTGACCCGGGGACCCGGGCCAGGGACATCACGTGACCCGGTCACCTGGGGCCGGGGTCCCCACGTGACCCGGGGTCCTGGTGCCGGGTTACCGACGTGACCCGGGGACCCGGGCCGGGGTCCCCACGTGACCCAGGGTCCTGGTGCCGGTGTCCCAACGTGACCCGGTGACCTGGGGCCGGGGTCCCCACGTGACCCGGTGACCTGGGGCCGGGGTCCCCACGTGACCCGGGGACCCGGGCCGGGGTCCCCACGTGACCCAGGGTCCTGGTGCAGGTGTCCCCACGTGACCCGGTGACCTGGGGCCGGGGTCCCCACGTGACCCGGTGACCTGGGGCCGGGGTCCCCACGTGACCCGGGGACCCGGGCCGGGGACATCACGTGACCCGGTCACCTGGGGCCGGGGTCCCCACGTGACCCGGTCACCTGGGGCCGGGGTCCCCACGTGACCCGGGGTCCTGGTGCCGGTGTCCCCACGTGACCCGGTCACCTGGGGCCCGGGTCCCCACGTGACCCGGTCACCTGGAGCCGGGGTCCCCACGTGACCTGGGGACCCGGGCCGGGGACCCCACGTGACCCGGGGACCTGGGGTAAGGGATGTCACCCGACACTGGTACCCGGGGCAGCGACCCGATACGACCCGGGGACCTGGGTCCGGGGTCCCGACCTGACCCGGTGACCTGGGGCTAGGGTAACCACCTGACCCGGGGACCCGGGCCGGGGACTCGGTATGACTCCGTCTCCCGGGGCCGGGGTGGTCACCTGACACTGCTACCCGGGACAGCGACCCGACATGACCCGGTGACCCGGGGCCGGGGTAACGACCTGTCCAGGGGACCTGGGCCGGGGACCCGACAGGACCCGGTGACCTGGTTCCGGGGTGCCGACCTGACCCGGTGACCTGGGGCTGTGGTGTCGACCGGACTCGGGGACCTGGTCCGGTGTCCCGTCATGACCTGGGGACCTGGGGTCGGGGTGGTCACCAGACCGTTGTACCCAGGCCGTTGACCCGACATGGCCCTGTGACCCGGGGCCTGAGTAAAAATCCGACCCGGGGCCTGGGTAAAAATCCAACCCGGGGACCCGGGGCCGGGTTAACGACCTGTCCAGGGGACCCGGGCCGGGGACCCGACAGGACCCGGTGATCCTTCGCTGGTGTCCCGATGCAACCCGGGGACCCGGGCCGGGGACCCCACGTGACCCGGGGACCTGGGGCAGGGGATGTCACCCGACACTGGTACCCGGGGCAGCGACCCGATACAACCCGGGGACCTGGGTCCGGGGTCCCGACCTGACCCGGTGACCTGGGGCCAGGGTAACCACCTGACCCGGGGACCCGGGCCGGGGACCCGGTATGACTCCGTCTCCCGGGGCCGGGGTGGTCACCTGACACTGCTACCCGGGACAGCGACCCGACATGACCCGGTGACCCGGGGCCGGGGTAACGACCTGTCCAGGGGACCTGGGCCGGGGACCCGACAGGACCCGGTGACCTGGTTCCGGGGTGCCGACCTGACCCGGTGACCTAGGGCTGTGGTGTCGACCGGACTCGGGGACCTGGTCCGGTGTCCCGTCATGACCCGGGGACCTGGGGTCGGGGTGGTCACCAGACCGTTGTACCCAGGCCGTTGACCCGACATGACCCTGTGACCCGGAGCCTGGGTAAAAATCCAACCCGGGGACCCGGGCATGGGACGTGACATGACCCGACCTGGGTCCGGGGTCCCGACCTGACCCGGTGACCTGGGCCGGGGACCCCACGTGACCCGGGGACCTGGGGCCGGGGATGTCACCCGACACTGGTACCCGGGGCAGCGACCCGATACGACCCGGGGACCTGGGTCCGGGGTCCCGACCTGACCCGGTGACCTGGGGCCAGGGTAACCACTTGACCCGGGGACCCGGGCCGGGGACCCGGTATGACTCCGTCTCCCGGGGCCAGGGTGGTCACCTGACACTGGTACCCGGGACAGCGACCCGACATGACCCGGTGACCCGGGGCCGGGGTAACGACCTGTCCAGGGGACCTGGGCCGGGGACCCGACAGGACCCGGTGACCTGGTTCCGGGGTGCCGACCTGACCCGGTGACCTGGGGCTGTGGTGTCGACCGGACTCGGGGACCTGGTCCGGTGTCCCGTCATGACCCGGGGACCTGGGGTCGGGGTGGTCACCAGACCGTTGTACCCAGGCCGTTGACCCGACATGACCCTGTGACCCGGGGCCTGGGTAAAAATCCAACCCGGGGACCCGGGCATGGGACATGACATGACCCGACCTGGGTCCGGGGTCCCGACCTGACCCGCTGACCTGGGGCCGGTGTCCCCACGTGACCCGGGGTCCTGGTGCCGGGGTCCCAACGTGACCCGGGGACCCGAGCCGGGGTCCCCACGTGACCCGGTGACCTGAGGCCGGGGTCCCCACGTGACCCGGTGACCTGGGGCCGGGGTCCCCACGTGACCCGGGGTCCTGGTGCCGGGGTCCCCACGTGACCCGGGGACCCGGGCCGGGGACACCACGTGACCCGGTGACCTGGGGCCGGGGTCCCCACGTGACCCGGGGACCCGGGCCGGGGACATCACGTGACCCGGTCACCTGGGGCCGGGGTCCCCACGTGACCCGGGGTCCTGGTGCCGGGGACCCCACGTGACCCGGGGACCCGGGCCGGGGTCCCCATGTGACCCGGGGTCCTGGTGCCGGTGTCCCCACGTGACCCGGTCACCTGGAGCCGGGGTCCCCACGTGACCCGGTGACCTGAGGCCGGGGTCCCAACGTGACCCGGTGACCTGGGGCCGGGGTCCCCACGTGACCCGGGGACCCGGGCCGGGGTCCCCACGTGACCCAGGGTACTGGTGCCGGTGTCCCCACGTGACCCGGTGACCTGGGGCCAGGGTCCCCACGTGACCCGGTGACCTGGGGCCGGGGTCCCCACGTGACCTGGGGACCCGGGCCGGGGACCCCACGTGACCCGGGGACCTGGGGCCGGGGATGTCACCCGACACTGGTACCCGGGGCAGCGACCCGATACGACCCGGGGACCTGGGTCCGGGGTCCCGACCTGACCCGGTGATCTGGGGCCAGGGTAACCACCTGACCCGGGGACCCGGGCCGGGGACTCGGTATGACTCCGTCTCCCGGGGCCGGGGTGGTCACCTGACACTGCTACCCGGGACAGCGACCCGACATGACCCGGTGACCCGGGGCCGGGGTAACGACCTGTCCAGGGGACCTGGGCCGGGGACCCGACAGGACCCGGTGACCTGGTTCCGGGGTGCCGACCTGACCCGGTGACCTGGGGCTGTGGTGTCGACCGGACTCGGGGACCTGGTCCGGTGTCCCGTCATGACCCGGGGACCTGGGGTCGGGGTGGTCACCAGACCGTTGTACCCAGGCCGTTGACCCGACATGACCCTGTGACCCGGGGCCTGGGTAAAAATCCAACCCGGGGACCCGGGCATGGGACGTGACATGACCCGACCTAGGTCCGGGGTCCCGACCTGACCCGGTTACCTTGGGCCAGGGTAACCACCTGACCCGGGGACTCGGGCCGGGGACCCGGTATGACTCCGTCTCCCGGGGCCGGGGTGGTCACCTGACACTGCTACCCGGGACAGCGACCCGACATGACCCGGTGACCCGGGGCCGGGGTAACGACCTGTCCAGGGGACCTGGGCCGGGGACTCGAGATGACCCGGTGACCTGGTTCCGGGGTGCCGACCTGACCCGGTGACCTAGGGCTGTGGTGTCGACCGGACTCGGGGACCTGGTCCGGTGTCCCGTCATGACCCGGGGACCTGGGGTCGGGGTGGTCACCAGACCATTGTACCCAGGCCGTTGACCCGACATGACCCTGTGACCCGGGACCTGGGTAAAAATCCGACCCGGGGCCTGGGTAAAAATCCAACCCGGGGACCCGGGGCCGGGTTAACGACCTGTCCAGGGGACCCGGGCCGGGGACCCGACAGGACCCGGTGATCCTTCGCTGGTGTCCCGATGCAACCCGGGGACCCGGGCCGGGGACCCCACGTGACCCGGGGACCTGGGGCCTGGGATGTCACCCGACACTGGTACCCGGGGCAGCGACCCGATACGACCCGGGGACCTGGGTCCGGGGTCCCGACCTGACCCGGTGACCTGGGGCCAGGGTAACCACCTGACCCGGGGACCCGGGCCGGGGACCCGGTATGACTCCGTCTCCCGGGGCCGGGGTGGTCACCTGACACTGCTACCCGGGACAGCGACCCGACATGACCCGGTGACCCGTGGCCGGGGTAACGACTTGTCCAGGGGACGTGGGCCGGGGACCCGACAGGACCCGGTGACCTGGTTCCGGGGTGCCGACCTGACCCGGTGACCTGGGGCTGTGGTGTCGACCGGACTCGGGGACCTGGTCCGGTGTCCCGTCATGACCCGGGGACCTGGGGTCGGGGTGGTCACCAGACCGTTGTACCCAGGCCGTTGACCCGACATGACCCTGTGACCCGGGGCCTGGGTAAAAATCCGACCCGGGGCCTGGGTAAAAATCCAACCCGGGGACCCGGGGCCGGGTTAACGACCTGTCCAGGGGACCCGGGCCGGGGACCCGACAGGACCCGGTGATCCTTCGCTGGTGTCCCGATGCAACCCGGGGACCCGGGCCGGGGACCCCACGTGACCCGGGGACCTGGGGCCGGGGATGTCACCCGACACTGGTACCCGGGGCAGCGACCCGATACGACCCGGTGACCTGGGTCCGGGGTCCCGACCTGACCCGGTGACCTGGGGCCAGGGTAACCACCTGACCCGGGGACCCGGGCCGGGGACCCGGTATGACTCCGTTTCCCGGGGCCGGGGTGGTCACCTGACACTGCTACCCGGGACAGCGACCCGACATGACCCGGTGACCCGGGGCCGGGGTAACGACCTGTCCAGGGGACCTGGGCCGGGGACCCGACAGGACCCGGTGACCTGGTTCCGGGGTGCCGACCTGACCCGGTGACCTGGGGCTGTGGTGTCGACCGGACTCGGGGACCTGGTCCGGTGTCCCGTCATGACCCGGGGACCTGGGGTCGGGGTGGTCACCAGACCGTTGTACCCAGGCCGTTGAGCCGACATGACCCTGTGACCCGGAGCCTGGGTAAAAATCCAACCCGGGGACCCGGGCATGGGACGTGACATAACCCAACCTGGGTCCGGGGTCCCGACCTGACCCGGTGACCTGGGCAGGGGACCCCACGTGACCCGGGGACCTGGGGCCGGGGATGTCACCCGACACTGGTACCCGGGGCAGCGACCCGATACGACCCGGGGACCTGGGTCCGGGGTCCCTACCTGACCCGGTGACCTGGGGCCAGGGTAACCACTTGACCCGGGGACCCGGGCCGGGGACCCGGTATGACTCCGTCTCCCGGGGCCGGGGTGGTCACCTGACACTGGTACCCGGGACAGCGACCCGACATGACCCGGTGACCCGGGGCCGGGGTAACGACCTGTCCAGGGGACCTGGGCCGGGGACCCGACAGGACCCGGTGACCTGGTTCCGGGGTGCCGACCTGACCCGGTGACCTGGGGCTGTGGTGGCGACCGGACTCGGGGACCTGGGGTCGGGGTGGTCACCAGACCGTTGTACCCAGGCCGTTGACCCGACATGACCCTGTGACCCGGGGCCTGGGTAAAAATCCAACCCGGGGACCCGGGCATGGGACATGACATGACCCGACCTGGGTCCGGGGTCCCGACCTGACCCGCTGATCTGGGGCCGGTGTCCCCACGTGACCCGGGGTCCTGGTGCCGGGGTCCCCACGTGACCCGGGGACCCGAGCCGGGGTCCCCACGTGACCCGGTGACCTGAGGCCGGGGTCCCCACGTGACCCGGGGACCCGGGCCGGGGACCCCACGTGACCCGATGACCTGGGGCCGGGGTCCCCACGTGACCCGGGGTCCTGGTGCCGGGGACCCCACGTGACCCGGGGACCCGGGCCGGGGTCCCCACGTGACCCGGGGTCCTGGGGCCGGGGTCCCCACGTGACCCGGGGACCCGGGCCGGGGACATCACGTGACCCGGTCACCTGGGGCCGGGATCCCCACGTGACCCGGAGTCCTGGTGCCGGTGTCCCCACGTGACCCGGGGACCCGGGCCGGGGACATCACGTGACCCGGTCAGCTGGGGCTGGGGTCCCCACGTGACCAGGGGTCCTGGGGCCGGGGTCCCCACGTGACCCGGGGACCCAGGCCGGGGTCCCCACGTGACCCAGGGTCCTGGTGCCGGTGTCCCCACGTGACCCGGTGACCTGGGGCCGGGGTCCCCACGTGACCCGGTGACCTGGGGCCGGGGTCCCCACGTGACCCGGTCACCTGGGGCCGGGGTCCCCACGTGACCTGGGGTCCTGGTGCCGGTGTCCCCACGTGACCCGGTGACCTGGGGCCGGGGTCCCCACGTGACCCGGTGACCTGGGGCCGGGGTCCCCACGTGACCCGGGGACCCGGGCCGGGGACATCACGTGACCCGGTCACCTGGGGCCGGGGTCCCCACGTGACCCGGTCACCTGGGGCCGGGGTCCCCACGTGACCCGGGGTCCTGGTGCCGGTGTCCCCACGTGACCCGGTCACCTGGGGCCCGGGTCCCCACGTGACCCGGTCACCTGGGGCCGGGGTCCCCACGTGACCCGGGGACCCGGGCCGGGGACCCCACGTGACCCGGGGACCTGGGGCCGGGGATGTCACCCGGCACTGGTACCCGGGGCAGCGACCCGATACGACCCGGGGACCTGGGTCCGGGGTCCCGACCTGACCCGGTGACCTGGGGCCAGGGTAACCACCTGACCCGGGGACCCGGGCCGGGGACTTGGTATGACTCCGTCTCCCGGGGCCGGGGTGGTCACCTGACACTGCTACCCGGGACAGCGACCCGACATGACCCGGTGACCCAGGGCCGGGGTAACGACCTGTCCAGGGGACCTGGGCCGGGGACCCGACAGGACCCGGTGACCTGGTTCCGGGGTGCCGACCTGACCTGGTGACCTGGGGCTGTGGTGTCGACCGGACTCGGGGACCTGGTCCGGTGTCCCGTCATGACCCGGGGACCTGGGGTCGGGGTGGTCACCAGACCGTTGTACCCAGGCCGTTGAGCCGACATGACCCTGTGACCCGGAGCCTGGGTAAAAATCCAACCCGGGGACCCGGGCATGGGACGTGACATGACCCGACCTGGGTCCGGGGTCCCGACCTGACCCGGTGACCTGGGCCGGGGACCCCACGTGACCCGGGGACCTGGGGCCGGGGATGTCACCCGACACTGGTACCCGGGGCAGCGACCCGATACGACCCGGGGACCTGGGTCCGGGGTCCCGACCTGACCCGGTGACCTGGGGCCAGGGTAACCACTTGACCCGGGGACCCGGGCCGGGGACCCGGTATGACTCCGTCTCCCGGGGCCAGGGTGGTCACCTGACACTGCTACCCGGGACAGCGACCCGACATGACCCGGTGACCCGGGGCCGGGGTAACGACCTGTCCAGGGGACCTGGGCCGGGGACCCGACAGGACCCGGTGACCTGGTTCCGGGGTGCCGACCTGACCCGGTGACCTGGGGCTGTGGTGTCGACCGGACTCGGGGACCTGGTCCGGTGTCCCGTCATGACCCGGGGACCTGGGGTCGGGGTGGTCACCAGACCGTTGTACCCAGGCCGTTGACCCGACATGACCCTGTGACCCGGGGCCTGGGTAAAAATCCAACCCGGGGACCCGGGCATGGGACATGACATGACCCGACCTGGATCCGGGGTCCCGACCTGACCCGCTGACCTGGGGCCGGTGTCCCCACGTGACCCGGGGTCCTGGTGCCGGGGTCCCCACGTGACCCGGGGACCCGAGCCGGGGTCCCCACGTGACCCGGTGACCTGGGGCCGGGGTCCCCACGTGACCCGGGGTCCTGGTGCCGGGGTCCCCACGTGACCCGGGGACCCGGGCCGGGGACCCCACGTGACCCGGTGACCTGGGGCCGGGGTCCCCACGTGACCCGGGGACCCGGGCCGGGGACATCACGTGACCCGGTCACCTGGGGCCGGGGTCCCCACGTGACCCGGGGTCCTGGTGCTGGGGACCCCACGTGACCCGGGGACCCGGGCCGGGGTCCCCACGTGACCCGGGGTCCTGGTGCCGGTGTCCCCACGTGACCCGGTCAACTGGGGCCGGGGTCCCCACGTGACCCGGGGTCCTGGTGCCGGGGTCGCCACGTGACCCGCTGACTTGGGGCCGGGGTCCCCACTTGACCCGGGGTCCTGGTGCCGGGGTCCCCACGTGACCCGGGGACCCGGGCCGGGGTCCCCACGTGACCCGGTGACCTGAGGCCGGGGTCTCCACGTGACCCGGTGACCTGGGGCGAGGGTCCCCACGTGACCCGGGGTCCTGGTGCCGGGGTCCCCAAGTGACCCGGGGACCCGGGTCGGGGACCCCACGTGACCCGGTGACCTGGGGCCGGGGTCCCCACGTGACCCGGGGACCCGGGCCGGGGACATCACGTGACCCGGTCACCTGGGGCCGGGGTCCCCACGTGACCCGGTCACCTGGGGCCGGGGTCCCCACGTGACCCGGGGTCCTGGTGCCGGGGTCCCCACGTGACCCGGTGACCTGAGGCCGGGGTCCCCACGTGACCCGGTGACCTGGGGCCGGGGTCCCCACGTTACCCGGGGTCATGGTGCCGGGGTTCCCACGTGACCCGGGGACCCGGGCCGGGGTCCCCACGTGACCCAGGGTCCTGGTGCCGGTGTCCCCACGTGACCCGGTGACCTGGGGCCGGGGTCCCCACGTGACCCGGTGACCTGGGGCCGGGGTCCCCACGTGACCCGGGGACCCGGGCCGGGGTCCCCACGTGACCCAGGGTCCTGGTGCCGGTGTCCCCACGTGACCCGGTGACCTGGGTCCGGGGTCCCCACGTGACCCGGTGACCTGGGGCCGGGGTCCCCACGTGACCTGGGGACCCGGGCCGGGGACCCCACGTGACCCGGGGACCTGGGTCCGGGGATGTCACCCGACACTTGTACCCGGGGCTGCGACCCGATACGACCCGGGGACCTGGGTCCGGGGTCCCGACCTGACCCGGTGACCTGGGGCCAGGGTAACCACCTGACCCGGGGACCCGGGCCGGGGACTCGGTATGACTCCGTCTCCCGGGGCCGGGGTGGTCACCTGACACTGGTACCCGGGACAGCGACCCGACATGACCCGGTGACCCGGGGCCGGGGTAACGACCTGTCCAGGGGACCTGGTCCGGGGACCCGACAGGACCCGGTGACCTGGTTCCGGGGTGCCGACCTGACCCGGTGACCTGGGGCTGTGGTGTCGACCGGACTCGGGGACCTGGTCCGGTGTCCCGTCATGACCCGGGGACCTGGGGTCGGGGTGGTCACCAGACCGTTGTACCCAGGCCGTTGACCCGACATGACCCTGTGACCCGGGGCCTGGGTAAAAATCCAACCCGGGGACTCGGGCATGGGACGTGACATGACCCGACCTAGGTCCGGGGTCCCGATCTGACCCGGTGACCTTGGGCCAGGGTAACCACCTGACCCGGGGACTCGGGCCGGGGACCCGGTATGACTCCGTCTCCCGGGTCCGGGGTGGTCACCTGACACTGGTACCCGGGACAGCGACCCGACATGACCCGGTGACCCGGGGCCGGGGTAACGAACTGTCCAGGGGACCTGGGCCGGCGATCCGAGATGACCCGGTTACCTGGTTCCGGGGTGCCGACCTGACCCGGTGACCTGGGGCTGTGGTGTCGACCGGACTCGGGGACCTGGTCCGGTGTCCCGTCATGACCCGGGGACCTGGGGTCGGGGTGGTCACCAGACCGTTGTACCCAGGCCGTTGACCCGACATGACCCTGTGACCCGGGGCCTGGGTAAAAATCCGACCCGGGGCCTGGGTAAAAATCCAACCCGGGGACCCGGGGCCGGGTTAACGACCTGTCCAGGGGACCCGGGCCGGGGACCCGACAGGACCCGGTGATCCTTCGCTGGTGTCCCGATGCAACCCGGGGACCCGGGCCGGGGACCCCACGTGACCCGGGGACCTGGGGCCGGGGATGTCACCCGACACTGGTACCCGGGGCAGCGACCCGATACGACCCGGGGACCTGGGTCCGGGGTCCCGACCTGACCCGGTGACCTGGGGCCGGTGTCCCCACGTGACCCGGGGTCCTGGTGCCGGGGTCCCCACGTGACCCGGGGACCCGAGCCGGGGTCCCCACGTGACCCGGTGACCTGAGGCCGGGGTCTCCACGTGACCCGGTGACCTGGGGCCGGGGTCCCCACGTGACCCGGGGTCCTGGTGCCGGGGTCCCCACGTGACCCGGGGACCCGGGCCGGGGACCCCACGTGACCCGGTGACCTGGGGCCGGGGTCCCCACGTGACCCGGGGACCCGGGCCGGGGATATCACGTGACCCGGTCACCTGGGGCCGGGGTCCCCACGTGACCCCGGGTCCTGGTGCCGGGGTCCCCACGTGACCCGGTGACCTGAGGTTGGGGTTCCCCACGTGACCCGGTGACCTGGGGCCGGGGTCCCCACGTGACCCGGGGTCCTGGGGCCAGGGTAACCACCTGACCCGGGGACCTGGGGCCGGGGATGTCACCCGACACTGGTACCCGGGGCAGTGACCCGATATGACCCGGGGACCTGGGTCCGGGGTCCCGACCTGACCCGGTGACCTGGGGCCAGGGTAACCACCTGACCCGGGGACCCGGGCCGGGGACTCCATATGACTCCGTCTCCCGGGGCCGGGGTGGTCACCTGACACTGGTACCCGGGACAGCGACCCGACATGACCCGGTGACCCGGGGCCGGGGTAACGACTTGTCCAGGGGACCTGGGCCGGGGACCCGACAGGACCCGGTGACCTGGTTCCGGGGTGCCGACCTGACCCGGTGACCTGGGGCTGTGGTGTCGACCGGACTCGGGGACCTGGTCCGGTGTCCCGTCATGACCCGGGGACCTGGGGTCGGGGTGGTCACCAGACCGTTGTACCCAGGCCGTTGACCCGACATGACCCTGTGACCCGGGGCCTGGGTAAAAATCCGACCCGGGGCCTGGGTAAAAATCCAACCCGGGGACCCGGGGCCGGGTTAACGACCTGTCCAGGGGACCTGGTCCGGGGACCCGACAGGACCCGGTGATCCTTCGCTGGTGTCCCGATGCAACCCGGGACCCGGGCCGGGGACCCCACGTGACCCGGGGACCTGGGGCAGGGGATGTCACCCGACACTGGTACCCGGGGCAGCGACCCGATACGACCCGGGGACCTGGGTCCGGGGTCCCGACCTGACCCGGTGACCTGGGGCCAGGGTAACCACCTGACCCGGGGACCCGGGCCGGGGACCCGGTATGACTCCGTCTCCCGGGGCCGGGGTGGTCACCTGACACTGCTACCCGGGACAGCGACCCGACATGACCCGGTGACCCGGGGCCGGGGTAACGACCTGTCCAGGGGACGTGGGCCGGGGACCCGACAGGACCCGGTGACCTGGTTCCGGGGTGCCGACCTGACCCGGTGACCTGGGGCTGTGGTGTCGACCGGACTCGGGGACCTGGTCCGGTGTCCCGTCATGACCCGGGGACCTGGGGTCGGGGTGGTCACCAGACCGTTGTACCCAGGCCGTTGACCCGACATGACCCTGTGACCCGGAGCCTGGGTAAAACTCCAACCCGGGGACCCGGGCATGGGACGTGACATGACCCGACCTGGGTCCGGGGTCCCGACCTGACCCGGTGACCTGGGCCGGGGACCCCACGTGACCCGGGGACCTGGGGCCGGGGATGTCACCCGACACTGGTACCCGGGGCAGCGACCCGATACGACCCGGGGACCTGGGTCCGGGGTCCCGACCTGACCCGGTGACCTGGGGCCAGTGTAACCACCTGACCCGGGGACCCGGGCCGGGGACCCGGTATGACTCCGTCTCACGGGGCCAGGGTGGTCACCTGACACTGCTACCCGGGACAGCGACCCGACATGACCCGGTGACCCGGGGCCGGGGTAACGACCTGTCCAGGGGACCTGGGCCGGGGACCCGACAGGACCCGGTGACCTGGTTCCGGGGTGCCGACCTGACCCGGTGACCTGGGGCTGTGGTGTCGACCGGACTCGGGGACCTGGTCCGGTGTCCCGTCATGACCCGGGGACCTGGGGTCGGGGTGGTCACCAGACCGTTGTACCCAGGCCGTTGACCCGACATGACCCTGTGACCCGGGGCCTGGGTAAAAATCCAACCCGGGGACCCGGGCATGGGACATGACATGACCCGACCTGGGTCCGGGGTCCCGACCTGACCCGCTGACCTGGGGCCGGTGTCCCCACGTGACCCGGGGTCCTGGTGCCGGGGTCCCCACGTGACCCGGGGACCCGAGCCGGGGTCCCCACGTGACCCGGTGACCTGAGGCCGGGGTCCCCACGTGACCCGGTGACCTGGGGCCGGGGTCCCCACGTGACCCGGGGTCCTGGTGCCGGGGTCCCCACGTGACCCGGGGTCCCGGGCCGGGGACCCCACGTGACCCGGTGACCTGGGGCCGGGGTCCCCACGTGACCCGGGGTCCTGGTGCCGGGGACCCCACGTTACCCGGGGACCCGGGCCGGGGTCCCCACGTGACCCGGGGTCCTGGTGCCGGTGTCCCCACGTGACCCGGTCACCTGGGGCCGGGGTCCCCACGTGACCCGGGGTCCTGGTGCCGGGGTCCCCACGTGACCCGGTGACCTGAGGCCGGGGTCCCCACGTGACCCGGTGACCTGGGGCCAGGGTCCCCACATGACCCGGTGACCTGGGGCCGGGGTCCCCACGTGACCCGGGGTCCTGGTGCCGGGGTCCCCACGTGACCCGGTCACCTGGTGCCGGGGTCCCCACGTGACCCGGGGTCCTGGTGCCGGGGTCCCCACGTGACCCGGTGACCTGAGGCCGGGGTCCCCACGTGACCCGGTGACCTGGGGCCGGGGTCCCCACATGACCCGGGGACCCGGGCCGGGGTCCCCACGTGACCCAGGGTCCTGGTGCCGGTGTCCCCACGTGACCCGGTGACCTGGGGCCGGGGTCCCCACGTGACCCGGAGACCTGGGGCCGGGGTCCCCACGTGACCTGGGGACCCGGGCCGGGGACCCCACGTGACCCGGGGACCTGGGGCCGGGGATGTCACCCGACACTGGTACCCGGGGCAGCGACCCGATACGACCCGGGGACCTGGGTCCGGGGTCCCGACCTGACCCGGTGACCTGGGGCCGGTGTCCCCACGTGACCTGGGGTCCTGGTGCCGGGGTCCCCACGTGACCCGGTGACCTGGGGCCGGGGTCCCCACGTGACCCGGGGTCCTGGTGCCGGGGTCCCCACGTGACCCGGGGTCCCGGGCCGGGGACCCCACGTGACCCGGGGTCCTGGGGCCGGGGTCCCCACGTGACCCGGGGACCCGGGCCGGGGACATCACGTGACCCGGTCACCTTGGGCCGGGGTCCCCACGTGACCCGGGGTCCTGGTGCCGGGGTCCCCACGTGACCCGGGGACCCAGGCCGGGGTCCCCACGTGACCCAGGGTCCTGGTGCCGGTTTCCCCACGTGACCCGGTCACCTGGGGCCGGGGTCCCCACATGACCCGGGGTCCTGGTGCCGGGGTCCCCACGTGACCCGCTGACCTGTGGCCAGGGTCCCCACGTGACCCGGGTTCCTGGTGCCGGGGTCCCCACGTGACCCGCTGACCTGGGGCCGGGGTCCCCACGTGACCCTGGGTCCTGGTGCCGGGGTGGTCACCGGAACCTGGGAACCGGGCCGGGTGCGCGACATGACCCGGTGACCCGGGGCCTAGTTAACGACCTGTCCAGGGGACCCGGGCCGGGGACCCGACAGGACCCGGTGATCCTTCGCTGGTGTCCCGATGCAACCCGGGGACCCGGGCCGGGAAACCCACGTGACCCGGGGACCTGGGGCAGGGGTTGTCACCCGACACTGGTACCCGGGGCAGCGACCCGATACGACCCGTGGACCTGGGTCCGGGGTCCCGACCTGACCCGGTGACCTGGGCCGGGGATGTCACCCGACACTGGTACGCGGGGCAGCGACCCGATACGACCCGGGGACCTGGGTCCGGGGTCCCGAACTGACCCGGTGACCTGGGGCCAGGGTAACCACCTGACCCGGGGACCCGGGCCGGGGTCCCCACGTGACCCGGTGACCTGGGGCCGGGGTCCCCACGTGACCCGGTGACCTGAGGCCGGGGTCCCCACGTGACCCGGGGACCCGGGCCGGGGTCCCCACGTGACCCAGGGTCCTGGTGCCGGTGTCCCCACGTGACCCGGTGACCTGGGGCCGGGCTCCCCACGTGACCCGGTGACCTGGGGCCGGGGTCCCCACGTGACCCGGGGACCCGGGCCGGGGACATCACGTGACCCGGTCACCTGGGGCCGGGGTCCCCACGTGACCCGGTCACCTGGGGCCGGGGTCCCCACGTGACCCGGGGTCCTCGTGCCGGTGTCCCCACGTGACCCGGTCACCTGGGGCCCGGGTCCCCACGTGACCCGGTCACCTGGGGCCGGGGTCCCCACATGACCTGGGGACCTGGGGCCGGGGACCCCACGTGACCCGGGGACCTGGGGCCGGGGATGTCACCCGACACTGGTACCCGGGGCAGCGACCCGATACGACCCGGGGACCTGGGTCCGGGGTCCCGACCTGACCCGGTGTCCTGGGGCCAGGGTAACCACCTGACCCGGGGACCCGGGCCGGGGACTCGGTATGACTCCGTCTCCCGGGGCCGGGGTGGTCACCTGACACTGCTACCCGGGACAGCGACCCGACATGACCCGGTGACCCGGGGCCGGGGTAACGACCTGTCCAGGGGACCTGGGCCGGGGACCCGACAGGACCCGGTGACCTGGTTCCGGGGTGCCGACCTGACCCGGTGACCTGGGGCTGTGGTGTCGACCGGACTCGGGGACCTGGTCCGGTGTCCCGTCATGACCCGGGGACCTGGGGTCGGGGTGGTCACCAGACCGTTGTACCCAGGCCGTTGACCCGACATGACCCTGTGACCCGGTGCGTGGGTAAAAATCCGACCCGGGGCCTGGGTAAAAATCCAACCCGGGGACCCGGGGCCGGGTTAACGACCTGTCCAGGGGACCCGGGCCGGGGACTCGACAGGACCCGGTGATCCTTCGCTGGTGTCCCGATGCAACCCGGGGACCCGGGCCGGGGACCCCACGTGACCCGGGGACCTGGGGCAGGGGATGTCACCCGACACTGGTACCCGGGGCAGCGACCCGATACGACCCGGGGACCTGGGTCCGGGGTCCCGACCTGACCCGGTGACCTGGGGCCAGGGTAACCACCTGACCCGGGGACCCGGGCCGGGGACCCGGTATGACTCCGTCTCCCGGGGCCGGGGTGGTCACCTGACACTGCTACCCGGGACAGCGACCCGACATGACCCGGTGACCCGGGGCCGGGGTAACGACCTGTCCAGGGGACCTGGGCCGGGGACCCGACAGGACCCGGTGACCTGGTTCCGGGGTGCCGACCTGACCCGGTGACCTGGGGCTGTGGTGTCGACCGGACTCGGGGACCTGGTCCGGTGTCCCGTCATGACCCGGCGACCTGGGGTCGGGGTGGTCACCAGACCGTTGTACCCAGGCCGTTGACCCGACATGACCCTGTGACCCGGAGCCTGGGTAAAACTCCAACCCGGGGACCCGGGCATGGGACGTGACATGACCCGACCTGGGTCCGGGGTCCCGACCTGACCCGGTGACCTGGGCCGGGGACCCCACGTGACCCGGGGACCTGGGGCCGGGGATGTCACCCGACACTGGTACCCGGGGCAGCGACCCGATACGACCCGGGGACCTGGGTCCGGGGTCCCGACCTGACCCGCTGACCTGGGGCCGGTGTCCCCACGTGACCCGGGGTCCTAGTGCCGGGGTCCCCACGTGACCCGGGGACCCGGGCCGGGGACATCACGTGACCCGGTCACCTGGGGCCGGGGTCCCCACGTGACCCGGGGTCCTGGTGCCGGGGTCCCCACGTGACCCGGGGACCCGGGCCGGGGTCCCCACGTGACCCAGAGTCCTGGTGCCGGTGTCCCCACGTGACCCGGTGACCTGGGGCCGGGGTCCCCACGTGACCCGGGGACCCGGGCCGGGGTCCCCACGTGACCCAGGGTCCTGGTGCCGGTGTCCCAACTTGACCCGGTGACCTGGGGCCGGGGTCCCCACGTGACCCGGTGACCTGGGGCCGGGGTCCCCACGTGACCCGGGGACCCGGGCCGGGGACATCACGTGACCCGGTCACCTGGGGCCGGGGTCCCCACGTGACCCGGTGACCTGGGGCCGGGGTCCCCACGTGACCCGGGGTCCTGGTGCCGGTGTCCCCACGTGACCCGGTCACCTGGGGCCCGGGTCCCCACGTGACCCGGTCACCTGGGGCCGGGGTCCCCACGTGACCTGGGGACCCGGGCCGGGGACCCCACGTGACCCGGGGACCTGGGGCCGGGGATGTCACCCGGCACTGGTACCCGGGGCAGCGACCCGATACGACCCGGGGACCTGGGTCCGGGGTCCCGACCTGACCCGGTGACCTGGGGCCAGGGTAACCACCTGACCCGGGGACCCGGGCCGGGGACTTGGTATGACTCCGTCTCCCGGGGCCGGGGTGGTCACCTGACACTGCTACCCGGGACAGCGACCCGACATGACCCGGTGACCCGGGGCCGGGGTAACGACCTGTCCAGGGGACCTGGGCTGGGGACCCGACAGGACACGGTGACCTGGTTCCGGGGTGCCGACCTGACCCGGTGACCTGGGGCTGTGGTGTCGACCGGACTCGGGGACCTGGTCCGGTGTCCCGTCATGACAGGGGGACCTGGGGTCAGGGTGGTCACCAGACCGTTGTACCCAGGCCGTTGACCCGACATGACCCTGTGACCCGGGGCCTGGGTAAAAATCCAACCCGGGGACCCGGGCATGGGACATGACATGACCCGACCTGGGTCCAGGGTCCCGACCTGACCCGGTGACCTGGGGCCGAGGTCCCCACGTGACCCGGGGACCCGGGCCCGGGACCCTACGTGACCCGGTCACCTGGGGCCAGGGTCCCCACGTGACCCGGGGTCCTGGTGCCGGGGTCCCCACGTGACCCGCTGACCTGGGGCCGGGGTCCCCATGTGACCCGGGGTCCTGGTGCCGGGGTCCCCACGTGACCCGCTGACCTGTGGCCGGGGTCCCCACGTGACCCTGGGTCCTGGTGCCGGGGTCCCCACGTGACCCGGTGACCTGGGGCCGGTGTCCCCACGTGACCCGGGGTCCTGGTGCCGGGGTGGTCACCGGAACCTGGGAACCAGGCCGGGTGCGCGACATGACCCGGTGACCCGGGGCCGGGTTAACGACCTGTCCAGGGGACCCGGGCCGGGGACCCGACAGGACCCGGTGATCCTTCGCTGGTGTCCCGATGCAACCCGGGGACCCGGGCCGGGGAACGCATGTGACCCGGGGACCTGGGGCAGGGGATGTCACCTGACACTGGTACCCGGGGCAGCGACCCGATACGACCCGGGGACCTGGGTCCGGGGTCCCGACCTGACCCGCTGACCTGGGGCCGGTGTCCCCACGTGACCCGGGGTCCTGGTGCCGGGGTCCCCACGTGACCCGGGGACCCGGGCCGGGGTCCCCACGTGACCCGGTGACCTGAGGCCGGGGTCCCCACGTGACCCGGTGACCTGGGGCCGGGATCCCCACGTGACCCGGTGACCTGGGGCCGGGGTCCCCACGTGACCCGGGGTCCTGGTGCCGGGGTCCCCACGTGACCCGGGGACACAGGCCGGGGTCCCCACGTGACCCAGGGTCCTGGTGCCGGGGTCCCCACGTGACCCGGGGTCCTGGTGCCGGGGTCCCCACGTGACCCGGTGACCTGGGGCCGGGGTCCCCACGTGACCCGGGGTCCTGGTGCCGGGGTCCCCACGTGACCCGCTGACCTGGGGCCGGGGTCCCCACGTGACCCGGGGTCCTGGTGCCGGGGTCCCCACGTGACCCGCTGACCTGGGGCCGGGATCCCCACGTGACCCGGGGTCCTGGTGCCGGGGTGGTCACCGGAACCTGGGAACCAGGCCGGGTGCGCGACATGACCCGGTGACCCGGGGCCGGGTTAACGACCTGTCCAGGGGACCCGGGCCGGGGACCCGACAGGACCCGGTGATCCTTCGCTGGTGTCCCGATGCAACCCGGGGACCCGGGCCGGGGACCCCACGTGACCCGGGGACCTGGGGCCGGGGATGTCACCCGACACTGGTACCTGGGGCAGCGACCCGATACGACCCGGGGACCTGGGTCCGGGGTCCCGACCTGACCCGGTGACCTGGGCTGGGGTGGTCACCCGACACTGGTACCCGGGGCAGCGACCCGATACGACCCGGGGACCTGGGTCCGGGGTCCCGAACTGACCCGGTGACCTGGGGCCAGGGTAACCACCTGACCCGGGGACCCGGGCCGGGGACCCGGTATGACTCCGTCTCCCGGGGCCGGGGTGGTCACCTGACACTGGTACCCGGGACAGCGACCCGACATGACCCGGTGACCCGGGGCCGGGGTAACGACCTGACCCAGTGACCTGAGGCTGTGGTGTCGACCGGACTCGGGGACCTGGTCCGGTGTCCCGTCATGACCCGGGGACCTGGGGTCGGGGTGGTCACCAGACCGTTGTACCCAGGCCGTTGAGCCGACATGACCCTGTGACCCGGAGCCTGGGTAAAAATCCAACCCGGGGACCCGGGCATGGGACGTGACATGACCCGACCTGGGTCCGGGGTCCCGACCTGACCCGGTGACCTGGGCCGGGGACCCCACGTGACCCGGGGACCTGGGGCCGGGGATGTCACCCGACACTGGTACCCGGGGCAGCGACCCGATACGACCCGGGGACCTGGGTCCGGGGTCCCGACCTGACCCGGTGACCTGGGGCCGGGGTCCCCACGTGACCCGGTCACCTGGGGCCGGGGTCCCCACGTGACCCGGGGTCCTGGTGCCGGGGTCCCCACGTGACCCGGTGACCTGAGGCCGGGGTCCCCACGTGACCCGGTGACCTGGGGCCGGGGTCCCCACGTGACCCGGGGTCCTGGTGCCGGGGTTCCCACGTGACCCGGGGACCCGGGCCGGGGTCCCCACGTGACCCGGGGTCCTGGTGCCGGTGTCCCCACGTGACCCGGGGACCCGGGCCGGGCACCCCACGTGACCCGGTGACCTGGGGCCGGGGTCCCCACGTGACCCGGGGACCCGGGCCGGGGACATCACGTGACCCGGTCACCTGGGGCCGGGGTCCCCACGTGACCCGGGGTCCTGGTGCCGGGGTCCCCACGTGACACGGGGACCCGGGCCGGGGTCCCCACGTGACCCAGGGTCCTGGGGCCGGTGTCCCCACGTGACCCGGTGACCTGGGGCCGGGGTCCCCACGTGACCCGTTGACCTGGGGCCGGGGTCCCCACGTGACCCGGGGACCCGGGCCGGGGACATCACGTGACCCGGTGACCTGGGGCCGGGGTCCCCACGTGACCCGGTCACCTGGGGCCGGGGTCCCCACGTGACCCGGGGTCCTGGTGCCGGTGTCCCCACGTGACCCGGTCACCTGGGGCCCGGGTCCCCACGTGACCCGGGGTCCTGGTGCCGGTGTCCCCACGTGACCCGGGGACCTGGGTCCGGGGTCCCGAACTGACCCGGTGACCTGGGGCCAGGGTAACCACCTGACCCGGGGACCCGGGCCGGGGACCCGGTATGACTCCGTCTCCCGGGGCCGGGGTGGTCACCTGACACTGCTACCCGGGACAGCGACCCGACATGACCCGGTGACCCGGGGCCGGGGTAACGACCTGTCCAGGGGACCTGGGCCGGGGACCCGACAGGACCTGGTGACCTGGTTCCGGGGTGCCGACCTGACCCGGTGACCTGGGGCTGTGGTGTCGACCGGACTCGGGGACCTGGTCCGGTGTCCCGTCATGACCCGGGGACCTGGGGTCGGGGTGGTCACCAGACCGTTGTACCCAGGCCGTTGACCCGACATGACCCTGTGACCCGGGGCCTGGGTAAAAATCCGACCCGGGGCCTGGGTAAAAATCCAACCCGGGGACCCGGGGCCGGGTTAACGACCTGTCCAGGGGACCCGGGCCGGGGACCCGACAGGACCCGGTGATCCTTCGCTGGTGTCCCGATGCAACCCGGGGACCCGGGCCGGGGACCCCACGTGACCCGGGGACCTGGGGCAGGGGATGTCACCCGACACTGGTACCCGGGGCAGCGACCCGACATGACCCGGTGACCCGGGGCCGGGGTAACGACCTGTCCAGGGGACCTGGGCCGGGGACCCGACAGGACCCGGGGAACAGGGGTCGGGGTGGTCACCAGACCGTTGTACCCAGGCCGTTGACCCGACATGACCCTGTGACCCGGAGCCTGGGTAAAAATCCAACCCAGGGACCCGGGCATGGGACGTGACATGACCCGACCTGGGTCCGGGGTCCTGACCTGACCCGGTGACCTGGGCCGGGGACCCCACGTGACCCGGGGACCTGGGGCCGGGGATGTCACCCGACACTGGTACCCGGGGCAGCGACCCGACATGACCCGGTGACCCGGGGCCGGGGTAACGACCTGTCCAGGGGACCTGGGCCGGGGACCCGACAGGACCCGGTGACCTGGTTCCGGGGTGCCGACCTGACCCGGTGACCTGGGGCTGTGGTGTCGACCGGACTCGGGGACCTGGTCCGGTGTCCCGTCATGACCCGGGGAACAGGGGTCGGGGTGGTCACCAGACCGTTGTACCCAGGCCGTTGACCCGACATGACCCTGTGACCCGGAGCCTGGGTAAAAATCCAACCCGGGGACCCGGGCATGGGACATGACATGACCCGACCTGGGTCCGGGGTCCCGACCTGACCCGCTGACCTGGGGCCGGTGTCCCCACGTGACCCGGGGTCCTGGTGCCGGGGTCCCCACGTGACCCGGGGACCCGGGCCGGGGTCCCCACGTGACCCGGTGACCTGAGGCCGGGGTCCCCAAGTGACCCGGTGACCTGGGGCGAGGGTCCCCACGTGCCCCGGGGTCCTGGTGCCGGGGTCCCCACGTGACCCGGGGACCCGGGCCGGGGACCCCACGTCACCCGCTTACCTGGGGCCGGGGATGTCACCCGACACTGGTACCCGGGGCAGCGACCCGATACGACAAGGGAAACTTGGGTCCGGGGTCCCGACCTGACCCGGGGTCCTGCTGCCGGGGTCCCCACGTGACCCAGGGTCCTGGTGCCGGTGTCCCTACGTGACCCGGTCACCTGGAACCGGGGTCCCCACGTGACCCGGGGTCCTGGTGCCGGGGTCCCCACGTGACCCGCTGACCTGGGGACGGTGTCCCCACGTGACCCGGGGTCCTGGTACCGGGGTCCCCAAGTGACCCGGTGACCTGGGGCGAGGGTCCCCACGTGACCCGGGGTCCTGGTGCCGGGGTCCCCACGTGACCCGCTGACCTGGGGCCGGGGTCCCCACGTTACCCGGGGTCCTGGTGCCGGGGTGGTCACCGGAACCTGGGAACCAGGCCGGGTGCGCGACATGACCCGGTGACCCGGGGCCGGGTTAACGACCTGTCCAGGGGACCCGGGCCGGGGACCCGACAGGACCCGGTGATCCTTCGCTGGTGTCCCGATGCAACCCGGGGACCCGGGCCGGGGACCCCACGTGACCCGGGGACCTGGGGACGGGGATGTCACCCGACACTGGTACCCGGGGCAGCGACCCGATACGACCCGGGGACCTGGGTCCGGGGTCCCGACCTGACCCGGTGACCTGGGGCCAGGGTAACCACCTGACCCGGGGACCCGGGCCGGGGACTCGGTATGACTCCGTCTCCCGGGGCCGGCGTGGTCACCTGACACTGGTACCCGGGACAGCGACCCGACATGACCCGGTGACCCGGGGCCGGGGTAACGACCTGTCCAGGGGACCTGGGCCGGGGACCCGACAGGACCCGGTGACCTGGTTCCGGGGTGCCGACCTGACCCGGTGACCTGGGGCTGTGGTGTCGACCGGACTCGGGGACTTCGTCCGGTGTTCCGTCATGACCCGGGGACCTGGGGTCGGGGTGGTCACCAGACCGTTGTACCCAGGCCGTTGACCCGACATGACCCTGTGACCCGGGCCTGGGTAAAAATCCAACCCGGGGACCCGGGCATGGGACATGACATGACCCGACCTGGGTCCAGGGTCCCGACCTGACCCGGTGACCTGGGGCCGGTGTCCCCACGTGACCCGGTCACCTGGGGCCGGTGTCCCCACGTGACCCGCTGACCTGGGGCCGGGGTCCCCACGTGACCCGGGGACCCAAGCCGGGGACCCTACGTGACCCGGTCACCTGGGGCCGGGGTCCCCACGTGACCCGGGGTCCTGGTGCCGGGGTCCCCACGTGACCCGCTGACCTGGGGCCGGGGTCCCCACGTGACCCGGGGTCCTGGTGCCGGGGTCCCCACGTGACCCGCTGACCTGTGGCCGGGGTCCCCACGTGACCCGGGGTCCTGGTGCCGGGGTCCCCACGTGACCCGCTGACCTGGGGCCGGGGTCCCCACGTGACCCGGGGTCCTGGTGCCGGGGTCCCCACGTGACCCGCTGACCTGGGGCCGGGATCCCCACGTGACCCGGGGTCCTGGTGCCGGGGTGGTCACCGGAACCTGGGAACCAGGCCGGGTGCGCGACATGACCCGGTGACCCGGGGCCGGGTTAACGACCTGTCCAGGGGACCCGGGCCGGGGACCCGACAGGACCCGGTGATCCTTCGCTGGTGTCCCGATGCAACCCGGGGACCCGGGCCGGGGAACACATGTGACCCGGGGACCTGGGGCAGGGGATGTCACCCGACACTGGTACCCGGGGCAGCGACCCGATACGACCCGGGGACCTGGGTCCGGGGTCCCGACCTGACCCGGTGACCTGGGCCGGGGACCCCACGTGACCCGGGGACCTGGGGCCGGTGATGTCACCCGACACTTGTACCCGGGGCAGCGACCCGATACGACCCGGGGACCTGGGTCCGGGGTGCCGACCTGACCCGGTGACCTGGGGCTGTGGTGTCGACCGGACTCGGGGACCTGGTCCGGTGTCCCGTCATGACCCGGGGACCTGGGGTCGGGGTGGTCACCAGACCGTTGTACCCAGGCCGTTGACCCGACATGACCCTGTGACCCGGAGCCTGGGTAAAAATCCAACCCGGGGACCCGGGCATGGGACATGACATGACCCGACCTGGGTCCGGGGCCCCGACCTGACCCGCTGACCTGGGGCCGGTGTCCCCACGTGACCAGGGGTCCTGGTGCCGGGGTCCCCACGTGACCCGGGGACCCGAGCCGGGGTCCCCACGTGACCCGGTGACCTGAGGCCGGGGTCCCCACGTGACCCGGTGACCTGGGGCCGGGGTCCCCACGTGACCCGGGGTCCTGGTGCCGGGGTCCCCACGTGACCCGGGGACCCGGGCCGGGGACATCACGTGACCCGGTCACCTGGGGCCGGGGTCCCCACGTGACCCGGGGTCCTGGTGCCGGGGACCCCACGTGACCCGGGGACTCGGGCCGGGGTCCCCACGTGACCCGGGGTCCTGGTGCCGGTGTCCCCACGTGACCCGGTCACCTGGGGCCGGGGTCCCCACGTGACCCGGGGTCCTGGTGCCGGGGTCCCCACGTGACCCGCTGACTTGGGGCCGGGGTCCCCACTTGACCCGGGGTCCTGGTGCCGGGGTCCCCACGTGACCCGGGGTCCTGGTGCCGGGGTCCCCACGTGACCCGCTGACCTGGGGCCGGGGTCCCCACGTGACCCGGGGTCCTGGTGCCGGGGTGGTCACCGGAACCTGGGAACCAGGCCGGGTGCGCGACATGACCCGGTGACCCGGGGCCGGGTTAACGACCTGTCCAGGGGACCCGGGCCGGGGACACAACAGGACCCGGTGATCCTTCGCTGGTGTCCCGATGCAACCCGGGGTCCCGGGCCGGGGACCCCACGTGACCCGGGGACCTGGGGCAGGGGATGTCACCCGACACTGGTACCCGGGGCAGCGACCCGATACGACCCGGGGACCTGGGTCCGGGGTCCCGACCTGACCCGGTGACCTGGGGCCAGGGTAACCACCTGACCCGGGGACCCGGGCCGGGGACTCGGTATGACTCCGTCTCCCAGGGCCGGCGTGGTCACCTGACACTGCTACCCGGGACAGCGACCCGACATGACCCGGTGACCTGGGGCCGGGGTAACGACCTGTCCAGGGGACCTGGGCCGGGGACCCGACAGGACCCGGTGACCTGGTTCCGGGGTGCCGACCTGACCCGGTGACCTGGGGCTGTGGTGTCGACCGGACTCGGGGACCTGGTCCGGTGTCCCGTCATGACCTGGGGACCTGGGATCGGGGTGGTCACCAGACCGTTGTACCCAGGCCGTTGACCCGACATGACCCTGTGACCCGGTGCCTGGGTAAAAATCCAACCCGGGGACCCGGGCATGGGACGTGACATGACCCGACCTGGGTCCGGGGTCCCGACCTGACCCGGTGACCTGGGGCCGGGGACCCCACGTGACCCGGGGACCTGGGGCCGGGGATGTCACCCGACACTGGTACCCGGGGCAGCGACCCGATACGACCCGGGGACCTGGGTCCGGGGTCCCGACCTGACCCGGTGACCTGGGGCCAGGGTAACCACCTGACCCGGGGACCCGGGCCGGGGACCCGGTATGACTCCGTCTCCCGGGGCCAGGGTGGTCACCTGACACTGCTACCCGGGACAGCGACCCGACATGACCCGGTGACCCGGGGCCGGGGTAACGACCTGTCCAGGGGACCTGGGCCGGGGACCCGACAGGACCCGGTGACCTGGTTCCGGGGTGCCGACCTGACCCGGTGACCTGGGGCTGTGGTGGCGACCGGACTCGGGGACCTGGTCCGGTGTCCCGTCATGACCCGGGGACCTGGGGTCGGGGTGGTCACCAGACCGTTGTACCCAGGCCGTTGAGCCGACATGACCCTGTGACCCGGGGCCTGGGTAAAAATCCAACCCGGGGACCCAGGCATGGGACATGACATGACCCGACCTGGGTCCGGGGTCCCGACCTGACCCGCTGACCTGGGGCCGGGGTCCCCACGTGACCCGTTGACCTGGGGCCGGGGTCCCCACGTGACCCGGGGACCCGGGCCGGGGACATCACGTGACCCGGTGACCTGGGGCCGGGGTCCCCACGTGACCCGGTCACCTGGGGCCGGGGTCCCCACGTGACCCGGGGTCCTGGTGCCGGTGTCCCCACGTGACCCGGTCACCTGGGGCCCGGGTCCCCACGTGACCCGGTCACCTGGGGCCGGGGTCCCCACGTGACCTGGGGACCCGGGCCGGGGACCCCACGTGACCCGGGGACCTGGGGCCGGGGATGTCACCCGACACTGGTACCCGGGGCAGCGACCCGATACGACCCGGGGACCTGGGTCCGGGGTCCCGACCTGACCCGGTGACCTGGGGCCAGGGTAACCACCTGACCCGGGGACCCGGGCCGGGGACTCGGTATGACTCCGTCTCCCGGGGCCGGGGTGGTCACCTGACACTGCTACCCGGGACAGCGACCCGACATGACCCGGTGACCCGGGGCCGGGGTAACGACCTGTCCAGGGGACCTGGGCCGGGGACCCGACAGGACCCGGTGACCTGGTTCCGGGGTGCCGACCTGACCCGGTGACCTGGGGCTGTGGTGTCGACCGGACTCGGGGACCTGGTCCGGTGTCCCGTCATGACCCGGGGACCTGGGGTCGGGGTGGTCACCAGACCGTTGTACCCAGGCCGTTGACCCGACATGACCCTGTGACCCGGGGCCTGGGTAAAAATCCGACCCGGGGCCTGGGTAAAAATCCAACCCGGGGACCCGGGGCCGGGTTAACGACCTGTCCAGGGGACCCGGGCCGGGGACCCGACAGGACCCGGTGATCCTTCGCTGGTGTCCCGATGCAACCCGGGGACCCGGGCCGGGGACCCCACGTGACCCGGGGACCTGGGGCAGGGGATGTCACCCGACACTGGTACCCGGGGCAGCGACCCGATACGACCCGGGGACCTGGGTCCGGGGTCCCGACCTGACCCGGTGACCTGGGGCCAGGGTAACCACCTGACCCGGGGACCCGGGCCGGGGACCCGGTATGACTCCGTCTCCCGGGGCCGGGGTGGTCACCTGACACTGCTACCCGGGACAGCGACCCGACATGACCCGGTGACCCGGGGCCGGGGTAACGACCTGTCCAGGGGACCTGGGCCGGGGACCCGACAGGACCCGGTGACCTGGTTCCGGGGTGCCGACCTGACCCGGTGACCTGGGGCTGTGGTGTCGACCGGACTCGGGGACCTGGTCCGGTGTCCCGTCATGACCCGGGGACCTGGGGTCGGGGTGGTCACCAGACCGTTGTACCCAGGCCGTTGACCCGACATGACCCTGTGACCCGGAGCCTGGGTAAAAATCCAACCCAGGGACCCGGGCATGGGACGTGACATGACCCGACCTGGGTCCGGGGTCCTGACCTGACCCGGTGACCTGGGCCGGGGACCCCACGTGACCCGGGGACCTGGGGCCGGGGATGTCACCCGACACTGGTACCCGGGGCAGCGACCCGACATGACCCGGTGACCCGGGGCCGGGGTAACGACCTGTCCAGGGGACCTGGGCCGGGGACCCGACAGGACCCGGTGACCTGGTTCCGGGGTGCCGACCTGACCCGGTGACCTGGGGCTGTGGTGTCGACCGGACTCGGGGACCTGGTCCGGTGTCCCGTCATGACCCGGGGACCTGGGGTCGGGGTGGTCACCAGACCGTTGTACCCAGGCCGTTGACCCGACATGACCCTGTGACCCGGAGCCTGGGTAAAAATCCAACCCGGGGACCCGGGCATGGGACATGACATGACCCGACCTGGGTCCGGGGTCCCGACCTGACCAGCTGACCTGGGGCCGGTGTCCCCACGTGACCCGGGGTCCTGGTGCCGGGGTCCCCACGTGACCCGGGGACCCGGGCCGGGGTCCCCACGTGACCCGGTGACCTGAGGCCGGGGTCCCCAAGTGACCCGGTGACCTGGGGCGAGGGTCCCCACGTGCCCCGGGGTCCTGGTGCCGGGGTCCCCACGTGACCCGGGGACCCGGGCCGGGGACCCCACGTCACCCGCTTACCTGGGGCCGGGGATGTCACCCGACACTGGTACCCGGGGCAGCGACCCGATACGACAAGGGAAACTTGGGTCCGGGGTCCCGACCTGACCCGGGGTCCTGCTGCCGGGGTCCCCACGTGACCGAGGGTCCTGGTGCCGGTGTCCCTACGTGACCCGGTCACCTGGAACCGGGGTCCCCACGTGACCCGGGGTCCTGGTGCCAGGGTCCCCACGTGACCCGCTGACCTGGGGCCGGGGTCCCCACGTGACCCGTTGACCTGGGGCCGGGGTCCCCACGTGACCCGGGGACCCGGGCCGGGGACATCACGTGACCCGGTGACCTGGTGCCGGTGTCCCCACGTGACCCGGTGACCTGGGGCCGGGGTCCCCACGTGACCCGGGGTCCTGGTGCCGGTGTCCCCACGTGACCCGGTCACCTGGGGCCCGGGTCCCCACGTGACCCGGTCACCTGGGGCCGGGGTCCCCACGTGACCTGGGGACCCGGGCCGGGGACCCCACGTGACCCGGGGACCTGGGGCCGGGGATGTCACCCGACACTGGTACCCGGGGCAGCGACCCGATACGACCCGGGGACCTGGGTCCGGGGTCCCGACCTGACCCGGTGACCTGGGGCCAGGGTAACCACCTGACCCGGGGACCCGGGCCGGGGACTCGGTATGACTCCGTCTCCCGGGGCCGGGGTGGTCACCTGACACTGCTACCCGGGACAGCGACCCGACATGACCCGGTGACCCGGGGCCGGGGTAACGACCTGTCCAGGGGACCTGGGCCGGGGACCCGACAGGACCCGGTGACCTGGTTCCGGGGTGCCGACCTGACCCGGTGACCTGGGGCTGTGGTGTCGACCGGACTCGGGGACCTGGTCCGGTGTCCCGTCATGACCCGGGGACCTGGGGTCGGGGTGGTCACCAGACCGTTGTACCCAGGCCGTTGACCCGACATGACCCTGTGACCCGGGGCCTGGGTAAAAATCCGACCCGGGGCCTGGGTAAAAATCCAACCCGGGGACCCGGGGCCGGGTTAACGACCTGTCCAGGGGACCCGGGCCGGGGACCCGACAGGACCCGGTGATCCTTCGCTGGTGTCCCGATGCAACCCGGGGACCCGGGCCGGGGACCCCACGTGACCCGGGGACCTGGGGCAGGGGATGTCACCCGACACTGGTACCCGGGGCAGCAACCCGATACGACCCGGGGACCTGGGTCCGGG
Source organism: Somateria mollissima (assembly GCA_951411735.1). Classification (NCBI taxonomy): domain Eukaryota; kingdom Metazoa; phylum Chordata; class Aves; order Anseriformes; family Anatidae; genus Somateria; species Somateria mollissima. The sequence continues at coordinate 205,221 of CATOCB010000066.1, forward strand.
GTCCCGACCTGACCCGGTGACCTGGGGCCAGGGTAACCACCTGACCCGGGGACCCGGGCCGGGGACCCGGTATGACTCCGTTTCCCGGGGCCGGGGTGGTCACCTGACACTGCTACCCGGGACAGCGACCCGACATGACCCGGTGACCCGGGGCCGGGGTAACGACCTGTCCAGGGGACCTGGGCCGGGGACCCGACAGGACCCGGTGACCTGGTTCCGGGGTGCCGACCTGACCCGGTGACCTGGGGCTGTGGTGTCGACCGGACTCGGGGACCTGGTCCGGTGTCCCGTCATGACCCGGGGACCTGGGGTCGGGGTGGTCACCAGACCGTTGTACCCAGGCCGTTGACCCGACATGACCCTGTGACCCGGAGCCTGGGTAAAAATCCAACCCAGGGACCCGGGCATGGGACGTGACATGACCCGACCTGGGTCCGGGGTCCTGACCTGACCCGGTGACCTGGGCCGGGGACCCCACGTGACCCGGGGACCTGGGGCCGGGGATGTCACCCGACACTGGTACCCGGGGGCAGCGACCCGACATGACCCGGTGACCCGGGGCCGGGGTAACGACCTGTCCAGGGGACCTGGGCCGGGGACCCGACAGGACCCGGTGACCTGGTTCCGGGGTGCCGACCTGACCCGGTGACCTGGGGCTGTGGTGTCGACCGGACTCGGGGACCTGGTCCGGTGTCCCGTCATGACCCGGGGACCTGGGGTCGGGGTGGTCACCAGACCGTTGTACCCAGGCCGTTGACCCGACATGACCCTGTGACCCGGAGCCTGGGTAAAAATCCAACCCGGGGACCCGGGCATGGGACATGACATGACCCGACCTGGGTCCGGGGTCCCGACCTGACCCGCTGACCTGGGGCCGGTGTCCCCACGTGACCCGGGGTCCTGGTGCCGGGGTCCCCACGTGACCCGGGGACCCGGGCCGGGGTCCCCACGTGACCCGGTGACCTGAGGCCGGGGTCCCCAAGTGACCCGGTGACCTGGGGCGAGGGTCCCCACGTGCCCCGGGGTCCTGGTGCCGGGGTCCCCACGTGACCCGGGGACCCGGGCCGGGGACCCCACGTCACCCGCTTACCTGGGGCCGGGGATGTCACCCGACACTGGTACCCGGGGCAGCGACCCGATACGACAAGGGAAACTTGGGTCCGGGGTCCCGACCTGACCCGGGGTCCTGCTGCCGGGGTCCCCACGTGACCGAGGGTCCTGGTGCCGGTGTCCCTACGTGACCCGGTCACCTGGAACCGGGGTCCCCACGTGACCCGGGGTCCTGGTGCCAGGGTCCCCACGTGACCCGCTGACCTGGGGCCGGGGTCCCCACGTGACCCGTTGACCTGGGGCCGGGGTCCCCACGTGACCCGGGGACCCGGGCCGGGGACATCACGTGACCCGGTGACCTGGGGCCGGGGTCCCCACGTGACCCGGTCACCTGGGGCCGGGGTCCCCACGTGACCCGGGGTCCTGGTGCCGGTGTCCCCACGTGACCCGGTCACCTGGGGCCCGGGTCCCCACGTGACCCGGTCACCTGGGGCCGGGGTCCCCACGTGACCTGGGGACCCGGGCCGGGGACCCCACGTGACCCGGGGACCTGGGGCCGGGGATGTCACCCGACACTGGTACCCGGGGCAGCGACCCGATACGACCCGGGGACCTGGGTCCGGGGTCCCGACCTGACCCGGTGACCTGGGGCCAGGGTAACCACCTGACCCGGGGACCCGGGCCGGGGACTCGGTATGACTCCGTCTCCCGGGGCCGGGGTGGTCACCTGACACTGCTACCCGGGACAGCGACCCGACATGACCCGGTGACCCGGGGCCGGGGTAACGACCTGTCCAGGGGACCTGGGCCGGGGACCCGACAGGACCCGGTGACCTGGTTCCGGGGTGCCGACCTGACCCGGTGACCTGGGGCTGTGGTGTCGACCGGACTCGGGGACCTGGTCCGGTGTCCCGTCATGACCCGGGGACCTGGGGTCGGGGTGGTCACCAGACCGTTGTACCCAGGCCGTTGACCCGACATGACCCTGTGACCCGGGGCCTGGGTAAAAATCCGACCCGGGGCCTGGGTAAAAATCCAACCCGGGGACCCGGGGCCGGGTTAACGACCTGTCCAGGGGACCCGGGCCGGGGACCCGACAGGACCCGGTGATCCTTCGCTGGTGTCCCGATGCAACCCGGGGACCCGGGCCGGGGACCCCACGTGACCCGGGGACCTGGGGCAGGGGATGTCACCCGACACTGGTACCCGGGGCAGCAACCCGATACGACCCGGGGACCTGGGTCCGGGGTCCCGACCTGACCCGGTGACCTGGGGCCAGGGTAACCACCTGACCCGGGGACCCGGGCCGGGGACCCGGTATGACTCCGTTTCCCGGGGCCGGGGTGGTCACCTGACACTGCTACCCGGGACAGCGACCCGACATGACCCGGTGACCCGGGGCCGGGGTAACGACCTGTCCAGGGGACCTGGGCCGGGGACCCGACAGGACCCGGTGACCTGGTTCCGGGGTGCCGACCTGACCCGGTGACCTGGGGCTGTGGTGTCGACCGGACTCGGGGACCTGGTCCGGTGTCCCGTCATGACCCGGGGACCTGGGGTCGGGGTGGTCACCAGACCGTTGTACCCAGGCCGTTGACCCGACATGACCCTGTGACCCGGAGCCTGGGTAAAAATCCAACCCGGGGACCCGGGCATGGGACATGACATGACCCGACCTGGGTCCGGGGTCCCGACCTGACCCGCTGACCTGGGGCCGGTGTCCCCACGTGACCCGGGGTCCTGGTGCCGGGGTCCCCACGTGACCCGGGGACCCGGGCCGGGGTCCCCACGTGACCCGGTGACCTGAGGCCGGGGTCCCCAAGTGACCCGGTGACCTGGGGCGAGGGTCCCCACGTGCCCGGGGGTCCTGGTGCCGGGGTCCCCACGTGACCCGGGGACCCGGGCCGGGGACCCCACGTCACCCGCTTACCTGGGGCCGGGGATGTCACCCGACACTGGTACCCGGGGCAGCGACCCGATACGACAAGGGAAACTTGGGTCCGGGGTCCCGACCTGACCCGGGGTCCTGCTGCCGGGGTCCCCACGTGACCCAGGGTCCTGGTGCCGGTGTCCCTACGTGACCCGGTCACCTGGAACCGGGGTCCCCACGTGACCCGGGGTCCTGGTGCCGGGGTCCCCACGTGACCCGCTGACCTGGGGACGTTGTCCCCACGTGACCCGGGGTCCTGGTACCGGGGTCCCCAAGTGACCCGGTGACCTGGGGCGAGGGTCCCCACGTGACCCGGGGTCCTGGTGCCGGGGTCCCCACGTGACCCGCTGACCTGGGGCCGGGGTCCCCACGTTACCCGGGGTCCTGGTGCCGGGGTGGTCACCGGAACCTGGGAACCAGGCCGGGTGCGCGACATGACCCGGTGACCCGGGGCCGGGTTAACGACCTGTCCAGGGGACCCGGGCCGGGGACCCGACAGGACCCGGTGATCCTTCGCTGGTGTCCCGATGCAACCCGGGGACCCGGGCCGGGGACCCCACGTGACCCGGGGACCTGGGGACGGGGATGTCACCCGACACTGGTACCCGGGGCAGCGACCCGATACGACCCGGGGACCTGGGTCCGGGGTCCCGACCTGACCCGGTGACCTGGGGCCAGGGTAACCACCTGACCCGGGGACCCGGGCCGGGGACTCGGTATGACTCCGTCTCCCGGGGCCGGCGTGGTCACCTGACACTGGTACCCCGGACAGCGACCCGACATGACCCGGTGACCCGGGGCCGGGGTAACGACCTGTCCAGGGGACCTGGGCCGGGGACCCGACAGGACCCGGTGACCTGGTTCCGGGGTGCCGACCTGACCCGGTGACCTGGGGCTGTGGTGTCGACCGGACTCGGGGACTTGGTCCGGTGTTCCGTCATGACCCGGGGACCTGGGGTCGGGGTGGTCACCAGACCGTTGTACCCAGGCCGTTGAACCGACATGACCCTGTGACCCGGGCCTGGGTAAAAATCCAATCCGGGGACCCGGGCATGGGACATGACATGACCCGACCTGGGTCCAGGGTCCCGACCTGACCCGGTGACCTGGGGCCGGTGTCCCCACGTGACCCGGTCACCTGGGGCCGGTGTCCCCACGTGACCCGCTGACCTGGGGCCGGGGTCCCAACGTGACCCGGGGACCCGGACCGGGGACCCTACGTGACCCGGTCACCTGGGGCCGGGGTCCCCACGTGACCCGGGGTCCTGGTGCCGGGGTCCCCACGTGACCCGCTGACCTGGGGCCGGGGTCCCCACGTGACCCGGGGTCCTGGTGCCGGGGTCCCCACGTGACCCGCTGACCTGTGGCCGGGGTCCCCACGTGACCCGGGTTCCTGGTGCCGGGGTCCCCACGTGACCCGCTGACCTGGGGCCGGGGTCCCCACGTGACCCGGGGTCCTGGTGCCGGGGTCCCCACGTGACCCGCTGACCTGGGGCCGGGATCCCCACGTGACCCGGGGTCCTGGTGCCGGGGTGGTCACCGGAACCTGGGAACCAGGCCGGGTGCGCGACATGACCCGGTGACCCGGGGCCGGGTTAACGACCTGTCCAGGGGACCCGGGCCGGGGACCCGACAGGACCCGGTGATCCTTCGCTGGTGTCCCGATGCAACCCGGGGACCCGGGCCGGGGAACACATGTGACCCGGGGACCTGGGGCAGGGGATGTCACCCGACACTGGTACCCGGGGCAGCGACCCGATACGACCCGGGGACCTGGGTCCGGGGTCCCGACCTGACCCGGTGACCTGGGCCGGGGACCCCACGTGACCCGGGGACCTGGGGCCGGGGATGTCACCCGACACTTGTACCCGGGGCAGCGACCCGATACGACCCGGGGACCTGGGTCCGGGGTCCCGACCTGACCCGGTGACCTGGGGCTGTGGTGTCGACCGGACTCGGGGACCTGGTCCGGTGTCCCGTCATGACCCGGGGACCTGGGGTCGGGGTGGTCACCAGACCGTTGTACCCAGGCCGTTGACCCGACATGACCCTGTGACCCGGAGCCTGGGTAAAAATCCAACCCGGGGACCCGGGCATGGGACATGACATGACCCGACCTGGGTCCGGGGTCCCGACCTGACCCGCTGACCTGGGGCCGGTGTCCCCACGTGACCCGGGGTCCTGGTGCCGGGGTCCCCACGTGACCCGGGGACCCGAGCCGGGGTCCCCACGTGACCCGGTGACCTGAGGCCGGGGTCCCCACGTGACCCGGTGACCTGGGGCCGGGGTCCCCACGTGACCCGGGGTCCTGGTGCCGGGGTCCCCACGTGACCCGGGGACCCGGGCCGGGGACATCACGTGACCCGGTCACCTGGGGCCGGGGTCCCCACGTGACCCGGGGTCCTGGTGCCGGGGACCCCACGTGACCCGGGGACTCGGGCCGGGGTCCCCACGTGACCCGGGGTCCTGGTGCCGGTGTCCCCACGTGACCCGGTCACCTGGGGCCGGGGTCCCCACGTGACCCGGGGTCCTGGTGCCGGGGTCCCCACGTGACCCGCTGACTTGGGGCCGGGGTCCCCACTTGACCCGGGGTCCTGGTGCCGGGGTCCCCACGTGACCCGGGGTCCTGGTGCCGGGGTCCCCACGTGACCCGCTGACCTGGGGCCGGGGTCCCCACGTGACCCGGGGTCCTGGTGCCGGGGTGGTCACCGGAACCTGGGAACCAGGCCGGGTGCGCGACATGACCCGGTGACCCGGGGCCGGGTTAACGACCTGTCCAGGGGACCCGGGCCGGGGACACAACAGGACCCGGTGATCCTTCGCTGGTGTCCCGATGCAACCCGGGGACCCGGGCCGGGGACCCCACGTGACCCGGGGACCTGGGGCAGGGGATGTCACCCGACACTGGTACCCGGGGCAGCGACCCGATACGACCCGGGGACCTGGGTCCGGGGTCCCGACCTGACCCGGTGACCTGGGGCCAGGGTAACCACCTGACCCGGGGACCCGGGCCGGGGACTCGGTATGACTCCGTCTCCCGGGGCCGGCGTGGTCACCTGACACTGCTACCCGGGACAGCGACCCGACATGACCCGGTGACCTGGGGCCGGGGTAACGACCTGTCCAGGGGACCTGGGCCGGGGACCCGACAGGACCCGGTGACCTGGTTCCGGGGTGCCGACCTGACCCGGTGACCTGGGGCTGTGGTGTCGACCGGACTCGGGGACCTGGTCCGGTGTCCCGTCATGACCCGGGGACCTGGGGTCGGGGTGGTCACCAGACCGTTGTACCCAGGCCGTTGAGCCGACATGACCCTGTGACCCGGGGCCTGGGTAAAAATCCAACCCGGGGACCCAGGCATGGGACATGACATGACCCGACCTGGGTCCGGGGTCCCGACCTGACCCGCTGACCTGGGGCCGGTGTCCCCACGTGACCCGGGGTCCTGGTGCCGGGGTCCCCACGTGACCCGGTGACCTGGGGCCGGGGTCCCCACGTGACCCGGGGTCCTGGTGCCGGGGTCCCCACGTGACCCGGGGACCCGGGCCGGGGTCCCCACGTGACCCGGTGACCTGAGGCCGGGGTCCCCACGTGACCCGGTGACCTGGGGCGAGGGTCCCCACGTGACCCGGGGTAATGGTGCCGGGGTCCCCACGTGACCCGGGGACCCGGGCCGGGGACCCCACGTCACCCGCTTACCTGGGGCCGGGGATGTCACCCGACACTGGTACCCGGGGCAGCGACCCGATACGACCCGGGGACCTGGGTCCGGGGTCCCGACCTGACCCGGGGTCCTGTTGCCGGGGTCCCCACGTGACCCGGGGACCCGGGCCGGGGTCCCCACGTGACCCAGGGTCCTGGTGCCGGTGTCCCCACGTGACCCGGTCACCTGGAACCGGGGTCCCCACGTGACCCGGGGTCCTGGTGCCGGGGTCCCCACGTGACCCTCAGACCTGGGGCCGGGGTCCCCACGTGACCCGGGGACCCGGGCCGGGGACCCTACGTGACCCGGTCACCTGGGGCCGGGGTACCCACGTGACCCGGGGTCCTGGTGCCGGTGTCCCCACGTGACCCGCTGACCTGGGGCCGGGGTCCCCACGTGACCCGGGGTCCTGGTGCCGGGGTCCCCACGTGACCCACTGACCTGTGGCCGGGGTCCCCACGTGACCCGGGGTCCTGGTGCCGGGGTCCCCACGTGACCCGCTGACCTGGGGCCGGGGTCCCCATGTGACCCGGGGTCCTGGTGCCGGGGTGGTCACCGGAACCTGGGAACCAGGCCGGGTGCGCGACATGACCCGGTGACCCGGGGCCGGGTTAACGACCTGTCCAGGGGACCCGGGCCGGGGACCCGACAGGACCCGGTGATCCTTCGCTGGTGTCCCGATGCAACCCGGGGACCCGGGCCGGGGAACCCATGTGACCCGGGGACCTGGGGCAGGGGATGTCACCCGACACTGGTACCCGGGGCAGCGACCCGATACGACCCGGGGACCTGGGTCCGGGGTCCCGACCTGACCCGGTGACCTGGGCCGGGGACCCCACGTGACCCGGGGACCTGGGGCCGGGGATGTCACCCGACACTGGTACCCGGGGCAGCGACCCGATACGACCCGGGGACCTGGGTCCGGGGTCCCGACCTGACCCGGTGACCTGGGGCCAGGGTAACCACTTGACCCGGGGACCCGGGCCGGGGACCCGGTATGACTCCGTCTCCCGGGGCCGGGGTGGTCACCTGACACTGCTACCCGGGACAGCGACCCGACATGAACCGGTGACCCGGGGCCGGGGTAACGACCTGTCCAGGGGACCTGGGCCGGGGACCCGACAGGACCCGGTGACCTGGTTCCGGGGTGCCGACCTGACCCGGTGACCTGGTTCCGGGGTGCCGACCTGACCCGGTGACCTGGGGCTGTGGTGTCGACCGGACCCGGGGTCCTGGTGCCGGTGTCCCGTCATGACCCGGGGACCCGAGCCGGGGTCCCCACGTGACCCGGTGACCTGAGGCCGGGGTCCCCACGTGACCCGGTGACCTGGGGCCGGGATCCCCACGTGACCCAGGGTCCTGGTGCCGGGGTCCCCACGTGACCCGGGGACCCGGGCCGGGGACCCCACGTGACCCGGTGACCTGGGGCCGGGGTCCCCACGTGACCCGGGGACCCGGGCCGGGGACATCACGTGACCCGGTCACCTGGGGCCGGGGTCCCCACGTGACCCGGTCACCTGGGGCCGGGGTCCCCACGTGACCCGGGGTCCTGGTGCCGGGGTCCCCACGTGACCCGGTGACCTGAGGCCGGGGTCCCCACGTGACCCGGTGACCTGAGGCCGGGATCCCCACGTGACCCGGGGTCCTGGTGCCGGGGTCCCCACGTGACCCGGGGACCCGGGCCGTGGTCCCCACGTGACCCGGGGTCCTGGTGCCGGGGTGGTCACCGGAACCTGGGAACCAGGCCGGGTTCGCGACATGACCCGGTAAACCCGGGGCCGGGTTAACGACCTGTCCAGGGGACCCGGGCCGGGGACCCGACAGGACCCGGTGATCCTTCGCTGGTGTCCCGATGCAACCCGGGGACCCGGGCCGGGGACCCCACGTGACCCGGGGACCTGGGGCAGGGGATGTCACCCGACACTGGTACCCGGGGCAGCGACCCGATACGACCCGGGGACCTGGGTCCGGGGTCCCGACCTGACCCGGTGACCTGGGGCCAGGGTAACCACCTGACCCGGGGACCCGGGCCGGGGACTCGGTATGACTCCGTCTCCCAGGGCCGGCGTGGTCACCTGACACTGCTACCCGGGACAGCGACCCGACATGACCCGGTGACCCGGGGCCGGGGTAACGACCTGTCCAGGGGACCTGGGCCGGGGACCCGACAGGACACGGTGACCTGGTTCCGGGGTGCCGACCTGACCCGGTGACCTGGGGCTGTGGTGTCGACCGGACTCGGGGACCTGGTCCGGTGTCCCGTCATGACCTGGGGACCTGGGGTCGGGGTGGTCACCAGACCGTTGTACCCAGGCCGTTGACCCGACATGACCCTGTGACCCGGTGCCTGGGTAAAAATCCAACCCGGGGACCCGGGCATGGGACGTGACATGACCCGACCTGGGTCCGGGGTCCCGACCTGACCCGGTGACCTGGGCCGGGGACCCCACGTGACCCGGGGACCTGGGGCCGGGGATGTCACCCGACACTGGTACCCGGGGCAGCGACCCGATACGACCCGGGGACCTGGGTCCGGGGTCCCGACCTGACCCGGTGACCTGGGGCCAGGGTAACCACCTGACCCGGTGACCTGGGGCTGTGGTGTCGACCGGACTCGGGGACCTGGTCCGGTGTCCCGTCATGACCCGGGGACCTGGGGTCGGGGTGGTCACCAGACCGTTGTACCCAGGCCGTTGACCCGACATGACCCTGTGACCCGGGGCCTGGGTAAAAATCCAACCCGGGGACCCAGGCATGGGACATGACATGACCCGACCTGGGTCCGGGGTCCCGACCTGACCCGCTGACCTGGAGCCGGTGTCCCCACGTGACCCGGGGTCCTGGTGCCGGGGTCCCCACGTGACCCGGGGACCTGGGGCCGGGGTCCCCACGTGACCCGGGGTCCTGGTGCCGGGGTCCCCACGTGACCCGGGGACCCGGGCCGGGGACCCCACGTGACAGGGTGACCTGGGGCCGGGGTCCCCATGTGACCCGGGGACCCGGGCCGGGGACATCACGTGACCCGGTCACCTGGGTCCGGGGTCACCATGTGACCCGGGGTCCTGGTGCCAGGGTCCCCACGTGACCCGGGGACCCAGGCCGGGGTCCCCACGTGACCTGCTGACCTGTGGCCGGGGTCCCCACGTGACCCGGGGTCCTGGTGCCGGGGTCCCCACGTGACCCGCTGACCTGGGGCCGGGGTCCCCACGTGACCCGGGGTCCTGGTGCCGGGGTCCCCACGTGACCCGGGGTCCTGGTGCCGGGGTCCCCACGTGACCCGGTGACCTGGGGCCGGGGTCCCCACGTGACCCGGGGTCCTGGTGCCGGGGTGGTCACCGGAACCTGGGAACCAGGCCGGGTGCGCGACATGACCCGGTGACCCGGGGCCGGGTTAACGACCTGTCCAGGGGACCCGGGCCGGGGACCCGACAGGACCCGGTGATCCTTCGCTGGTGTCCCGATGCAACCCTGGGACCCGGGCCGGGGAACCCACGTGACCCGGGGACCTGGGGCAGGGGATGTCACCCGACACTGGTACCCGGGGCAGCGACCCGATACGACCCGGGGACCTGGGTCCGGGGTCCCGACCTGACCCGGTGACCTGGGGCCAGGGTAACCACTTGACCTGGGGACCCGGGCCGGGGACCCGGTATGACTCCGTCTCCCGGGGCCGGGGTGGTCACCTGACACTGGTACCCGGGACAGCGACCCGACATGACCCGGTGACCCGGGGCCGGGCTAACGACCTGTCCAGGGGACCTGGGCCGGGGACCCGACAGGACCCGGTGACCTGGTTCCGGGGTGCCGACCTGACCCGGTGACCTGGGGCTGTGGTGTCGACCGGACTCGGGGACCTGGTCCGGTGTCCCGTCATGACCCGGGGACCTGGGGTCGGGGTCCCCACTTGACCCGGTCACCTGGGGCCCGGGTCCCCACGTGACCCGGTCACCTGGGGCCGGGGTCCCCACGTGACCTGGGGACCCGGGCCGGGGACCCCACGTGACCCGGGGACCTGGGGTAGGGGATGTCACCCGACACTGGTACCCGGGGCAGCGACCCGATACGACCCGGGGACCTGGGTCCGGGGTCCCGACCTGACCCGGTGACCTGGGGCCAGGGTAACCACCTGACCCGGGGACCCGGGCCGGGGACCCGGTATGACTCCGTCTCCCGGGGCCGGGGTGGTCACCTGACACTTGTACCCGGGACAGCGACCCGACATGACCCGGTGACCCGGGGCCGGGGTAACGACCTGTCCAGGGGACCTGGGCCGGGGACCCGACAGGACCCGGTGACCTGGTTCCGGGGTGCCGACCTGACCCGGTGACCTGGGGCTGTGGTGTCGACCGGACTCGGGGACCTGGTCCGGTGTCCCGTCATGACCCGGGGACCTGGGGTCGGGGTGGTCACCAGACCGTTGTACCCAGGCCGTTGACCCGACATGACCCTGTGACCCGGGGCCTGGGTAAAAATCCGACCCGGGGCCTGGGTAAAAATCCAACCCGGGGACCCGGGCATGGGACGTGACATGACCCGACCTGGGTCCGGGGTCCCGACCTGACCCGGTGACCTGGGCCGGGGACCCCACGTGACCCGGTGACCTGGGGCCGGGGTCCCCACGTGACCCGGGGTCCTGGTGCCGGGGTCCCCACGTGACCCGGGGACCCGGGCCGGGGTCCCCACGTGACCCGGGGTCCTGGTGCCGGTGTCCCCACGTGACCCGGTCACCTGGGGCCGGGGTCCCCACGTGACCCGGGGTCCTGGTGCCGGGGTCCCCACGTGACCCGCTGACTTGGGGCCGGGGTCCCCAGTTGACCCGGGGTCCTTGTGCCGGGGTCCCCACGTGACCCGCTGACCTGTGGCCGGGGTCCCCACGTGACCCGGGGTCCTGGTGCCGGGGTCCCCACGTGACCCGCTGACCTGGGGCCGGGGTCCCCACGTGACCCGGGGTCCTGGTGCCGGGGTGGTCACCGGAACCTGGGAACCAGGCCGGGTGCGCGACATGACCCGGTGACCCGGGGCCGGGTTAACGACCTGTCCAGGGGACCCGGGCCGGGGACCCGACAGGACCCGGTGATCCTTCGCTGGTGTCCCGATGCAACCCGGGGACCCGGGCCGGGGACCCCACGTGACCCGGGGACCTGGGGCAGGGGATGTCACCCGACACTGGTACCCGGGGCAGCGACCCGATACGACCCGGGGACCTGGGTCCGGGGTCCCGACCTGACCCGGTGACCTGGGGCCAGGGTAACCACCTGACCCGGGGACCCGGGCCGGGGACTCGGTATGACTCCGTCTCCCAGGGCCGGCGTGGTCACCTGACACTGCTACCCGGGACAGCGACCCGACATGACCCGGTGACCCGGGGCCGGGGTAACGACCTGTCCAGGGGACCTGGGCCGGGGACCCGACAGGACCCGGTGACCTGGTTCCGGGGTGCCGACCTGACCCGGTGACCTAGGGCTGTGGTGTCGACCGGACTCGGGGACCTGGTCCGGTGTCCCGTCATGACCCGGGGACCTGGGGTCGGGGTGGTCACCAGACCGTTGTACCCAGGCCGTTGACCCGACATGACCCTGTGACCCGGGGCCTGGGTAAAAATCCGACCCGGGGCCTGGGTAAAAATCCAACCCGGGGACCCGGGGCCGGGTTAACGACCTGTCCAGGGGACCCGGGCCAGGGACCCGACAGGACCCGGTGATCCTTCGCTGGTGTCCCGATGCAACCCGGGGACCCGGGCCGGGGACCCCACGTGACCCGGGGACCTGGGGCAGGGGATGTCACCCGACACTGGTACCCGGGGCAGCGACCCGATACGACCCGGGGACCTGGGTCCGGGGTCCCGACCTGACCCGGTGACCTGGGGCCAGGGTAACCACCTGACCCGGGGACCCGGGCCGGGGACCCGGTATGACTCCGTTTCCCGGGGCCGGGGTGGTCACCTGACACTGCTACCCGGGACAGCGACCCGACATGACCCGGTGACCCGGGGCCGGGGTAACGACCTGTCCAGGGGACCTGGGCCGGGGACCCGACAGGACCCGGTGACCTGGTTCCGGGGTGCCGACCTGACCCAGTGACCTGGGGCTGTGGTGTCGACCGGACTCGGGGACCTGGTCCGGTGTCCCGTCATGACCCGGGGACCTGGGGTCGGGGTGGTCACCAGACCGTTGTACCCAGGCCGTTGACCCGACATGACCCTGTGACCCGGAGCCTGGGTAAAAATCCAACCCGGGGACCCGGGCATGGGACGTGACATGACCCGACCTGGGTCCGGGGTCCCGACCTGACCCGGTGACCTGGGCCGGGGACCCCACGTGACCCGGGGACCTGGGGCCGGGGATGTCACCCGACACTGGTACCCGGGGCAGCGACCCGATACGACCCGGGGACCTAGGTCCGGGGACCCGACCTGACCCGGTGACCTGGGGCCAGGGTAACCACTTGACCCGGGGACCCGGGCCGGGGACCCGGTATGACTCCGTCTCCCGGGGCCAGGGTGGTCACCTGACACTGCTACCCGGGACAGCGACCCGACATGACCCGGTGACCCGGGGCCGGGCTAACGACTTGTCCAGGGGACCTGGGCCGGGGACCCGACAGGACACGGTGACCTGGTTCCGGGGTGCCGACCTGACCCGGTGACCTGGGGCTGTGGTGTCGACCGGACTCAGGGACCTGGTCCGGTGTCCCGTCATGACCCGGGGACCTGGGGTCGGGGTGGTCACCAGACCGTTGTACCCAGGCCGTTGAGCCGACATGACCCTGTGACCCGGGGCCTGGGTAAAAATCCAACCCGGGGACCCGGGCATGGGACATGACATGACCCGACCTGGGTCCGGGGTCCCGACCTGACCCGGTGACCTGGGGCCGGTGTCCCCATGTGACCCGGGGACCCGGGCCGGGGACATCACGTGACCCGGTAACTTGGGGCCGGGGTCCCCACGTGACCCGGGGTCCTGGTGCCGGGGTCCCCACGTGACCCGGGGACCCAGGCCGGGGTCCCCACGTGACCCGCTGACCTGTGGCCGGGGTCCCCACGTGACCCGGGGTCCTGGTGCCGGGGTCCCCACGTGACCCGCTGACCTGGGGCCGGGGTCCCCACGTGACCCGGGGTCCTGGTGCCGGGGTCCCCACGTGACCCGGTCACCTGTTGCCGGGGTCCCCACGTGACCCGGGGTCCTGGTGCCGGCGTCCCCACGTGACCCGCTGACCTGGGGCCGAGGTCCCCACGTGACCCGGGGTCCTGGTGCCGGGGTGGTCACCGGAACCTGGGAACCAGGCTGGGTGCGCGACATGACCCGGTGACCCGGGGCCGGGTTAACGACCTGTCCAGGGGACCCGGGCCGGGGACCCGACAGGACCCGGTGATCCTTCGCTGGTGTCCCGATGCAACCCGGGGACCCGGGCCGGGGAACCCACGTGACCCGGGGACCTGGGGCAGGGGATGTCACCCGACACTGGTACCCAGGGCAGCGACCCGATACGACCCGGGGACCTGGGTCCGGGGTCCCGACCTGACCCGGTGACCTGGGCCGGGGATGTCACCCGACACTGGTACCCGGGGCAGCGACCCGATACGACCCGGGGACCTGGGTCCGGGGTCCCGACCTGACCCGGTGACCTGGGGCCAGGGTAACCACTTGACCCGGGGACCCGGGCCGGGGACCCGGTATGACTCCGTCTCCCGGGGCCGGGGTGGTCACCTGACACTGCTACCCGGGACAGCGACCCGACATGACCCGGTGACCCGGGGCCGGGGTAACGACCTGTCCAGGGGACCTGGGCCGGGGACCCGACAGGACCCGGTGACCTGGTTCCGGGGTGCCGACCTGACCCGGTGACCTGGGGCTGTGGTGTCGACCGGACTCGGGGACCTGGTCCGGTGTCCCGTCATGACCCGGGGACCTGGGGTCGGGGTGGTCACCAGACCGTTGTACCCAGGCCGTTGACCCGACATGACCCTGTGACCCGGGGCCTGGGTAAAAATCCGACCCGGGGCCTGGGTAAAAATCCAACCCGGGGACCCGGGCATGGGACGTGACATGACCCGACCTGGGTCCGGGGTCCCGACCTGACCCGGTGACCTGGGCCGGGGACCCCACGTGACCCGGTGACCTGGGGCCGGGGTCCCCACGTGACCCGGGGTCCTGGTGCCGGGGTCCCCACGTGACCCGCTGACCTGTGGCCGGGGTCCCCACGTGACCCGGGGTCCTGGTGCCGGGGTCCCCACGTGACCCGCTGACCTGGGGCCGGGGTCCCCACGTGACCCGGGGTCCTGGTGCCGGGGTGGTCACCGGAACCTGGGAACCAGGCCGGGTGCGCGACATGACCCGGTGACCCGGGGCCGGGGTAACGACCTGTCCAGGGGACCTGGGCCGGGGACCCGACAGGACCCGGTGACCTGGTTCCGGGGTGCCGACCTGACCCGGTGACCTGGGGCTGTGGTGTCGACCGGACTCGGGGACCTGGTCCGGTGTCCCGTCATGACCCGGGGACCTGGGGTCGGGGTCCCCACGTGACCCGGTCACCTGGGGCCCGGGTCCCCACGTGACCCGGTCACCTGGGGCCGGGGTCCCCACGTGACCTGGGGACCCGGGCCGGGGACCCCACGTGACCCGGGGACCTGGGGTAGGGGATGTCACCCGACACTGGTACCCGGGGCAGCGACCCGATACGACCCGGGGACCTGGGTCCGGGGTGCCGACCTGACCCGGTGACCTGGGGCTGTGGTGTCGACCGGACTCGGGGACCTGGTCCGGTGTCCCGTCATGACCCGGGGACCTGGGGTCGGGGTGGTCACCAGACCGTTGTACCCAGGCCGTTGACCCGACATGACCCTGTGACCCGGGGCCTGGGTAAAAATCCAACCCGGGGACCCGGGCATGGGACATGACATGACCCGACCTGGGTCCGGGGTCCCGACCTGACCCGGTGACCTGGGGCCGGTGTCCCCACGTGACCCGGGGTCCTGGTGCCGGGGTCCCCACGTGACCCGGTGACCTGGGGCCGGGGTCCCCACGTGACCCGGGGTCCTGGTGCCGGGGTCCCCACGTGACCCGGGGACCCGGGCCGGGGACCCCACGTGACCCGGTGACCTGGGGCCGGGGTCCCCATGTGACCCGGGGACCCGGGCCGGGGACATCACGTGACCCGGTAACTTGGGGCCGGGGTCCCCACGTGACCAGGGGTCCTGGTGCCGGGGTCCCCACGTGACCCGGGGACCCAGGCCGGGGTCCCCACGTGACCCGCTGACCTGTGGCCGGGGTCCCCACGTGACCCGGGGTCCTGGTGCCGGGGTCCCCACGTGACCCGCTGACCTGGGGCCGGGGTCCCCACGTGACCCGGGGTCCTGGTGCCGGGGTCCCCACGTGACCCGCTGACCTGTTGCCGGGGTCCCCACGTGACCCGGGGTCCTGGTGCCGGCATCCCCACGTGACCCGCTGACCTGGGGCCGAGGTCCCCACGTGACCCGGTGTCCTGGTGCCGGGGTGGTCACCGGAACCTGGGAACCAGGCTGGGTGCGCGACATGACCCGGTGACCCGGGGCCGGGTTAACGACCTGTCCAGGGGACCCGGGCCGGGGACCCGACAGGACCCGGTGATCCTTCGCTGGTGTCCCGATGCAACCCGGGGACCCGGGCCGGGGAACCCACGTGACCCGGGGACCTGGGGCAGGGGATGTCACCCGACACTGGTACCCAGGGCAGCGACCCGATACGACCCGGGGACCTGGGTCCGGGGTCCCGACCTGACCCGGTGATCTGGGCCGGGGATGTCACCCGACACTGGTACCCGGGGCAGCGACCCGATACGACCCGGGGACCTGGGTCCGGGGTCCCGACCTGACCCGGTGACCTGGGGCCAGGGTAACCACTTGACCCGGGGACCCGGGCCGGGGACCCGGTATGACTCCGTCTCCCGGGGCCGGGGTGGTCACCTGACACTGCTACCCGGGACAGCGACCCGACATGACCCGGTGACCCGGGGCCGGGGTAACGACCTGTCCAGGGGACCTGGGCCGGGGACCCGACAGGACCCGGTGACCTGGTTCCGGGGTGCCGACCTGACCCGGTGACCTGGGGCTGTGGTGTCGACCGGACTCGGGGACCTGGTCCGGTGTCCCGTCATGACCCGGGGACCTGGGGTCGGGGTGGTCACCAGACCGTTGTACCCAGGCCGTTGACCCGACATGACCCTGTGACCCGGGGCCTGGGTAAAAATCCGACCCGGGGCCTGGGTAAAAATCCAACCCGGGGACCCGGGGCCGGGTTAACGACCTGTCCAGGGGACCCGGGCCGGGGACCCGACAGGACCCGGTGATCCTTCGCTGGTGTCCCGATGCAACCCGGGGACCCGGGCCGGGGACACCACGTGACCCGGGGACCTGGGGCAGGGGATGTCACCCGACACTGGTACCCGGGGCAGCGACCCGATACGACCCGGGGACCTGGGTCCGGGGTCCCGACCTGACCCGGTGACCTGGGGCCAGGGTAACCACCTGACCCGGGGACCCGGGACGGGGACCCGGTATGACTCCGTTTCCCGGGGCCGGGGTGGTCACCTGACACTGGTACCCGGGACAGCGACCCGACATGACCCGGTGACCCGGGGCCGGGGTAACGACCTGTCCAGGGGACCTGGGCCGGGGACCCGACAGGACCCGGTGACCTGGTTCCGGGGTGCCGACCTGACCCGGTGACCTGGGGCTGTGGTGTCGACCGGACTCGGGGACCTGGTCCGGTGTCCCGTCATGACCCGGGGACCTGGGGTCGGGGTCCCCACGTGACCCGGTCACCTGGGGCCCGGGTCCCCACGTGACCCGGTCACCTGGGGCCGGGGTCCCCACGTGACCTGGGGACCCGGGCCGGGTCCCCACGTGACCCGGGGACCTGGGGTAGGGGATGTCACCCGACACTGGTACCCGGGGCAGCGACCCGATACGACCCGGGGACCTGGGTCCGGGGTCCCGACCTGACCCGGTGACCTGGGGCCAGGGTAACCACCTGACCCGGGGACCCGGGCCGGGGACTCGGTATGACTCCGTCTCCCGGGGCCGGGGTGGTCACCTGACACTGGTACCCGGGACAGCGACCCGACATGACCCGGTGAACCGGGGCCGGGGTAACGACCTGTCCAGGGGACCTGGGCCGGGGACCCGACAGGACCCGGTGACCTGGTTCCGGGGTGCCGACCTGACCCGGTGACCTGGGGCTGTGGTGTCGACCGGACTCGGGGACCTGGTCCGGTGTCCCGTCATGACCCGGGGACCTGGGGTCGGGGTGGTCACCAGACCGTTGTACCCAGGCCGTTGACCCGACATGACCCTGTGACCCGGGGCCTGGGTAAAAATCCGACCCGGGGCCTGGGTAAAAATCCAACCCGGGGACCCGGGGCCGGGTTAACGACCTGTCCAGGGGACCCGGGCCGGGGACCCGACAGGACCCGGTGATCCTTCGCTGGTGTCCCGATGCAACCCGGGGACCCGGGCCGGGGACCCCACGTGACCCGGGGACCTGGGGCCGGGGATGTCACCCGACACTGGTACCCGGGGCAGCGACCCGATACGACCCGGGGACCTGGGTCCGGGGTCCCGACCTGACCCGGTGACCTGGGGCCAGGGTAACCACCTGACCCGGGGACCCGGGCCGGGGACCCAGTATGACTCCGTCTCCCGGGGCCGGGGTGGTCACCTGACACTGCTACCCGGGACAGCGACCCGACATGACCCGGTGACCCGGGGCCGGGGTAACGACCTGTCCAGGGGACCTGGGCCGGGGACCCGACAGGACCCGGTGACCTGGTTCCGGGGTGCCGACCTGACCCGGTGACCTGGGGCTGTGGTGTCGACCGGACTCGGGGACCTGGTCCGGTGTCCCGTCATGACCCGGGGACCTGGGGTCGGGGTGGTCACCAGACCGTTGTACCCAGGCCGTTGACCCGACATGACCCTGTGACCCGGGGCCTGGGTAAAAATCCAACCCGGGGACCCGGGCATGGGACATGACATGACCCGACCTGGGTCCGGGGTCCCGACCTGACCCGCTGACCTGGGGCCGGTGTCCCCACGTGACCCGGGGTCCTGGTGCCGGGGTCCCCACGTGACCCGGGGACCCGAGCCGGGGTCCCCACGTGACCCGGTGACCTGAGGCCGGGGTCCCCACGTGACCCGGTGACCTGGGGCCGGGGTCCCCACGTGACCCGGGGTCCTGGTGCCGGGGTCACCACGTGACCCGGGGACCCGGGCCGGGGACCCCACGTGACCCGGTGACCTGGGGCCGGGGTCCCCACGTGACCCGGGGACCCGGGCCGGGGACATCACGTGACCCGGTCACCTGGGGCCGGGGTCCACACGTGACCCGGTCACCTGGGGCCGGGGTCCCCACGTGACCCGGGGTCCTGGTGCCGGGGTCCCCACGTGACCCGGTGACCTGAGGCCGGGGTCCCCACGTGACCCGGTGACCTGGGGCCGGGGTCCCCACGTGACCCGGGGTCCTGGTGCCTGGCTTCCCACGTGACCCGGGGACCCGGGCCGGGGTCCCCACGTGACCCGGGGTCCTGGTGCCGGTGTCCCCACGTGACCCGGGGACCCGGGCCGGGGACCCCACGTGACCCGGTCACCTGGGGCCGAGGTCCCCACGTGACCCGGGGACCCGGGCCGGGGACATCACGTGACCCGGTCACCTGGGGCCGGGGTCCCCACGTGACCCGGGGTCCTTGTGCCGGTGTCCCCACGTGACCCGGGGACCCGGGCCGGGGACCCCACGTGACCCGGTGACCTGGGGCCGGGGTCCCCACGTGACCCGGGGACCCGGGCCGGGGACATCACGTGACCCGGTCACCTGGGGCCGGGGTCCCCACGTGACCCGGGGTCCTGGTGCCGGGGTCCCCACGTGACCCGGGGACCCGGGCCGGGGTCCCCACGTGACCCAGGGTCCTGGTGCCGGGGTGGTCACCGGAACCTGGGAACCAGGCCGGGTGCGCGACATGACCCGGTGACCCGGGGCCGGGTTAACGACCTGTCCAGGGGACCCGGGCCGGGGACCCGACAGGACCCGGTGATCCTTCGCTGGTGTCCCGATGCAACCCGGGGACCCGGGCCGGGGACCCCACGTGACCCGGGGACCTGGGGCAGGGGATGTCACCCGACACTGGTACCCGGGGCAGCGACCCGATACGACCCGGGGACCTGGGTCCGGGGTCCCGACCTGACCCGGTGACCTGGGCCGGGGATATCACCCGACACTGGTACCCGGGGCAGCGACCCGATACGACCCGGGGACCTGGGTCCGGGGTCCCGACCTGACCCGGTGACCTGGGGCCAGGGTAACCACTTGACCCGGGGACCCGGGCCGGGGACCCGGTATGACTCCGTCTCCCGGGGCCGGGGTGGTCACCTGACACTGGTACCCGGGACAGCGACCCGACATGACCCGGTGACCCGGGGCCGGGCTAACGACCTGTCCAGGGGACCTGGGCCGGGGACCCGACAGGACCCGGTGACCTGGTTCCGGGGTGCCGACCTGACCCGGTGACCTGGGGCTGTGGTGTCGACCGGACTCGGGGACCTGGTCCGGTGTCCCGTCATGACCCGGGGACCTGGGGTCGGGGTCCCCACGTGACCCGGTCACCTGGGGCCCGGGTCCCCACGTGACCCGGTCACCTGGGGCCGGGGTCCCCACATGACCTGGGGACCCGGGCCGGGGACCCCACGTGACCCGGGGACCTGGGGTAGGGGATGTCACCCGACACTGGTACCCGGGGCAGCGACCCGATACGACCCGGGGACCTGGGTCCGGGGTCCCGACCTGACCCGGTGACCTGGGGCCAGGGTAACCACCTGACCCGGGGACCCGGGCCGGGGACCCGGTATGACTCCGTCTCCCGGGGCCGGGGTGGTCACCTGACACTGGTACCCGGGACAGCGACCCGACATGACCCGGTGAACCGGGGCCGGGGTAACGACCTGTCCAGGGGACCTGGGCCGGGGACCCGACATGACCCGGTGACCTGGTTCCGGGGTGCCGACCTGACCCGGTGACCTGGGGCTGTGGTGTCGACCGGACTCGGGGACCTGGTCCGGTGTCCCGTCATGACCCGGGGACCTGGGGTCGGGGTGGTCACCAGACCGTTGTACCCAGGCCGTTGACCCGACATGACCCTGTGACCCGGGGCCTGGGTAAAAATCCGACCCGGGGCCTGGGTAAAAATCCAACCCGGGGACCCGGGGCCGGGTTAACGACCTGTCCAGGGGACCCGGGCCGGGGACCCGACAGGACCCGGTGATCCTTCGCTGGTGTCCCGATGCAACCCGGGGACCCGGGCCGGGGACCCCACGTGACCCGGGGACCTGGGGCAGGGGATGTCACCCGACACTGGTACCCGGGGCAGCGACCCGATACCACCCGGGGACCTGGGTCCGGGGTCCCGACCTGACCCGGTGACCTGGGGCCAGGGTAACCACTTGACCCGGGGACCCGGGCCGGGGACCCGGTATGACTCCGTCTCCCGGGGCCAGGGTGGTCACCTGACACTGCTACCCGGGACAGCGACCCGACATGACCCGGTGACTCGGGGCCGGGGTAACGACCTGTCCAGGGGACCTGGGCCGGGGACCCGACAGGACCCGGTGACCTGGTTCCGGGGTGCCGACCTGACCTGGTGACCTGGGGCTGTGGTGTCGACCGGACTCGGGGACCTGGTCCGGTGTCCCGTCATGACCCGGGGACCTGGGGTCGGGGTGGTCACCAGACCGTTGTACCCAGGCCGTTGACCCGACATGACCCTGTGACCCGGGGCCTGGGTAAAAATCCAACCCGGGGACCCGGGCATGGGACATGACATGACCCGACCTGGGTCCGGGGTCCCAACCTGACCCGGTGACCTGGGGCCGGTGTCCCCACGTGACCCGGGGTCCTGGTGCCGGGGTCCCCACGTGACCCGGTCACCTGGGACCGGGGTCCCCACGTGACCCGGGGTCCTGGTGCCGGGGTCCCCACGTGACCCGGGGACCCGGGCCGGGGTTCCCCACGTGACCCGGTGACCTGGGGCCGGGGTCCCCATGTGACCCGGGGACCCGGGCCGGGGACATCACGTGACCCGGTCACCTGGGGCCGGGGTCCCCACGTGACCCGGGGTCCTGGTGCCGGGGTCCCCACGTGACCCGGGGACCCAGGCCGGGGTCCCCACGTAACCCGCTGACCTGTGGCCGGGGTCCCCACGTGACCCGGGGTCCTGGTGCCGGGGTCCCCACGTGACCCGCTGACCTGGGGCCGAGGTCCCCACGTGACCCGGGGTCCTGGTGCCGGGGTGGTTACTGGAACCTGGGAACCAGGCCGGGTGCGCGACATGACCCGGTGACCCGGGGCCGGGTTAACGACCTGTCCAGGGGACCCGGGCCGGGGACCCGACAGGACCCGGTGATCCTTCGCTGGTGTCCCGATGCAACCCGGGGACCCGGGCCGGGGACCCCACGTGACCCGGGGACCTGGGGCAGGGGATGTCACCCGACACTGGTACCCGGGGCAGCGACCCTATACGACCCGGGGACCTGGGTCCGGGGTCCCGACCTGACCCGGTGACCTGGGCCGGGGATATCACCCGACACTGGTACCCGGGGCAGCGACCCGATACGACCCGGGGACCTGGGTCCGGGGTCCCGACCTGACCCGGTGACCTGGGGCCAGGGTAACCACTTGACCCGGGGACCCGGGCCGGGGACCCGGTATGACTCCGTCTCCCGGGGCCGGGGTGGTCACCTGACACTGGTACCCGGGACAGCGACCCGACATGACCCGGTGACCCGGGGCCGGGGTAACGACCTGTCCAGGGGACCTGGGCCGGGGACCCGACAGGACCCGGTGACCTGGTTCCGGGGTGCCGACCTGACCTGGTGACCTGGGGCTGTGGTGTCGACCGGACTCGGGGACCTGGTCCGGTGTCCCGTCATGACCCGGGGACCTGGGGTCGGGGTCCCCACGTGACCCGGTCACCTGGGGCCCGGGTCCCCACGTGACCCGGTCACCTGGGGCCGGGGTCCCCACGTGACCTGGGGACCCGGGCCGGGGACCCCACGTGACCCGGGGACCTGGGGTAGGGGATGTCACCCGACACTGGTACCCGGGGCAGCGACCCGATATGACCCGGGGACCTGGGTCCGGGGTCCCGACCTGACCCGGTGACCTTGGGCCAGGGTAACCACCTGACCCGGGGACCCGGGCCGGGGACCCAGTATGACTCCGTCTCCCGGGGCCGGGTTGGTCACCTGACACTGCTACCCGGGACAGCGACCCGACATGACCCGGTGAACCGGGGCCGGGGTAACGACCTGTCCAGGGGACCTGGGCCGGGGACCCGACATGACCCGGTGACCTGGTTCCGGGGTGCCGACCTGACCCGGTGACCTGGGGCTGTGGTGTCGACCGGACTCGGGGACCTGGTCCGGTGTCCCGTCATGACCCGGGGACCTGGGGTCGGGGTGGTCACCAGACCGTTGTACCCAGGCCGTTGACCCGACATGACCCTGTGACGCGGGGCCTGGGTAAAAATCCGACCCGGGGCCTGGGTAAAAATCCAACCCGGGGACCCGGGGCCGGGTTAACGACCTGTCCAGGGGACCCGGGCCGGGGACCCGACAGGACCCGGTGATCCTTCGCTGGTGTCCCGATGCAACCCGGGGACCCGGGCCGGGGACCCCACGTGACCCGGGGACCTGGGGCAGGGGATGTCACCCGACACTGGTACCCGGGGCAGCGACCCGATACGACCCGGGGACCTGGGTCCGGGGTCCCGACCTGACCCGGTGACCTGGGGCCAGGGTAACCACCTGACCCGGGGACCCGGGCCGGGGACCCGGTATGACTCCGTTTCCCGGGGCCGGGGTGGTCACCTGACACTGCTACCCGGGACAGCGACCCGACATGACCCGGTGACCCGGGGCCGGGGTAACGACCTGTCCAGGGGACCTGGGCCGGGGACCCGACAGGACCCGGTGACCTGGTTCCGGGGTGCCGACCTGACCCGGTGACCTAGGGCTGTGGTGTCGACCGGACTCGGGGACCTGGTCCGGTGTCCCGTCATGACCCGAGGACCTGGGGTCGGGGTGGTCACCAGACCGTTGTACCCAGGCCGTTGAGCCGACATGACCCTGTGACCCGGAGCCTGGGTAAAAATCCAACCCGGGGACCCGGGCATGGGACGTGACATGACCCGACCTGGGTCCGGGGTCCCGACCTGACCCGGTGACCTGGGCCGGGGACCCCACGTGACCCGGGGACCTGGGGCCGGGGATGTCACCCGACACTGGTACCCGGGGCAGCGACCCGATACGACCCGGGGACCTGGGTCCGGGGTCCCGACCTGACCCGGTGACCTGGGGCCAGGGTAACCACCTGACCCGGGGACCCGGGCCGGGGACCCGGTATGACTCCGTCTCCCGGGGCCGGGGTGGTCACCTGACACTGCTACCCGGGACAGCGACCCGACATGACCCGGTGACCCGGGGCCGGGGTAACGACCTGTCCAGGGGACCTGGGCCGGGGACCCGACAGGACCCGGTGACCTGGTTCCGGGGTGCCGACCTGACCCGGTGACCTGGGGCTGTGGTGTCGACCGGACTCGGGGACCTGGTCCGGTGTCCCGTCATGACCCGGGGACCTGGGGTCGGGGTGGTCACCAGACCGTTGTACCCAGGCCGTTGACCCGACATGACCCTGTGACCCGGGGCCTGGGTAAAAATCCAACCCGGGGACCCGGGCATGGGACATGACATGACCCGACCTGGGTCCGGGGTCCCGACCTGACCCGCTGACCTGGGGCCGGTGTCCCCACGTGACCCGGGGTCCTGGTGCCGGGGTTCCCACGTGACCCGGGGACCCGAGCCGGGGTCCCCACGTGACCCGGTGACCTGAGGCCGGGGTCCCCACGTGACCCGGTGACCTGGGGCCGGGGTCCCCACGTGACCCGGGGTCCTGGTGCCGGGGTCCCCACGTGACCCGGGGACCCGGGCCGGGGACATCACGTGACCCGGTCACCTGGGGCCGGGGTCCCCACGTGACCCGGTCACCTGGGGCCGGGGTCCCCACGTGACCCGGGGTCCTGGTGCCGGGGTCCCCACGTGACCCGGTGACCTGAGGCCGGGGTCCCCACGTGACCCGGTGACCTGGGGCCGGGGTCCCCACGTGACCCGGGGTCCTGGTGCCTGGGTTCCCACGTGACCCGGGGACCCGGGCCGGGGTCCCCACGTGACCCGGGGTCCTGGTGCCGGTGTCCCCACGTGACCCGGGGACCCGGGCCGGGGACCCCACGTGACCCGGGGTCCTGGTGCCGGTGTCCCCACGTGACCCGGGTACCCGGGCCGGGGACATCACGTGACCCGGTCACCTGGGGCCGGGGTCCCCACGTGACCCGGGGTCCTGGTGCCGGGGTCCCCACGTGACCCGGGGTCCTGGTGCCTGGGTTCCCACGTGACCCGGGGACCCGGGCCGGGGTCCCCACGTGACCCGGGGTCCTGGTGCCGGTGTCCCCACGTGACCCGGGGACCCGGGCCGGGGACCCCACGTGACCCGGGGTCCTGGTGCCGGTGTCCCCACGTGACCCGGGGACCCGGCCTGGGACATCACGTGACCCGGTCACCTGGGGCCGGGGTCCCCACGTGACCCGGGGTCCTGGTGCCGGTGTCCCCACGTGACCCGGGGACCTGGGCCGGGGTCCCCACGTGACCCGGTGACCTGGGGCCGGGGTCCCCACGTGACCCGGTGACCTGGGGCCGGGGTCCCCACGTGACCCGGGGACCCGGGCCGGGGTCCCCACGTGACCCAGGGTCCTGGTGCCGGTGTCCCCACGTGACCCGGTGACCTGGGGCCGGGGTCCCCACGTGACCCGGGGTCCTGGTGCCGGGGTCCCCACGTAACCCGGGGACACGGGCCGGGGTCCCCACGTGACCCAGGGTCCTGGTGCCGGTGTCCCCACATGACCCGGGGACCTGGGGCCGGGGTCCCCACGTGACCCGGGGTCCTGGTGCCGGGGTCCCCACGTGACCCAGGGACCCGGGCCGGGGTCCCCACGTGACCCAGGGTCCTGGTGCCGGTGTCCCCACGTGACCCGGTCACCTGGGGCCGGGGTCCCCACGTGACCCGGTGACCTGGGGCCGGGGTCCCCACGTGACCCGGGGACCCGGGCCGGGGACATCACGTGACCCGGTCACCTGGGGCCGGGGTCCCCACGTGACCCGGTGACCTGGGGCCGGGGTCCCCACGTGACCCGGGCTCCTGGTGCCGGTGTCCCCACGTGACCCGGTCACCTGGGGCCCGGGTCCCCACGTGACCCGGTCACCTGGGGCCGGGGTCCCCACGTGACCTGGGGACCCGGGCCGGGGACCCCACGTGACCCGGGGACCTGGGGCCAGGGATGTCACCCGACACTGGTACCCGGGGCAGCGACCCGATACGACCCGGGGACCTGGGTCCGGGGTCCCGACCTGACCCGGTGACCTGGGGCCAGGGTAACCACCTGACCCGGGGACCCGGGCCGGGGACCCGGTATGACTCCGTCTCCCGGGGCCGGGGTGGTCACCTGACACTGCTACCCGGGACAGCGACCCGACATGACCCGGTGACCCGGGGCCGGGGTAACGACCTGTCCAGGGGACCTGGGCCGGGGACCCGACAGGACCCGGTGACCTGGTTCCGGGGTGCCGACCTGACCCGGTGACCTGGGGCTGTGGTGTCGACCGGACTCGGGGACCTGGTCCGGTGTCCCGTCATGACCCGGGGACCTGGGGTCGGGGTGGTCACCAGACCGTTGTACCCAGGCCGTTGACCCGACATGACACTGTGACCCGGGGCCTGGGTAAAAATCCAACCCGGGGACCCAAGCATGGGACGTGACATGACCCGACCTGGGTCCGGGGTCCCGACCTGACCCGCTGACCTGGGGCCGGTGTCCCCACGTGACCCGGGGTCCTGGTGCCGGGGTCCCCACGTGACCCGGGGACCCGGGCCGGGGTCCCCACGTGACCCGGTGACCTGAGGCCGGGGTCCCCACGTGACCCGGTGACCTGGGGCGAGGGTCCCCACGTGACCCGGGGTCCTGGTGCCGGGGTCCCCAAGTGACCCGGGGACCCGGGTCGGGGACCCCACGTGACCCGGTGACCTGGGGCCGTGGTCCCCACGTGACCCGGGGACCCGGGCCGGGGACATCACGTGACCCGGTCACCTGGGGCCGGGGTCCCCACGTGACCCGGTCACCTGGGGCCGGGGTCCCCACGTGACCCGGGGTCCTGGTGCCGGGGTCCCCACGTGACCCGGTGACCTGAGGCCGGGGTCCCCACGTGACCCGGTGACCTGGGGCCGGGGTCCCCACGTGACCCGGGGTCCTGGTGCCTGGGTTCCCACGTGACCCGGGGACCCGGGCCGGGGACATCACGTGACCCGGTCACCTGGGGCCGGGGTCCCCACGTGACCCGGGGACCCGGGCCGGGGACCCCACGTGACCCGGGGTCCTGGTGCCGGTGTCCCCACGTGACCCGGGTACCCGGGCCGGGGACATCACGTGACCCGGTCACCTGGGGCCGGGGTCCCCACGTGACCCGGGGTCCTGGTGCCGGGGTCCCCACGTGACCCGGGGTCCTGGTGCCTGGGTTCCCACGTGACCCGGGGACCCGGGCCGGGGTCCCCACGTGACCCGGGGTCCTGGTGCCGGTGTCCCCACGTGACCCGGGGACCCGGGCCGGGGACCCCACGTGACCCGGGGTCCTGGTGCCGGTGTCCCCACGTGACCCGGGGACCCGGCCTGGGACATCACGTGACCCGGTCACCTGGGGCCGGGGTCCCCACGTGACCCGGGGTCCTGGTGCCGGTGTCCCCACGTGACCCGGGGACCCGGGCCGGGGTCCCCACGTGACCCGGTGACCTGGGGCCGGGGTCCCCACGTGACCCGGGGACCTGGGGCCGGGGTCCCCACGTGACCCGGTCACCTGGGGCCGGGGTCCCCACGTGACCCGGTCACCTGGGGCCGGGGTCCCCACGTGACCCGGGGTCCTGGTGCCGGTGTCCCCACGTGACCCGGGGACCCGGGCCGGGGTCCCCACGTGACCCGGTGACCTGGGGCCGGGGTCCCCACGTGACCCAGGGTCCTGGTGCCGGTGTCCCCACGTGACCCGGTCACCTGGGGCCGGGGTCCCCACGTGACCCGGTGACCTGGGGCCGGGGTCCCCACGTGACCCGGGGACCCGGGCCGGGGACATCACGTGACCCGGTCACCTGGGGCCGGGGTCCCCACGTGACCCGGGGTCCTGGTGCCGGGGTCCCCACGTGACCCGGGGACCCGGGCCGGGGTCCCCACGTGACCCAGGGTCCTGGTGCCGGTGTCCCCACGTGACCCGGTGACCTGGGGCCGGGGTCACCACGTGACCCGGGGACCCGGGCCGGGGTCCCCACGTGACCCAGGGTCCTGGTGCCGGTGTCCCCACGTGACCCGGTGACCTGGGGCCGGGGTCCCCACGTGACCCGGGGACCCGGGCCGGGGACATCACGTGACCCGGTCACCTGGGGCCGGGGTCCCCACGTGACCCGGTCACCTGGGGCCGGGGTCCCCACGTGACCCGGGGTCCTGGTGCCGGTGTCCCTACGTGACCCGGTCACCTGGGGCCCGGGTCCCCACGTGACCCGGTCACCTGGGGCCGGGGTCCCCACGTGACCTGGGGACCCGGGCCGGGGACCCCACGTGACCCGGGGACCTGGGGCCGGGGATGTCACCCGACACTGGTACCCGGGGCAGCGACCCGATACGACCCGGGGACCTGGGTCCGGGGTCCCGACCTGACCCGGTGACCTGGGGCCAGGGTAACCACCTGACCCGGGGACCCGGGCCGGGGACTCGGTATGACTCCGTCTCCCGGGGCCGGGGTGGTCACCTGACACTGCTACCCGGGACAGCGACCCGACATGACCCGGTGACCCGGGGCCGGGGTAACGACCTGTCCAGGGGACCTGGGCCGGGGACCCGACAGGACCCGGTGACCTGGTTCCGGGGTGCCGACCTGACCCGGTGACCTGGGGCTGTGGTGTCGACCGGACTCGGGGACCTGGTCCGGTGTCCCGTCATGACCCGGGGACCTGGGGTCGGGGTGGTCACCAGACCGTTGTACCCAGGCCGTTGACCCGACATGACCCTGTGACCCGGTGCCTGGGTAAAAATCCAACCCGGGGACCCGGGCATGGGACGTGACATGACTCGACCTGGGTCCGGGGTCCCGACCTGACCCAGTGACCTGGGGCCAGGGTAACCACCTGACCCGGGGACTCGGGCCGGGGACCCGGTATGACTCCGTCTCCCGGGGCCGGGGTGGTCACCTGACACTGGTACCCGGGACAGCGACCCGACATGACACGGTGACCCGGGGCCGGGGTAACGACCTGTCCAGGGGACCTGGGCCGGGGACCCGACAGGACCCGGTGACCTGGTTCCGGGGTGCCGACCTGACCCGGTGACCTGGGGCTGTGGTGTCGACCGGACTCGGGGACCTGGTCCGGTGTCCCGTCATGACCCGGGGACCTGGGGTAGGGGTGGTCACCAGACCGTTGTACCCAGGCCGTTGAGCCGACATGACCCTGTGACCCGGGGCCTGAGTAAAAATCCGACCCGGGGCCTGGGTAAAAATCCAACCCGGGGACCCGGGGCCGGGTTAACGACCTGTCCAGGGGACCCGGGCCGGGGACCCGACAGGACCCGGTGATCCTTCGCTGGTGTCCCGATGCAACCCGGGGACCCGGGCCGGGGACCCCACGTGACCCGGGGACCTGGGGCAGGGGATGTCACCCGACACTGGTACCCGGGGCAGCGACCCGATACGACCCGGGGACCTGGGTCCGGGGTCCCGACCTGACCCGGTGACCTGGGGCCAGGGTAACCACCTGACCCGGGGACCCGGGCCGGGGACCCGGTATGACTCCGTCTCCCGGGGCCGGGGTGGTCACCTGACACTGCTACCCGGGACAGCGACCCGACATGACCCGGTGACCCGGGGCCGGGGTAACGACCTGTCCAGGGGACCTGGGCCGGGGACCCGACAGGACCCGGTGACCTGGTTCCGGGGTGCCGACCTGACCCGGTGACCTGGGGCTGTGGTGTCGACCGGACTCGGGGACCTGGTCCGGTGTCCCGTCATGACCCGGGGACCTGGGGTCGGGGTGGTCACCAGACCGTTGTACCCAGGCCGTTGACCCGACATGACCCTGTGACCCGGAGCCTGGGTAAAAATCCAACCCGGGGACCCGGGCATGGGACGTGACATGACCCGACCTGGGTCCGGGGTCCCGACCTGACCCGCTGACCTGGGGCCGGTGTCCCCACGTGACCCGGGGTCCTGGTGCCGGGGTCCCCACGTGACCCGGGGACCCGAGCCGGGGTCCCCACGTGACCCGGTGACCTGAGGCGGGGGTCCCCACGTGACCCGGTGACCTGGGGCCGGGGTCCCCACGTGACCCGGGGTCCTGTTGCCGGGGTCCCCACGTGACCCGGGGACCCGGGCCGGGGACCCCACGTGACCCGGTGACCTGGGGCCGGGGTCCCCACGTGACCCGGGGACCCGGGCCGGGGACATCACGTTACCAGGTCACCTGGGGCCGGGGTCCCCACGTGACCCGGTCACGTGGGGCCGGGGTCCCCACGTGACCCGGGGTCCTGGTGCCGGGGTCCCCACGTGACCCGGTGACCTGAGGCCGGGGTCCCCACGTGACCCGGTGACCTGGGGCCGGGGTCCCCACGTGACCCGGGGTCCTGGTGCCTGGGTTCCCACGTGACCCGGGGACCCGGGCCGGGGTCCCCACGTGACCCAGGGTCCTGGTGCCGGTGTCGCCACGTGACCCGGGGACCCGGGCCGGGGACCCCACGTGACCCGGTGACCTGGGGCCGGGGTCCCCACGTGACACGGGGACCCGGGCCGGGGACATCACGTGACCAGGTCACCTGGGGCCGGGGTCCCCACGTGACCCGGAGTCCTGGTGCCGGTGTCCCAACGTGACCCGGGGACCCGGGCCGGGGACCCCACGTGACCCGGTGACCTGGGGCCGGTGTCCCCACGTGACCCGGGGACCCGGGCCGGGGACATCACGTGACCCGGTCACCTGGGGCCGGGGTCCCCACGTGACCCGGGGTCCTGGTGCCGGGGTCCCCACGTGACCCGGGGACCCGGGCCGGGGTCCCCACGTGACCCAGGGTCCTGGTGCCGGTGTCCCCACGTGACCCGGTGACCTGGGGCCGGGGTCCCCACGTGACCCGGTGACCTGGGGCCGGGGTCCCCACGTGACACGGGGACCCGGGCCGGGGACATCACGTGACCAGGTCACCTGGGGCCGGGGTCCCCACGTGACCCGGAGTCCTGGTGCCGGTGTCCCAACGTGACCCGGGGACCAGGGCCGGGGACCCCACGTGACCCGGTGACCTGGGGCCAGTGTCCCCACGTGACCCGGGGACCCGGGCCGGGGTCTCCACGTGACCCATGGTCCTGGTGCCGGTGTCCCCACGTGACCCGGTGACCTGGGGCCGGGGTCCCCACGTGACCCGGTGACCTGGGGCCGGGGTCCCCACGTGACCCGGGGTCCTGGTGCCGGTGTCCCCACGTGACCCGGTCACCTGGGGCCCGGGTCCCCACGTGACCCGGTCACCTGGGGCCGGGGTCCCCACGTGACCTGGGGACCCGGGCCGGGGACCCCACGTGACCCGGGGACCTGGGGCCGGGGATGTCACCCGACACTGGTACCCGGGGCAGCGACCCGATACGACCCGGGGACCTGGGTCCGGGGTCCCGACCTGACCCGGTGACCTGGGGCCAGGGTAACCACCTGACCCGGGGACCCGGGCCGGGGACTCGGTATGACTCCGTCTCCCGGGGCCGGGGTGGTCACCTGACACTGCTACCCGGGACAGCGACCCGACATGACCCGGTGACCCGGGGCCGGGGTAACGACCTGTCCAGGGGACCTGGGCCGGGGACCCGACAGGACCCGGTGACCTGGTTCCGGGGTGCCGACCTGACCCGGTGACCTGGGGCTGTGGTGTCGACCGGACTCGGGGACCTGGTCCGGTGTCCCGTCATGACCCGGGGACCTGGGGTCGGGGTGGTCACCAGACCGTTGTACCCAGGCCGTTGACCCGACATGACCCTGTGACCCGGTGTCTGGGTAAAAATCCAACCCGGGGACCTGGGCATGGGACGTGACATGACCCGACCTGGGTCCGGGGTCCCGACCTGACCCGGTGACCTTGGGCCAGGGTAACCACCTGACCCGGGGACTCGGGCCGGGGACCCGGTATGACTCCGTCTCCCGGGGCCGGGGTGGTCACCTGACACTGGTACCCGGGACAGCGACCCGACATGACCCGGTGACCCGGGGCCGGGGGTAACGACCTGTCCAGGGGACCTGGGCCGGGGACCCGACATGACCCGGTGACCTGGTTCCGGGGTGCCGACCTGACCCGGTGACCTGGGGCTGTGGTGTCGACCGGACTCGGGGACCTGGTCCGGTGTCCCGTCATGACCCGGGGACCTGGGGTCCGGGTGGTCACCAGACCGTTGTACCCAGGCCGTTGAGCCGACATGACCCTGTGACCCGGGGCCTGAGTAAAAATCCGACCCGGGGCCTGGGTAAAAATCCAACCCGGGGACCCGGGGCCGGGTTAACGACCTGTCCAGGGGACCCGGGCCGGGGACCCGACAGGACCCGGTGATCCTTCGCTGGTGTCCCGATGCAACCCGGGGACCCGGGCCGGGGACCCCACGTGACCCGGGGACCTGGGGCAGGGGATGTCACCCGACACTGGTACCCGGGGCAGCGACCCGATACGACCTGGGGACCTGGGTCCGGGGTCCCGACCTGACCCGGTGACCTGGGGCCAGGGTAACCACTTGACCCGGGGACCCGGGCCGGGGACCCGGTATGACTCCGTCTCCCGGGGCCGGGGTGGTCACCTGACACTGCTACCCGGGACAGCGACCCGACATGACCCGGTGACCCGGGGCCGGGGTAACGACCTGTCCAGGGGACCTGGGCCGGGGACCCGACAGGACCCGGTGACCTGGTTCCGGGGTGCCGACCTGACCCGGTGACCTGGGGCTGTGGTGTCGACCGGACTCGGGGACCTGGTCCGGTGTCCCGTCATGACCCGGGGACCTGGGGTCGGGGTGGTCACCAGACCGTTGTACCCAGGCCGTTGAGCCGACATGACCCTGTGACCCGGGGCCTGGGTAAAAATCCAACCCGGGGACCCGGGCATGGGACATGACATGACCCAACCTGGGTCCGGGGTCCCGACCTGACCCGCTGACCTGGGGCGAGGGTCCCCACGTGACCCGGGGTCCTGGTGCCGGGGTCCCCACGTGACCCGGGGACCCGAGCCGGGGTCCCCACGTGACCCGGTGACCTGAGGCCGGGGTCCCCACGTGACCCGGTGACCTGGGGCCGGGGTCCCCACGTGACCCGGGGTCCTGTTGCCGGGGTCCCCACGTGACCCGGGGACCCGGGCCGGGGACCCCACGTGACCCGGTGACCTGGGGCCGGGGTCCCCATGTGACCCGGGGACCCGGGCCAAGGACATCACGTGACCCGGACACCTGGGGCCGGGGTCCCCACGTGACCCGGTCACCTGGGGCCGGGGTCCCCACGTGACCCGGGGTCCTGGTGCCGGGGTCCCCACGTGACCCGGTGACCTGAGGCCGGGGTCCCCACGTGACCCGGTGACCTGGGGCCGGGGTCCCCACGTGACCCGGGGTCCTGGTGCCTGGGTTCCCACGTGACCCGGGGACCCGGGCCGGGGTCCCCACGTGACCCAGGGACCCGGGCCGGGGACATCACGTGACCCGGTCACCTGGGGCCGGGGTCCCCACGTGACCCGGTCACCTGGGGCCGGGGTCCCCACGTGACCCGGGGTCCTGGTTCCGGTGTCCCCACGTGACCCGGTCACCTGGGGACCGGGTCCCCACGTGACCCGGTCACCTGGGGTCGTGGTCCCCACGTGACCTGGGGACCCGGGCCGGGGACCCCACGTGACCCGGGGACCTGGGGCCGGGGATGTCACCCGGCACTGGTACCCGGGGCAGCGACCCGATACGACCCGAGGACCTGGGTCCGGGGTCCCGACCTGACCCGGTGACCTGGGGCCAGGGTAACCACCTGACCCGGGGACCCGGGCCGGGGACTCGGTATGACTCCGTCTCCCGGGGCCGGGGTGGTCACCTGACACTGCTACCCGGGACAGCGACCCGACATGACCCGGTGACCCGGGGCCGGGGTAACGACCTGTCCAGGGGACCTGGGCCGGGGACCCGACAGGACCCGGTGACCTGGTTCCGGGGTGCCGACCTGACCCGGTGACCTGGGGCTGTGGTGTCGACCGGACTCGGGGACCTGGTCCGGTGTCCCGTCATGACCCGGGGACCTGGGGTAGGGGTGGTCACCAGACCGTTGTACCCAGGCCGTTGACCCGACATGACCCTGTGACCCGGTGCCTGGGTAAAAATCCAACCCGGGGACCCGGGCATGGGACGTGACATGACCCGACCTGGGTCCGGGGTCCCGACCTGACCCGGTGACCTTGGGCCAGGGTAACCACCTGACCCGGGGACTCGGGCCGGGGACCCGGTATGACTCCGTCTCCCGGGGCCGGGGTGGTCACCTGACACTGGTACCCGGGACAGCGACCCGACATGACCCGGTGACCCGGGGCCGGGGTAACGACCTGTCCAGGGGACCTGGGCCGGGGACCCGACAGGACCCGGTGACCTGGTTCCGGGGTGCCGACCTGACCCGGTGACCTGGGGCTGTGGTGTCGACCGGACTCGGGGACCTGGTCCGGTGTCCCGTCATGACCCGGGGACCTGGGGTCGGAGTGGTCACCAGACCGTTGTACCCAGGCCGTTGACCCGACATGACCCTGTGACCCGGGGCCTGAGTAAAAATCCGACCCGGGGCCTGGGTAAAAATCCAACCCGGGGACCCGGGGCCGGGTTAACGACCTGTCCAGGGGACCCGGGCCGGGGACCCGACAGGACCCGGTGATCCTTCGCTGGTGTCCCGATGCAACCCGGGGACCCGGGCCGGGGACCCCACGTGACCCGGGGACCTGGGGCAGGGGATGTCACCCGACACTGGTACCCAGGGCAGCGACCCGATACGACCCGGGGACCTGGGTCCGGGGTCCCGACCTGACCCGGTGACCTGGGGCCAGGGTAACCACCTGACCCGGGGACCCGGGCCGGGGACCCGGTATGACTCCGTCTCCCGGGGCCGGGGTGGTCACCTGACACTGCTACCCGGGACAGCGACCCGACATGACCCGGTGACCCGGGGCCGGGGTAACGACCTGTCCAGGGGACCTGGGCCGGGGACCCGACAGGACCCGGTGACCTGGTTCCGGGGTGCCGACCTGACCCGGTGACCTGGGGCTGTGGTGTCGACCGGACTCGGGGACCTGGTCCGGTGTCCCGTCATGACCCGGGGACCTGGGGTCGGGGTGGTCACCAGACCGTTGTACCCAGGCCGTTGAGCCGACATGACCCTGTGACCCGGAGCCTGGGTAAAAATCCAACCCGGGGACCCGGGCATGGGACGTGACATGACCCGACCTGGGTCCGGGGTCCCGACCTGACCCGGTGACCTGGGCCGGGGACCCCACGTGACCCGGGGACCTGGGGCCGGGGATGTCACCCGACACTGGTACCCGGGGCAGCGACCCGATACGACCCGGGGACCTGGGTCCGGGGTCCCGACCTCACCCGGTGACCTGGGGCCAGGGTAACCACTTGACCCGGGGACCCGGGCCGGGGACCCGGTATGACTCCGTCTCCAGGGGCCGGGGTGGTCACCTGACACTGCTACCCGGGACAGCGACCCGACATGACCCGGTGACCCGGGGCCGGGGTAACGACCTGTCCAGGGGACCTGGGCCGGGGACCCGACAGGACCCGGTGACCTTGTTCCGGGGTGCCGACCTGACCCGGTGACCTGGGGCTGTGGTGTCGACCGGACTCGGGGACCTGGTCCGGTGTCCCGTCATGACCCAGGGACCTGGGGTCGGGGTGGTCACCAGACCGTTGTACCCAGGCCGTTGACCCGACATGACCCTGTGACCCGGGGCCTGGGTAAAAATCCAACCCGGGGACCCGGGCATGGGACATGACATGACCCGACCTGGGTCCGGGGTCCCGACCTGACCCGCTGACCTGGGGCCGGTGTCCCCACGTGACCCGGGGACCCGAGCCGGGGTCCCCACGTGACCCGGTGACCTGAGGCCGGGGTCCCCACGTGACCCGGTGACCTGGGGCCGGGGTCCCCACGTGACCCGGGGTCCTGGTGCCGGGGTCCCCACGTGACCCGGGGACCCGGGCCGGGGACCCCACGTGACCCGGTGACCTGGGGCCGGGGTCCCCACGTGACCCGGGGACCCGGGCCGGGGACATCACGTGACCCGGTCACCTGGGGCCGGGGTCCCCACGTGACCCAGTCACCTGGGGCCGGGGTCCCCACGTGACCCGGGGTCCTGGTGCCGGGGTCCCCACGTGACCCGGTGACCTGAGGCCGGGGTCCCCACGTGACCCGGTGACCTGGGGCCGGGGTCCCCACGTGACCCGGGGTCCTGGTGCCTGGGTTCCCACGTGACCCGGGGACCCGGGCCGGGGTCCCCACGTGACCCGGGGTCCTGGTGCCGGTGTCCCCACGTGACCCGGGGACCCGGGCCGGGGACCCCACGTGACCCGGTGACCTGGGGCCGGGGTCCCTACGTGACCCGGGGACCCGGGCCGGGGACATCACGTGACCCGGTCACCTGGGGCCGGGGTCCCCACGTGACCCGGAGTCCTGGTGTCGCTGTCCCCACGTGACCCGTGGACCCGGGCCGGGGACCCCACGTGACCCGGTGACCTGGGGCCGGGGTCCTCACGTGACCCGGGGACCCGGGCCGGGGACATCACGTGACCCGGTCACCTGGGGCCGGGGTCCCCACGTGACCCGGGGTCCTGGTGCCGGGGTCCCCACGTGACCCGGGGACCCGGGCCGGGGTCCCCACGTGACCCAGGGTCCTGGTGCCGGTGTCCCCACGTGACCCGGTGACCTGGGGCCGGGGTCCCCACGTGACCCGGTGACCTGGGGCCAGGGTCCCCACGTGACCCGGGGACCCGGGCCGGGGTCCCCACGTGACCCAGGGTCCTGGTGCCGGTGTCCCCACGTGACCCGGTGACCTGGGGACGGGGTCCCCACGTGATCCGGTCACCTGGGGCCGGGGTCCCCACGTGACCCGGGGACCCGGGCCGGGGACATCACGTGACCCGGTCACCTGGGGCCGGGGTCCCCACGTGACCCGGTCACCTGGGGCCGGGGTCCCCACGTGACCCGGGGTCCTGGTGCCGGTGTCCCCACGTGACCCGGTCACCTGGGGCCCGGGTCCCCACGTGACCCGGTCACCTGGGGCCGGGGTCCCCACGTGACCTGGGGACCCGGGCCGGGGACCCCACGTGACCCGGGGACCTGGGGCCGGGGATGTCACCCGACACTGGTACCCGGGGCAGCGACCCGATACGACCCGGGGACCTGGGTCCGGGGTCCCGACCTGACCCGGTGACCTGGGGCCAGGGTAACCACTTGACCCGGGGACCCGGGCCGGGGACCCAGTATGACTCCGTCTCCCGGGGCCGGGGTGGTCACCTGACACTGCTACCCGGGACAGCGACCCGACATGACCCGGTGACCCGGGGCCGGGGTAACGACCTGTCCAGGGGACCTGGGCCGGGGACCCGACAGGACCCGGTGACCTGGTTCCGGGGTGCCGACCTGACCCGGTGACCTGGGGCTGTGGTGGCGACCGGACTCGGGGACCTGGGGTCGGGGTGGTCACCAGACCGTTGTACCCAGGCCGTTGACCCGACATGACCCTGTGACCCGGGGCCTGGGTAAAAATCCAACCCGGGGACCCGGGCATGGGACATGACATGACCCAACCTGGGTCCGGGATCCCGACCTGACCCGCTGACCTGGGGCCGGTGTCCCAACGTGACCCGGGGTCCTGGTGCCGGGGTCCCCACGTGACCCGGGGACCCGAGCCGGGGTCCCCACGTGACCCGGTGACCTGAGGCCGGGGTCCCCACGTGACCCGGTGACCTGGGGCCGGGGTCCCCACGTGACCCGGGGTCCTGGTGCCGGGGTCCCCACGTGACCCGGGGACCCGGGCCGGGGACCCCACGTGACCCGGTCACCTGGGGCCGGGGTCCCCACGTGACCCGGGGTCCTGGTGCCGGGGACCCCACGTGACCCGGGGACCCGGGCCCGGGTCCCCACGTGACCCGGGGTCCTAGTGCCGGGGTCCCCACGTGACCCGCTGACTTGGGGCCGGGGTCCCCACTTGACCCGGGGTCCTGGTGCCGTGGTCCCCACGTGACCCGGGGACCCGGGCCGGGGTCCCCACGTGACCCGGTGACCTGAGGCCGAGGTCCCCACGTGACCCGGTGACCTGGGGCGAGGGTCCCCACGTGACCCGGGGTCCTGGTGCCGGGGTCCCCAAGTGACCCGGGGACCCGGGCCGGGGACACCACGTGACCCGGTGACCTGGGGCCGGGGTCCCCACGTGACCCGGGGACCCAGGCCGGGGACATCACGTGACCCGGTGACCTGGGGCCGGGGTCGCCACGTGACCCGGGGTCCTGGTGCCGGGGTCCCCACGTGACCCGGGGACCCGGGCCGGGGTCCCCACGTGACCCAGGGTCCTGGTGCCGGTGTCCCCACGTGACCCGGGGACCTGGGGCCGGGGTCCGCACGTGACCCGGTGACCTGGGGCCGGGGTCCCCACGTGACCCGGGGACCCGGGCCTGGGTCCCCAAGTGACCCAGGGTCCTGGTGCCGGTGTCCCCACGTGACCCGGTGACCTGGGGCCGGGGTCCCCACGTGACCCGGTGACCTGGGGCCGGGGTCCCCACGTGACCCGGGGACCCGGGCCGGGGACATCACGTGACCCGGTCACCTGGGGCCGGGGTCCCCACGTGACCCGGTCACCTGGGGCCGGGGTCCCCACGTGACCTGGGGTCCTGGTGCCGGTGTCCCCACGTGACCCGGTCACCTGGGGCCCGGGTCCCCACGTGACCCGGTCACCTGGGGCCGGGGTCCCCACGTGACCTGGGGACCCGGGCCGGGGACCCCACATGACCCGGGGACCTGGGTCCGGGGATGTCACCCAACACTGGTACCCGGGGCAGCGACCCGATACGACCCGGGGACCTGGGTCCGGGGTCCCGACCTGACCCGGTGACCTGGGGCCAGGGTAACCACTTGACCCGGGGACCCGGGCCCGGGACCCGGTATGACTCCGTCTCCCGGGGCCGGGGTGGTCACCTGACACTGGTACCCGGGACAGCGACCCGACATGACCCGGTGACCCGGGGCCGGGGTAACGACCTGTCCAGGGGACCTGGGCCGGGGACCCGACAGGACCCGGTGACCTGGTTCCGGGGTGCCGACCTGACCCGGTGACCTGGGGCTGTGGTGTCGACCGGACTCGGGGACCTGGTCCGGTGTCCCGTCATGACCCGGGGACCTGGGGTCGGGGTGGTCACCAGACCGTTGTACCCAGGCCGTTGACCCGACATGACCCTGTGACCCGGGGCCTGGGTAAAAATCCAACCCGGGGACCCGGGCATGGGACATGACATGACCCGACCTGGGTCCGGGGTCCCGACCTGACCCGCTGACCTGGGGCCGGTGTCCCCACGTGACCCGGGGTCCAGGTGCCGGGGTCCCCACGTGACCCGGGGACCCGGGCCGGGGTCCCCACGTGACCCGGTGACCTGAGGCCGGGGTCCCCAAGTGACCCGGTGACCTGGGGCGAGGGTCCCCACGTGACCCGGGGTCCTGGTGCCGGGGTCCCCAAGTGACCCGGGGACCCGGGTCGGGGACCCCACGTGACCCGGTGACCTGGGGCCGGGGTCCCCACGTGACCCGGGGACCCTGGCCAAGGACATCACGTGACCCGGTCACCTGGGGCCGGGGTCCCCACGTGACCCGGTCACCTGGGGCCGGTGTCCCCACGTGACCCGGGGTCCTGGTGCCGGGGTCCCCACGTGACCCGGTGACCTGAGGCCAAGGTCCCCACGTGACCCGGTGACCTGGGGCCGGGGTCCCCACGTGACCCGGGGACCCGGGCCGGGGACATAACGTGACCCGGTCACCTGGGGCCGGGGTCCCCACGTGACCCGGGGTCCTGGTGCCGGGGTCCCCACGTGACCCGGGGTTCCGGGCCGGGGTCCCCACGTGACCCAGGGTCCTGGTGCCGGTGTCCCCACGTGACCCGGTGACCTGGGGCCGGGGTCCCCACGTGACCCGGTCACCTGGGGCCGGGGTCCCCACGTGACCCGGGGACCCGGGCCGGGGACATCACGTGACCCGGTCACCTGGGGCCGGGGTCTCCACGTGACCCCGTCACCTGGGGCCGGGGTCCCCACGTGACCCGTGGTCCTGGTGCCGGTGTCCCTACGTGACCCGGTCACCTGGGGCCCGGGTCCCCACGTGACCCGGTCACCTGGGGCCGGGGTCCCCACGTGACCTGGGGACCCGGGCCGGGGACCCCACGTGACCCGGGGACCTGGGGCCGGGGATGTCACCCGACACTGGTACCCGGGACAGCGACCCGACATGACCCGGTGACCCGGGGCCGGGGTAACGACCTGTCCAGGGGACCTGGGCCGGGGACCCGACAGGACCCGGTGACCTGGTTCCGGGGTGCCGACCTGACCCGGTGACCTGGGGCTGTGGTGTCGACCGGACTCGGGGACCTGGTCCGGTGTCCCGTCATGACCCGGGGACCTGGGGTCGGGGTGGTCACCAGACCGCTGTACCCAGGCCGTTGACCCGACATGACCCTGTGACCCGGTGCCTGGGTAAAAATCCAACCCGGGGACCCAGGCATGGGACGTGACATGACCCGACCTGGGTCCGGGGTCCCGACCTGACCCGGTGACCTTGGGCCAGGGTAACCACCTGACCCGGGGTCTCGGGCCGGGGACCCGGTATGACTCCGTCTCCCGGGGCCGGGGTGGTCACCTGACACTGGTACCCGGGACAGCAACCCGACATGACCCGGTGACCCGGGGCCGGTGTAACGACCTGTCCAGGGGACCTGGGCCGGGGACCCAACAGGACCCGGTGACCTGGTTCCGGGGTGCCGACCTGACCCGGTGACCTGGGGCTGTGGTGTCGACCGGACTCGGGGACCTGGTCCGGTGTCCCGTCATGACCCGGGGACCTGGGGTCGGGGTGGTCACCAGACCGTTGTACCCAGGCCGTTGAGCCGACATGACCCTGTGACCCGGTGCCTGGGTAAAAATCCAACCCGGGGACCCGGGCATGGGACATGACATGACCCGACCTGGGTCCGGGGTCCCGACCTGACCCGCTGACCTGGGGCCGGTGTCCCCACGTGACCCGGGGTCCTGGTGCCGGGGTCCCCACGTGACCCGGGGACCCGGGCCGGGGTCCCCACGTGACCCGGTGACCTGAGGCCGGGGTCCCCACGTGACCCGGTGACCTGGGGCGAGGGTCCCCACGTGACCCGGGGTCCTGGTGCCGGGGTCCCCAAGTGACCCGGGGACCCGGGTCGGGGACCCCACGTGACCCGGTGACCTGGGGCCGGGGTCCCCACGTGACCCGGGGACCCGGGCCAAGGACATCACGTGACCCGGTGACCTGGGGCCGGGGTCCCCACGTGACCCGGTCACCTGGGGCCGGTGTCCACACGTGACCCGGGGTCCTGGTGCCGGGGTCCCCACGTGACCCGGGGACCTGAGGCCAAGGTCCCCACGTGACCCGGTGACCTGGGGCCGGGGTCCCCACGTGACACGGGGACCCGGGCCGGGGACATAACGTGACCCAGTCACCTGGGGCCGGGGTCCCCACGTGACCCGGGGTCCTGGTGCCGGGGTCCCCACGTGACCCGGGGACCCGGGCCGGGGTCCCCACGTGACCTAGGGTCCTGGTGCCGGTGTCCCCACGTGACCCGGTGACCTGGGGCCGGGGTCCCCACGTGACCCGGGGACCCGGGCCGGGGTCCCCACGTGACCCAGGGTCCTGGTGCCGGTGTCCCCACGTGACCCGGTGACCTGGGGCCGGGGTCCCCACGTGACCCGGTGACCTGGGGCCGGGGTCCCCACGTGACCCGGGGACCCGGGCCGGGGACATCACGTGACCCGGTCACCTGGGGCCGGGGTCTCCACGTGACCCCGTCACCTGGGGCCGGGGTCCCCACGTGACCCGGGGTCCTGGTGCCGGTGTCCCTACGTGACCCGGTCACCTGGGGCCCGGGTCCCCACGTGACCCGGTGACCTGGGGCCGGGGTCCCCACGTGACCTGGGGACCCGGGCCGGGGTCCCCACGTGACCCGGGGTCCTGGTGCCGGTGTCCCCACGTGACCCGGGGACC
Organism: Somateria mollissima; assembly: GCA_951411735.1. NCBI lineage: Eukaryota > Metazoa > Chordata > Aves > Anseriformes > Anatidae > Somateria > Somateria mollissima. The sequence goes on from CATOCB010000066.1 coordinate 247,354, forward strand.
CGGGCCGGGGACCCCACGTGACCCGGTGACCTGGGGCCGGGGTCCCCACGTGACCCGGGGACCCGGGCCGGGGACATCACGTGACCCGGTCACCTGGGGCCGGGGTCTCCACGTGACCCGGTGACCTGGGGCCGGTGTCCCCACGTGACCCGGGGACCCGGGCCGGGGACCCCACGTGACCCGGGGACCTGGGGCAGGGGATGTCACCCGACACTGGTACCCGGGGCAGCGACCCGATACGACCCGGGGACCTGGGTCCGGGGTCCCGACCTGACCCGGTGACCTGGGGCCAGGGTAACCACCTGACCCGGGGACCCGGGCCGGGGACCCGGTATGACTCCGTCTCCCGGGGCCGGGGTGGTCACCTGACACTGCTACCCGGGACAGCGACCCGACATGACCCGGTGACCAGGGGCCGGGGTAACAACCTGTCCAGGGGACCTGGGCCGGGGACCCGACAGGACCCGGTGACCTGGTTCCGGGGTGCCGACCTGACCCGGTGACCTGGGGCTGTGGTGTCGACCGGACTCGGGGACCTGGTCCGGTGTCCCGTCATGACCCGGGGACCTGGGGTCGGGGTGGTCACCAGACCGTTGTACCCAGGCCGTTGAGCCGACATGACCCTGTGACCCGGAGCCTGGGTAAAAATCCAACCCGGGGACCCGGGCATGGGACGTGACATGACCCGACCTGGGTCCGGGGTCCCGACCTGACCCGGTGACCTGGGCCGGGGACCCCACGTGACCCGGGGACCTGGGGCCGGGGATGTCACCCGACACTGGTACCCGGGGCAGCGACCCGATACGACCCGGGGACCTGGGTCCGGGGTCCCGACCTGACCCGGTGACCTGGGGCCAGGGTAACCACTTGACCCGGGGACCCGGGCCGGGGACCCGGTATGACTCCGTCTCCCGGGGCCGGGGTGGTCACCTGACACTGCTACCCGGGACAGCGACCCGACATGACCCGGTGACCCGGGGCCGGGGTAACGACCTGTCCAGGGGACCTGGGCCGGGGACCCGACAGGACCCGGTGACCTGGTTCCGGGGTGCCGACCTGACCCGGTGACCTGGGGCTGTGGTGGCGACCGGACTCGGGGACCTGGGGTCGGGGTGGTCACCAGACCGTTGTACCCAGGCCGTTGACCCGACATGACCCTGTGACCCGGGGCCTGGGTAAAAATCCAACCCGGGGACCCGGGCATGGGACGTGACATGACCCGACCTGGGTCCGGGGTCCCGACCTGACCCGCTGACCTGGGGCCGGTGTCCCCACGTGACCCGGGGTCCTGGTGCCGGGGTCCCCACGTGACCCGGGGACCCGAGCCGGGGTCCCCACGTGACCCGGTGACCTGAGGCCGGGGTCCCCACTTGACCCGGTGACCTGGGGCCGGGGTCCCCACGTGACCCGGGGTCCTGGTGCCGGGGTCCCCACGTGACCCGGGGACCCGGGCCGGGGACCCCACGTGACCAGGTGACATGGGGCCGGTGTCCCCACGTGAGCCGGGGACCCGGGCCGGGGACATCACGTGACCCGGTCACCTGGGGCCGGGGTCCCCACGTGACCCGGTCACCTGGGGCCGGGGTCCCCACGTGACCCGGGGTCCTGGTGCCGGGGTCCCCACGTGACCCGGTGACCTGAGGCCGGGGTCCCCACGTGACCCGGTGACCTGGGGCCGGGGTCCCCACGTGACCCGTGGTCCTGGTGCCTGGGTTCCCACGTGACCCGGGGACCCGGGCCGGGGTCCCCACGTGACCCGGGGTCCTGGTGCCGGTGTCCCCACGTGACCCGGGGACCCGGGCCGGGGACCCCACGTGACCCGGTGACCTGGGGCCGGGGTCCCCACTTGACCCGGGGACCCGGGCCGGGGACATCACGTGACCCGGTCACCTGGGGCCGGGGTCCCCACTTGACCCGGAGTCCTGGTGCCGGTGTCCCCACGTGACCCGGGGACCCGGGCCGGGGACCCCACGTGACCCGGGGACCTGGGGCAGGGGATGTCACCCGACACTGGTACCCGGGGCAGCGACCCGATACGACCCGGGGACCTGGGTCCGGGGTCCCGACCTGACCCGGTGACCTGGGGCCAGGGTAACCACCTGACCCGGGGACCCGGGCCGGGGACCCGGTATGACTCCGTCTCCCGGGGCCGGGGTGGTCACCTGACACTGCTACCCGGGACAGCGACCCGACATGACCCGGTGACCCGGGGCCGGGGTAACGACCTGTCCAGGGGACCTGGGCCGGGGACCCGACAGGACCCGGTGACCTGGTTCCGGGGTGCCGACCTGACCCGGTGACCTGGGGCTGTGGTGTCGACCGGACTCGGGGACCTGGTCCGGTGTCCCGTCATGACCCGGGGACCTGGGGTCGGGGTGGTCACCAGACCGTTGTACCCAGGCCGTTGAGCCGACATGACCCTGTGACCCGGAGCCTGGGTAAAAATCCAACCCGGGGACCCGGGCATGGGACGTGACATGACCCGACCTGGGTCCGGGGTTCCGACCTGACCCGGTGACCTGAGGCCGGGGTCCCCACGTGACCCGGTGACCTGGGGTCGGGGTCCCCACGTGACCCGGGGTCCAGGTGCCGGGGTCCCCACGTGACCCGGGGACCCGGGCCGGGGTCCCCACGTGACCCGGTGACCTGAGGCCGGGGTCCCCACGTGACCCGGTGACCTGGGGCGAGGGTCCCCACGTGACCCGGGGTCCTGGTGCCGGGGTCCCCAAGTGACCCGGGGACCCGGGTCGGGGACCCCACGTGACCCGGTGACCTGGGGCCGGGGTCCCCACGTGACCCGGGGACCCGGGCCAAGGACATCACGTGACCCGGTCACCTGGGGCCGGGGTCCCCACGTGACCCGGTCACCTGGGGCCGGTGTCCCCACGTGACCCGGGGTCCTGGTGCCGGGGTCCCCACGTGACCCGGTGACCTGAGGCCAAGGTCCCCACGTGACCCGGTGACCTGGGGCCGGGGTCCCCACGTGACCCGGGGACCCGGGCCGGGGACATAACGTGACCCGGTCACCTGGGGCCGGGGTCCCCACGTGACCCGGGGTCCTGGTGCCGGGGTCCCCACGTGACCCGGGGTTCCGGGCCGGGGTCCCCACGTGACCCAGGGTCCTGGTGCCGGTGTCCCCACGTGACCCGGTGACCTGGGGCCGGGGTCCCCACGTGACCCGGTCACCTGGGGCCGGGGTCCCCACGTGACCCGGGGACCCGGGCCGGGGACATCACGTGACCCGGTCACCTGGGGCCGGGGTCTCCACGTGACCCCGTCACCTGGGGCCGGGGTCCCCACGTGACCCGTGGTCCTGGTGCCGGTGTCCCTACGTGACCCGGTCACCTGGGGCCCGGGTCCCCACGTGACCCGGTCACCTGGGGCCGGGGTCCCCACGTGACCTGGGGACCCGGGCCGGGGACCCCACGTGACCCGGGGACCTGGGGCCGGGGATGTCACCCGACACTGGTACCCGGGACAGCGACCCGACATGACCCGGTGACCCGGGGCCGGGGTAACGACCTGTCCAGGGGACCTGGGCCGGGGACCCGACAGGACCCGGTGACCTGGTTCCGGGGTGCCGACCTGACCCGGTGACCTGGGGCTGTGGTGTCGACCGGACTCGGGGACCTGGTCCGGTGTCCCGTCATGACCCGGGGACCTGGGGTCGGGGTGGTCACCAGACCGTTGTACCCAGGCCGTTGACCCGACATGACCCTGTGACCCGGTGCCTGGGTAAAAATCCAACCCGGGGACCCGGGCATGGGACGTGACATGACCCGACCTGGGTCCGGGGTCCCGACCTGACCCGCTGACCTGGGGCCGGTGTCCCCACGTGACCCGGGGTCCTGGTGCCGGGGTCCCCACGTGACCCGGGGACCCGGGCCGGGGTCCCCACGTGACCCGGGGTCCTGGTGCCGGGGTCCCCAAGTGACCCGGGGACCCGGGTCGGGGACCCCACGTGACCCGGTGACCTGGGGCCGGGGTCCCCACGTGACCCGGGGACCCGGGCCAAGGACATCACGTGACCCGGTGACCTGGGGCCGGGGTCCCCACGTGACCCGGTCACCTGGGGCCGGTGTCCCCACGTGACCCGGGGTCCTGGTGCCGGGGTCCCCACGTGACCCGGGGACCTGAGGCCAAGGTCCCCACGTGACCCGGTGACCTGGGGCCGGGGTCCCCACGTGACACGGGGACCCGGGCCGGGGACATAACGTGACCCAGTCACCTGGGGCCGGGGTCCCCACGTGACCCGGGGTCCTGGTGCCGGGGTCCCCACGTGACCCGGGGACCCGGGCCGGGGTCCCCACGTGACCTAGGGTCCTGGTGCCGGTGTCCCCACGTGACCCGGTGACCTGGGGCCGGGGTCCCCACGTGACCCGGGGACCCGGGCCGGGGTCCCCACGTGACCCAGGGTCCTGGTGCCGGTGTCCCCACGTGACCCGGTGACCTGGGGCCGGGGTCCCCACGTGACCCGGTGACCTGGGGCCGGGGTCCCCACGTGACCCGGGGACCCGGGCCGGGGACATCACGTGACCCGGTCACCTGGGGCCGGGGTCTCCACGTGACCCCGTCACCTGGGGCCGGGGTCCCCACGTGACCCGGGGTCCTGGTGCCGGTGTCCCTACGTGACCCGGTCACCTGGGGCCCGGGTCCCCACGTGACCCGGTGACCTGGGGCCGGGGTCCCCACGTGACCTGGGGACCCGGGCCGGGGTCCCCACGTGACCCGGGGTCCTGGTGCCGGTGTCCCCACGTGACCCGGGGACCCGGGCCGGGGACCCCACGTGACCCGGTGACCTGGGGCCGGGGTCCCCACGTGACCCGGGGACCCGGGCCGGGGACATCACGTGACCCGGTCACCTGGGGCCGGGGTCTCCACGTGACCCGGTGACCTGGGGCCGGTGTCCCCACGTGACCCGGGGACCCGGGCCGGGGACCCCACGTGACCCGGGGACCTGGGGCAGGGGATGTCACCCGACACTGGTACCCGGGGCAGCGACCCGATACGACCCGGGGACCTGGGTCCGGGGTCCCGACCTGACCCGGTGACCTGGGGCCAGGGTAACCACCTGACCCGGGGACCCGGGCCGGGGACCCGGTATGACTCCGTCTCCCGGGGCTGGGGTGGTCACCTGACACTGCTACCCGGGACAGCGACCCGACATGACCCGGTGACCAGGGGCCGGGGTAACAACCTGTCCAGGGGACCTGGGCCGGGGACCCGACAGGACCCGGTGACCTGGTTCCGGGGTGCCGACCTGACCCGGTGACCTGGGGCTGTGGTGTCGACCGGACTCGGGGACCTGGTCCGGTGTCCCGTCATGACCCGGGGACCTGGGGTCGGGGTGGTCACCAGACCGTTGTACCCAGGCCGTTGAGCCGACATGACCCTGTGACCCGGAGCCTGGGTAAAAATCCAACCCGGGGACCCGGGCATGGGACGTGACATGACCCGACCTGGGTCCGGGGTCCCGACCTGACCCGGTGACCTGGGCCGGGGACCCCACGTGACCCGGGGACCTGGGGCCGGGGATGTCACCCGACACTGGTACCCGGGGCAGCGACCCGATACGACCCGGGGACCTGGGTCCGGGGTCCCGACCTGACCCGGTGACCTGGGGCCAGGGTAACCACTTGACCCGGGGACCCGGGCCGGGGACCCGGTATGACTCCGTCTCCCGGGGCCGGGGTGGTCACCTGACACTGCTACCCGGGACAGCGACCCGACATGACCCGGTGACCCGGGGCCGGGGTAACGACCTGTCCAGGGGACCTGGGCCGGGGACCCGACAGGAGCCGGTGACCTGGTTCCGGGGTGCCGACCTGACCCGGTGACCTGGGGCTGTGGTGTCGACCGGACTCGGGGACCTGGGGTCGGGGTGGTCACCAGACCGTTGTACCCAGGCCGTTGACCCGACATGACCCTGTGACCCGGGGCCTGGGTAAAAATCCAACCCGGGGACCCGGGCATGGGACGTGACATGACCCGACCTGGGTCCGGGGTCCCGACCTGACCCGCTGACCTGGGGCCGGTGTCCCCACGTGACCCGGGGTCCTGGTGCCGGGGTCCCCACGTGACCCGGGGACCCGAGCCGGGGTCCCCACGTGACCCGGTGACCTGAGGCCGGGGTCCCCACGTGACCCGGTGACCTGGGGCCGGGGTCCCCACGTGACCCGGGGTCCTGGTGCCGGGGTCCCCACGTGACCCGGGGACCCGGGCCGGGGACCCCACGTGACCAGGTGACCTGGGGCCGGGGTCCCCACGTGACCCGGGGACCCGGGCCGGGGACATCACGTGACCCGGTCACCTGGGGCCGGGGTCCCCACGTGACCCGGTCACCTGGGGCCGGGGTCCCCACGTGACCCGGGGTCCTGGTGCCGGGGTCCCCACGTGACCCGGTGACCTGAGGCCGGGGTCCCCACGTGACCCGGTGACCTGGGGCCGGGGTCCCCACGTGACCCGTGGTCCTGGTGCCTGGGTTCCCACGTGACCCGGGGACCCGGGCCGGGGTCCCCACGTGACCCGGGGTCCTGGTGCCGGTGTCCCCACGTGACCCGGGGACCCGGGCCGGGGACCCCACGTGACCCGGTGACCTGGGGCCGGGGTCCCCACGTGACCCGGGGACCCGGGCCGGGGACATCACGTGACCCGGTCACCTGGGGCCGGGGTCCCCACTTGACCCGGAGTCCTGGTGCCGGTGTCCCCACGTGACCCGGGGACCCGGGCCGGGGACCCCACGTGACCCGGGGACCTGGGGCAGGGGATGTCACCCGACACTGGTACCCGGGGCAGCGACCCGATACGACCCGGGGACCTGGGTCCGGGGTCCCGACCTGACCCGGTGACCTGGGGCCAGGGTAACCACCTGACCCGGGGACCCGGGCCGGGGACCCGGTATGACTCCGTCTCCCGGGGCCGGGGTGGTCACCTGACACTGCTACCCGGGACAGCGACCCGACATGACCCGGTGACCAGGGGCCGGGGTAACGACCTGTCCAGGGGACCTGGGCCGGGGACCCGACAGGACCCGGTGACCTGGTTCCGGGGTGCCGACCTGACCCGGTGACCTGGGGCTGTGGTGTCGACCGGACTCGGGGACCTGGTCCGGTGTCCCGTCATGACCCGGGGACCTGGGGTCGGGGTGGTCACCAGACCGTTGTACCCAGGCCGTTGAGCCGACATGACCCTGTGACCCGGAGCCTGGGTAAAAATCCAACCCGGGGACCCGGGCATGGGACGTGACATGACCCGACCTGGGTCCGGGGTCCCGACCTCACCCGGTGACCTGGGGCCAGGGTAACCACTTGACCCGGGGACCCGGGCCGGGGACCCGGTATGACTCCGTCTCCCGGGGCCGGGGTGGTCACCTGACACTGCTACCCGGGACAGCGACCCGACATGACCCGGTGACCCGGGGCCGGGGTAACGACCTGTCCAGGGGACCTGGGCCGGGGACCCGACAGGACCCGGTGACCTGGTTCCGGGGTGCCGACCTGACCCGGTGACCTGGGGCTGTGGTGGCGACCGGACTCGGGGACCTGGGGTCGGGGTGGTCACCAGACCGTTGTACCCAGGCCGTTGACCCGACATGACCCTGTGACCCGGGGCCTGGGTAAAAATCCAACCCGGGGACCCGGGCATGGGACGTGACATGACCCAACCTGGGTCCGGGGTCCCGACCTGACCCGCTGACCTGGGGCCGGTGTCCCCACGTGACCCGGGGTCCTGGTGCCGGGGTCCCCACGTGACCCGGGGACCCGAGCCGGGGTCCCCACGTGACCCGGTGACCTGAGGCCGGGGTCCCAACGTGACCCGGGGTCCTGGTGCCGGGGTCCCCACGTGACCCGGGGACCCGGGCCGGGGACATCACGTGACCCGGTGACCTGGGGCCGGGGTCCCCACGTGACCCGGGGACCCGGGCAGGGGACATCACGTGACCCGGTCACCTGGGGCCGGGGTCCCCACGTGACCCAGTCACCTGGGGCCGGGGTCCCCACGTGACCCGGGGTCCTGGTGCCGGGGTCCCCACGTGACCCGGTGACCTGAGGCCGGGGTCCCCACGTGACCCGGTGACCTGGGGCCGGGGTCCCCACGTGACCCGGGGTCCTGGTGCCGGGGTCCCTACGTGACCCGGGGACCCGGTCCGGGGACCCCACGTGACCCGGTGACCTGGGGCCGGGGTCCCCACGTGACCCGGGGACCCGGGCCGGGGACATCACGTGACCCGGTCACCTGGGGCCGGGGTCCCCACGTGACCCGGGGTCCTGGTGCCGGGGACCCCACGTGACCCGGGGACCCGGGCCGGGGTCCCCACGTGACCCGGGGTCCTGGTGCCGGGGTCCCCACGTGACCCGCTGACTTGGGGCCGGGATCCCCACTTGACCCGGGGTCCTGGTGCCGGGGTCCCCACGTGACCCTGGGACCCGGGCCGGGGTCCCCACGTGACCCGGTGACCTGAGGCCGAGGTCCCCACGTGACCCGGTGACCTGGGGCGAGGGTCCCCACGTGACCCGGGGACCCGGGCCGGGGACATCACGTGACCCGGTCACCTGGGGCCGGGGTCCCCACGTGACCCGGGGTCCTGGTGCCGGGGTCCCCACGTGACCCGGTGACCTGAGGCCGGGGTCCCCCACGTGACCCGGTGAACTGGGGCCGGGGTCCCCACGTGACCCGGGGTCCTGGTGCTGGGGTTCCCACGTGACCCGGGGACCCGGGCCGGGGTCCCCACGTGACCCGGGGTCCTGTTGCCGGTGTCCCCACGTGACCCGGGGACCTGGGCCGGGGACCCCACGTGACCCGGTGACCTGGGGCCGGGGTCCCCACGTGACCCGGGGACCCAGGCCGGGGACATCACGTGACCCGGTCACCTGGGGCCGGGGTCCCCACGTGACCCGGTCACCTGGGGCCGGGGTCCCCACGTGACCCGGGGACCCGGGCCGGGGTCCCCACGTGACCCAGGGTCCTGGTGCCGGTGTCCCCACGTGACCCGGGGACCTGGGGCCGGGGTCCGCACGTGACCCGGTGACCTGGGGCCGGGGTCCCCACGTGACCCGGGGACCCGGGCCGGGGTCCCCACGTGACCCAGGGTCCTGGTGCCGGTGTCCCCACGTGACCCGGTGACCTGAGGCCGGGGTCCCCCACGTGACCCGGTGAACTGGGGCCGGGGTCCCCACGTGACCCGGGGTCCTGGTGCTGGGGTTCCCACGTGACCCGGGGACCCGGGCCGGGGTCCCCACGTGACCCGGGGTCCTGTTGCCGGTGTCCCCACGTGACCCGGGGACCTGGGCCGGGGACCCCACGTGACCCGGTGACCTGGGGCCGGGGTCCCCACGTGACCCGGGGACCCGGGCCGGGGACATCACGTGACCCGGTCACCTGGGGCCGGGGTCCCCACGTGACCCGGGGACCCGGGCCGGGGTCCCCACGTGACCCAGGGTCCTGGTGCCGGTGTCCCCACGTGACCCGGGGACCTGGGGCCGGGGTCCGCACGTGACCCGGTGACCTGGGGCCGGGGTCCCCACGTGACCCGGGGACCCGGGCCGGGGTCCCCACGTGACCCAGGGTCCTGGTGCCGGTGTCCCCACGTGACCCGGTGACCTGGGGCCGGGGTCCCCACGTGACCCGGTGACCTGGGGCCGGGGTCCCCACGTGACCCGGGGACCCGGGCCAGGGACATCACGTGACCCGGTCACCTGGGGCCGGGGTCCCCACGTGACCCAGGGTCCTGGTGCCGGTGTCCCCACGTGACCCGGTCACCTGGGGCCCGGGTCCCCACGTGACCCGGTCACCTGGGGCCGGGGTCCCCACGTGACCTGCGGACCCGGGCCGGGGACCCCACATGACCCGGGGACCTGGGGCCGGGGATGTCACCCGACACTGGTACCCGGGGCAGCGACCCGATACGACCCGGGGACCTGGGTCCGGGGTCCCGACCTGACCCGGTGACCTGGGGCCAGGGTAACCACTTGACCCGGGGACCCGGGCCCGGGACCCGGTATGACTCCGTCTCCCGGGGCCAGGGTGGTCACCTGACACTGCTACCCGGGACAGCGACCCGACATGACCCGGTGACCCGGGGCCGGGGTAACGACCTGTCCAGGGGACCTGGGCCGGGGACCCGACAGGACCCGGTGACCTGGTTCCGGGGTGCCGACCTGACCCGGTGACCTGGGGCTGTGGTGTCGACCGGACTCGGGGACCTGGTCCGGTGTCCCGTCATGACCCGGGGACCTGGGGTCGGGGTGGTCACCAGACCGTTGTACCCAGGCCGTTGACCCGACATGACCCTGTGACCCGGGGCCTGGGTAAAAATCCAACCCGGGGACCCGGGCATGGGACATGACATGACCCGACCTGGGTCCGGGGTCCCGACCTGACCCGCTGACTTGGGGCCGGTGTCCCAACGTGACCCGGGGTCCTGGTGCCGGGGTCCCCACGTGACCCGGGGACCCGGGCCGGGGTCCCCACGTGACCCGGTGACCTGAGGCCGGGGTCCCCACGTGACCCGGTGACCTGGGGCGAGGGTCCCCACGTGACCCGGGGTCCTGGTGCCGGGGTCCCCAAGTGACCCGGGGACCCGGGTCGGGGACCCCACGTGACCCGGTGACCTGGGGCCGGGGTCCCCACGTGACCCGGGGACCCGGGCCGGGGACATCACGTGACCCGGTCACCTGGGGCCGGGGTCCCCACGTGACCCGGTCACCTGGGGCCGGTGTCCCCACGTGACCCGGGGTCCTGGTGCCGGGGTCCCCACGTGACCCGGGGACCCGGGCCGGGGTCCCCACGTGACCCAGGGTCCTGGTGCCGGTGTCCCCACGTGACCCGGTGACCTGGGGCCGGGGTCCCCACGTGACCCGGTGACCTGGGGCCGGGGTCCCCACGTGACCCGGGGACCCGGGCCGGGGTCCCCACGTGACCCAGGGTCCTGGTGCCGGTGTCCCCACGTGACCCGGTGACCTGGGGCCGGGGTCCCCACGTGACCCGGTGACCTGGGGCCGGGGTCCCCACGTGACCCGGGGACCCGGGCCGGGGACATCACGTGACCCGGTCACCTGGGGCCGGGGTCCCCACGTGACCCGGTCACCTGGGGCCGGGGTCCCCACGTGACCCGGGGTCCTGGTGCCGGTGTCCCTACGTGACCCGGTCACCTGGGGCCCGGGTCCCCACGTGACCCGGTCACCTGGGGCCGGGGTCCCCACATGACCTGGGGACCCGGGCCGGGGACCCCACGTGACCCGGGGACCTGGGGCCGGGGATGTCACCCGACACTGGTACCCGGGGCAGCGACCCGATACGACCCGGGGACCTGGGTCCGGGGTCCCGACCTGACCCGGTGACCTGGGGCCAGGGTAACCACCTGACCCGGGGACCCGGGCCGGGGTCCCCACGTGACCCGGGGTCCTGGTGCCGGGGTCCCCACGTGACCCGCTGACTTGGGGCCGGGGTCCCCACTTGACCCGGGGTCCTGGTGCCGGGGTCCCCACGTGACCCTGGGACCCGGGCCGGGGTCCCCACGTGACCCGGTGACCTGAGGCCGAGGTCCCCACGTGACCCGGTGACCTGGGGCGAGGGTCCCCACGTGACCCGGGGACCCGGGCCGGGGACATCACGTGACCCGGTCACCTGGGGCCGGGGTCCCCACGTGACCCGGGGTCCTGGTGCCGGGGTCCCCACGTGACCCGGTGACCTGAGGCCGGGGTCCCCCACGTGACCCGGTGAACTGGGGCCGGGGTCCCCACGTGACCCGGTGACCTGGTGCTGGGGTTCCCACGTGACCCGGGGACCCGGGCCGGGGTCCCCACGTGACCCGGGGTCCTGTTGCCGGTGTCCCCACGTGACCCGGGGACCTGGGCCGGGGACCCCACGTGACCCGGTGACCTGGGGCCGGGGTCCCCACGTGACCCGGGGACCCGGGCCGGGGACATCACGTGACCCGGTCACCTGGGGCCGGGGTCCCCACGTGACCCGGTCACCTGGGGCCGGGGTCCCCACGTGACCCGGGGACCCGGGCCGGGGTCCCCACGTGACCCAGGGTCCTGGTGCCGGTGTCCCCACGTGACCCGGGGACCTGGGGCCGGGGTCCCCACGTGACCCGGTGACCTGGGGCCGGGGTCCCCACGTGACCCGGGGACCCGGGCCGGGGTCCCCACGTGACCCAGGGTCCTGGTGCCGGTGTCCCCACGTGACCCGGTGACCTGGGGCCGGGGTCCCCACGTGACCCGGTGACCTGGGGCCGGGGTCCCCACGTGACCCGGGGACCCGGGCCGGGGACATCACGTGACCCGGTCACCTGGGGCCGGGGTCCCCACATGACCCGGGGTCCTGGTGCCGGTGTCCCCACGTGACCCGGTGACCTGGGGCCCGGGTCCCCACGTGACCCGGTCACCTGGGGCCGGGGTCCCCACGTGACCTGCGGACCCGGGCCGGGGACCCCACATGACCCGGGGACCTGGGGCCGGGGATGTCACCCGACACTGGTACCCGGGGCAGCGACCCGATACGACCCGGGGACCTGGGTCCGGGGTCCCGACCTGACCCGGTGACCTGGGGCCAGGGTAACCACTTGACCCGGGGACCCGGGCCCGGGACCCAGTATGACTCCGTCTCCCGGGGCCAGGGTGGTCACCTGACACTGCTACCCGGGACAGCGACCCGACATGACCCGGTGACCCGGGGCCGGGGTAACGACCTGTCCAGGGGACCTGGGCCGGGGACCCGACAGGACCCGGTGACCTGGTTCCGGGGTGCCGACCTGACCCGGTGACCTGGGGCTGTGGTGTCGACCGGACTCGGGGACCTGGTCCGGTGTCCCGTCATGACCCGGGGACCTGGGGTCGGGGTGGTCACCAGACCGTTGTACCCAGGCCGTTGACCCGACATGACCCTGTGACCCGGGGCCTGGGTAAAAATCCAACCCGGGGACCCGGGCATGGGACATGACATGACCCGACCTGGGTCCGGGGTCCCGACCTGACCCGCTGACTTGGGGCCGGTGTCCCAACGTGACCCGGGGTCCTGGTGCCGGGGTCCCCACGTGACCCGGGGACCCGGGCCGGGGTCCCCACGTGACCCGGTGACCTGAGGCCGGGGTCCCCACGTGACCCGGTGACCTGGGGCGAGGGTCCCCACGTGACCCGGGGTCCTGGTGCCGGGGTCCCCACGTGACCCGGGGACCCGGGTCGGGGACCCCACGTGACCCGGTGACCTGGGGCCGGGGTCCCCACGTGACCCGGGGACCCGGGCCGGGGACATCACGTGACCCGGTCACCTGGGGCCGGGGTCCCCACGTGACCCGGTCACCTGGGGCCGGTGTCCCCACGTGACCCGGGGTCCTGGTGCCGGGGTCCCCACGTGACCCGGTGACCTGAGGCCGGGGTCCCCACGTGACCCGGTGACCTGGGGCCGGGGTCCCCACGTGACCCGGGGACCCGGGCCGGGGACATAACGTGACCCGGTCACCTGCGGCCGGGGTCCCCACGTGACCCGGGGTCCTGGTGCCGGGGTCCCCACGTGACCCGGGGACCCGGGCCGGGGTCCCCACTTGACCCGGGGTCCTGGTGCCGTGGTCCCCACGTGACCCGGGGACCTGGGGCCGGGGTCCCCACGTGACCCGGTGACCTGGGGCCGGGGTCCCCACGTGACCCGGGGACCCGGGCCGGGGTCCCCACGTGACCCAGGGTCCTGGTGCCGGTGTCCCCACGTGACCCGGTGACCTGGGGCCGGGGTCCCCACGTGACCCGGTGACCTGGGGCCGGGGTCCCCACGTGACCCGGGGACCCGGGCCGGGGACATCACGTGACCCGGTCACCTGGGGCCGGGGTCCCCACGTGACCCGGTCACCTGGGGCCGGTGTCCCCACGTGACCCGGGGTCCTGGTGCCGGGGTCCCCACGTGACCCGGTGACCTGAGGCCGGGGTCCCCACGTGACCCGGTGACCTGGGGCCGGGGTCCCCACGTGACCCGGGGACCCGGGCCGGGGACATAACGTGACCCGGTCACCTGCGGCCGGGGTCCCCACGTGACCCGGGGTCCTGGTGCCGGGGTCCCCACGTGACCCGGGGACCCGGGCCGGGGTCCCCACGTGACCCAGGGTCCTGGTGCCGGTGTCCCCACGTGACCCGGTGACCTGGGGCCGGGGTCCCCACGTGACCCGGGGACCCGGGCCGGGGTCCCCACGTGACCCAGGGTCCTGGTGCCGGTGTCCCCACGTGACCCGGTGACCTGGGGCCGGGGTCCCCACGTGACCCGGTGACCTGGGGCCGGGGTCCCCACGTGACCCGGGGACCCGGGCCGGGGACATCACGTGACCCGGTCACCTGGGGCCGGGGTCCCCACGTGACCCGGTCACCTGGGGCCGGGGTCCCCACGTGACCCGGGGTCCTGGTGCCGGTGTCCCTACGTGACCCGGTCACCTGGGGCCCGGGTCCCCACGTGACCCGGTCACCTGGGGCCGGGGTCCCCACGTGACCTGGGGACCCGGGCCGGGGACCCCACGTGACCCGGGGACCTGGGGCCGGGGATGTCACCCGACACTGGTACCCGGGGCAGCGACCCGATACGACCCGGGGACCTGGGTCCGGGGTCCCGACCTGACCCGGTGACCTGGGGCCAGGGTAACCACCTGACCCGGGGACCCGGGCCGGGGACCCGGTATGACTCCGTCTCCCGGGGCCGGGGTGGTCACCTGACACTGCTACCCGGGACAGCGACCCGACATGACCCGGTGACCCGGGGCCGGGGTAACGACCTGTCCAGGGGACCTGGGCCGGGGACCCGACAGGACCCGGGGACCTGGTTCCGGGGTGCCGACCTGACCCGGTGACCTGGGGCTGTGGTGTCGACCGGACTCGGGGACCTGGTCCGGTGTCCCGTCATGACCCGGGGACCTGGGGTAGGGGTGGTCACCAGACCGTTGTACCCAGGCCGTTGACCCGACATGACCCTGTGACCCGGGGCCTGGGTAAAAATCCAACCCGGGGACCCGGGCATGGGACGTGACATGACCCGACCTGGGTCCGGGGTCCCGACCTGACCCGGTGACCTGGGGCCAGGGTAACCACCTGACCCGGGGACTCGGGCCGGGGACCCGGTATGACTCCGTCTCCCGGGGCCGGGGTGGTCACCTGACACTGGTACCCGGGACAGCGACCCGACATGACCCGGTGACCCGGGGCCGGGGTAACGACCTGTCCAGGGGACCTGGGCCGGGGACCCGACAGGACCCGGTGACCTGGTTCCGGGGTGCCGACCTGACCCGGTGACCTGGGGCTGTGGTGTCGACCGGACTCGGGGACCTGGTCCGGTGTCCCGTCATGACCCGGGGACCTGGGGTCGGAGTGGTCACCAGACCGTTGTACCCAGGCCGTTGACCCGACATGACCCTGTGACCCGGGGCCTGAGTAAAAATCCGACCCGGGGCCTGGGTAAAAATCCAACCCGGGGACCCGGGGCCGGGTTAACGACCTGTCCAGGGGACCCGGGCCGGGGACCCGACAGGATCCGGTGATCCTTCGCTGGTGTCCCGATGCAACCCGGGGACCCGGGCCGGGGACCCCACGTGACCCGGGGACCTGGGGCAGGGGATGTCACCCGACACTGGTACCCGGGGCAGCGACCCGATACGACCCGGGGACCTGGGTCCGGGGTCCCGACCTGACCCGGTGACCTGGGGCCAGGGTAACCACCTGACCCGGGGACCCGGGCCAGGGACCCGGTATGACTCCGTCTCCCGGGGCCGGGGTGGTCACCTGACACTGGTACCCGGGACAGCGACCCGACATGACCCGGTGACCCGGGGCCGGGGTAACGACCTGTCCAGGGGACCTGGGCCGGGGACCCGACAGGACCCGGTGACCTGGTTCCGGGGTGCCGACCTGACCCGGTGACCTGGGGCTGTGGTGTCGACCGGACTCGGGGACCTGGTCCGGTGTCCCGTCATGACCCGGGGACCTGGGGTCGGGGTGGTCACCAGACCGTTGTACCCAGGCCGTTGAGCCGACATGACCCTGTGACCCGGGGCCTGGGTAAAAATCCAACCCGGGGACCCGGGCATGGGACATGACATGACCCGACCTGGGTCCGGGGTCCCGACCTGACCCGCTGACCTGGGGCCGGTGTCCCCACGTGACCCGGGGTCCTGGTGCCGGGGTCCCCACGTGACCCGGGGACCCGAGCCGAAGTCCCCACGTGACCCGGTGACCTGAGGCCGGGGTCCCCACGTGACCCGGTGACCTGGGGCCGGGGTCCCCACGTGACCCGGGGTCCTGGTGCCGGGGTCCCCACGTGACCCGGGGACCCGGGCCGGGGACCCCACGTGACCCGGTCACCTCGGGCCGGGGTCCCCACGTGACCCGGGGACCCGGGCCGGGGACATCACGTGACCCGGTCACCTGGGGCCGGGGTCCCCACGTGACCCGGTCACCTGGGACCGGGGTCCCCACGTGACCCGGGGTCCTGGTGCCGGGGTCCCCACGTGACCCGGTGACCTGAGGCCGGGGTCCCCACGTGACCCGGTGACCTGGGGCCGGGGTCCCCACGTGACCCGGGGTCCTGGTGCCTGGGTTCCCACGTGACCCGGGGACCCGGGCCGGGGTCCCCACGTGACCCAGGGTCCTGGGGCCGGTGTCCCCACGTGACCCGGGGACCCGGGCCGGGGACCCCACGTGACCCGGTGACCTGGGGCCGGGGTCCCCACGTGACCCGGGGACCCGGGCCGGGGACATCACGTGACCCGGTCACCTGGGGCCGGGGTCCCCACGTGACCCGGAGTCCTGGTGCCGGGGTCCCCACGTGACCCGGGGACCCGGGCCGGGGACCCCACGTGACCCGGTGACCTGGGGCCGGGGTCCCCATGTGACCCGGGGACCCGGGCCGGGGACATCACGTGACCCGGTCACCTGGGGCCGGGGTCCCCACGTGACCCGGGGTCCTGGTGCCGGGGTCCCCACGTGACCCGGGGACCCCGGCCGGGGTCCCCACGTTACCCAGGGTCCTGGTGCCGGTGTCCCCACGTGACCCGGTGACCTGGGGCCGGGGTCCCCACGTGACCCGGGGACCCGGGCCGGGGTCCCCACGTGACCCAGGGTCCTGGTGCCGGTGTTCCCACGTGACCCGGTGACCTGGGGCCGGGGTCCCCACGTGACCCGGTGACCTGGGGCCGGGGTCCCCACGTGACCCGGGGACCCGGGCCGGGGACATCACGTGACCCGGTCACCTGGGGCCGGGGTCCCCACGTGACCCGGTCACCTGGGGCCGGGGTCCCCACGTGACCCGGGGTCCTGGTGCCGGTGTCCCCACGTGACCCGGTCACCTGGGGCCCGGGTCCCCACGTGACCCGGTCACCTGGGGCCGGGGTCCCCACGTGACCTGGGGACCCGGGCCGGGGACCCCACGTGACCCGGGGACCTGGGGCCAGGGATGTCACCCGACACTGGTACCCGGGGCAGCGACCCGATACGACCCGGGGACCTGGGTCCGGGGTCCCGACCTGACCCGGTGACCTGGGGCCAGGGTAACCACCTGACCCGGGGACCCGGGCCGGGGACTCGGTATGACTCCGTCTCCCGGGGCCGGGGTGGTCACCTGACACTGCTACCCGGGACAGCGACCCGACATGACCCGGTGACCCGGGGCCGGGGTAACGACCTGTCCAGGGGACCTGGGCCGGGGACCCGACAGGACCCGGTGACCTGGTTCCGGGGTGCCGACCTGACCCGGTGACCTGGGGCTGTGGTGTCGACCGGACTCGGGGACCTGGTCCGGTGTCCCGTCATGACCCGGGGACCTGGGGTCGGGGTGGTCACCAGACCGTTGTACCCAGGCCGTTGACCCGACATGACCCGGTGACCCGGGGCCGGGGTAAAAATCCAACCCGGGGACCCGGGCATGGGACGTGACATGACCCGACCTGGGTCCGGGGTCCCGACCTGACCCGGTGACCTTGGGCCAGGGTAAGCACCTGACCCGGGGACTCGGGCCGGGGACCCGGTATGACTCCGTCTCCCGGGGCCGGGGTGGTCACCTGACACTGCTACCCGGGACAGCGACCCGACATGACCCGGTGACCCGGGGCCGGGGTAACGACCTGTCCAGGGGACCTGGGCCGGGGACCCGACATGACCCGGTGACCTGGTTCCGGGGTGCCGACCTGACCCGGTGACCTGGGGCTGTGGTGTCGACCGGACTCGGGGACCTGGTCCGGTGTCCCGTCATGACCCGGGGACCTGGGGTCGGGGTGGTCACCAGACCGTTGTACCCAGGCCGTTGACCCGACATGACCCTGTGACCCGGGGCCTGGGTAAAAATCCGACCCGGGGCCTGGGTAAAAATCCAACCCGGGGACCCGGGGCCGGGTTAACGACCTGTCCAGGGGACCCGGGCCGGGGAACCGACAGGACCCGGTGATCCTTCGCTGGTGTCCCGATGCAACCCGGGGACCCGGGCCGGGGACCCCACGTGACCCGGGGACCTGGGGCAGGGGATGTCACCCGACACTGGTACCCGGGGCAGCGACCCGATACGACCCGGGGACCTGGGTCCGGGGTCCCGACCTGACCCGGTGACCTGGGGCCAGGGTAACCACCTGACCTGGGGACCCGGGCCGGGGACCCGGTATGACTCCGTCTCCCGGGGCCGGGGTGGTCACCTGACACTGCTACCCGGGACAGCGACCCGACCTGACCCGGTGACCTGGGGCTGTGGTGTCGACCGGACTCGGGGACCTGGTCCGGTGTCCCGTCATGACCCGGGGACCTGGGGTAGGGGTGGTCACCAGACCGTTGTACCCAGGCCGTTGACCCGACATGACCCTGTGACCCGGTGCCTGGGTAAAAATCCAACCCGGGGACCCGGGCATGGGACGTGACATGACCCGACCTGGGTCCGGGGTCCCGACCTGACCCGGTGACCTTGGGCCAGGGTAACCAGCTGACCCGGGGACTCGGGCCGGGGACCCGGTATGACTCCGTCTCCCGGGGCCGGGGTGGTCACCTGACACTGGTACCCGGGACAGCGACCCGACATGACCCGGTGACCCGGGGCCGGGGTAACGACCTGTCCAGGGGACCTGGGCCGGGGACCCGACAGGACCCGGTGACCTGGTTCCGGGGTGCCGACCTGACCCGGTGACCTGGGGCTGTGGTGTCGACCGGACTCGGGGACCTGGTCCGGTGTCCCGTCATGACCCGGGGACCTGGGGTCGGAGTGGTCACCAGACCGTTGTACCCAGGCCGTTGACCCGACATGACCCTGTGACCCGGGGCCTGAGTAAAAATCCGACCTGGGGCCTGGGTAAAAATCCAACCCGGGGACCCGGGGCCGGGTTAACGACCTGTCCAGGGGACCCGGGCCGGGGACCCGACAGGACCCGGTGATCCTTTGCTGGTGTCCCGATGCAACCCGGGGACCCGGGCCGGGGACCCCACGTGACCCGGGGACCTGGGGCAGGGGATGTCACCCGACACTGGTACCCGGGGCAGCGACCCGATACGACCCGGGGACCTGGGTCCGGGGTCCCGACCTGACCCGGTGACCTGGGGCCAGGGTAACCACCTGACCCGGGGACCCGGGCCGGGGACCCGGTATGACTCCGTCTCCCGGGGCCGGGGTGGTCACCTGACACTGCTACCCGGGACAGCGACCCGACATGACCCGGTGACCCGGGGCCGGGGTAACGACCTGTCCAGGGGACCTGGGCCGGGGACCCGACAGGACCCGGTGACCTGGTTCCGGGGTGCCGACCTGACCCGGTGACCTGGGGCTGTGGTGTCGACCGGACTCGGGGACCTGGTCCGGTGTCCCGTCATGACCCGGGGACCTGGGGTCGGGGTGGTCACCAGACCGTTGTACCCAGGCCGTTGAGCCGACATGACCCTGTGACCCGGGGCCTGGGTAAAAATCCAACCCGGGGACCCGGGCATGGGACATGACATGACCCGACCTGGGTCCGGGGTCCCGACCTGACCCGCTGACCTGGGGCCGGTGTCCCCACGTGACCCGGGGTCCTGGTGCCGGGGTCCCCACGTGACCCGGGGACCCGAGCCGAAGTCCCCACGTGACCCGGTGACCTGAGGCCGGGGTCCCCACGTGACCCGGTGACCTGGGGCCGGGGTCCCCACGTGACCCGGGGTCCTGGTGCCGGGGTCCCCACGTGACCCGGGGACCCGGGCCGGGGACCCCACGTGACCCGGTCACCTGGGGCCGGGGTCCCCACGTGACCCGGGGACCCGGGCCGGGGACATCACGTGACCCGGTCACCTGGGGCCGGGGTCCCCACGTGACCCGGTCACCTGGGACCGGGGTCCCCACGTGACCCGGGGTCCTGGTGCCGGGGTCCCCACGTGACCCGGTGATCTGAGGCCGGGGTCCCCACGTGACCCGGTGACCTGGGGCCGGGGTCCCCACGTGACCCGGGGTCCTGGTGCCTGGGTTCCCACGTGAACCGGGGACCCGGGCCGGGGTCCCCACGTGACCCGGGGTCCTGGTGCCGGTGTCCCCACGTGACCCGGGGACCCGGGCCGGGGACCCCACGTGACCCGGTGACCTGGGGCCGGGGTCCCCACGTGACCCGGGGACCCGGGCCGGGGACATCACGTGACCCGGTCACCTGGGGCCGGGGTCCCCACGTGACCCGGAGTCCTGGTGCCGGGGTCCCCACGTGACCCGGGGACCCGGGCCGGGGACCCCACGTGACCCGGTGACCTGGGGCCGGGGTCCCCATGTGACCCGGGGACCCGGGCCGGGGACATCACGTGACCCGGTCACCTGGGGCCGGGGTCCCCACGTGACCCGGGGTCCTGGTGCCGGGGTCCCCACGTGACCCGGGGACCCGGGCCGGGGTCCCCACGTTACCCAGGGTCCTGGTGCCGGTGTCCCCACGTGACCCGGTGACCTGGGGCCGGGGTCCCCACGTGACCCGGGGACCCGGGCCGGGGTCCCCACGTGACCCAGGGTCCTGGTGCCGGTGTCCCCACGTGACCCGGTGACCTGGGGCCGGGGTCCCCACGTGACCCGGTGACCTGGGGCCGGGGTCCCCACGTGACCCGGGGACCCGGGCCGGGGACATCACGTGACCCGGTCACCTGGGGCCGGGGTCCCCACGTGACCCGGTCACCTGGGGCCGGGGTCCCCACGTGACCCGGGGTCCTGGTGCCGGTGTCCCCACGTGACCCGGTCACCTGGGGCCCGGGTCCCCACGTGACCCGATCACCTGGGGCCGGGGTCCCCACGTGACCTGGGGACCCGGGCCGGGGACCCCACGTGACCCGGGGACCTGGGGCCGGGGATGTCACCCGACACTGGTACCCGGGGCAGCGACCCGATACGACCCGGGGACCTGGGTCCGGGGTCCCGACCTGACCCGGTGACCTGGGGCCAGGGTAACCACCTGACCCGGGGACCCGGGCCGGGGACTCGGTATGACTCCGTCTCCCGGGGCCGGGGTGGTCACCTGACACTGCTACCCGGGACAGCGAACCGACATGACCCGGTGACCCGGGGCCGGGGTAACGACCTGTCCAGGGGACCTGGGCCGGGGACCCGACAGGACCCGGGGACCTGGTTCCGGGGTGCCGACCTGACCCGGTGACCTGGGGCTGTGGTGTCGACCGGACTCGGGGACCTGGTCCGGTGTCCCGTCATGACCCGGGGACCTGGGGTCGGGGTGGTCACCAGACCGTTGTACCCAGGCCGTTGACCCGACATGACCCTGTGACCCGGGGCCTGGGTAAAAATCCGACCCGGGGCCTGGGTAAAAATCCAACCCGGGGACCCGGGGCCGGGTTAACGACCTGTCCAGGGGACCCGGGCCGGGGACCCGACAGGACCCGGTGATCCTTCGCTGGTGTCCCGATGCAACCCGGGGACCCGGGCCGGGGACCCCACGTGACCCGGGGACCTGGGGCAGGGGATGTCACCCGACACTGGTACCCGGGGCAGCGACCCGATACGACCCGGGGACCTGGGTCCGGGGTCCCGACCTGACCCGGTGACCTGGGGCCAGGGTAACCACTTGACCCGGGGACCCGGGCCGGGGACCCGGTATGACTCCGTCTCCCGGGGCCAGGGTGGTCACCTGACACTGGTACCCGGGACAGCGACCCAACATGACCCGGTGACCCGGGGCCGGGGTAACGACCTGTCCAGGGGACCTGGGCCGGGGACCCGACAGGACCCGGTGACCTGGTTCCGGGGTGCCGACCTGACCCGGTGACCTGGGGCTGTGGTGTCGACCGGACTCGGGGACCTGGTCCGGTGTCCCGTCATGACCCGGGGACCTGGGGTCGGGGTGGTCACCAGACCGTTGTACCCAGGCCGTTGACCCGACATGACCCTGTGACCCGGGGCCTGGGTAAAAATCCGACCCGGGGACCCGGGCATGGGACATGACATGACCCGACCTGGGTCCGGGGTCCCGACCTGACCCGCTGACCTGGGGCCGGTGTCCACACGTGACCCGGGGTCCTGGTGCCGGGGTCCCCACGTGACCCGGGGACCCGAGCCGGGGTCCCCACGTGACCCGGTGACCTGAGGCCGGGGTCCCCACGTGACCCGGTGACCTGGGGCCGGGGTCCCCACGTGACCCGGGGTCCTGGTGCCGGGGTCCCCACGTGACCCGGGGACCCGGGCCGGGGACCCCACGTGACCCGGGGTCCTGGTGCCGGTGTCCCCACGTGACCCGGTCACCTGGGGCCGGGGTCCCCACGTGACCCGGGGTCCTTGTGCCGGGGTCCCCACGTGACCCGCTGACTTGGGGCCGGGGTCCCCACTTGACCCGGGGTCCTGGTGCCGGGGTCCCCACGTGACCCGGGGACCCGGGCCGGGGTCCCCACGTGACCCGGTGACCTGAGGCCGGGGTCCCCACGTGACCCGGTGACCTGGGGCGAGGGTCCCCACGTGACCCGGGGTCCTGGTGCCGGGGTCCCCAAGTGACCCGGGGACCCGGGCCGGGGACATCACGTGACCCGGTCACCTGGGTCCGGGGTCCCCACGTGACCCGGGGTCCTGGTGCCAGGGTCCCCACGTGACCCGGTGACCTGGGGCTGGGGTCCCCACGTGACCCGGGGTCCTGGTGCCGGGGTTCCCACGTGACCCGGGGACCCGGGCCGGGGTCCCCACGTGACACGGGGTCCTGGTGCCGGGGTCCCCACGTGACCCGGGGACCCGGGCCGGGGACCCCACGTGACCCGGTGACCTGGGGCCGGGGTCCCCACGTGACCCGGGGACCCGGGCCGGGGACATCACGTGACCCGGTCACCTGGGGCCGGGGTCCCCACGTGACCCGGGGTCCTGGTGCCGGGGTCCCCACGTGACCCAGGGACCCGGGCCGGGGTCCCCACGTGACCCAGGGTCCTGGTGCCGGTGTCCCCACGTGACCCGGTGACCTGGGGCCGGGGTCCCCACGTGACCCGGGGACCCGGGCCGGGGTCCCCATGTGACCCAGGGTCCTGGTGCCGGTGTCCCCACGTGACCCGGTGACCTGGGGCCGGGGTCCCCACGTGACCCGGTGACCTGGGGCCGGGGTCCCCACGTGACCTGGGGACCCGGGCCAGGGACCCCACGTGACCCGGGGACCTGGGGCCGGGGATGTCACCCGACACTGGTACCCGGGGCAGCGACCCGATACGACCCGGGGACCTGGGTCCGGGGTCCCGACCTGACCCGGTGACCTGGGGCCAGGGTAACCACCTGACCCGGGGACCCGGGCCGGGGACTCGGTATGACTCCGTCTCCCGGGGCCGGGGTGGTCACCTGACACTGCTACCCGGGACAGCGAACCGACATGACCCGGTGACCCGGGGCCGGGGTAACGACCTGTCCAGGGGACCTGGGCCGGGGACCCGACAGGACCCGGGGACCTGGTTCCGGGGTGCCGACCTGACCCGGTGACCTGGGGCTGTGGTGTCGACCGGACTCGGGGACCTGGTCCGGTGTCCCGTCATGACCCGGGGACCTGGGGTCGGGGTGGTCACCAGACCGTTGTACCCAGGCCGTTGAGCCGACATGACCCTGTGACCCGGGGCCTGGGTAAAAATCCAACCCGGGGACCCGGGCATGGGACGTGACATGACCCGACCTGGGTCCGGGGTTCCGACCTGACCCGCTGACCTGGGGCCGGTGTCCCCACGTGACCCGGGGTCCTGGTGCCGGGGTCCCCACGTGACCCGGGGACCCGGGCCGGGGTCCCCACGTGACCCGGTGACCTGAGGCCGGGGTCCCCACGTGACCCGGTGACCTGGGGCGAGGGTCCCCACGTGACCCGGGGTCCTGGTGCCGGGGTCCCCAAGTGACCCGGGGACCCGGGCCGGGGACATCACGTGACCCGGTCACCTGGGGCCGGGGTCCCCACGTGACCCGGTCACCTGGGGCCGGGGTCCCCACGTGACCCGGGGTCCTGGTGCCGGGGTCCCCACGTGACCCTGTGACCTGAGGCCGGGGTCCCCACATGAGCCGGTGACCTGGGGCCGGGGTCCCCACGTGACCCAGGGTCCTGGTGCCGGGATTCCCACGTGCCCCGGGGACCCGGGCCGGGGTCCCCACGTGACCCGGGGTCCTGGTGCCGGTGTCCCCACGTGACCCGGGGACCCGGGCCGGGGACCCCACGTGACCCGGTGACCTGGGGCCGGGGTCCCCACGTGACCCGGGGACCCGGGCCGGGGTCCCCACGTGACCCGGTCACCTGGGGCCGGGGTCCCCACGTGACCCGGGGTCCTGGTGCCGGGGTCCCCACGTGACCCGGGGACCCGGGCCGGGGTCCCCACGTGACCCAGGGTCCTGGTGCCGGTGTCCCCACGTGACCCGGTGACCTGGGGCCGGGGTCCCCACGTGACCCGGGGACCCGGGCCGGGGTCCCCACGTGACCCAGGGTCCTGGTGCCGGTGTCCCCACGTGACCCGGTGACCTGGGGCCGGGGTCCCCACGTGACCCGGTGACCTGGGGCCGGGGTCCCCACGTGACCCGGTCACCTGGGGCCGGGGTCCCCACGTGACCCGGGGTCCTGGTGCCGGTGTCGCTACGTGACCCGGTCACCTGGGGCCGGGGAACCCACGTGACCCGGGGACCTGGGGCCGGGGATGTCACCCGACACTGGTACCCGGGGCAGCGACCCGATACGACCCGGGGACCTGGGTCCGGGGTCCCGACCTGACCCGGTGACCTGGGGCCAGGGTAACCACCTGACCCGGGGACCCGGGCCGGGGACTCGGTATGACTCCGTCTCCCGGGGCCGGGGTGGTCACCTGACACTGCTACCCGGGACAGCGAACCGACATGACCCGGTGACCCGGGGCCGGGGTAACGACCTGTCCAGGGGACCTGGGCCGGGGACCCGACAGGACCCGGTGACCTGGTTCCGGGGTGCCGACCTGACCCGGTGACCTGGGGCTGTGGTGTCGACCGGACTCGGGGACCTGGTCCGGTGTCCCGTCATGACCCGGGAACCTGGGGTAGGGGTGGTCACCAGACCGTTGTACCCAGGCCGTTGACCCGACATGACCCTGTGACCCGGTGCCTGGGTAAAAATCCAACCCGGGGACCCGGGCATGGGACGTGACATGACCCGACCTGGGTCCGGGGTCCCGACCTGACCCGGTGACCTTGGGCCAGGGTAACCACCTGACCCGGGGACTCGGGCCGGGGACCCGGTATGACTCCGTCTCCCGGGGCCGGGGTGGTCACCTGACACTGGTACCCGGGACAGCGACCCGACATGACCCGGTGACCCGGGGCCGGGGTAACGACCTGTCCAGGGGACCTGGGCCGGGGACCCGACAGGACCCGGTGACCTGGTTCCGGGGTGCCGACCTGACCCGGTGACCTGGGGCTGTGGTGTCGACCGGACTCGGGGACCTGGTCCGGTGTCCCGTCATGACCCGGGGACCTGGGGTCGGAGTGGTCACCAGACCGTTGTACCCAGGCCGTTGACCCGACATGACCCTGTGACCCGGGGCCTGAGTAAAAATCTGACCCAGGGCCTGGGTAAAAATCCAACCCGGGGACCCGGGGCCGGGTTAACGACCTGTCCAGGGGACCCGGGCCGGGGACCCGACAGGACCCGGTGATCCTTCGCTGGTGTCCCGATGCAACCCGGGGACCCGGGCCGGGGACCCCACGTGACCCGGGGACCTGGGGCAGGGGATGTCACCCGACACTGGTACCCAGGGCAGCGACCCGATACGACCCGGGGACCTGGGTCCGGGGTCCCGACCTGACCCGGTGACCTGGGGCCAGGGTAACCACTTGACCCGGGGACCCGGGCCGGGGACCCGGTATGACTCCGTCTCCCGGGGCCGGGGTGGTCACCTGACACTGCTACCCGGGACAGCGACCCGACATGACCCGGTGACCCGGGGCCGGGGTAACGACCTGTCCAGGGGACCTGGGCCGGGGACCCGACATGACCCGGTGACCTGGTTCCGGGGTGCCGACCTGACCCGGTGACCTGGGGCTGTGGTGTCGACCGGACTCGGGGACCTGGTCCGGTGTCCCGTCATGACCCAGGGACCTGGGGTCGGGGTGGTCACCAGACCGTTGTACCCAGGCCGTTGACCCGACATGACCCTGTGACCCGGGGCCTGGGTAAAAATCCAACCCGGGGACCCGGGCATGGGACATGACATGACCCGACCTGGGTCCGGGGTCCCGACCTGACCCGCTGACCTGGGGCCGGTGTCCCCACGTGACCCGGGGTCCTGGTGCCGGGGTCCCCACGTGACCCGGGGACCCGAGCCGGTGTCCCCACGTGACCCGGTGACCTGAGGCCGGGGTCCCCACGTGACCCGGTGACCTGGGGCCGGGGTCCCCACGTGACCCGGGGTCCTGGTGCCGGGGTCCCCACGTGACCCGGGGACCCGGGCCGGGGACCCCACGTGACCCGGTGACCTGGGGCCGGGGTCCCCACGTGACCCGGGGACCCGGGCCGGGGACATCACGTGACCCGGTCACCTGGGGCCGGGGTCCCCACGTGACCCAGTCACCTGGGGCCGGGGTCCCCACGTGACCCGGGGTGCTGGTGCCGGGGTCCCCACGTGACCCGGTGACCTGAGGCCGGGGTCCCCACGTGACCCGGTGACCTGGGGCCGGGGTCCCCACGTGACCCGGGGTCCTGGTGCCTGGGTTCCCACGTGACCCGGGGACCCGGGCCGGGGACCCCACGTGACCCGGTGACCTGGGGCCGGGGTCCTCACGTGACCCGGGGACCCGGGCCGGGGACATCACGTGACCCGGTCACCTGGGGCCGGGGTCCCCACGTGACCCGGGGTCCTGGTGCCGGGGTCCCCACGTGACCCGGGGACCCGGGCCGGGGTCCCCACGTGACCCAGGGTCCTGGTGCCGGTGTCCCCACGTGACCCGGTGACCTGGGGCCGGGGTCCCCACGTGACCCGGTGACCTGGGGCCGGGGTCCCCACGTGACCCGGGGACCCGGGCCGGGGTCCCCACGTGACCCAGGGTCCTGGTGCCGGTGTCCCCACGTGACCCGGTGACCTGGGGCCGGGGTCCCCACGTGACCCGTTGACCTGGTGCCGGTGTCCCCACATGACCCGGGGACCCGGGCCGGGGACATCACGTGACCCGGTCACCTGGGGCCGGGGTCCCCACGTGACCCGGTCACCTGGGGCCGGGGTCCCCACGTGACCCGGGGTCCTGGTGCCGGTGTCCCCATGTGACCCGGTCACCTGGGGCCCGGGTCCCCACGTGACCCGGTCACCTGGGGCCGGGGTCCCCACGTGACCTGGGGACCCGGGCCGGGGACCCCACGTGACCCGGGGACCTGGGGCCGGGGATGTCACCCGACACTGGTACCCGGGGCAGCGACCCGATACGACCCGGGGACCTGGGTCCGGGGTCCCGACCTGACCCGGTGACCTGGGGCCAGGGTAACCACCTGACCCGGGGACCCGGGCCGGGGACTCGGTATGACTCCGTCTCCCGGGGCCGGGGTGGTCACCTGACACTGGTACCCGGGACAGCGACCCGACATGACCCGGTGACCCGGGGCCGGGGTAACGACCTGTCCAGGGGACCTGGGCCGGGGACCCGACAGGACCCGGTGACCTGGTTCCGGGGTGCCGACCTGACCCGGTGACCTGGGGCTGTGGTGTCGACCGGACTCGGGGACCTGGTCCAGTGTCCCGTCATGACCCGGGGACCTGGGGTCGGGGTGGTCACCAGACCATTGTACCCAGGCCGTTGACCCGACATGACCCTGTGACCCGGGGCCTGGGTAAAAATCCGACCCGGGGCCTGGGTAAAAATCCAACCCGGGGACCCGGGGCCGGGTTAACGACCTGTCCAGGGGACCCGGGCCGGGGACCCGACAGGACCCGGTGATCCTTCGCTGGTGTCCCGATGCAACCCGGGGACCCGGGCCGGGGACCCCACGTGACCCGGGGACCTGGGGCAGGGGATGTCACCCGACACTGGTACCCGGGGCAGCGACCCGATACGACCCGGGGACCTGGGTCCGGGGTCCCGACCTGACCCGGTGACCTGGGGCCAGGGTAACCACCTGACCCGGGGACCCGGGCCGGGGACCCGGTATGACTCCGTCTCCCGGGGCCGGGGTGGTCACCTGACACTGCTACCCGGGACAGCGACCCGACATGACCCGGTGACCCGGGGCCGGGGTAACGACCTGTCCAGGGGACCTGGGCCGGGGACCCGACAGGACCCGGTGACCTGGTTCCGGGGTGCCGACCTGACCCGGTGACCTGGGGCTGTGGTGTCGACCGGACTCGGGGACCTGGTCCGGTGTCCCGTCATGACCCGGGGACCTGGGGTCGGGGTGGTCACCAGACCGTTGTACCCAGGCCGTTGAGCCGACATGACCCTGTGACCCGGAGCCTGGGTAAAAATCCAACCCGGGGACCCGGGCATGGGACGTGACATGACCCGACCTGGGTCCGGGGTCCCGACCTGACCCGGTGACCTGGGCCGGGGACCCCACGTGACCCAGGGACCTGGGGCCGGGGATGTCACCCGACACTGGTACCCGGGGCAGCGACCCGATACGACCCGGGGACCTGGGTCCGGGGTCCCGACCTGACCCGGTGACCTGGGGCCAGGGTAACCACTTGACCCGGGGACCCGGGCCGGGGACCCGGTATGACTCCGTCTCCCGGGGCCGGGGTGGTCACCTGACACTGCTACCCGGGACAGCGACCCGACATGACCCGGTGACCCGGGGCCGGGGTAACGACCTGTCCAGGGGACCTGGGCCGGGGACCCGACAGGACCCGGTGACCTGGTTCCGGGGTGCCGACCTGACCCGGTGACCTGGGGCCGGGGTCCCCACGTGACCCGGGGTCCTGGTGCCGGGGTCCCCACGTGACCCGGGGACCCGAGCAGGGGTCCCCACGTGACCCGGTGACCTGAGGCCGGGGTCCCCACGTGACCCGGTGACCTGGGGCCGGGGTCACCACGTGACCCGGTGACCTGGGGCCGGGGTCCCCACGTGACCCGGGGACCCGGGCCGGGGACCCCACGTGACCCGGTCACCTGGGGCCGGGGTCCCCACGTGACCCGGGGACCTGGGCCGGGGACATCACGTGACCCGGTCACCTGGGGCCGGGGTCCCCACGTGACCCGGGGTCCTGGTGCCGGGGTCCCCACGTGACCCGGGGACCCGGGCCGGGGTCCCCACGTGACCCAGGGTCCTGGTGCCGGTGTCCCCACGTGACCCGGTGACCTGGGGCCGGGGTCCCCACGTGACCCGGTGACCTGGGGCCGGGGTCCCCACGTGACCCGGGGACCCGGGCCGGGGACATCACGTGACCCGGTAACCTGGGGCCGGGGTCCCCACGTGACCCGGTCACCTGGGGCCGGGGTCCCCACGTGACCCGGGGTCCTGGTGCCGGTGTCCCCACGTGACCCGGTGACCTGGGGCCCGGGTCCCCACGTGACCCGGTGACCTGGGGCCGGGGTCCCCACGTGACCTGGGGACCCGGGCCGGGGACCCCACATGACCCGGGGACCTGGGGCCGGGGATGTCACCCGACACTGGTACCCGGGGCAGCGACCCGATACGACCCGGGGACCTGGGTCCGGGGTCCCGACCTGACCCGGTGACCTGGGGCCAGGGTAACCACTTGACCCGGGGACCCGGGCCCGAGACCCGGTATGACTCCGTCTCCCGGGGCCAGGGTGGTCACCTGACACTGCTACCCGGGACAGCGACCCGACATGACCCGGTGACCCGGGGCCGGGGTAACGACCTGTCCAGGGGACCTGGGGCTGTGGTGTCGACCGGACTCGGGGACCTGGTCCGGTGTCCCGTCATGACCCGGGGACCTGGGGTCGGGGTGGTCACCAGACCGTTGTACCCAGGCCGTTGACCCGACATGACCCTGTGACCCGGGGCCTGGGTAAAAATCCAACCCGGGGACCCGGGCATGGGACATGACATGACCCGACCTGGGTCCGGGGTCCCGACCTGACCCGCTGACCTGGGGCCGGTGTCCCCACGTGACCCGGGGGTCCTGGTGCCGGGGTCCCCACGTGACCCGGGGACACGGGCCGGGGTCCCCACTTGACCCGGTGACCTGAAGCCGGGGTCCCCACGTGACCCGGTGACCTGGGGCGAGGGTCCCCACGTGACCCGGGGTCCTGGTGCCGGGGTCCCCAAGTGACCCGGGGACCCGGGTCGGGGACCCCACGTGACCCGGTGACCTGGGGCCGGTGTCCCCACGTGACCCGGGGTCCTGGGTCCGGGGTCCCGACCTGACCCGGTGACCTGAGGCCAAGGTCCCCACGTGACCCGGTGACCTGGGGCCGGGGTCCCCACGTGACCCGGGGACCCAGGCCGGGGACATAACGTGACCCGGTCACCTGGGGCAGGGGTCCCCACGTGACCCGGGGTCCTGGTACCGGGGTCCCCACGTGACCCGGGGACCCGGGCCGGGGTCCCCACGTGACCCAGGGTCCTGGTGCCGGTGTCCCCACGTGACCCGGTGACCTGGGGCCGGGGTCCCCACGTGACCCGGTGACCTGGGGCCGGGGTCCCCACGTGACCCGGGGACCCGGGCCGGGGTCCCCACGTGACCCAGGGTCCTGGTGCCGGTGTCCCCACGTGACCCGGTGACCTGGGGCCGGGGTCCCCACGTGACCCGGTGACCTGGGGCCGGGGTCCCCACGTGACCCGGGGACCCGGGCCGGGGACATCACGTGACCCGGTCACCTGGGGCCGGGGTCTCCACGTGACCCCGTCACCTGGGGCCGGGGTCCCCACGTGACCCGGGGTCCTGGTGCCGGTGTCCCTACGTGACCCGGTCACCTGGGGCCAGGGTCCCCACGTGACCCGGTGACCTGGGGCCGGGGTCCCCACGTGACCTGGGGACCCGGGCCGGGGACCCCACGTGACCCGGGGACCTGGGGCCGGGGATGTCACCCGACACTGGTACCCGGGGCAGCGACCCGATACGACCCGGGGACCTGGGTCCGGGGTCCCGACCTGACCCGGTGACCTGGGGCCAGGGTAACCACCTGACCCGGGGACCCGGGCCGGGGACTCGGTATGACTCCGTCTCCCGGGGCCGGGGTGGTCACCTGACACTGCTACCCGGGACAGCGACCCGACATGACCCGGTGACCCGGGGCCGGGGTAACGACCTGTCCAGGGGACCTGGGCCGGGGACCCGACAGGACCCGGTGACCTGGTTCCGGGGTGCCGACCTGACCCGGTGACCTGGGGCTGTGGTGTCGACCGGACTCGGGGACCTGGTCCGGTGTCCCGTCATGACCCGGGGACCTGGGGTAGGGGTGGTCACCAGACCGTTGTACCCAGGCCGTTGACCCGACATGACCCTGTGACCCGGTGCCTGGGTAAAAATCCAACCCGGGGACCCGGGCATGGGACGTGACATGACCCGACCTGGGTCCGGGGTCCCGACCTGACCCGGTGACCTTGGGCCAGGGTAACCACCTGACCCGGGGACTCGGGCCGGGGACCCGGTATGACTCCGTCTCCCGGGACCGGGGTGGTCACCTGACACTGGTACCCGGGACAGCGACCCGACATGACCCGGTGACCCGGGGCCGGGGTAACGACCTGTCCAGGGGACCTGGGCCGGGGACCCGACAGGACCCGGTGACCTGGTTCCGGGGTGCCGACCTGACCCGGTGACCTGGGGCTGTGGTGTCGACCGGACTCGGGGACCTGGTCCGGTGTCCCGTCATGACCCGGGGACCTGGGGTCGGGGTGGTCACCAGACCGTTGTACCCAGGCCGTTGAGCCGACATGACCCTGTGACCCGGAGCCTGGGTAAAAATCCAACCCGGGGACCCAGGCATGGGACGTGACATGACCCGACCTGGGTCCGGGGTCCCGACCTGACCCGCTGACCTGGGGCCGGTGTCCCCACGTGACCCGGGGTCCTGGTGCCGGGGTCCCCACGTGACCCGGGGACCCGGGCCGGGGTCCCCACGTGACCCGGTGACCTGAGGCCGGGGTCCCCACGTGACCCGGTGACCTGGGGCCGGGGTCCCCACGTGACCCGGGGTCCTGGTGCCGGGGTCCCCACGTGACCCGGGGACCCGGGCCGGGGACCCCACGTGACCCGGTGACCTGGGGCCGGGGTCCCCACGTGACCCGGGGACCCGGGCCGGGGACATCACGTGACCCGGTCACCTGGGGCCGGGGTCCCCACGTGACCCGGTCACCTGGGGCCGGGGTCCCCACGTGACCCGGGGTCCTGGTGCCGGTGTCCCCACGTGACCCGGGGACCCGGGCCGGGGACCCCACGTGACCCGGTGACCTGGGGCCGGGGTTCCCACGTGACCCGGGGACCTGAGGCCGGGGACCCCACGTGACCCGGTGACCTGGGGCCGGGGTCCCCACGTGACCCGGGGACCCGGGCCGGGGACATCACGTGACCCGGTGACCTGGGGCCGGGGTCCCCACGTGACCCGGGGTCCTGGTGCCGGTGTCCCCACGTGACCCGGGGACCCGGGCCGGGGACCCCACGTGACCCGGTGACCTGGGGCCGGGGTCCCCACGTGACCCGGTGACCTGGGGCCGGGGTCTCCACGTGACCCGGGGACCCGGGCCGGGGACATCACGTGACCCGGTCACCTGGGTCCGGGGTCCCCACGTGACCCGGTCACCTGGGGCCGGGGTCCCCACGTGACCCGGGGTCCTGGTGCCGGTGTCCCTACGTGACCCGGTCACCTGGGGCCGGGGAACCCACGTGACCCGGGGACCTGGGGCCGGGGATGTCACCCGACACTGGTACCCGGGGCAGCGACCCGATACGACCCGGGGACCTGGGTCCGGGGTCCCGACCTGACCCGGTGACCTGGGGCCAGGGTAACCACCTGACCCGGGGACCCGGGCCGGGGACTCGGTATGACTCCGTCTCCCAGGGCCGGGGTGGTCACCTGACACTGCTACCCGGGACAGCGACCCGACATGACCCGGTGACCCGGGGCCGGGGTAACGACCTGTCCAGGGGACCTGGGCCGGGGACCCGACAGGACCCGGTGACCTGGTTCCGGGGTGCCGACCTGACCCGGTGACCTGGGGCTGTGGTGTCGACCGGACTCGGGGACCTGGTCCGGTGTCCCGTCATGACCCGGGGACCTGGGGTCGGGGTGGTCACCAGACCGTTGTACCCAGGCCGTTGACCCGACATGACCCTGTGACCCGGTGCCTGGGTAAAAATCCAACCCGGGGACCCGGGCATGGGACGTGACATGACCCGACCTGGGTCCGGGGTCCCGACCTGACCCGGTGACCTTGGGCCAGGGTAACCACCTGACCCGGGGACTCGGGCCGGGGACCCGGTATGACTCCGTCTCCCGGGACCGGGGTGGTCACCTGACACTGGTACCCGGGACAGCGACCCGACATGACCCGGTGACCCGGGGCCGGGGTAACGACCTGTCCAGGGGACCTGGGCCGGGGACCCGACAGGACCCGGTGACCTGGTTCCGGGGTGCCGACCTGACCCGGTGACCTGGGGCTGTGGTGTCGACCGGACTCGAGGACCTGGTCCGGTGTCCCGTCATGACCCGGGGACCTGGGGTCGGGGTGGTCACCAGACCGTTGTACCCAGGCCGTTGACCCGACATGACCCTGTGACCCGGAGCCTGGGTAAAAATCCAACCCGGGGACCCAGGCATGGGACGTGACATGACCCGACCTGGGTCCGGGGTCCCGACCTGACCCGCTGACCTGGGGCCGGTGTCCCCACGTGACCCGGGGTCCTGGTGCCGGGGTCCCCACGTGACCCGGGGACCCGAGCCGGGGTCCCCACGTGACCCGGTGACCTGAGGCCGGGGTCCCCACGTGACCCGGTGACCTGGGGCCGGGGTCCCCACGTGACCCGGTGACCTGGTGCCGGGGTCCCCACGTGACCCGGGGACCCGGGCCGGGGACCCCACGTGACCCGGTGACCTGGGGCCGGGGTCCCCACGTGACCCGGGGACCCGGGCCGGGGACATCACGTGACCCGGTCACCTGGGGCCGGGGTCCCCACGTGACCCGGTCACCTGGTGCCGGGGTCCCCACGTGACCCGGTGACCTGAGGCCGGGGTCCCCACGTGACCCGGTGACCTGGGGCCGGGGTCCCAACGTGACCCGGGGTCCTGGTGCCTGGGTTCCCACGTGACCCGGGGACCCGGGCCGGGGTCCCCACGTGACCCGGGGTCCTGGTGCCGGTGTCCCCACGTGACCCGGGGACCCGGGCCGGGGACCCCACGTGACCCGGTGACCTGGGGCCGGGGTCCCCACGTGACCCGGGGACCTGAGGCCGGGGACCCCACGTGACCCGGTGACCTGGGGCCGGGGTCCCCACGTGACCCGGGGACCCGGGCCGGGGACATCACGTGACCCGGTGACCTGGGGCCGGGGTCCCCACGTGACCCGGGGTCCTGGTGCCGGTGTCCCCACGTGACCCGGGGACCCGGGCCGGGGACCCCACGTGACCCGGTGACCTGGGGCCGGGGTCCCCACGTGACCCGGGGACCCGGGCCGGGGACATCACGTGACCCGGTCACCTGGGGCCGGGGTCCCCACGTGACCCGGGGTCCTGGTGCCGGGGTCCCCACGTGACCCGGGGACCCGGGCCGGGGTCCCCACGTGACCCAGGGTCCTGGTGCCGGTGTCCCCACGTGACCCGGTGACCTGGGGCCGGGGTCCCCACGTGACCCGGTGACCTGGGGCCGGGGTCCCCACGTGACCCGGGGACCCGGGCCGGGGACATCACGTGACCCGGTCACCTGGGTCCGGGGTCCCCACGTGACCCGGTCACCTGGGGCCGGGGTCCCCACGTGACCCGGGGTCCTGGTGCCGGTGTCCCTACGTGACCCGGTCACCTGGGGCCGGGGAACCCACGTGACCCGGGGACCTGGGGCCGGGGATGTCACCCGACACTGGTACCCGGGGCAGCGACCCGATACGACCCGGGGACCTGGGTCCGGGGTCCCGACCTGACCCGGTGACCTGGGGCCAGGGTAACCACCTGACCCGGGGACCCGGGCCGGGGACTCGGTATGACTCCGTCTCCCAGGGCCGGGGTGGTCACCTGACACTGCTACCCGGGACAGCGACCCGACATGACCCGGTGACCCGGGGCCGGGGTAACGACCTGTCCAGGGGACCTGGGCCGGGGACCCGACAGGACCCGGTGACCTGGTTCCGGGGTGCCGACCTGACCCGGTGACCTGGGGCTGTGGTGTCGACCGGACTCGGGGACCTGGTCCGGTGTCCCGTCATGACCCGGGAACCTGGGGTAGGGGTGGTCACCAGACCGTTGTACCCAGGCCGTTGACCCGACATGACCCTGTGACCCGGTGCCTGGGTAAAAATCCAACCCGGGGACCCGGGCATGGGACGTGACATGACCCGACCTGGGTCCGGGGTCCCGACCTGACCCGGTGACCTTGGGCCAGGGTAACCACCTGACCCGGGGACTCGGGCCGGGGACCCGGTATGACTCCGTCTCCCGGGGCCGGGGTGGTCACCTGACACTGGTACCCGGGACAGCGACCCGACATGACCCGGTGACCCGGGGCCGGGGTAACGACCTGTCCAGGGGACCTGGGCCGGGGACCCGACAGGACCCGGTGACCTGGTTCCGGGGTGCCGACCTGACCCGGTGACCTGGGGCTGTGGTGTCGACCGGACTCGGGGACCTGGTCCGGTGTCCCGTCATGACCCGGGGACCTGGGGTCGGAGTGGTCACCAGACCGTTGTACCCAGGCCGTTGACCCGACATGACCCTGTGACCCGGGGCCTGAGTAAAAATCTGACCCGGGGCCTGGGTAAAAATCCAACCCGGGGACCCGGGGCCGGGTTAACGACCTGTCCAGGGGACCCGGGCCGGGGACCCGACAGGACCCGGTGATCCTTCGCTGGTGTCCCGATGCAACCCGGGGACCCGGGCCGGGGACCCCACGTGACCCGGGGACCTGGGGCAGGGGATGTCACCCGACACTGGTACCCAGGGCAGCGACCCGATACGACCCGGGGACCTGGGTCCGGGGTCCCGACCTGACCCGGTGACCTGGGGCCAGGGTAACCACTTGACCCGGGGACCCGGGCCGGGGACCCGGTATGACTCCGTCTCCCGGGGCCGGGGTGGTCACCTGACACTGCTACCCGGGACAGCGACCCGACATGACCCGGTGACCCGGGGCCGGGGTAACGACCTGTCCAGGGGACCTGGGCCGGGGACCCGACAGGACCCGGTGACCTGGTTCCGGGGTGCCGACCTGACCCGGTGACCTAGGGCTGTGGTGTCGACCGGACTCGGGGACCTGGTCCGGTGTCCCGTCATGACCCAGGGACCTGGGGTCGGGGTGGTCACCAGACCGTTGTACCCAGGCCGTTGACCCGACATGACCCTGTGACCCGGGGCCTGGGTAAAAATCCAACCCGGGGACCCGGGCATGGGACATGACATGACCCGACCTGGGTCCGGGGTCCCGACCTGACCCGCTGACCTGGGGCCGGTGTCCCCACGTGACCCGGGGTCCTGGTGCCGGGGTCCCCACGTGACCCGGGGACCCGAGCCGGGGTCCCCACGTGACCCGGTGACCTGAGGCAGGGGTCCCCACGTGACCCGGTGACCTGGGGCCGGGGTCCCCACGTGACCCGGGGTCCTGGTGCCGGGGTCCCCACGTGACCCGGGGACCCGGGCCGGGGACCCCACGTGACCCGGTGACCTGGGGCCGGGGTCCCCACGTGACCCGGGGACCCAGGCCGGGGACATCACGTGACCCGGTCACCTGGGGCCGGGGTCCCCACGTGACCCAGTCACCTGGGGCCGGGGTCCCCACGTGACCCGGGGTGCTGGTGCCGGGGTCCCCACGTGACCCGGTGACCTGAGGCCGGGGTCCCCACGTGACCCGGTGACCTGGGGCCGGGGTCCTCACGTGACCCGGGGACCCGGGCCGGGGACATCACGTGACCCGGTCACCTGGGGCCGGGGTCCCCACGTGACCCGGGGTCCTGGTGCCGGGGTCCCCACGTGACCCGGGGACCCGGGCCGGGGTCCCCACGTGACCCAGGGTCCTGGTGCCGGTGTCCCCACGTGACCCGGTGACCTGGGGCCGGGGTCCCCACGTGACCCGGTGACCTGGGGCCGGGGTCCCCACGTGACCCGGGGACCCGGGCCGGGGTCCCCACGTGACCCAGGGTCCTGGTGCCGGTGTCCCCACGTGACCCGGTGACCTGGGGCCGGGGTCCCCACGTGACCCGTTGACCTGGTGCCGGGGTCCCCACATGACCCGGGGACCCGGGCCGGGGACATCACGTGACCCGGTCACCTGGGGCCGGGGTCCCCACGTGACCCGGTCACCTGGGGCCGGGGTCCCCACGTGACCCGGGGTCCTGGTGCCGGTGTCCCCATGTGACCCGGTCACCTGGGGCCCGGGTCCCCACGTGACCCGGTCAGCTGGGGCCGGGGTCCCCACGTGACCTGGGGACCCGGGCCGGGGACCCCACGTGACCCGGGGACCTGGGGCCGGGGATGTCACCCGACACTGGT
Source organism: Somateria mollissima (assembly GCA_951411735.1). Classification (NCBI taxonomy): domain Eukaryota; kingdom Metazoa; phylum Chordata; class Aves; order Anseriformes; family Anatidae; genus Somateria; species Somateria mollissima. Next base: position 285,336 of record CATOCB010000066.1, read on the forward strand.
ACCCGGGGCAGCGACCCGATACGACCCGGGGACCTGGGTCCGGTGTCCCGTCATGACCCGGGGACCTGGGGTAGGGGTGGTCACCAGACCGTTGTACCCAGGCCGTTGACCCGACATGACCCTGTGACCCGGGGCCTGGGTAAAAATCCAACCCGGGGACCCGGGCATGGGACGTGACATGACCCGACCTGGGTCCGGGGTCCCGACCTGACCCGGTGACCTTGGTCCAGGGTAACCACCTGACCCGGGGACTCGGGCCGGGGACCCGGTATGACTCCGTCTCCCGGGGCCGGGGTGGTCACCTGACACTGGTACCCGGGACAGCGACCCGACATGACCCGGTGACCCGGGGCCGGGGTAACGACCTGTCCAGGGGACCTGGGCCGGGGACCCGACAGGACCCGGTGACCTGGTTCCGGGGTGCCGACCTGACCCGGTGACCTGGGGCTGTGGTGTCGACCGGACTCGGGGACCTGGTCCAGTGTCCCGTCATGACCCGGGGACCTGGGGTCGGAGTGGTCACCAGACCGTTGTACCCAGGCCGTTGACCCGACATGACCCTGTGACCCGGGGCCTGAGTAAAAATCCGACCCGGGGCCTGGGTAAAAATCCAACCCGGGGACCCGGGGCCGGGTTAACGACCTGTCCAGGGGACCCGGGCCGGGGACCCGACAGGATCCGGTGATCCTTCGCTGGTGTCCCGATGCAACCCGGGGACCCGGGCCGGGGACCCCACGTGACCCGGGGACCTGGGGCAGGGGATGTCACCCGACACTGGTACCCGGGGCAGCGACCCGATACGACCCGGGGACCTGGGTCCGGGGTCCCGACCTGACCCGGTGACCTGGGGCCAGGGTAACCACCTGACCCGGGGACCCGGGCCGGGGACCCGGTATGACTCCGTCTCCCGGGGCCGGGGTGGTCACCTGACACTGGTACCCGGGACAGCGACCCGACATGACCCGGTGACCCGGGGCCGGGGTAACGACCTGTCCAGGGGACCTGGGCCGGGGACCCGACAGGACCCGGTGACCTGGTTCCGGGGTGCCGACCTGACCCGGTGACCTGGGGCTGTGGTGTCGACCGGACTCGGGGACCTGGTCCGGTGTCCCGTCATGACCCGGGGACCTGGGGTCGGGGTGGTCACCAGACCGTTGTACCCAGGCCGTTGAGCCGACATGACCCTGTGACCCGGGGCCTGGGTAAAAATCCAACCCGGGGACCCGGGCATGGGACATGACATGACCCGACCTGGGTCCGGGGTCCCGACCTGACCCGCTGACCTGGGGCCGGTGTCCCCACGTGACCCGGGGTCCTGGTGCCGGGGTCCCCACGTGACCCGGGGACCCGAGCCGAAGTCCCCACGTGACCCGGTGACCTGAGGCCGGGGTCCCCACGTGACCCGGTGACCTGGGGCCGGGGTCCCCACGTGACCCGGGGTCCTGGTGCCGGGGTCCCCACGTGACCCGGGGACCCGGGCCGGGGACCCCACGTGACCCGGTCACCTCGGGCCGGGGTCCCCACGTGACCCGGGGACCCGGGTCGGGGACATCACGTGACCCGGTCACCTGGGGCCGGGGTCCCCACGTGACCCGGTCACCTGGGACCGGGGTCCCCACGTGACCCGGGGTCCTGGTGCCGGGGTCCCCACGTGACCCGGTGACCTGAGGCCGGGGTCCCCACGTGACCCGGTGACCTGGGGCCGGGGTCCCCACGTGACCCGGGGTCCTGGTGCCTGGGTTCCCACGTGAACCGGGGACCCGGGCCGGGGTCCCCACGTGACCCGGGGTCCTGGTGCCGGTGTCCCCACGTGACCCGGGGACCCGGGCCGGGGACCCCACGTGACCCGGTGACCTGGGGCCGGGGTCCCCACGTGACCCGGGGACCCGGGCCGGGGACATCACGTGACCCGGTCACCTGGGGCCGGGGTCCCCACGTGACCCGGAGTCCTGGTGCCGGGGTCCCCACGTGACCCGGGGACCCGGACCGGGGACCCCACGTGACCCGGTGACCTGGGGCCGGGGTCCCCATGTGACCCGGGGACCCGGGCCGGGGACATCACGTGACCCGGTCACCTGGGGCCGGGGTCCCCACGTGACCCGGGGTCCTGGTGCCGGGGTCCCCACGTGACCCGGGGACCCCGGCCGGGGTCCCCACGTTACCCAGGGTCCTGGTGCCGGTGTCCCCACGTGACCCGGTGACCTGGGGCCGGGGTCCCCACGTGACCCGGGGACCCGGGCCGGGGTCCCCACGTGACCCAGGGTCCTGGTGCCGGTGTTCCCACGTGACCCGGTGACCTGGGGCCGGGGTCCCCACGTGACCCGGTGACCTGGGGCCGGGGTCCCCACGTGACCCGGGGACCCGGGCCGGGGACATCACGTGACCCGGTCACCTGGGGCCGGGGTCCCCACGTGACCCGGTCACCTGGGGCCGGGGTCCCCACGTGACCCGGGGTCCTGGTGCCGGTGTCCCCACGTGACCCGGTCACCTGGGGCCCGGGTCCCCACGTGACCCGGTCACCTGCGGCCGGGGTCCCCACGTGACCTGGGGACCCGGGCCGGGGACCCCACGTGACCCGGGGACCTGGGGCCGGGGATGTCACCCGACACTGGTACCCGGGGCAGCGACCCGATACGACCCGGGGACCTGGGTCCGGGGTCCCGACCTGACCCGGTGACCTGGGGCCAGGGTAACCACCTGACCCGGGGACCCGGGCCGGGGACTCGGTATGACTCCGTCTCCCGGGGCCGGGGTGGTCACCTGACACTGCTACCCGGGACAGCGACCCGACATGACCCGGTGACCCGGGGCCGGGGTAACGACCTGTCCAGGGGACCTGGGCCGGGGACCCGACAGGACCCGGTGACCTGGTTCCGGGGTGCCGACCTGACCCGGTGACCTGGGGCTGTGGTGTCGACCGGACTCGGGGACCTGGTCCGGTGTCCCGTCATGACCCGGGGACCTGGGGTCGGGGTGGTCACCAGACCGTTGTACCCAGGCCGTTGACCCGACATGACCCTGTGACCCGGGGCCTGGGTAAAAATCCGACCCGGGGCCTGGGTAAAAATCCAACCCGGGGACCCGGGGCCGGGTTAACGACCTGTCCAGGGGACCCGGGCCGGGGACCCGACAGGACCCGGTGATCCTTCGCTGGTGTCCCGATGCAACCCGGGGACCCGGGCCGGGGACCCCACGTGACCCGGGGACCTGGGGCAGGGGATGTCACCCGACACTGGTACCCGGGGCAGCGACCCGATACGACCCGGGGACCTGGGTCCGGGGTCCCGACCTGACCCGGTGACCTGGGGCCAGGGTAACCACTTGACCCGGGGACCCGGGCCGGGGACCCGGTATGACTCCGTCTCCCGGGGCCAGGGTGGTCACCTGACACTGCTACCCGGGACAGCGACCCAACATGACCCGGTGACCCGGGGCCGGGGTAACGACCTGTCCAGGGGACCTGGGCCGGGGACCCGACAGGACCCGGTGACCTGGTTCCGGGGTGCCGACCTGACCCGGTGACCTGGGGCTGTGGTGTCGACCGGACTCGGGGACCTGGTCCGGTGTCCCGTCATGACCCGGGGACCTGGGGTCGGGGTGGTCACCAGACCGTTGTACCCAGGCCGTTGACCCGACATGACCCTGTGACCCGGGGCCTGGGTAAAAATCCGACCCGGGGACCCGGGCATGGGACATGACATGACCCGACCTGGGTCCGGGGTCCCGACCTGACCCGCTGACCTGGGGCCGGTGTCCACACGTGACCCGGGGTCCTGGTGCCGGGGTCCCCACGTGACCCGGGGACCCGAGCCGGGGTCCCCACGTGACCCGGTGACCTGAGGCCGGGGTCCCCACGTGACCCGGTGACCTGGGGCCGGGGTCCCCACGTGACCCGGGGTCCTGGTGCCGGGGTCCCCACGTGACCCGGGGACCCGGGCCGGGGACCCCACGTGACCCGGTGACCTGGGGCCGTGGTCCCCACGTGACCCGGGGACCCGGGCCGGGAACATCACGTGACCCGGTCACCTGGGGCCAGGGTCCCCACGTGACCCGGGGTCCTGGTGCCGGGGACCCCACGTGACCCGGGGACCCGGGCCGGGGTCCCCACGTGACCCGGGGTCCTGGTGCCGGTGTCCCCACGTGACCCGGTCACCTGGGGCCGGGGTCCCCACGTGACCCGGGGTCCTTGTGCCGGGGTCCCCACGTGACCCGCTGACTTGGGGCCGGGGTCCCCACTTGACCCGGGGTCCTGGTGCCGGGGTCCCCACGTGACCCGGGGACCCGGGCCGGGGTCCCCACGTGACCCGGTGACCTGAGGCCGGGGTCCCCACGTGACCCGGTGACCTGGGGCGAGGGTCCCCACGTGACCCGGGGTCCTGGTGCCGGGGTCCCCAAGTGACCCGGGGACCCGGGCCGGGGACATCACGTGACCCGGTCACCTGGGTCCGGGGTCCCCACGTGACCCGGGGTCCTGGTGCCAGGGTCCCCACGTGACCCGGTGACCTGGGGCTGGGGTCCCCACGTGACCCGGGGTCCTGGTGCCGGGGTTCCCACGTGACCCGGGGACCCGGGCCGGGGTCCCCACGTGACACGGGGTCCTGGTGCCGGGGTCCCCACGTGACCCGGGGACCCGGGCCGGGGACCCCACGTGACCCGGTGACCTGGGGCCGGGGTCCCCACGTGACCCGGGGACCCGGGCCGGGGACATCACGTGACCCGGTCACCTGGGGCCGGGGTCCCCACGTGACCCGGGGTCCTGGTGCCGGGGTCCCCACGTGACCCGGGGACCCGGGCCGGGGTCCCCACGTAACCAAGGGTCCTGGTGCCGGTGTCCCCACGTGACCCGGTGACCTGGGGCCGGGGTCCCCACGTGACCCGGGGAGCCGGGCCGGGGTCCCCATGTGACCCAGGGTCCTGGTGCCGGTGTCCCCACGTGACCCGGTGACCTGGGGCCGGGGTCCCCACGTGACCCGGTGACCTGGGGCCGGGGTCCCCACGTGACCTGGGGACCCGGGCCAGGGACCCCACGTGACCCGGGGACCTGGGGCCGGGGATGTCACCCGACACTGGTACCCGGGGCAGCAACCCGATACGACCCGGGGACCTGGGTCCGGGGTCCCGACCTGACCCGGTGACCTGGGGCCAGGGTAACCACCTGACCCGGGGACCCGGGCCGGGGACTCGGTATGACTCCGTCTCCCGGGGCCGGGGTGGTCACCTGACACTGCTACCCGGGACAGCGAACCGACATGACCCGGTGACCCGGGGCCGGGGTAACGACCTGTCCAGGGGACCTGGGCCGGGGACCCGACAGGACCCGGGGACCTGGTTCCGGGGTGCCGACCTGACCCGGTGACCTGGGGCTGTGGTGTCGACCGGACTCGGGGACCTGGTCCGGTGTCCCGTCATGACCCGGGGACCTGGGGTCGGGGTGGTCACCAGACCGTTGTACCCAGGCCGTTGAGCCGACATGACCCTGTGACCCGGGGCCTGGGTAAAAATCCAACCCGGGGACCCGGGCATGGGACGTGACATGACCCGACCTGGGTCCGGGGTTCCGACCTGACCCGCTGACCTGGGGCCGGTGTCCCCACGTGACCCGGGGTCCTGGTGCCGGGGTCCCCACGTGACCCGGGGACCCGGGCCGGGGTCCCCACGTGACCCGGTGACCTGAGGCCGGGGTCCCCACGTGACCCGGTGACCTGGGGCGAGGGTCCCCACGTGACCCGGGGTCCTGGTGCCGGGGTCCCCAAGTGACCCGGGGACCCGGGCCGGGGACATCACGTGACCCGGTCACCTGGGGCCGGGGTCCCCACGTGACCCGGTCACCTGGGGCCGGGGTCCCCACGTGACCCGGGGTCCTGGTGCCGGGGTCCCCACTTGACCCTGTGACCTGAGGCCGGGGTCCCCACATGAGCCGGTGACCTGGGGCCGGGGTCCCCACGTGACCCAGGGTCCTGGTGCCGGGATTCCCACGTGACCCGGGGACCCGGGCCGGGGTCCCCACGTGACCCGGGGTCCTGGTGCCGGTGTCCCCACGTGACCCGGGGACCCGGGCCGGGGACCCCACGTGACCCGGTGACCTGGGGCCGGGGTCCCCACGTGACCCGGGGACCCGGGCCGGGGTCCCCACGTGACCCGGTCACCTGGGGCCGGGGTCCCCACGTGACCCGGGGTCCTGGTGCCGGGGTCCCCACGTGACCCGGGGACCCGGGCCGGGGTCCCCACGTGACCCAGGGTCCTGGTGCCGGTGTCCCCACGTGACCCGGTGACCTGGGGCCGGGGTCCCCACGTGACCCGGGGACCCGGGCCGGGGTCCCCACGTGACCCAGGGTCCTGGTGCCGGTGTCCCCACGTGACCCGGTGACCTCGGGCCGGGGTCCCCACGTGACCCGGTGACCTGGGGCCGGGGTCCCCACGTGACCCGGGGACCCGGGCCGGGGACATCACGTGACCCGGTCACCTGGGGCCGGGGTCCCCACGTGACCCGGTCACCTGGGGCCGGGGTCCCCACGTGACCCGGGGTCCTGGTGCCGGTGTCCCTACGTGACCCGGTCACCTGGGGCCGGGGAACCCACGTGACCCGGGGACCTGGGGCCGGGGATGTCACCCGACACTGGTACCCGGGGCAGCGACCCGATACGACCCGGGGACCTGGGTCCGGGGTCCCGACCTGACCCGGTGACCTGGGGCCAGGGTAACCACCTGACCCGGGGACCCGGGCCGGGGACTCGGTATGACTCCGTCTCCCGGGGCCGGGGTGGTCACCTGACACTGCTACCCGGGACAGCGACCCGACATGACCCGGTGACCCGGGGCCGGGGTAACGACCTGTCCAGGGGACCTGGGCCGGGGACCCGACAGGACCCGGTGACCTGGTTCCGGGGTGCCGACCTGACCCGGTGACCTGGGGCTGTGGTGTCGACCGGACTCGGGGACCTGGTCCGGTGTCCCGTCATGACCCGGGAACCTGGGGTAGGGGTGGTCACCAGACCGTTGTACCCAGGCCGTTGACCCGACATGACCCTGTGACCCGGTGCCTGGGTAAAAATCCAACCCGGGGACCCGGGCATGGGACGTGACATGACCCGACCTGGGTCCGGGGTCCCGACCTGACCCGGTGACCTTGGGCCAGGGTAACCACCTGACCCGGGGACTCGGGCCGGGGACCCGGTATGACTCCGTCTCCCGGGGCCGGGGTGGTCACCTGACACTGGTACCCGGGACAGCGACCCGACATGACCCGGTGACCCGGGGCCGGGGTAACGACCTGTCCAGGGGACCTGGGCCGGGGACCCGACAGGACCCGGGGACCTGGTTCCGGGGTGCCGACCTGACCCGGTGACCTGGGGCTGTGGTGTCGACCGGACTCGGGGACCTGGTCCGGTGTCCCGTCATGACCCGGGGACCTGGGGTCGGAGTGGTCACCAGACCGTTGTACCCAGGCCGTTGACCCGACATGACCCTGTGACCCGGGGCCTGAGTAAAAATCTGACCCGGGGCCTGGGTAAAAATCCAACCCGGGGACCCGGGGCCGGGTTAACGACCTGTCCAGGGGACCCGGGCCGGGGACCCGACAGGACCCGGTGATCCTTCGCTGGTGTCCCGATGCAACCCGGGGACCCGGGCCGGGGACCCCACGTGACCCGGGGACCTGGGGCAGGGGATGTCACCCGACACTGGTACCCAGGGCAGCGACCCGATACGACCCGGGGACCTGGGTCCGGGGTCCCGACCTGACCCGGTGACCTGGGGCCAGGGTAACCACTTGACCCGGGGACCCGGGCCGGGGACCCGGTATGACTCCGTCTCCCGGGGCCGGGGTGGTCACCTGACACTGCTACCCGGGACAGCGACCCGACATGACCCGGTGACCCGGGGCCGGGGTAACGACCTGTCCAGGGGACCTGGGCCGGGGTCCCCACGTGACCCGGTGACCTGGGGCCGGGGTCCCCACGTGACCCGGGGTCCTGGTGCCGGGGTCCCCACGTGACCCGGGGACCCGGGCCGGGGACCCCACGTGACCCGGTGACCTGGGGCCGGGGTCCCCACGTGACCCGGGGACCCGGGCCGGGGACATCACGTGACCCGGTCACCTGGGGCCGGGGTCCCCACGTGACCCAGTCACCTGGGGCCGGGGTCCCCACGTGACCCGGGGTGCTGGTGCCGGGGTCCCCACGTGACCCGGTGACCTGAGGCCGGGGTCCCCACGTGACCCGGTGACCTGGGGCCGGGGTCCCCACGTGACCCGGGGTCCTGGTGCCTGGGTTCCCACGTGACCCGGGGACCCGGGCCGGGGACCCCACGTGACCCGGTGACCTGGGGCCGGGGTCCTCACGTGACCCGGGGACCCGGGCCGGGGACATCACGTGACCCGGTCACCTGGGGCCGGGGTCCCCACGTGACCCGGGGTCCTGGTGCCGGGGTCCCCACGTGACCCGGGGACCCGGGCCGGGGTCCCCACGTGACCCAGGGTCCTGGTGCCGGTGTCCCCACGTGACCCGGTGACCTGGGGCCGGGGTCCCCACGTGACCCGGGGACCCGGGCCGGGGTCCCCACGTGACCCAGGGTCCTGGTGCCGGTGTCCCCACGTGACCCGGTGACCTGGGGCCGGGGTCCCCACGTGACCCGTTGACCTGGTGCCGGGGTCCCCACATGACCCGGGGACCCGGGCCGGGGACATCACGTGACCCGGTCACCTGGGGCCGGGGTCCCCACGTGACCCGGTCACCTGGGGCCGGGGTCCCCACGTGACCCGGGGTCCTGGTGCCGGTGTCCCCATGTGACCCGGTCACCTGGGGCCCGGGTCCCCACGTGACCCGGTCAGCTGGGGCCGGGGTCCCCACGTGACCTGGGGACCCGGGCCGGGGACCCCACGTGACCCGGGGACCTGGGGCCGGGGATGTCACCCGACACTGGTACCCGGGGCAGCGACCCGATACGACCCGGGGACCTGGGTCCGGGGTCCCGACCTGACCCGGTGACCTGGGGCCAGGGTAACCACCTGACCCGGGGACCCGGGCCGGGGACTCGGTATGACTCCGTCTCCCGGGGCCGGGGTGGTCACCTGACACTGGTACCCGGGACAGCGACCCGACATGACCCGGTGACCCGGGGCCGGGGTAACGACCTGTCCAGGGGACCTGGGCCGGGGACCCGACAGGACCCGGTGACCTGGTTCCGGGGTGCCGACCTGACCCGGTGACCTGGGGCTGTGGTGTCGACCGGACTCGGGGACCTGGTCCGGTGTCCCGTCATGACCCGGGGACCTGGGGTCGGGGTGGTCACCAGACCGTTGTACCCAGGCCGTTGAGCCGACATGACCCTGTGACCCGGAGCCTGGGTAAAAATCCAACCCGGGGACCCAGGCATGGGACGTGACATGACCCGACCTGGGTCCGGGGTCCCGACCTGACCCGCTGACCTGGGGCCGGTGTCCCCACGTGACCCGGGGTCCTGGTGCCGGGGTCCCCACGTGACCCGGGGACCCGAGCCGGGGTCCCCACGTGACCCGGTGACCTGAGGCCGGGGTCCCCACGTGACCCGGTGACCTGGGGCCGGGGTCCCCACGTGACCCGGGGTCCTGGTGCCGGGGTCCCCACGTGACCCGGGGACCCGGGCCGGGGACCCCACGTGACCCGGTGACCTGGGGCCGGGGTCCCCACGTGACCCGGGGACCCGGGCCGGGGACATCACGTGACCCGGTCACCTGGGGCCGGGGTCCCCACGTGACCCGGTCACCTGGGGCCGGGGTCCCCACGTGACCCGGGGTCCTGGTGCCGGGGTCCCCACGTGACCCGGTGACCTGAGGCCGGGGTCCCCACGTGACCCGGTGACCTGGGGCCGGGGTCCCAACGTGACCCGGGGTCCTGGTGCCTGGGTTCCCACGTGACCCGGGGACCCGGGCCGGGGTCCCCACGTGACCCGGGGTCCTGGTGCCCGTGTCCCCACGTGACCCGGGGACCCGGGCCGGGGACCCCACGTGACCCGGTGACCTGGGGCCGGGGTTCCCACGTGACCCGGGGACCTGAGGCCGGGGACCCCACGTGACCCGGTGACCTGGGGCCGGGGTCCCCACGTGACCCGGGGACCCGGGCCGGGGACATCACGTGACCCGGTGACCTGGGGCCGGGGTCCCCACGTGACCCGGGGTCCTGGTGCCGGTGTCCCCACGTGACCCGGGGACCCGGGCCGGGGACCCCACGTGACCCGGTGACCTGGGGCCGGGGTCCCCACGTGACCCGGTGACCTGGGGCCGGGGTCTCCACGTGACCCGGGGACCCGGGCCGGGGACATCACGTGACCCGGTCACCTGGGTCCGGGGTCCCCACGTGACCCGGTCACCTGGGGCCGGGGTCCCCACGTGACCCGGGGTCCTGGTGCCGGTGTCCCTACGTGACCCGGTCACCTGGGGCCGGGGAACCCACGTGACCCGGGGACCTGGGGCCGGGGATGTCACCCGACACTGGTACCCGGGGCAGCGACCCGATACGACCCGGGGACCTGGGTCCGGGGTCCCGACCTGACCCGGTGACCTGGGGCCAGGGTAACCACCTGACCCGGGGACCCGGGCCGGGGACTCGGTATGACTCCGTCTCCCAGGGCCGGGGTGGTCACCTGACACTGCTACCCGGGACAGCGACCCGACATGACCCGGTGACCCGGGGCCGGGGTAACGACCTGTCCAGGGGACCTGGGCCGGGGACCCGACAGGACCCGGTGACCTGGTTCCGGGGTGCCGACCTGACCCGGTGACCTGGGGCTGTGGTGTCGACCGGACTCGGGGACCTGGTCCGGTGTCCCGTCATGACCCGGGAACCTGGGGTAGGGGTGGTCACCAGACCGTTGTACCCAGGCCGTTGACCCGACATGACCCTGTGACCCGGTGCCTGGGTAAAAATCCAACCCGGGGACCCGGGCATGGGACGTGACATGACCCGACCTGGGTCCGGGGTCCCGACCTGACCCGGTGACCTTGGGCCAGGGTAACCACCTGACCCGGGGACTCGGGCCGGGGACCCGGTATGACTCCGTCTCCCGGGACCGGGGTGGTCACCTGACACTGGTACCCGGGACAGCGACCCGACATGACCCGGTGACCCGGGGCCGGGGTAACGACCTGTCCAGGGGACCTGGGCCGGGGACCCGACAGGACCCGGTGACCTGGTTCCGGGGTGCCGACCTGACCCGGTGACCTGGGGCTGTGGTGTCGACCGGACTCGGGGACCTGGTCCGGTGTCCCGTCATGACCCGGGGACCTGGGGTCGGAGTGGTCACCAGACCGTTGTACCCAGGCCGTTGACCCGACATGACCCTGTGACCCGGGGCCTGAGTAAAAATCTGACCCGGGGCCTGGATAAAAATCCAACCCGGGGACCCGGGGCCGGGTTAACGACCTGTCCAGGGGACCCGGGCCGGGGACCCGACAGGACCCGGTGATCCTTCGCTGGTGTCCCGATGCAACCCGGGGACCCGGGCCGGGGACCCCACGTGACCCGGGGACCTGGGGCAGGGGATGTCACCCGACACTGGTACCCAGGGCAGCGACCCGATACGACCCGGGGACCTGGGTCCGGGGTCCCGACCTGACCCGGTGACCTGGGGCCAGGGTAACCACTTGACCCGGGGACCCGGGCCGGGGACCCGGTATGACTCCGTCTCCCGGGGCCGGGGTGGTCACCTGACACTGCTACCCGGGACAGCGACCCGACATGACCCGGTGACCCGGGGCCGGGGTAACGACCTGTCCAGGGGACCTGGGCCGGGGACCCGACAGGACCCGGTGACCTGGTTCCGGGGTGCCGACCTGACCCGGTGACCTAGGGCTGTGGTGTCGACCGGACTCGGGGACCTGGTCCGGTGTCCCGTCATGACCCAGGGACCTGGGGTCGGGGTGGTCACCAGACCGTTGTACCCAGGCCGTTGACCCGACATGACCCTGTGACCCGGGGCCTGGGTAAAAATCCAACCCGGGGACCCGGGCATGGGACATGACATGACCCGACCTGGGTCCGGGGTCCCGACCTGACCCGCTGACCTGGGGCCGGTGTCCCCACGTGACCCGGGGTCCTGGTGCCGGGGTCCCCACGTGACCCGGGGACCCGAGCCGGTGTCCCCACGTGACCCGGTGACCTGAGGCCGGGGTCCCCACGTGACCCGGTGACCTGGGGCCGGGGTCCCCACGTGACCCGGGGTCCTGGTGCCGGGGTCCCCACGTGACCCGGGGACCCGGGCCGGGGACCCCACGTGACCCGGTGACCTGGGGCCGGGGTCCCCACGTGACCCGGTGACCTGGGGCCGGGGTCCCCACGTGACCCGGGGACCCGGGCCGGGGACATCACGTGACCCGGTCACCTGGGGCCGGGGTCTCCACGTGACCCCGTCACCTGGGGCCGGGGTCCCCACGTGACCCGGGGTCCTGGTGCCGGTGTCCCTACGTGACCCGGTCACCTGGGGCCAGGGTCCCCACGTGACCCGGTGACCTGGGGCCGGGGTCCCCACGTGACCTGGGGACCCGGGCCGGGGACCCCACGTGACCCGGTGACCTGGGGCCGGGGATGTCACCCGACACTGGTACCCGGGGCAGCGACCCGATACGACCCGGGGACCTGGGTCCGGGGTCCCGACCTGACCCGGTGACCTGGGGCCAGGGTAACCACCTGACCCGGGGACCCGGGCCGGGGACTCGGTATGACTCCGTCTCCCGGGGCCGGGGTGGTCACCTGACACTGCTACCCGGGACAGCGACCCGACATGACCCGGTGACCCGGGGCCGGGGTAACGACCTGTCCAGGGGACCTGGGCCGGGGACCCGACAGGACCCGGTGACCTGGTTCCGGGGTGCCGACCTGACCCGGTGACCTGGGGCTGTGGTGTCGACCGGACTCGGGGACCTGGTCCGGTGTCCCGTCATGACCCGGGGACCTGGGGTCGGGGTGGTCACCAGACCGTTGTACCCAGGCCGTTGAGCCGACATGACCCTGTGACCCGGAGCCTGGGTAAAAATCCAACCCGGGGACCCAGGCATGGGACGTGACATGACCCGACCTGGGTCCGGGGTCCCGACCTGACCCGCTGACCTGGGGCCGGTGTCCCCACGTGACCCGGGGTCCTGGTGCCGGGGTCCCCACGTGACCCGGGGACCCGAGCCGGGGTCCCCACGTGACCCGGTGACCTGAGGCCGGGGTCCCCACGTGACCCGGTGACCTGGGGCCGGGGTCCCCACGTGACCCGGGGTCCTGGTGCCGGGGTCCCCACGTGACCCGGGGACCCGGGCCGGGGACCCCACGTGACCCGGTGACCTGGGGCCGGGGTCCCCACGTGACCCGGGGACCCGGGCCGGGGACATCACGTGACCCGGTCACCTGGGGCCGGGGTCCCCACGTGACCCGGGGTCCTGGTGCCGGGGTCCCCACGTGACCCGGTGACCTGAGGCCGGGGTCCCCACGTGACCCGGTGACCTGGGGCCGGGGTCCCAACGTGACCCGGGGTCCTGGTGCCTGGGTTCCCACGTGACCCGGGGACCCGGGCCGGGGTCCCCACGTGACCCGGGGTCCTGGTGCCGGTGTCCCCACGTGACCCGGGGACCCGGGCCGGGGACCCCACGTGACCCGGTGACCTGGGGCCGGGGTTCCCACATGACCCGGGGACCTGAGGCCGGGGACCCCACGTGACCCGGTGACCTGGGGCCGGGGTCCCCACGTGACCCGGGGACCCGGGCCGGGGACATCACGTGACCCGGTGACCTGGGGCCGGGGTCCCCACGTGACCCGGGGTCCTGGTGCCGGTGTCCCCACGTGACCCGGGGACCCGGGCCGGGGACCCCACGTGACCCGGTGACCTGGGGCCGGGGTCCCCACGTGACCCGGTGACCTGGGGCCGGGGTCTCCACGTGACCCGGGGACCCGGGCCGGGGACATCACGTGACCCGGTCACCTGGGTCCGGGGTCCCCACGTGACCCGGTCACCTGGGGCCGGGGTCCCCACGTGACCCGGGGTCCTGGTGCCGGTGTCCCTACGTGACCCGGTCACCTGGGGCCGGGGAACCCACGTGACCCGGGGACCTGGGGCCGGGGATGTCACCCGACACTGGTACCCGGGGCAGCGACCCGATACGACCCGGGGACCTGGGTCCGGGGTCCCGACCTGACCCGGTGACCTGGGGCCAGGGTAACCACCTGACCCGGGGACCCGGGCCGGGGACTCGGTATGACTCCGTCTCCCAGGGCCGGGGTGGTCACCTGACACTGCTACCCGGGACAGCGACCCGACATGACCCGGTGACCCGGGGCCGGGGTAACGACCTGTCCAGGGGACCTGGGCCGGGGACCCGACAGGACCCGGTGACCTGGTTCCGGGGTGCCGACCTGACCCGGTGACCTGGGGCTGTGGTGTCGACCGGACTCGGGGACCTGGTCCGGTGTCCCGTCATGACCCGGGAACCTGGGGTAGGGGTGGTCACCAGACCGTTGTACCCAGGCCGTTGACCCGACATGACCCTGTGACCCGGTGCCTGGGTAAAAATCCAACCCGGGGACCCGGGCATGGGACGTGACATGACCCGACCTGGGTCCGGGGTCCCGACCTGACCCGGTGACCTTGGGCCAGGGTAACCACCTGACCCGGGGACTCGGGCCGGGGACCCGGTATGACTCCGTCTCCCGGGACCGGGGTGGTCACCTGACACTGGTACCCGGGACAGCGACCCGACATGACCCGGTGACCCGGGGCCGGGGTAACGACCTGTCCAGGGGACCTGGGCCGGGGACCCGACAGGACCCGGTGACCTGGTTCCGGGGTGCCGACCTGACCCGGTGACCTGGGGCTGTGGTGTCGACCGGACTCGGGGACCTGGTCCGGTGTCCCGTCATGACCCGGGGACCTGGGGTCGGAGTGGTCACCAGACCGTTGTACCCAGGCCGTTGACCCGACATGACCCTGTGACCCGGGGCCTGAGTAAAAATCTGACCCGGGGCCTGGGTAAAAATCCAACCCGGGGACCCGGGGCCGGGTTAACGACCTGTCCAGGGGACCCGGGCCGGGGACCCGACAGGACCCGGTGATCCTTCGCTGGTGTCCCGATGCAACCCGGGGACCCGGGCCGGGGACCCCACGTGACCCGGGGACCTGGGGCAGGGGATGTCACCCGACACTGGTACCCAGGGCAGCGACCCGATACGACCCGGGGACCTGGGTCCGGGGTCCCGACCTGACCCGGTGACCTGGGGCCAGGGTAACCACTTGACCCGGGGACCCGGGCCGGGGACCCGGTATGACTCCGTCTCCCGGGGCCGGGGTGGTCACCTGACACTGCTACCCGGGACAGCGACCCGACATGACCCGGTGACCCGGGGCCGGGGTAACGACCTGTCCAGGGGACCTGGGCCGGGGACCCGACAGGACCCGGTGACCTGGTTCCGGGGTGCCGACCTGACCCGGTGACCTAGGGCTGTGGTGTCGACCGGACTCGGGGACCTGGTCCGGTGTCCCGTCATGACCCAGGGACCTGGGGTCGGGGTGGTCACCAGACCGTTGTACCCAGGCCGTTGACCCGACATGACCCTGTGACCCGGGGCCTGGGTAAAAATCCAACCCGGGGACCCGGGCATGGGACATGACATGACCCGACCTGGGTCCGGGGTCCCGACCTGACCCGCTGACCTGGGGCCGGTGTCCCCACGTGACCCGGGGTCCTGGTGCCGGGGTCCCCACGTGACCCGGGGACCCGAGCCGGTGTCCCCACGTGACCCGGTGACCTGAGGCCGGGGTCCCCACGTGACCCGGTGACCTGGGGCCGGGGTCCCCACGTGACCCGGGGTCCTGGTGCCGGGGTCCCCACGTGACCCGGGGACCCGGGCCAGGGACCCCACGTGACCCGGTGACCTGGGGCCGGGGTCCCCACGTGACCCGGGGACCCGGGCCGGGGACATCACGTGACCCGGTCACCTGGGGCCGGGGTCCCCACGTGACCCAGTCACCTGGGGCCGGGGTCCCCACGTGACCCGGGGTGCTGGTGCCGGGGTCCCCACGTGACCCGGTGACCTGAGGCCGGGGTCCCCACGTGACCCGGTGACCTGGGGCCGGGGTCCTCACGTGACCCGGGGACCCGGGCCGGGGACATCACGTGACCCGGTCACCTGGGGCCGGGGTCCCCACGTGACCCGGGGTCCTGGTGCCGGGGTCCCCACGTGACCCGGGGACCCGGGCCGGGGTCCCCACGTGACCCAGGGTCCTGGTGCCGGTGTCCCCACGTGACCCGGTGACCTGGGGCCGGGGTCCCCACGTGACCCGGTGACCTGGGGCCGGGGTCCCCACGTGACCCGGGGACCCGGGCCGGGGTCCCCACGTGACCCAGGGTCCTGGTGCCGGTGTCCCCACGTGACCCGGTGACCTGGGGCCGGGGTCCCCACGTGACCCGTTGACCTGGTGCCGGGGTCCCCACATGACCCGGGGACCCGGGCCGGGGACATCACGTGACCCGGTCACCTGGGGCCGGGGTCCCCACGTGACCCGGTCACCTGGGGCCTGGGTCCCCACGTGACCCGGGGTCCTGGTGCCGGTGTCCCCATGTGACCCGGTCACCTGGGGCCCGGGTCCCCACGTGACCCGGTCACCTGGGGCCGGGGTCCCCACGTGACCTGGGGACCCGGGCCGGGGACCCCACGTGACCCGGGGACCTGGGGCCGGGGATGTCACCCGACACTGGTACCCGGGGCAGCGACCCGATACGACCCGGGGACCTGGGTCCGGGGTCCCGACCTGACCCGGTGACCTGGGGCCAGGGTAACCACCTGACCCGGGGACCCGGGCCGGGGACTCGGTATGACTCCGTCTCCCGGGGCCGGGGTGGTCACCTGACACTGCTACCCGGGACAGCGACCCGACATGACCCGGTGACCCGGGGCCGGGGTAACGACCTGTCCAGGGGACCTGGGCCGGGGACCCGACAGGACCCGGTGACCTGGTTCCGGGGTGCCGACCTGACCCGGTGACCTGGGGCTGTGGTGTCGACCGGACTCGGGGACCTGGTCCAGTGTCCCGTCATGACCCGGGGACCTGGGGTCGGGGTGGTCACCAGACCGTTGTACCCAGGCCGTTGACCCGACATGACCCTGTGACCCGGGGCCTGGGTAAAAATCCGACCCGGGGCCTGGGTAAAAATCCAACCCGGGGACCCGGGGCCGGGTTAACGACCTGTCCAGGGGACCCGGGCCGGGGACCCGACAGGACCCGGTGATCCTTCGCTGGTGTCCCGATGCAACCCGGGGACCCGGGCCGGGGACCCCACGTGACCCGGGGACCTGGGGCAGGGGATGTCACCCGACACTGGTACCCGGGGCAGCGACCCGATACGACCCGGGGACCTGGGTCCGGGGTCCCGACCTGACCCGGTGACCTGGGGCCAGAGTAACCACCTGACCCGGGGACCCGGGCCGGGGACCCGGTATGACTCCGTCTCCCGGGGCCGGGGTGGTCACCTGACACTGCTACCCGGGACAGCGACCCGACATGACCCGGTGACCCGGGGCCGGGGTAACGACCTGTCCAGGGGACCTGGGCCGGGGACCCGACAGGACCCGGTGACCTGGTTCCGGGGTGCCGACCTGACCCGGTGACCTGGGGCTGTGGTGGCGACCGGACTCGGGGACCTGGTCCGGTGTCCCGTCATGACCCGGGGACCTGGGGTCGGGGTGGTCACCAGACCGTTGTACCCAGGCCGTTGAGCCGACATGACCCTGTGACCCGGAGCCTGGGTAAAAATCCAACCCGGGGACCCGGGCATGGGACGTGACATGACCCGACCTGGGTCCGGGGTCCCGACCTGACCCGGTGACCTGGGCCGGGGACCCCACGTGACCCGGGGACCTGGGGCCGGGGATGTCACCCGACACTGGTACCCGGGGCAGCGACCCGATACGACCCGGGGACCTGGGTCCGGGGTCCCGACCTGACCCGGTGACCTGGGGCCAGGGTAACCACTTGACCCTGGGACCCGGGCCGGGGACCCGGTATGACTCCGTCTCCCGGGGCCGGGGTGGTCACCTGACACTGCTACCCGGGACAGCGACCCGACATGACCCGGTGACCCGGGGCCGGGGTAACGACCTGTCCAGGGGACCTGGGCCGGGGACCCGACAGGACCCGGTGCCCTGGTTCCGGGGTGCCGACCTGACCCGGTGACCTGGGGCTGTGGTGGCGACCGGACTCGGGGACCTGGGGTCGGGGTGGTCACCAGACCGTTGTACCCAGGCCGTTGACCCGACATGACCCTGTGACCCGGGGCCTGGGTAAAAATCCAACCCGGGGACCCGGGCATGGGACATGACATGACCCAACCTGGGTCCGGGGTCCCGACCTGACCCGCTGACCTGGGGCCGGTGTCCCCACGTGACCCGGGGTCCTGGTGCCGGGGTCCCCACGTGACCCGGGGACCCGAGCAGGGGTCCCCACGTGACCCGGTGACCTGAGGCCGGGGTCCCCACGTGACCCGGTGACCTAGGGCCGGGGTCACCACGTGACCCGGTGACCTGGGGCTGGGGTCCCCACGTGACCCGGGGACCCGGGCCGGGGACCCCACGTGACCCGGTCACCTGGGGCCGGGGTCCCCACTTGACCCGGGGTCCTGGTGCCGGGGACCCCACGTGACCCGGGGACCCGGGCCGGGATCCCCACGTGACCCGGGGTCCTGGTGCCGGGGTCCCCACGTGACCCGCTGACTTGGGGCCGGGGTCCCCACTTGACCCGGGGTCCTGGTGCCGTGGTCCCCACGTGACCCGGGGACCCGGGCCGGGGTCCCCACGTGACCCGGTGACCTGAGGCCGAGGTCCCCACGTGACCCGGTGACCTGGGGCGAGGGTCCCCACGTGACCCGGGGTCCTGGTGCCGGGGTCCCCAAGTGACCCGGGGACCCGGGCCGGGGACCCCACGTGACCCGGTGACCTGGGGCCGGGGTCCCCACGTGACCCGGGGACCCGGGCCGGGGACATCACGTGACCCGGTCACCTGGGGCCGGGGTCCCCACGTGACCCGGGGTCCTGGTGCCGGGGTCCCCACGTGACCCGGGGACCCGGGCCGGGGTCCCCACGTGACCCAGGGTCCTGGTGCCGGTGTCCCCACGTGACCCGGGGACCTGGGGCCGGGGTCCGCACGTGACCCGGTGACCTGGGGCCGGGGTCCCCACGTGACCCGGGGACCCGGGCCGGGGTCCCCACGTGACCCAGGGTCCTGGTGCCGGTGTCCCCACGTGACCCGGTGACCTGGGGCCGGGGTCCCCACGTGACCCGGTGACCTGGTGCCGGGGTCCCCACGTGACCCGGGGACCCGGGCCGGGGACATCACGTGACCCGGTAACCTGGGGCCGGGGTCCCCACGTGACCCGGTCACCTGGGGCCGGGGTCCCCACGTGACCCGGGGTCCTGGTGCCGGTGTCCCCACGTGACCCGTTCACCTGGGGCCCGGGTCCCCACGTGACCCGGTCACCTGGGGCCGGGGTCCCCACGTGACCTGGGGACCCGGGCCGGGGACCCCACATGACCCGGGGACCTGGGGCCGGGGATGTCACCCGACACTGGTACCCGGGGCAGCGACCCGATACGACCCGGGGACCTGGGTCCGGGGTCCCGACCTGACCCGGTGACCTGGGGCCAGGGTAACCACTTGACCCGGGGACCCGGGCCCGGGACCCGGTATGACTCCGTCTCCCGGGGCCAGGGTGGTCACCTGACACTGCTACCCGGGACAGCGACCCGACATGACCCGGTGACCCGGGGCCGGGGTAACGACCTGTCCAGGGGACCTGGGGCTGTGGTGTCGACCGGACTCGGGGACCTGGTCCGGTGTCCCGTCATGACCCGGGGACCTGGGGTCGGGGTGGTCACCAGACCGTTGTACCCAGGCCGTTGACCCGACATGACCCTGTGACCCGGGGCCTGGGTAAAAATCCAACCCGGGGACCCGGGCATGGGACATGACATGACCCGACCTGGGTCCGGGGTCCCGACCTGACCCGCTGACCTGGGGCCGGTGTCCCCACGTGACCCGGGGTCCTGGTGCCGGGGTCCCCACGTGACCCGGGGACACGGGCCGGGGTCCCCACTTGACCCGGTGACCTGAAGCCGGGGTCCCCACGTGACCCGGTGACCTGGGGCGAGGGTCCCCACGTGACCCGGGGTCCTGGTGCCGGGGTCCCCAAGTGACCCGGGGACCCGGGTCGGGGACCCCACGTGACCCGGTGACCTGGGGCCGGGGTCCCCATGTGACCCGGGGACCCGGGCCAAGGACATCACGTGACCCGGTGACCTGGGGCCGGGGTCCCCACGTGACCCGGTCACCTGGGGCCGGTGTCCCCACGTGACCCGGGGTCCTGGTGCCGGGGTCCCCACGTGACCCGGTGACCTGAGGCCAAGGTCCCCACGTTACCCGGTGACCTGGGGCCGGGGTCCCCACGTGACCCGGGGACCCAGGCCGGGGACATAACGTGACCCGGTCACCTGGGGCAGGGGTCCCCACGTGACCCGGGGTCCTGGTGCCGGGGTCCCCACGTGACCCGGGGACCCGGGCCGGGGTCCCCACGTGACCCAGGGTCCTGGTGCCGGTGTCCCCACGTGACCCGGTGACCTGGGGCCGGGGTCCCCACGTGACCCGGTGACCTGGGGCCGGGGTCCCCACGTGACCCGGGGACCCGGGCCGGGGTCCCCACGTGACCCAGGGTCCTGGTGCCGGTGTCCCCACGTGACCCGGTGACCTGGGGCCGGGGTCCCCACGTGACCCGGTGACCTGGGGCCGGGGTCCCCACGTGACCCGGGGACTCGGGCCGGGGACATCACGTGACCCGGTCACCTGGGGCCGGGGTCTCCACGTGACCCCGTCATCTGGGGCCGGGGTCCCCACGTGACCCGGGGTCCTGGTGCCGGTGTCCCTACGTGACCCGGTCACCTGGGGCCAGGGTCCCCACGTGACCCGGTGACCTGGGGCCGGGGTCCCCACGTGACCTGGGGACCCGGGCCGGGGACCCCACGTGACCCGGGGACCTGGGGCCGGGGATGTCACCCGACACTGGTACCCGGGGCAGCGACCCGATACGACCCGGGGACCTGGGTCCGGGGTCCCGACCTGACCCGGTGACCTGGGGCCAGGGTAACCACCTGACCCGGGGACCCGGGCCGGGGACCCGGTATGACTCCGTCTCCCGGGGCCGGGGTGGTCACCTGACACTGCTACCCGGGACAGCGACCCGACATGACCCGGTGACCCGGGGCCGGGGTAACGACCTGTCCAGGGGACCTGGGCCGGGGACCCGACAGGACCCGGTGACCTGGTTCCGGGGTGCCGACCTGACCCGGTGACCTGGGGCTGTGGTGGCGACCGGACTCGGGGACCTGGTCCGGTGTCCCGTCATGACCCGGGGACCTGGGGTTGGGGTGGTCACCAGACCGTTGTACCCAGGCCGTTGAGCCGACATGACCCTGTGACCCGGAGCCTGGGTAAAAATCCAACCCGGGGACCCGGGCATGGGACGTGACATGACCCGACCTGGGTCCGGGGTCCCGACCTGACCCGGTGACCTGGGCCGGGGACCCCACGTGACCCGGGGACCTGGGGCCGGGGATGTCACCCGACACTGGTACCCGGGGCAGCGACCCGATACGACCCGGGGACCTGGGTCCGGGGTCCCGACCTGACCCGGTGACCTGGGGCCAGGGTAACCACTTGACCCGGGGACCCGGGCCGGGGACCCGGTATGACTCCGTCTCCCGGGGCCGGGGTGGTCACCTGACACTGCTACCCGGGACAGCGACCCGACATGACCCGGTGACCCGGGGCCGGGGTAACGACCTGTCCAGGGGACCTGGGCCGGGGACCCGACAGGACCCGGTGACCTGGTTCCGGGGTGCCGACCTGACCCGGTGACCTGGGGCTGTGGTGGCGACCGGACTCGGGGACCTGGGGTCGGGGTGGTCACCAGACCGTTGTACCCAGGCCGTTGACCCGACATGACCCTGTGACCCGGGGCCTGGGTAAAAATCCAACCCGGGGACCCGGGCATGGGACATGACATGACCCAACCTGGGTCCGGGGTCCCGACCTGACCCGCTGACCTGGGGCCGGGGTCCCCACGTGACCCGGGGTCCTGGTGCCGGGGTCCCCACGTGACCCGGGGACCCGAGCAGGGGTCCCCACGTGACCCGGTGACCTGAGGCCGGGGTCCCCACGTGACCCGGTGACCTAGGGCCGGGGTCACCACGTGACCCGGTGACCTGGGGCTGGGGTCCCCACGTGACCCGGGGACCCGGGCCGGGGACCCCACGTGACCCGGTCACCTGGGGCCGGGGTCCCCACTTGACCCGGGGTCCTGGTGCCGGGGACCCCACGTGACCCGGGGACCCGGGCCGGGGTCCCCACGTGACCCGGGGTCCTGGTGCCGGGGTCCCCACGTGACCCGCTGACTTGGGGCCGGGGTCCCCACTTGACCCGGGGTCCTGGTGCCGTGGTCCCCACGTGACCCGGGGACCCGGGCCGGGGTCCCCACGTGACCCGGTGACCTGAGGCCGAGGTCCCCACGTGACCCGGTGACCTGGGGCGAGGGTCCCCACGTGACCCGGGGTCCTGGTGCCGGGGTCCCCAAGTGACCCGGGGACCCGGGCCGGGGACCCCACGTGACCCGGTGACCTGGGGCCGGGGTCCCCACGTGACCCGGGGACCCGGGCCGGGGACATCACGTGACCCGGTCACCTGGGGCCGGGGTCCCCACGTGACCCGGGGTCCTGGTGCCGGGGTCCCCACGTGACCCTGGGACCTGGGGCCGGGGTCCGCACGTGACCCGGTGACCTGGGGCCGGGGTCCCCACGTGACCCGGGGACCCGGGCCGGGGTCCCCACGTGACCCAGGGTCCTGGTGCCGGTGTCCCCACGTGACCCGGTGACCTGGGGCCGGGGTCCCCACGTGACCCGGTGACCTGGGGCCGGGGTCCCCACGTGACCCGGGGACCCGGGCCGGGGACATCACGTGACCCGGTAACCTGGGGCCGGGGTCCCCACGTGACCCGGTCACCTGGGGCCGGGGTCCCCACGTGACCCGGGGTCCTGGTGCCGGTGTCCCCACGTGACCCGGTCACCTGGGGCCCGGGTCCCCACGTGACCCGGTCACCTGGGGCCGGGGTCCCCACGTGACCTGGGGA
Source organism: Somateria mollissima (assembly GCA_951411735.1). Lineage (NCBI taxonomy): Eukaryota > Metazoa > Chordata > Aves > Anseriformes > Anatidae > Somateria > Somateria mollissima. Next base: position 308,512 of record CATOCB010000066.1, read on the forward strand.
CCCGGGCCGGGGACCCCACATGACCCGGGGACCTGGGGCCGGGGATGTCACCCGACACTGGTACCCGGGGCGGCGACCCGATACGACCCGGGGACCTGGGTCCGGGGTCCCGACCTGACCCGGTGACCTGGGGCCGGGGTCCCCATGTGACCCGGGGACCCGGGCCAAGGACATCACGTGACCCGGTGACCTGGGGCCGGGGTCCCCACGTGACCCGGTCACCTGGGGCCGGTGTCCCCACGTGACCCGGGGTCCTGGTGCCGGGGTCCCCACGTGACCCGGTGACCTGAGGCCAAGGTCCCCACGTTACCCGGTGACCTGGGGCCGGGGTCCCCACGTGACCCGGGGACCCAGGCCGGGGACATAACGTGACCCGGTCACCTGGGGCAGGGGTCCCCACGTGACCCGGGGTCCTGGTGCCGGGGTCCCCACGTGACCCGGGGACCCGGGCCGGGGTCCCCACGTGACCCAGGGTCCTGGTGCCGGTGTCCCCACGTGACCCGGTGACCTGGGGCCGGGGTCCCCACGTGACCCGGTGACCTGGGGCCGGGGTCCCCACGTGACCCGGGGACCCGGGCCGGGGTCCCCACGTGACCCAGGGTCCTGGTGCCGGTGTCCCCACGTGACCCGGTGACCTGGGGCCGGGGTCCCCACGTGACCTGGTGACCTGGGGCCGGGGTCCCCACGTGACCCGGGGACCCGGGCCGGGGACATCACGTGACCCGGTCACCTGGGGCCGGGGTCTCCACGTGACCCCGTCACCTGGGGCCGGGGTCCCCACGTGACCCGGGGTCCTGGTGCCGGTGTCCCTACGTGACCCGGTCACCTGGGGCCAGGGTCCCCACGTGACCCGGTGACCTGGGGCCGGGGTCCCCACGTGACCTGGGGACCCGGGCCGGGGACCCCACGTGACCCGGGGACCTGGGGCCGGGGATGTCACCCGACACTGGTACCCGGGGCAGCGACCCGATACGACCTGGGGACCTGGGTCCGGGGTCCCGACCTGACCCGGTGACCTGGGGCCAGGGTAACCACCTGACCCGGGGACCCGGGCCGGGGACCCGGTATGACTCCGTCTCCCGGGGCCGGGGTGGTCACCTGACACTGCTACCCGGGACAGCGACCCGACATGACCCGGTGACCCGGGGCCGGGGTAACGACCTGTCCAGGGGACCTGGGCCGGGGACCCGACAGGACCCGGTGACCTGGTTCCGGGGTGCCGACCTGACCCGGTGACCTGGGGCTGTGGTGTCGACCGGACTCGGGGACCTGGTCCGGTGTCCCGTCATGACCCGGGGACCTGGGGTAGGGGTGGTCACCAGACCGTTGTACCCAGGCCGTTGACCCGACATGACCCTGTGACCCGGTGCCTGGGTAAAAATCCAACCCGGGGACCCGGGCATGGGACGTGACATGACCCGACCTGGGTCCGGGGTCCCGACCTGACCCGGTGACCTTGGGCCAGGGTAACCACCTGACCCGGGGACTCGGGCCGGGGACCCGGTATGACTCCGTCTCCCGGGACCGGGGTGGTCACCTGACACTGGTACCCGGGACAGCGACCCGACATGACCCGGTGACCCGGGGCCGGGGTAACGACCTGTCCAGGGGACCTGGGCCGGGGACCCGACAGGACCCGGTGACCTGGTTCCGGGGTGCCGACCTGACCCGGTGACCTGGGGCTGTGGTGTCGACCGGACTCGGGGACCTGGTCCGGTGTCCCGTCATGACCCGGGGACCTGGGGTCGGGGTGGTCACCAGACCGTTGTACCCAGGCCGTTGAGCCGACATGACCCTGTGACCCGGAGCCTGGGTAAAAATCCAACCCGGGGACCCAGGCATGGGACGTGACATGACCCGACCTGGGTCCGGGGTCCCGACCTGACCCGCTGACCTGGGGCCGGTGTCCCCACGTGACCCGGGGTCCTGGTGCCGGGGTCCCCACGTGACCCGGGGACCCGAGCCGGGGTCCCCACGTGACCCGGTGACCTGAGGCCGGGGTCCCCACGTGACCCGGTGACCTGGGGCCGGGGTCCCCACGTGACCCGGGGTCCTGGTGCCGGGGTCCCCACGTGACCCGGGGACCCGGGCCGGGGACCCCACGTGACCCGGTGACCTGGGGCCGGGGTCCCCACGTGACCCGGGGACCCGGGCCGGGGACATCACGTGACCCGGTCACCTGGGGCCGGGGTCCCCACGTGACCCGGTCACCTGGGGCCGGGGTCCCCACGTGACCCGGGGTCCTGGTGCCGGGATCCCCACGTGACCCGGTGACCTGAGGCCGGGGTCCCCACGTGACCCGGTGACCTGGGGCCGGGGTCCCAACGTGACCCGGGGTCCTGGTGCCTGGGTTCCCACGTGACCCGGGGACCCGGGCCGGGGTCCCCACGTGACCCGGGGTCCTGGTGCCGGTGTCCCCACGTGACCCGGGGACCCGGGCCGGGGACCCCACGTGACCCGGTGACCTGGGGCCGGGGTCCCCACGTGACCCGGGGACCTGAGGCCGGGGACCCCACGTGACCCGGTGACCTGGGGCCGGGGTCCCCACGTGACCCGGGGACCCGGGCCGGGGACATCACGTGACCCGGTCACCTGGGGCCGGGGTCCCCACGTGACCCGGGGTCCTGGTGCCGGTGTCCCCACGTGACCCGGGGACCCGGGCCGGGGACCACACGTGACCCGGTGACCTGGGGCCGGGGTCCCCACGTGACCCGGGGACCCGGGCCGGGGACATCACGTGACCCGGTCACCTGGGGCCGGGGTCCCCACGTGACCCGGTCACCTGGGGCCGGGGTCCCCACGTGACCCGGGGTCCTGGTGCCGGTGTCCCCACGTGACCCGGTCACCTGGGGCCCGGGTCCCCACGTGACCCGATCACCTGGGGCCGGGGTCCCCACGTGCCCTGGGGACCCGGGCCGGGGACCCCACGTGACCCGGGGACCTGGGGCCGGGGATGTCACCCGACACTGGTACCCGGGGCAGCGACCCGATACGACCCGGGGACCTGGGTCCGGGGTCCCGACCTGACCCGGTGACCTGGGGCCAGGGTAACCACCTGACCCGGGGACCCGGGCCGGGGACTCGGTATGACTCCGTCTCCCGGGGCCGGGGTGGTCACCTGACACTGCTACCCGGGACAGCGAACCGACATGACCCGGTGACCCGGGGCCGGGGTAACGACCTGTCCAGGGGACCTGGGCCGGGGACCCGACAGGACCCGGGGACCTGGTTCCGGGGTGCCGACCTGACCCGGTGACCTGGGGCTGTGGTGTCGACCGGACTCGGGGACCTGGTCCGGTGTCCCGTCATGACCCGGGGACCTGGGGTCGGGGTGGTCACCAGACCGTTGTACCCAGGCCGTTGACCCGACATGACCCTGTGACCCGGGGCCTGGGTAAAAATCCGACCCGGGGACCCGGGCATGGGACATGACATGACCCGACCTGGGTCCGGGGTCCCGACCTGACCCGCTGACCTGGGGCCGGTGTCCACACGTGACCCGGGGTCCTGGTGCCGGGGTCCCCACGTGACCCGGGGACCCGAGCCGGGGTCCCCACGTGACCCGGTGACCTGAGGCCGGGGTCCCCACGTGACCCGGTGACCTGGGGCCGGGGTCCCCACTTGACCCGGGGTCCTGGTGCCGGGGTCCCCACGTGACCCGGGGACCCGGGCCGGGGACCCCACGTGACCCGGTGACCTGGGGCCGTGGTCCCCACGTGACCCGGGGACCCGGGCCGGGAACATCACGTGACCCGGTCACCTGGGGCCAGGGTCCCCACGTGACCCGGGGTCCTGGTGCCGGGGACCCCACGTGACCCGGGGACCCGGGCCGGGGTCCCCACGTGACCCGGGGTCCTGGTGCCGGTGTCCCCACGTGACCCGGTCACCTGGGGCCGGGGTCCCCACGTGACCCGGGGTCCTTGTGCCGGGGTCCCCACGTGACCCGCTGACTTGGGGCCGGGGTCCCCACTTGACCCGGGGTCCTGGTGCCGGGGTCCCCACGTGACCCGGGGACCCGGGCCGGGGTCCCCACGTGACCCGGTGACCTGAGGCCGGGGTCCCCACGTGACCCGGTGACCTGGGGCGAGGGTCCCCACGTGACCCGGGGTCCTGGTGCCAGGGTCCCCAAGTGACCCGGGGACCCGGGCCGGGGACCCCACGTGACCCGGTGACCTGGGGCCGGGGTCCCCACGTGACCCGGGGACCCGGGCCGGGGACATCACGTGACCCGGTCACCTGGGTCCGGGGTCCCCACGTGACCCGGGGTCCTGGTGCCAGGGTCCCCACGTGACCCGGTGACCTGGGGCCGGGGTCCCCACGTGACCCGGTGACCTGGGGCCGGGGTCCCCACGTGACCCGGGGTCCTGGTGCCGGGGTTCCCACGTGACCCGGGGACCCGGGCCGGGGTCCCCACGTGACCCGGGGACCCGGGCCGGGGACCCCACGTGACCCGGTGACCTGGGACCGGGGTCCCCACGTGACCCGGGGACCCGGGCCGGGGACATCACGTGACCCGGTCACCTGGGGCCGGGGTCCCCACGTGACCCGGGGTCCTGGTGCCGGGGTCCCCACGTGACCCGGGGACCCGGGCCGGGGTCCCCACGTGACCCAGGGTCCTGGTGCCGGTGTCCCCACGTGACCCGGTGACCTGGGGCCGGGGTCCCCACGTGACCCGGGGACCCGGGCCGGGGTCCCCACGTGACCCAGGGTCCTGGTGCCGGTGTCCCCACGTGACCCGGTGACCTGGGGCCGGGGTCCCCACGTGACCCGGTGACCTGGGGCCGGGGTCCCCACGTGACCTGGGGACCCGGGCCAGGGACCCCACGTGACCCGGGGACCTGGGGCCGGGGATGTCACCCGACACTGGTACCCGGGGCAGCGACCCGATACGACCCGGGGACCTGGGTCCGGGGTCCCGACCTGACCCGGTGACCTGGGGCCAGGGTAACCACCTGACCCGGGGACCCGGGCCGGGGACTCGGTATGACTCCGTCTCCCGGGGCCGGGGTGGTCACCTGACACTGCTACCCGGGACAGCGACCCGACATGACCCGGTGACCCGGGGCCGGGGTAACGACCTGTCCAGGGGACCTGGGCCGGGGACCCGACAGGACCCGGTGACCTGGTTCCGGGGTGCCGACCTGACCCGGTGACCTGGGGCTGTGGTGTCGACCGGACTCGGGGACCTGGTCCGGTGTCCCGTCATGACCCGGGAACCTGGGGTCGGGGTGGTCACCAGACCGTTGTACCCAGGCCGTTGAGCCGACATGACCCTGTGACCCGGGGCCTGGGTAAAAATCCAACCCGGGGACCCGGGCATGGGACGTGACATGACCTGACCTGGGTCCGGGGTCCCGACCTGACCCGGTGACCTTGGGCCAGGGTAACCACCTGACCCGGGGACTCGGGCCGGGGACCCGGTATGACTCCGTCTCCCGGGGCCGGGGTGGTCACCTGACACTGCTACCCGGGACAGCGACCCGACATGACCCGGTGACCCGGGGCCGGGGTAACGACCTGTCCAGGGGACCTGGGCCGGGGACCCGACAGGACCCGGTGACCTGGTTCCGGGGTGCCGACCTGACCCGGTGACCTGGGGCTGTGGTGTCGACCGGACTCGGGGACCTGGTCCGGTGTCCCGTCATGACCCGGGGACCTGGGGTCGGAGTGGTCACCAGACCGTTGTACCCAGGCCGTTGACCCGACATGACCCTGTGACCCGGGGCCTGGGTAAAAATCCGACCCGGGGCCTGGGTAAAAATCCAACCCGGGGACCCGGGGCCGGGTTAACGACCTGTCCAGGGGACCCGGGCCGGGGACCCGACAGGACCCAGTGATCCTTCGCTGGTGTCCCGATGCAACCCGGGGACCCGGGCCGGGGACCCCACGTGACCCAGGGACCTGGGGCAGGGGATGTCACCCGACACTGGTACCCGGGGCAGCGACCCGATACGACCCGGGGACCTGGGTCCGGGGTCCCGACCTGACCCGGTGACCTGGGGCCAGGGTAACCACCTGACCCGGGGACCCGGGCCGGGGACCCGGTATGACTCCGTCTCCCGGGGCCGGGGTGGTCACCTGACACTGCTACCCGGGACAGCGACCCGACATGACCCGGTGACCCGGGGCCGGGGTAACGACCTGTCCAGGGGACCTGGGCCGGGGACCCGACAGGACCCGGTGACCTGGTTCCGGGGTGCCGACCTGACCCGGTGACCTGGGGCTGTGGTGTCGACCGGACTCGGGGACCTGGTCCGGTGTCCCGTCATGACCCGGGGACCTGGGGTCGGGGTGGTCACCAGACCGTTGTACCCAGGCCGTTGAGCCGACATGACCCTGTGACCCGGAGCCTGGGTAAAAATCCAACCCGGGGACCCGGGCATGGGACGTGACATGACCCGACCTGGGTCCGGGGTTCCGACCTGACCCGCTGACCTGGGGCCGGTGTCCCCACGTGACCCGGGGTCCTGGTGCCGGGGTCCCCACGTGACCCGGGGACCCGGGCCGGGGTCCCCACGTGACCCGGTGACCTGAGGCCGGGGTCCCCACGTGACCCGGTGACCTGGGGCGGGGGTCCCCACGTGACCCGGGGTCCTGGTGCCGGGGTCCCCAAGTGACCCGGGGACCCGGGCCGGGGACATCACGTGACCCGGTCACCTGGGGCCGGGGTCCCCACGTGACCCGGTCACCTGGGGCCGGGGTCCCCACGTGACCCGGGGTCCTGGTGCCGGGGTCCCCACGTGACCCTGTGACCTGAGGCCGGGGTCCCCACATGACCCGGTGACCTGGGGCCGGGGTCCCCACGTGACCCAGGGTCCTGGTGCCGGTGTCCCCACGTGACCCGGGGACCCGGGCCGGGGACCCCACGTGACCCGGTGACCTGGGGCCGGGGTCCCCACGTGACCCGGGGACCCGGGCCGGGGACATAACGTGACCCGGTCACCTGGGGCCGGGGTCCGCACGTGACCCGGGGTCCTGGTGCCGGGGTCCCCACGTGACCCGGGGACCCGGGCCGGGGTCCCCACGTGACCCAGGGTCCTGGTGCCGGTGTCCCCACGTGACCCGGTGACCTGGGGCCGGGGTCCCCACGTGACCCGGGGACCCGGGCCGGGGTCCCCACGTGACCCAGGGTCCTGGTGCCGGTGTCCCCACGTGACCCGGTGACCTGGGGCCGGGGTCCCCACGTGACCCGGTGACCTGGGGCCGGGGTCCCCACGTGACCCGGGGACCCGGGCCGGGGACATCACGTGACCCGGTCACCTGGGGCCGGGGTCCCCACGTGACCCAGGGTCCTGGTGCCGGTGTCCCTACTTGACCCGGTCACCTGGGGCCGGGGAACCCACGTGACCCGGGGACCTGGGGCCGGGGATGTCACCCGACACTGGTACCCGGGGCAGCGACCCGATACGACCCGGGGACCTGGGTCCGGGGTCCCGACCTGACCCGGTGACCTGGGGCCAGGGTAACCACCTGACCCGGGGACCCGGGCCGGGGACTCGGTATGACTCCGTCTCCCGGGGCCGGGGTGGTCACCTGACACTGCTACCCGGGACAGCGACCCGACATGACCCGGTGACCCGGGGCCGGGGTAACGACCTGTCCAGGGGACCTGGGCCGGGGACCCGACGGGACCCGGGGACCTGGTTCCGGGGTGCCGACCTGACCCGGTGACCTGGGGCTGTGGTGTCGACCGGACTCGGGGACCTGGTCCGGTGTCCCGTCATGACCCGGGGACCTGGGGTAGGGGTGGTCACCAGACCGTTGTACCCAGGCCGTTGAGCCGACATGACCCTGTGACCCGGTGCCTGGGTAAAAATCCAACCCGGGGACCCGGGCATGGGACGTGACATGACCCGACCTGGGTCCGGGGTCCCGACCTGACCCGGTGACCTTGGGCCAGGGTAACCACCTGACCCGGGGACTCGGGCCGGGGACCCGGTATGACTCCGTCTCCCGGGGCCGGGGTGGTCACCTGACACTGCTACCCGGGACAGCGACCCGACATGACCCGGTGACCCGGGGCCGGGGTAACGACCTGTCCAGGGGACCTGGGCCGGGGACCCGACAGGACCCGGTGACCTGGTTCCGGGGTGCCGACCTGACCCGGTGACCTGGGGCTGTGGTGTCGACCGGACTCGGGGACCTGGTCCGGTGTCCCGTCATGACCCGGGGACCTGGGGTCGGAGTGGTCACCAGACCGTTGTACCCAGGCCGTTGACCCGACATGACCCTGTGACCCGGGGCCTGAGTAAAAATCCGACCCGGGGCCTGGGTAAAAATCCAACCCGGGGACCCGGGGCCGGGTTAACGACCTGTCCAGGGGACCCGGGCCGGGGACCCGACAGGACCCGGTGATCCTTCGCTGGTGTCCCGATGCAACCCGGGGACCCGGGCCGGGGACCCCACGTGACCCGGGGACCTGGGGCAGGGGATGTCACCCGACACTGGTACCCGGGGCAGCGACCCGATACGACCCGGGGACCTGGGTCCGGGGTCCCGACCTGACCCGGTGACCTGGGGCCAGGGTAACCACCTGACCCGGGGACCCGGGCCGGGGACCCGGTATGACTCCGTCTCCCGGGGCCGGGGTGGTCACCTGACACTGCTACCCGGGACAGCGACCCGACATGACCCGGTGACCCGGGGCCGGGGTAACGACCTGTCCAGGGGACCTGGGCCGGGGACCCGACAGGACCCGGTGACCTGGTTCCGGGGTGCCGACCTGACCCGGTGACCTGGGGCTGTGGTGTCGACCGGACTCGGGGACCTGGTCCGGTGTCCCGTCATGACCCGGGGACCTGGGGTCGGGGTGGTCACCAGACCGTTGTACCCAGGCCGTTGACCCGACATGACCCTGTGACCCGGGGCCTGGGTAAAAATCCAACCCGGGGACCCGGGCATGGGACATGACATGACCCGACCTGGGTCCGGGGTCCCGACCTGACCCGCTGACCTGGGGCCGGTGTCCCCACGTGACCCGGGGTCCTGGTGCCGGGGTCCCCACGTGACCCGGGGACCCGAGCCGGGGTCCCCACGTGACCCGGTGACCTGAGGCCGGGGTCCCCACGTGACCCGGTGACCTGGGGCCGGGGTCCCCACGTGACCCGGGGTCCTGGTGCCGGGGTCCCCACGTGACCCGGGGACCCGGGCCGGGGACCCCACGTGACCCGGTCACCTGGGGCCGGGGTCCCCACGTGACCCGGGGACCCGGGCCGGGGACATCACGTGACCCGGTCACCTGGGGCCGGGGTCCCCACGTGACCCGGTCACCTGGGGCCGGGGTCCCCACGTGACCCGGGGTCCTGGGGCCGGGGTCCCCACGTGACCCAGTGACCTGAGGCCGGGGTCCCCACGTGACCCGGTGACCTGGGGCCGGGGTCCCCACGTGACCCGGGGTCCTGGTGCCTGGGTTCCCACGTGACCCGGGGACCCGGGCCGGGGTCCCCACGTGACCCGGGGTCCTGGTGCCGGTGTCCCCAAGTGACCCGGGGACCCGGGCCGGGGACACCACGTGACCCGGTGACCTGGGGCCAGGGTCCCCACGTGACCCGGGGACCCGGGCCGGGGACATCACGTGACCCGGTCACCTGGGGCCGGGGTCCCCACGTGACCCGGAGTCCTGGTGCCGGGGTCCCCACGTGACCCGGGGACCCGGGCCGGGGACCCCACGTGACCCGGTGACCTGGGGCCAGGGTCCCCATGTGACCCGGGGACCCGGGCCGGGGACATCACGTGACCCGGTCACCTGGGGCCGGGGTCCCCACGTGACCCGGGGTCCTGGTGCCGGGGTCCCCACGTGACCCGGGGACCCGGGCCGGGGTCCCCACGTGACCCAGGGTCCTGGTGCCGGTGTCCCCACGTGACCCGGTGACCTGGGGCCGGGGTCCCCACGTGACCCGGTGACCTGGGGCCGGGGTCCCCACGTGACCCGGGGACCCGGGCCGGGGTCCCCACGTGACCCAGGGTCCTGGTGCCGGTGTCCCCACGTGACCCGGTGACCTGGGGCCGGGGTCCCAACGTGACCCGGTGACCTGGGGCCGGGGTCCCCACGTGACCCGGGGACCCGGGCCGGGGACATCACGTGACCCGGTCACCTGGGGCCGGGGTCCCCACGTGACCCGGTCACCTGGGGCCGGGGTCCCCACGTGACCCAGGGTCCTGGTGCCGGTGTCCCCACGTGACCCGGTCACCTGGGGCCCGGGTCCCCACGTGACCCGGTCACCTGGGGCCGGGGTCCCCACGTGACCTGGGGACCCGGGCCGGGGACCCCACGTGACCCGGGGACCTGGGGCCGGGGATGTCACCCGACACTGGTACCCGGGGCAGCGACCCGATACGACCCGGGGACCTGGGTCCGGGGTCCCGACCTGACCCGGTGACCTGGGGCCAGGGTAACCACCTGACCCGGGGACCCGGGCCGGGGACTCGGTATGACTCCGTCTCCCGGGGCCGGGGTGGTCACCTGACACTGCTACCCGGGACAGCGACCCGACATGACCCGGTGACCCGGGGCCGGGGTAACGACCTGTCCAGGGGACCTGGGCCGGGGACCCGACAGGACCCGGTGACCTGGTTCCGGGGTGCCGACCTGACCCGGTGACCTGGGGCTGTGGTGTCGACCGGACTCGGGGACCTGGTCCGGTGTCCCGTCATGACCCGGGGACCTGGGGTCGGGGTGGTCACCAGACCGTTGTACCCAGGCCGTTGACCCGACATGACCCTGTGACCCGGGGCCTGGGTAAAAATCCGACCCGGGGCCTGGGTAAAAATCCAACCCGGGGACCCGGGGCCGGGTTAACGACCTGTCCAGGGGACCCGGGCCGGGGACCCGACAGGACCCGGTGATCCTTCGCTGGTGTCCCGATGCAACCCGGGGACCCGGGCCGGGGACCCCACGTGACCCGGGGACCTGGGGCCGGGGATGTCACCCGACACTGGTACCCGGGGCAGCGACCCGATATGACCCGGGGACCTGGGTCCGGGGTCCCGACCTGACCCGGTGACCTGGGGCCAGGGTAACCACTTGACCCGGGGACCCGGGCCGGGGACCCGGTATGACTCCATCTCCCGGGACCGGGGTGGTCACCTGACACTGCTACCCGGGACAGCGACCCGACATGACCCGGTGACCCGGGGCCGGGGTAACGACCTGTCCAGGGGACCTGGGCCGGGGACCCGACAGGACCCGGTGACCTGGTTCCGGGGTGCCGACCTGACCCGGTGACCTGGGGCTGTGGTGGCGACCGGACTCGGGGACCTGGGGTCGGGGTGGTCACCAGACCGTTGTACCCAGGCCGTTGAGCCGACATGACCCTGTGACCCGGAGCCTGGGTAAAAATCCAACCCGGGGACCCGGGCATGGGACATGACATGACCCAACCTGGGTCCGGGGTCCCGACCTGACCCGCTGACCTGGGGCCGGGGTCCCCACGTGACCCGGGGTCCTGGTGCCGGGGTCCCCACGTGACCCGGGGACCCGGGCCGGGGACCCCACGTGACCCGGTGACCTGGGGCCGGGGTCCCCACATGACCCGGGGACCCGGGCCGGGGATATCACGTGACCCGGTCACCTGGGGCCGGGGTCCCCACGTGACCCGGGGTCCTGGTGCCGGGGACCCCACGTGACCCGGGGACCCGGGCCGGGGTCCCCACGTGACCCGGGGTCCTGGTGCCGGGGTCCCCACGTGACCCGCTGACTTGGGGCCGGGGTCCCCACTTCACCCGGGGTCCTGGTGCCGGGGTCCCCACGTGACCCGGTGACCCGGGCCGGGGTCCCCACGTGACCCGGTGACCTGAGGCCGAGGTCCCCACGTGACCCGGTGACCTGGGGCGAGGGTCCCCACGTGACCCGGGGTCTTGGTGCCGGGGTCCCCAAGTGACCCGGGGACCCGGGCCGGGGACCCCACGTGACCCAGTGACCTGGGGCCGGGGTCCCCACGTGACCCGGGGACCCGGGCCGGGGACATCACGTGACCCGGTGACCTGGTGCCGGGGTCCCCACGTGACCCGGGGACCCGGGCCGGGGTCCCCACGTGACCCAGGGTCCTGGTGCCGGTGTCCCCACGTGACCCGGGGACCTGGGGCCGGGGTCCGCACGTGACCCGGTGACCTGGGACCGGGGTCCCCACGTGACCCGGGGACCCGGGCCGGGGTCCCCACGTGACCCAGGGTCCTGGTGCCGGTGTCCCCACGTGACCCGGTGACCTGGGGCCGGGGTCCCCACGTGACCCGGTGACCTGGGGCCGGGGTCCCCACGTGACCCGGGGACCCGGGCCGGGGACATCACGTGACCCGGTCACCTGGGGCCGGGGTCCGCACGTAACCCGGTCACCTGGGGCCGGGGACCCCACATGACCCGGGGACCTGGGGCCGGGGATGTCACCCGACACTGGTACCCGGGGCAGCGACCCGATACGACCCGGGGACCTGGGCCGGGGACCCGACAGGACCCGGTGACCTGGTTCCGGGGTGCCGACCTGACCCGGTGACCTGGGGCTGTGGTGTCAACCGGACTCGGGGACCTGGTCCGGTGTCCCGTCATGACCCGGGGACCTGGGGTCGGGGTGGTCACCAGACCGTTGTACCCAGGCCGTTGACCCGACATGACCCTGTGACCCGGGGCCTGGGTAAAAATCCAACCCGGGGACCCGGGCATGGGACTTGACATGACCCAACCTGGGTCCGGGGTCCCGACCTGACCCGCTGACCTGGGGCCGGTGTCCCCACGTGACCCGGGGTCCTGGTGCCGGGGTCCCCACGTGACCCGGTGACCTGAGGCCGGGGTCCCCACGTGACCCGGTGACCTGGGGCCGGGGTCCCCACGTGACCGGGGGACCCGGGCCGGGGACATAACGTGACCCGGTCACCTGGGGCCGGGGTCCCCACGTGACCCGGGGTCCTGGTGCCGGGGTCCCCACGTGACCCGGGGACCCGGGCCGGGGTCCCCATGTGACCCAGGGTCCTGGTGCCGGTGTCCCCACGTGACCCGTTGACCTGGGGCCGGGGTCCCCACGTGACCCGGTGACCTGGGGCCGGGGTCCCCACGTGACCCGGGGACCCCGGCCGGGGTCCCCACGTGACCCAGGGTCCTGGTGCCGGTGTCCCCACGCGACCCGGTGACCTGGGGCCGGGGTCCCCACGTGACCCGGTGACCTGGGGCCGGGGTCCCCACGTGACCCGGGGACCCGGGCCGGGGACATCACGTGACCCGGTCACCTGGGGCCGGGGTCTCCACGTGACCCGGTCACCTGGGGCCGGGGTCCCCACGTGACCCGGGGTCCTGGTGCCGGTGTCCCTACGTGACACGGTCACCTGGGGCCCGGGTCCCCACGTGACCCGGTCACCTGGGGCCGGGGTCCCCACGTGACCTGGGGACCCGGGCCGGGGACCCCACGTGACCCGGGGACCTGGGGCCGGGGATGTCACCCGACACTGGTACCCGGGGCAGCGACCCGATACGACCCGGGGACCTGGGTCCGGTGTCCCCACGTGACCAGGTGACCTGGGGCCGGGGTCCCCACTTGACCCGGTGACCTGGGGCCGGGGTCCCCACGTGACCCGGGGACCCGGGCCGGGGTCCCCACGTGACCCAGGGTCCTGGTGCCGGTGTCCCCACGTGACCCGGTGACCTGGGGCCGGGGTCCCAACGTGACCCGGTGACCTGGGGCCGGGGTCCCCACGTGACCCGGGGACCCGGGCCGGGGACATCACGTGACCCGGTCACCTGGGGCCGGGGTCCCCACGTGACCCGGTCACCTGGGGCCGGGGTCCCCACGTGACCCGGGGTCCTGGTGCCGGTGTCCCCACGTGACCCGGTCACCTGGGGCCCGGGTCCCCACGTGACCCGGTCACCTGGGGCCGGGGTCCCCACGTGACCTGGGGACCCGGGCCGGGGACCCCACGTGACCCGGGGACCTGGGGCCGGGGATGTCACCCGACACTGGTACCCGGGGCAGCGACCCGATACGACCCGGGGACCTGGGTCCGGGGTCCCGACCTGACCCGGTGACCTGGGGCCAGGGTAACCACCTGACCCGGGGACCCGGGCCGGGGACTCGGTATGACTCCGTCTCCCGGGGCCGGGGTGGTCACCTGACACTGCTACCCGGGACAGCGACCCGACATGACCCGGTAACCCGGGGCCGGGGTAACGACCTGTCCAGGGGACCTGGGCCGGGGACCCGACAGGACCCGGTGACCTGGTTCCGGGGTGCCGACCTGACCCGGTGACCTGGGGCTGTGGTGTCGACCGGACTCGGGGACCTGGTCCGGTGTCCCGTCATGACCCGGGGACCTGGGGTCGGGGTGGTCACCAGACCGTTGTACCCAGGCCGTTGACCCGACATGACCCTGTGACCCGGGGCCTGGGTAAAAATCCGACCCGGGGCCTGGGTAAAAATCCAACCCGGGGACCCGGGGCCGGGTTAACGACCTGTCCAGGGGACCCGGGCCGGGGACCCGACAGGACCCGGTGATCCTTCGCTGGTGTCCCGATGCAACCCGGGGACCCGGGCCGGGGACCCCACTTGACCCGGGGACCTGGGGCAGGGGATGTCACCCGACACTGGTACCCGGGGCAGCGACCCGATACGACCCGGGGACCTGGGTCCGGGGTCCCGACCTGACCCGGTGACCTGGGGCCAGGGTAACCACCTGACCCGGGGACCCGGGCCGGGGACCCGGTATGACTCCGTCTCCCGGGGCCGGGGTGGTCACCTGACACTGCTACCCGGGACAGCGACCCGACATGACCCGGTGACCCGGGGCCGGGGTAACGACCTGTCCAGGGGACCTGGGCCGGGGACCCGACAGGACCCGGTGACCTGGTTCCGGGGTGCCGACCTGACCCGGTGACCTGGGGCTGTGGTGTCGACCGGACTCGGGGACCTGGTCCGGTGTCCCATCATGACCCGGGGACCTGGGGTCGGGGTGGTCACCAGACCGTTGTACCCAGGCCGTTGAGCCGACATGACCCTGTGACCCGGAGCCTGGGTAAAAATCCAACCCGGGGACCCGGGCATGGGACGTGACATGACCCGACCTGGGTCCGGGGTCCCGACCTGACCCGGTGACCTGGGCCGGGGACCCCACGTGACCCGGGGACCTGGGGCCGGGGATGTCACCCGACACTGGTACCCGGGGCAGCGACCCGATATGACCCGGGGACCTGGGTCCGGGGTCCCGACCTGACCCGGTGACCTGGGGCCAGGGTAACCACTTGACCCGGGGACCCGGGCCGGGGACCCGGTATGACTCCGTCTCCCGGGACCGGGGTGGTCACCTGACACTGCTACCCGGGACAGCGACCCGACATGACCCGGTGACCCGGGGCCGGGGTAACGACCTGTCCAGGGGACCTGGGCCGGGGACCCGACAGGACCCGGTGACCTGGTTCCGGGGTGCCGACCTGACCCGGTGACCTGGGGCTGTGGTGGCGACCGGACTCGGGGACCTGGGGTCGGGGTGGTCACCAGACCGTTGTACCCAGGCCGTTGACCCGACATGACCCTGTGACCCGGAGCCTGGGTAAAAATCCAACCCGGGGACCCGGGCATGGGACATGACATGACCCAACCTGGGTCCGGGGTCCCGACCTGACCCGCTGACCTGGGGCCGGGGTCCCCACGTGACCCGGGGTCCTGGTGCCGGGGTCCCCACGTGACCCGGGGACCCGGGCCGGGGACCCCACGTGACCCGGGGTCCTGGTGCCGGGGTCCCCACGTGACCCGCTGACTTGGGGCCGGGGTCCCCACTTCACCCGGGGTCCTGGTGCCGGGGTCGCCACGTGACCCGGGGACCCGGGCCGGGGTCCCCACGTGACCCGGTGACCTGAGGCCGAGGTCCCCACGTGACCCGGTGACCTGGGGCGAGGGTCCCCACGTGACCCGGGGTCTTGGTGCCGGGGTCCCCAAGTGACCCGGGGACCCGGGCCGGGGACCCCACGTGACCCGGTGACCTGGGGCCGGGGTCCCCACGTGACCCGGGGACCCGGGCCGGGGACATCACGTGACCCGGTGACCTGGTGCCGGGGTCCCCACGTGACCCGGGGACCCGGGCCGGGGTCCCCACGTGACCCAGGGTCCTGGTGCCGGTGTCCCCACGTGACCCGGGGACCTGGGGCCGGGGTCCGCACGTGACCCGGTGACCTGGGACCGGGGTCCCCACGTGACCCGGGGACCCGGGCCGGGGTCCCCACGTGACCCAGGGTCCTGGTGCCGGTGTCCCCACGTGACCCGGTGACCTGGGGCCGGGGTCCCCACGTGACCCGGTGACCTGGGGCCGGGGTCCCCACGTGACCCGGGGACCCGGGCCGGGGACATCACGTGACCCGGTCACCTGGGGCCGGGGTCCCCACGTGACCCGGTCACCTGGGGCCGGGGACCCCACATGACCCGGGGACCTGGGGCCGGGGATGTCACCCGACACTGGTACCCGGGGCAGCGACCCGATACGACCCGGGGACCTGGGCCGGGGACCCGACAGGACCCGGTGACCTGGTTCCGGGGTGCCGACCTGACCCGGTGACCTGGGGCTGTGGTGTCAACCGGACTCGGGGACCTGGTCCGGTGTCCCGTCATGACCTGGGGACCTGGGGTCGGGGTGGTCACCAGACCGTTGTACCCAGGCCGTTGACCCGACATGACCCTGTGACGCGGGGCCTGGGTAAAAATCCAACCCGGGGACCCGGGCATGGGACTTGACATGACCCAACCTGGGTCCGGGGTCCCGACCTGACCCGCTGACCTGGGGCCGGTGTCCCCACGTGACCCGGGGTCCTGGTGCCGGGGTCCCCACGTGACCCGGTGACCTGAGGCCGGGGTCCCCACGTGACCCGGTGACCTGGGGCCGGGGTCCCCACGTGACCGGGGGACCCGGGCCGGGGACATAACGTGACCCGGTCACCTGGGGCCGGGGTCCCCACGTGACCCGGGGTCCTGGTGCCGGGGTCCCCACGTGACCCGGGGACCCGGGCCGGGGTCCCCATGTGACCCAGGGTCCTGGTGCCGGTGTCCCCACGTGACCCGTTGACCTGGGGCCGGGGTCCCCACGTGACCCGGTGACCTGGGGCCGGGGTCCCCACGTGACCCGGGGATCCGGGCCGGGGTCCCCACGTGACCCAGGGTCCTGGTGCCGGTGTCCCCACGTGACCCGGTGACCTGGGGCCGGGGTCCCCACGTGACCCGGTGACCTGGGGCCGGGGTCCCCACGTGACCCGGGGACCCGGGCCGGGGACATCACGTGACCCGGTCACCTGGGGCCGGGGTCTCCACGTGACCCGGTCACCTGGGGCCGGGGTCCCCACGTGACCCGGGGTCCTGGTGCCGGTGTCCCTACGTGACACGGTCACCTGGGGCCCGGGTCCCCACGTGACCCGGTCACCTGGGGCCGGGGTCCCCACGTGACCTGGGGACCCGGGCCGGGGACCCCACGTGACCCGGGGACCTGGGGCCGGGGATGTCACCCGACACTGGTACCCGGGGCAGCGACCCGATACGACCCGGGGACCTGGGTCCGGTGTCCCCACGTGACCAGGTGACCTGGGGCCGGGGTCCCCACGTGACCCGGTGACCTGGGGCCGGGGTCCCCACGTGACCCGGGGACCCGGGCCGGGGTCCCCACGTGACCCAGGGTCCTGGTGCCGGTGTCCCCACGTGACCCGGTGACCTGGGGCCGGGGTCCCCACGTGACCCGGTGACCTGGGTCCGGGGTCCCCACGTGACCTGGGGACCCGGGCAGGGGACCACACGTGACCCGGGGACCCGGGCCGGGGACATCACGTGACCCGGTCACCTGGGGCCGGGGTCCCCACGTGACCCGGTGACCTGGGGCCGGGGTCCCCACGTGACCCGGGGTCCTGGTGCCGGTGTCCCTACGTGACACGGTCACCTGGGGCCCGGGTCCCCACGTGACCCGGTCACCTGGGTCCGGGGTCCCCACGTGACCTGGGGACCCGGGCAGGGGACCACACGTGACCCGGGGACCTGGGGCCGGGGATGTCACCCGACACTGGTACCCGGGGCAGCGACCCGATACGACCCGGGGACCTGGGTCCGGGGTCCCGACCTGACCCGGTGACCTGGGGCCAGGGTAACCACCTGACCCGGGGACCCGGGCCGGGGACTCGGTATGACTCCGTCTCCCGGGGTCGGGGTGGTCACCTGACACTGCTACCCGGGACAGCGACCCGACATGACCCGGTGACCTGGGGCCGGGGTAACGACCTGTCCAGGGGACCTGGGCCGGGGACCCGACAGGACCCGGTGACCTGGTTCCGGGGTGCCGACCTGACCCGGTGACCTGGGGCTGTGGTGGCGACCGGACTCGGGGACCTGGTCCGGTGTCCCGTCATGACCCGGGGACCTGGGGTAGGGGTGGTCACCAGACCGTTGAACCCAGGCCGTTGACCCGACATGACCCTGTGACCCGGTGCCTGGGTAAAAATCCAACCCGGGGACCCGGGCATGGGACGTGACATGACCCGACCTGGGTCCGGGGTCCCGACCTGACCCGGTGACCTTGGGCCAGGGTAACCACCTGACCCGGGGACTCGGGCCGGGGACCCGGTATGACTCCGTCTCCCGGGGCCGGGGTGGTCACCTGACACTGGTACCCGGGACAGCGACCCGACATGACCCGGTGACCCGGGGCCGGGGTAACGACCTGTCCAGGGGACCTGGGCCGGGGACCCGACATGACCCGGTGACCTGGTTCCGGGGTGCCGACCTGACCCGGTGACCTGGGGCTGTGGTGTCGACCGGACTCGGGGACCTGGTCCGGTGTCCCGTCATGACCCGGGGACCTGGGGTCGGAGTGGTCACCAGACCGTTGTACCCAGGCCGTTGACCCGACATGACCCTGTGACCCGGGGCCTGAGTAAAAATCCGACCCGGGGCCTGGGTAAAAATCCAACCCGGGGACCCGGGGCCGGGTTAACGACCTGTCCAGGGGACCCGGGCCGGGGACCCGACAGGACCCGGTGATCCTTCGCTGGTGTCCCGATGCAACCCGGGGACCCGGGCCGGGGAACCCACGTGACCCGGGGACCTGGGGCCGGGGATGTCACCCGACACTGGTACCCGGGGCAGCGACCCGATACGACCCGGGGACCTGGGTCCGGGGTCCCGACCTGACCCGGTGACCTGGGGCCAGGGTAACCACTTGACCCGGGGACCCGGGCCGAGGACCCGGTATGACTCCGTCTCCCGGGGCCGGGGTGGTCACCTGACACTGCTACCCGGGACAGCGACCCGACATGACCCGGTGACCCGGGGCCGGGGTAACGACCTGTCCAGGGGACCTGGGCCGGGGACCCGACAGGACCCGGTGACCTGGTTCCGGGGTGCCGACCTGACCCGGTGACCTGGGGCTGTGGTGGCGACCGGACTCGGGGACCTGGTCCGGTGTCCCGTCATGACCCGGGGACCTGGGGTCGGGGTGGTCACCAGACCGTTGTACCCAGGCCGTTGACCCGACATGACCCTGTGACCCGGGGCCTGGGTAAAAATCCAACCCGGGGATCCGGGCATGGGACATGACATGACCCGACCTGGGTCCGGGGTCCCGACCTGACCCGCTGACCTGGGGCCGGTGTCCCCACGTGACCCGGGGTCCTGGTGCCGGGGTCCCCACGTGACCCGGGGACCCGAGCCGGGGTCCCCACGTGACCCGGTGACCTGAGGCCGGGGTCCCCACGTGACCCGGTGACCTGGGGCCGGGGTCCCAACGTGACCCGGGGTCCTGGTGCCGGGGTCCCCACGTGACCCGGGGACCCGGGCCGGGGACCCCACTTGACCCGGTGACCTGGGGCCGGGGTCCCCACGTGACCCGGGGACCCGGGCCGGGGACATCACGTGACCCGGTCACCTGGGGCCGGGGTCCCCACGTGACCCGGTCACCTGGGGCCGGGGTCCCCACGTGACCCGGGGTCCTGGTGCCGGGGTCCCCACGTGACCCGGTGACCTGAGGCCGGGGTCCCCACGTGACCCGGTGACCTGGGGCCGGGGTCCCCACGTGACCCGGGGTCCTGGTGCCTGGGTTCCCACGTGACCCGGGGACCCGGGCAGGGGTCCCCACGTGACCCGGGGTCCTGGTGCCGGTGTCCCCACGTGACCCAGGGACCCGGGCCGGGGACCCCACGTGACCCGGTCACCTGGGGCCGGGGTCCCCACGTGACCCGGGGACCCGGGCCGGGGACATCACGTGACCCGGTCACCTGGGGCCGGGGTCCCCACGTGACCCGGAGTCCTGGTGCCGGTGTCCCCACGTGACCCGGGGACCCGGGCCGGGGACCCCACGTGACCCGGGGACCTGGGGCAGGGGATATCACCCGACACTGGTACCCGGGGCAGCGACCCGATACGACCCGGGGACCTGGGTCCGGGGTCCCGACCTGACCCGGTGACCTGGGGCCAGGGTAACCACCTGAACCGGGGACCCGGGCCGGGGACCCGGTATGACTCCGTCTCCCGGGGCCGGGGTGGTCACCTGACACTGCTACCCGGGACAGCGACCCGACATGACCCGGTGACCCGGGGCCGGGGTAACGACCTGTCCAGGGGACCTGGGCCGGGGACCCGACAGGACCCGGGGACCTGGTTCCGGGGTGCCGACCTGACCCGGTGACCTGGGGCTGTGGTGTCGACCGGACTCGGGGTCGTGGGGTCGGGGTGGTCACCAGACCGTTGTACCCAGGCCGTTGACCCGACATGACCCTGTGACCCGGGGCCTGGGTAAAAATCCAACCCGGGGACCCGGGCATGGGACATGACATGACCCAACCTGGGTCCGGGGTCCCGACCTGACCCGCTGACCTGGGGCCGGTGTCCCCACGTGACCCGGTGACCTGAGGCCGGGGTCCCCACGTGACCCGGTGACCTGGGGCCGGGGTCCCCACGTGACCCGGGGTCCTGGTGCCGGGGTCCCCACGTGACCCGGGGACCCGGGCCGCGGACCCCACGTGACCCGGTGACCTGGGGCCGGGGTCCCCACGTGACCCGGGGACCCGGGCCGGGGACATCACGTGACCCGGTCACCTGGGGCCGGGGTCCCCACGTGACCCGGGGTCCTGGTGCCGGGGACCCCACGTGACCCGGGGACCCGGGCCGGGGTCCCCATGTGACCCGGGGTCCTGGTGTCGGGGTCCCCACGTGACCCGCTGACCTGGGGCCGTTGTCCCCACGTGACCCGGTGACCTGGTGCCGGGGTCCCCACGTGACCCGGGGACCCGGGCCGGGGTCCCCACGTGACCCGGTGACCTGAGGCCAAGGTCCCCACGTGACCCGGTGACCTGGGGCGAGGGTCCCCACGTGAGCCGGGGTCCTGGTGCCGGGGTCCCCAAGTGACCCGGGGACCCGGGCCGGGGACCACACGTGACCCGGTGACCTGGGGCCGGGGTCCCCACGTGACCCGGGGACCCGGGCCGGGGACATCACGTGACCCGGTCACCTGGGGCCGGGGTCCCCACGTGACCCGGGGTCCTGGTGCCGGGGTCCCCACGTGACCCGGTGACCTGAGGCCGGGGTCCCCACGTGACCCGGTGACCTGGGGCCGGGGTCCCCACGTGACCCGGGGTCCTGGTGCCGGGGTTCCCACGAGACCCGGGGACCCGGGCCGGGGTCCCCACGTGACCCGGGGTCCTGTTGCCGGTGTCCCCACATGACCCGGGGACCCGGGCCGGGGTCCCCACGTGACCCGGTGACCTGGGGCCGGGGTCCCCACGTGACCCGGGGACCCGGGCCGGGGACATCACGTGACCCGGTCACCTGGGGCCGGGGTCCCCACATGACCAGGGGTCCTGGGGCCGGGGTCCCCACGTGACCCGGGGACCCGGGCCGGGGTCCCCACGTAACCCAGGGTCCTGGTGCCGGTGTCCCCACGTGACCCGGGGACCTGGGGCCGGGGTCCGCACGTGACCCGGTGACCTGGGGCCGGGGTCCCCACGTGACCCGGGGACCTGGGGCCGGGGATGTCACCCGACACTGGTACCCGGGGCAGCGACCCGATACGACCCGGGGACCTGGGTCCGGGGTCCCGACCTGACCCGGTGACCTGGGGCCAGGGTAACCACCTGACCCGGGGACCCGGGCCGGGGACCCGGTATGACTCCGTCTCCCGGGGCCGGGGTGGTCACCTGACACTGCTACCCGGGACAGCGACCCGACATGACCCGGTGACCCGGGGCCGGGGTAACGACCTGTCCAGGGGACCTGGGCCGGGGACCCGACAGGGCCCGGTGACCTGGTTCCGGGGTGCCGACCTGACCCGGTGACCTGGGGCTGTGGTGTCGACCGGACTCGGGGACCTGGTCCGGTGTCCCGTCATGACCCGGGGACCTGGGGTCGGGGTGGTCACCAGACCGTTGTACCCAGGCCGTTGAGCCGACATGACCCTGTGACCCGGAGCCTGGGTAAAAATCCAACCCGGGGACCGGGGCATGGGACGTGACATGACCCGACCTGGGTCCGGGGTCCCGACCTGACCCGGTGACCTGGGCCGGGGACCCCACGTGACCCGGTGACCTGGGGCCGGGGTCCCCACGTGACACGGGGACCCGGGCCGGGGTCCCCACGTGACCCGGGGTCCTGGTGCCGGGGTCCCCACGTGACCCGGTGACCTGGGGCCGGGGTCCCCACGTGACCCGGGGACCCTGGCCGGGGACATCACGTGACCCGGTCACCTGGGGCCGGGGTCCCCACGTGACCCGGGGTCCTGGTGCCGGGGACCCCACGTGACCCGGGGACCCGGGCCGGGGTCCCCACGTGACCCGGGGTCCTGGTGCCGGGGTCCCCACGTGACCCGCTGACTTGGGGCCGGGGTCCCCACTTGACCCGGGGTCCTGGTGCCGGGGTCCCCACGTGACCCGGGGACCCGGGCCGGGGTCCCCACGTGACCCGGTGACCTGAGGCCGAGGTCCCCACGTAACCCGGGGACCCGGGCCGGGGACATCACGTGACCCGGTCACCTGGGGCCGGGGTCCCCACGTGACCCGGGGTCCTGGTGCCGGGGTCCCCACGTGACCCGGGGTCCTGGTGCCGGGGTCCCCACGTGACCCGGTGACCTGAGGCCGGGGTCCCAACGTGACCCGGTGACCTGGGTCCGGGGTCCCCACGTGACCCGGTGACCTGGGTCCGGGGTCCCCACGTGACCCGGGGTCCTGGTGCCGGGGTTCCCACGTGACCCGGG
This sequence comes from Somateria mollissima, assembly GCA_951411735.1. Taxonomy (NCBI): domain Eukaryota; kingdom Metazoa; phylum Chordata; class Aves; order Anseriformes; family Anatidae; genus Somateria; species Somateria mollissima. The sequence goes on from CATOCB010000066.1 coordinate 331,693, forward strand.
GACCCGGGCCGGGGTCCCCACGTGACCCGGGGTCCTGTTGCCGGTGTCCCCACGTGACCCGGGGACCCGGGCCGGGGACCCCACGTGACCCGGTGACCTGGGGCCGGGGTCCCCACGTGACCCGGGGACCCGGGCCGGGGACATCACGTGACCCGGTCACCTGGGGCCGGGGTCCCCACGTGACCCGGGGTCCTGGTGCCGGGATCCCCACGTGACCCGGGGACCCGGGCCGGGGTCCCCACGTGACCCAGGGTCCTGGTGCCGGTGTCCCCACGTGACCCGGGGACCTGGGGCCGGGGTCCGCACGTGACCCGGTGACCTGGGGCCGGGGTCCCCACGTGACCCGGGGACCCGGGCCGGGATCCCCACGTGACCCAGGGTCCTGGTGCCGGTGTCCCCACGTGACCCGGTGACCTGGGGCCGGGGTCCCCACGTGACCCGGTGACCTGAGGCCGGGGTCCCCACGTGACCCGGTGACCTGGGGCCAGGGTCCCCACGTGACCCGGGGTCCTGGTGCCGGGGTCCCCACGTGACCCGGGGACCCGGGCCGGGGACATCACGTGACCCGGTCACCTGGGGCCGGGGTCCCCACGTGACCCGGGGACCCGGGCCGGGGTCCCCACGTGACCCAGGGTCCTGGTGCCGGTGTCCCCACGTGACCCGGGGACCTGGGGCCGGGGTCCCCACGTGACCCGGGGACCTGAGGCCGGGGTCCCCACGTGACCCGGTGACCTGGGGCCGGGGTCCCCACGTGACCCGGTGACCTGGGGCCGGGGTCCCCACGTGACCCGGGGACCCGGGCCGGGGACATCACGTGACCCGGTCACCTGGGGCCGGGGTCCCCACGTGACCCGGGGTCCTGGTGCCGGGATCCCCACGTGACCCGGGGACCCGGGCCGGGGTCCCCACGTGACCCAGGGTCCTGGTGCCGGTGTCCCCACGTGACCCGGGGACCTGGGGCCGGGGTCCGCACGTGACCTGGTGACCTGGGGCCGCGGTCCCCACGTGACCCGGGGACCCGGGCCGGGGTCCCCACGTGACCCAGGGTCCTGGTGCCGGTGTCCCCACGTGACCCGGTGACCTGGGGCCGGGGTCCCCACGTGACCCGGTGACCTGAGGCCGGCGTCCCCACGTGACCCGGTGACCTGGGGCCGGGGTCCCCACGTGACCCGGGGTCCTGGTGCCGGGGTCCCCACGTGACCCGGGGACCCGGGCCGGGGACCCCACGTGACCCGGTGACCTGGGGCCGGGGTCCCCACGTGACCCGGGGACCCGGGCCGGGGACATCACGTGACCCGGTCACCTGGGGCCGGGGTCCCCACGTGACCCGGGGTCCTGGTGCCGGGGACCACACGTGACCCGGTGACCTGAGGCCGGGGTCCCCACGTGACCCGGTGACCTGGGGCCGGGGTCCCCACGTGACCCGGGGTCCTGGTGCCGGGGTCCCCACGTGACCCGGGGACCCGGGCCGGGGACCCCACGTGACCCGGTGACCTGGGGCCGGGGTCCCCACGTGACCCGGGGACCCGGGCCGGGGACATCACGTGACCCGGTCACCTGGGGCCGGGGTCCCCACGTGACCCGGGGTCCTGGTGCCGGGGACCCCACGTGACCCGGGGACCCGGGCCGGGGTCCCCACGTGACCCGGGGTCCTGGTGCCGGGGTCCCCACGTGACCCGCTGACTTGGGGCCGGGGTCCCCACTTGACCCGGGGTCCTGGTGCCGGGGTCCCCACGTTACCCGGGGACCCGGGCCGGGGTCCCCACGTGACCCGGTGACCTGAGGCCGAGGTCCCCACGTGACCCGGGGACCCGGGCCGGGGACATCACGTGACCCGGTCACCTGGGGCCGAGGTCCCCACGTGACCCGGGGACCCGGGCCGGGGACTCGGTATGACTCCGTCTCCCGGGGCCTGGGTGGTCACCTGACACTGCTACCCGGGACAGCGACCCGACATGACCCGGTGACCCGGGGCCGGGGTAACGACCTGTCCAGGGGACCTGGGCCGGGGACCCGACAGGACCCGGTGACCTGGTTCCGGGGTGCCGACCTGACCCGGTGACCTGGGGCTGTGGTGTCGACCGGACTCGGGGACCTGGTCCGGTGTCCCGTCATGACCCGGGGACCTGGGGTAGGGGTGGTCACCAGACCGTTGTACCCAGGCCGTTGACCCGACATGACCCTGTGACCCGGTGCCTGGGTAAAAATCCAACACGGGGACCCGGGCATGGGACGTGACATGACCCGACCTGGGTCCGGGGTCCCGACCTGACCCGGTGACCTGGGGCCAGGGTAACCACCTGACCCGGGGACTCGGGCCGGGGACCCGGTATGACTCCGTCTCCCGGGGCCGGGGTGGTCACCTGACACTGGTACCCGGGACAGCGACCCGACATGACCCGGTGACCCGGGGCCGGGGTAACGACCTGTCCAGGGGACCTGGGCCGGGGACCCGACAGGACCCGGTGACCTGGTTCCGGGGTGCCGACCTGACCCGGTGACCTGGGGCTGTGGTGTCGACCGGACTCGGGGACCTGGTCCGGTGTCCCGTCATGACCCGGGGACCTGGGGTCGGGGTGGTCACCAGACCGTTGTACCCAGGCCGTTGAGCCGACATGACCCTGTGACCCGGGGCCTGGGTAAAAATCCAACCCGGGGACCCGGGCATGGGACATGACATGACCCGACCTGGGTCCGGGGTCCCGACCTGACCCGCTGACCTGGGGCCGGTGTCCCCACGTGACCCGGGGTCCTGGTGCCGGGGTCCCCACGTGACCCGGGGACCCGAGCCGGGGTCCCCACGTGACCCGGTGACCTGAGGCCGGGGTCCCCACGTGACCCGGTGACCTGGGGCCGGGGTCCCCACGTGACCCGGGGTCCTGGTGCCGGGGTCCCCACGTGACCCGGGGACCCGGGCCGGGGACCCCACGTGACCCGGTGACCTGGGGCCGGGGTCCCCACGTGACCCGGGGACCCGGGCCGGGGACATCACGTGACCCGGTCACCTGGGGCCGGGGTCCCCACGTGACCCGGGGTCCTGGTGCCGGGGACCCCACGTGACCCGGGGACCCGGGCCGGGGTCCCCACGTGACCCGGGGTCCTGGTGCCGGGGTCCCCACGTGACCCGCTGACTTGGGGCCGGGGTCCCCACTTGACCCGGGGTCCTGGTGCCGTGGTCCCCACGTGACCCGGGGACCCGGGCCGGGGTCCCTACGTGACCCGGTGACCTGAGGCCGAGGTCCCCACGTGACCCGGTGACCTGGGGCGAGGGTCCCCACGTGACCCGGGGTCCTGGTGCCGGGGTCCCCAAGTGACCCGGGGACCCGGGCCGGGGACCCCACGTGACCCGGTGACCTGGGGCCGGGGTCCCCACGTGACCCGGGGACCCGGGCCGGGGACATCACGTGACCCGGTCACCTGGGGCCGGGGTCCCCACGTGACCCGGGGTCCTGGTGCCGGGGTCCCCACGTGACCCGGTGACCTGAGGCCGGGGTCCCCACGTGACCCGGTGACCTGGGGCCGGGGTCCCCACGTGACCCGGGGTCCTGGTGCCGGGGTTCCCACGTGACCCGGGGACCCGGGCCGGGGTCCCCACGTGACCCGGGGTCCTGTTGCCGGTGTCCCCACCTGACCCGGGGACCCGGGCCGGGGACCCCACGTGACCCGGTGACCTGGGGCCGGGGTCCCCACGTGACCCGGGGACCCGGGCCGGGGACATCACGTGACCCGGTCACCTGGGGCCGGGGTCCCCACGTGACCCGGGGTCCTGGTGCCGGGGTCCCCACGTGACCCGGGGACCCGGGCCGGGGTCCCCACGTGACCCAGGGTCCTGGTGCCGGTGTCCCCACGTGACCCGGGGACCTGGGGCCGGGGTCCCCACGTGACCCGGGGACCCGGGCCGGGGTCCCCACGTGACCCAGGGTCCTGGTGCCGGTGTCCCCACGTGACCCGGTGACCTGGGGCCGGGGTCCCCACGTGACCCGGTGACCTGGGGCCGGGGTCCCCACGTGACCCGGGGTCCTGGTGCCGGTGTCCCTACGTGACCCGGTCACCTGGGGCCCGGGTCCCCACGTGACCCGGTCACCTGGGGCCAGGGTCCCCACGTGACCTGGGGACCCGGGCCGGGGACCCCACGTGACCCGGGGACCTGGGGCCGGGGATGTCACCCGACACTGGTACCCGGGGCAGCGACCCGATACGACCCGGGGACCTGGGTCCGGGGTCCCGACCTGACCCGGTGACCTGGGGCCAGGGTAACCACCTGACCCGGGGACCCGGGCCGGGGACCCGGTATGACTCCGTCTCCCGGGGCCGGGGTGGTCACCTGACACTGCTACCCGGGACAGCGACCCGACATGACCCGGTGACCCGGGGCCGGGGTAACGACCTGTCCAGGGGACCTGGGCCGGGGACCCGACAGGACCCGGTGACCTGGTTCCGGGGTGCCGACCTGACCCGGTGACCTGGAGCTGTGGTGTCGACCGGACTCGGGGACCTGGTCCGGTGTCCCGTCATGACCCGGGGACCTGGGGTCGGGGTGGTCACCAGACCGTTGTACCCAGGCCGTTGAGCCGACATGACCCTGTGACCCGGTGCCTGGGTAAAAATCCAACCCGGGGACCCGGGCATGGGACGTGACATGACCCGACCTGGGTCCGGGGTCCCGACCTGACCCGGTGACCTGGGGCCAGGGTAACCACCTGACCCGGGGACTCGGGCCGGGGACCTGGTATGACTCCGTCTCCCGGGGCCGGGGTGGTCACCTGACACTGCTACCCGGGACAGCGACCCGACATGACCCGGTGACCCGGGGCCTGGGTAAAAATCCAACCCGGGGACCCGGGCATGGGACATGACATGACCCGACCTGGGTCCGGGGTGCCGACCTGACCCGCTGACCTGGGGCCGGTGTCCCCACGTGACCCGGGGTCCTGGTGCCGGGGTCCCCACGTGACCCGGGGACCCGAGCCGGGGTCCCCACGTGACCCGGTGACCTGAGGCCGGGGTCCCCACGTGACCCGGTGACCTGGGGCCGGGGTCCCCACGTGACCTGGGGTCCTGGAGCCGGGGTCCCCACGTGACCCGGGGACCCGGGCCGGGGACCCCACGTGACCCGGTGACCTGGGGCCGGGGTCCCCACGTGACCCGGGGACCCGGGCCGGGGTCCCCACGTGACCCGGTGACCTGGGGCCGGGATCCCCACGTGACCCGGTCACCTGGGGCCGGGGTCCCCACGTGACCCGGTGACCTGGGGCCGGGGTCCCCACGTGACCCGGTGACCTGGGGCCGGGGTCCCCACGTGACCCGGGGTCCTGGTGCCTGGGTTCCCACGTGACCCGGGGACCCGGGCCGGGGTCCCCACGTGACCCGGGGACCCGGGCCGGGGACATCACGTGACCCGGTGACCTGGGGCCGGGGTCCCCACGTGACCCGGGGACCCGGGCCGGGGACATCACGTGACCCGGTCACCTGGGGCCGGGGTCCCCACGTGACCCGGGGTCCTGGTGCCGGGTTCCCGACGTGACCCGGGGACCCGGGCCGGGGTCCCCACGTGACCCAGGGTCCTGGTGCCGGTGTCCCCACGTGACCCGGTGACCTGGGGCCGGGGTCCCCACGTGACCCGGGGACCCGGGCCGGGGTCCCCACGTGACCCAGGGTCCTGGTGCCGGTGTCCCCACGTGACCCGGTGACCTGTGGCCGGGGTCCCCACGTGACCCGGTGACCTGGTGCCGGGGTCCCCACGTGACCCGGGGACCCGGGCCGGGGACATCACGTGACCCGGTCACCTGGGGCCGGGGTCCCCACGTGACCCGGTCACCTGGGGCCGGGGTCCCCACGTGACCCGGGGTCCTGGTGACGGTGTCCCCACGTGACCCGGTCACCTGGGGCCCGGGTCCCCACGTGACCCGGTCACCTGGGGCCGGGGTCCCCACGTGACCTGGGGACCCGGGCCGGGGACCCCACGTGACCCGGGGACCTGGGGCCGGGGATGTCACCCGACACTGGTACCCGGGGCAGCGACCCGATACGACCCGGGGACCTGGGTCCGGGGTCCCGACCTGACCCGGTGACCTGGGGCCAGGGTAACCACCTGACCCGGGGACCCGGGCCGGGGACTCGGTATGACTCCGTCTCCCGGGGCCGGGGTGGTCACCTGACACTGCTACCCGGGACAGCGACCCGACATGACCCGGTGACCCGGGGCCGGGGTAACGACCTGTCCAGGGGACCTGGGCCGGGGACCCGACAGGACCCGGTGACCTGGTTCCGGGGTGCCGACCTGACCCGGTGACCTGGGGCTGTGGTGTCGACCGGACTCGGGGACCTGGTCCGGTGTCCCGTCATGACCCGGGGACCTGGGGTCGGGGTGGTCACCAGACCGTTGTACCCAGGCCGTTGAGCCGACATGACCCTGTGACCCGGGGCCTGGGTAAAAATCCGACCCGGGGCCTGGGTAAAAATCCAACCCGGGGACCCGGGGCCGGGTTAACGACCTGTCCAGGGGACCCGGGCCGGGGACCCGACAGGACCCGGTGATCCTTCGCTGGTGTCCCGATGCAACCCGGGGACCCGGGCCGGGGACCCCACGTGACCCGGGGACCTGGGGCCGGGGATGTCACCCGACACTGGTACCCGGGGCAGCGACCCGATACGACCCGGGGACCTGGGTCCGGGGTCCCGACCTGACCCGGTGACCTGGGGCCAGGGTAACCACCTGACCCGGGGACCCGGGCCGGGGACCCGGTATGACTCCGTCTCCCGGGGCCGGGGTGGTCACCTGACACTGCTACCTGGGACAGCGACCCGACATGACCCGGTGACCCGGGGCCGGGGTAACGACCTGTCCAGGGGACCTGGGCCGGGGACCCGACAGGACCCGGTGACCTGGTTCCGGGGTGCCGACCTGACCCGGTGACCTGGGGCTGTGGTGTCGACCGGACTCGGGGACCTGGTCCGGTGTCCCGTCATGACCCGGGGACCTGGGGTCGGGGTGGTCACCAGACCGTTGTACCCAGGCCGTTGAGCCGACATGACCCTGTGACCCGGGGCCTGGGTAAAAATCCAACCCGGGGACCCGGGCATGGGACATGACATGACCCGACCTGGGTCCGGGGACCCCACGTGACCCGGTGACCTGGGGCCGGGGTCCCCACGTGACCCGGGGACCCGGGCCGGGGACATCACGTGACCCGGTCACCTGGGGCCGGGGTCCCCACGTGACCCGGGGTCCTGGTGCCGGGGACCCCAGGTGACCCGGGGACCCGGGCCGGGGTCCCCACGTGACCCGGGGTCCTGGTGCCGGGGTCCCCACGTGACCCGCTGACCTGGGGCCGTTGTCCCCACGTGACCCGGGGACCTGGTGCCGGGGTCCCCACGTGACCCGGTGACCTGGGGACGGGGTCCCCACGTGACCCGGGGACCCGGGCCGGGGTCCCCACGTGACCCGGTCACCTGGGGCCCGGGTCCCCACGTGACCCGGTCACCTGTTGCCGGTGTCCCCACGTGACCTGGGGACCCGGGCCGGGGACCCCACGTGACCCGGGGACCTGGGCCCGGGGATGTCACCCGACACTGGTACCCGGGGCAGCGACCCGATACGACCCGGGGACCTGGGTCCGGGGTCCCGACCTGACCCGGTGACCTGGGGCTGTGGTGTCGACCGGACTCGGGGACCTGGTCCGGTGTCCCGTCATGTCCCGGGGACCTGGGGTAGGGGTGGTCACCAGACCGTTGTACCCAGGCCGTTGACCCGACATGACCCTGTGACCCGGTGCCTGGGTAAAAATCCAACCCGGGGACCCGGGCATGGGACGTGACATGACCCGACCTGGGTCCGGGGTCCCGACCTGACCCGGTGACCTGGGGCCAGGGTAACCACCTGACCCGGGGACTCGGGCCGGGGACCCGGTATGACTCCGTCTCCCGGGGCCGGGGTGGTCACCTGACACTGCTACCCGGGACAGCGACCCGACATGACCCGGTGACCCGGGGCCGGGGTAACGACCTGTCCAGGGGACCTGGGCCGGGGACCCGACAGGACCCGGTGACCTGGTTCCGGGGTGCCGACCTGACCCGGTGACCTGGGGCTGTGGTGGCGACCGGACTCGGGGACCTGGTCCGGTGTCCCGTCATGACCCGGGGACCTGGGGTCGGAGTGGTCACCAGACCGTTGTACCCAGGCCGTTGACCCGACATGACCCTGTGACCCGGGGCCTGAGTAAAAATCCGACCCGGGGCCTGGGTAAAAATCCAACCCGGGGACCCGGGGCCGGGTTAACGACCTGTCCAGGGGACCCGGGCCGGGGACCCGACAGGACCCGGTGATCCTTCGCTGGTGTCCCGATGCAACCCGGGGACCCGGGCCGGGGACCCCACGTGACCCGGGGACCTGGGGCCGGGGATGTCACCCGACACTGGTACCCGGGGCAGCGACCCGATACGACCCGGGGACCTGGGTCCGGGGTCCCGACCTGACCCGGTGACCTGGGGCCAGGGTAACCACCTGACCCGGGGACCCGGGCCGGGGACCCGGTATGACTCCGTCTCCCGGGGCCGGGGTGGTCACCTGACACTGCTACCCGGGACAGCGACCCGACATGACCCGGTGACCCGGGGCCGGGGTAACGACCTGTCCAGGGGACCTGGGCCGGGGACCCGACAGGACCCGGTGACCTGGTTCCGGGGTGCCGACCTGACCCGGTGACCTGGGGCTGTTGTGGCGACCGGACTCGGGGACGTGGTCCGGTGTCCCGTCATGACCCGGGGACCTGGGGTCGGGGTGGTCACCAGACCGTTGTACCCAGGCCGTTGAGCCGACATGACCCTGTGACCCGGAGCCTGGGTAAAAATCCAACCCGGGGACCCGGGCATGGGACGTGACATGACCCGACCTGGGTCCGGGGTCCCGACCTGACCCGGTGACCTGGGCCGGGGACCCCACGTGACCCGGGGACCTGGGGCCGGGGATGTCACCCGACACTGGTACCCGGGGCAGCGACCCGATACGACCCGGGGACCTGGGTCCGGGGTCCCGACCTGACCCGGTGACCTGGGGCCAGGGTAACCACTTGACCCGGGGACCCGGGCCGGGGACCCGGTATGACTCCGTCTCCCGGGGCCGGGGTGGTCACCTGACACTGCTACCCGGGACAGCGACCCGACATGACCCGGTGACCCGGGGCCGGGGTAACGACCTGTCCAGGGGACCTGGGCCGGGGACCCGACAGGACCCGGTGACCTGGTTCCGGGGTGCCGACCTGACCCGGTGACCTGGGGCTGTGGTGTCGACCGGACTCGGGGACCTGGTCCGGTGTCCCGTCATGACCCGGGGACCTGGGGTCGGGGTGGTCACCAGTCCGTTGTACCCAGGCCGTTGAGCCGACATGACCCTGTGACCCGGGGCCTGGGTAAAAATCCAACCCGGGGACCCGGGCATGGGACATGACATGACCCGACCTGGGTCCGGGGTCCCGACCTGACCCGCTGACCTGGGGCCGGTATCCCCACGTGACCCGGGGTCCTGGTGCCGGGGTCCCCACGTGACCCAGGGTCCTGGTGCCGGTGTCCCCACGTGACCCGGTGACCTGGGGCCGGGGTCCCCACGTGACCCGGTGACCTGGGGCCGGGGACCCCACGTGACCCGGGGACCCGGGCCGGGGACATCACGTGACCCGGTCACCTGGGGCCGGGGTCCCCACGTGACCCGGTCACCTGGGGCCGGGGTCCCCACGTGACCCAAGGTCCTGTTGCCGGTGTCCCTACGTGACCCGGTCACCTGGGGCCCGGGTCCCCACGTGACCCGGTCACCTGGGGCCGGGGTCCCCACGTGACCTGGGGACCCGGGCCGGGGACCCCACGTGACCCGGGGACCTGGGGCCGGGGATGTCACCCGACACTGGTACCCGGGGCAGCGACCCGATACGACCCGGGGACCTGGGTCCGGGGTCCCGACCTGACCCGGTGACCTGGGGCCAGGGTAACCACCTGACCCGGGGACCCGGGCCGGGGACTCGGTATGACTCCGTCTCCCGGGGCCGGGGTGGTCACCTGACACTGCTACCCGGGACAGCGACCCGACATGACCCGGTGACCCGGGGCCGGGGTAACGACCTGTCCAGGGGACCTGGGCCGGGGACCCGACAGGACCCGGGGACCTGGTTCCGGGGTGCCGACCTGACCCGGTGACCTGGGGCTGTGGTGTCGACCGGACTCGGGGACCTGGTCCGGTGTCCCGTCATGACCCGGGGACCTGGGGTAGGGGTGGTCACCAGACCGTTGTACCCAGGCCGTTGACCCGACATGACCCTGTGACCCGGTGCCTGGGTAAAAATCCAACCCGGGGACCCGGGCATGGGACGTGACATGACCCGACCTGGGTCCGGGGTCCCGACCTGACCCGGTGACCTGGTGCCAGGGTAACCACCTGACCCGGGGACCCGGGCCGGGGACCCGGTATGACTCCGTCTCCCGGGGCCGGGGTGGTCACCTGACACTGCTACCCGGGACAGCGACCCGACATGACCCGGTGACCCGGGGCCGGGGTAACGACCTGTCCAGGGGACCTGGGCCGGGGACCCGACAGGACCCGGTGACCTGGTTCCGGGGTGCCGACCTGACCCGGTGACCTGGGGCTGTTGTGGCGACCGGACTCGGGGACGTGGTCCGGTGTCCCGTCATGACCCGGGGACCTGGGGTCGGGGTGGTCACCAGACCGTTGTACCCAGGCCGTTGAGCCGACATGACCCTGTGACCCGGAGCCTGGGTAAAAATCCAACCCGGGGACCCGGGCATGGGACGTGACATGACCCGACCTGGGTCCGGGGTCCCGACCTGACCCGGTGACCTGGGCCGGGGACCCCACGTGACCCGGGGACCTGGGGCCGGGGATGTCACCCGACACTGGTACCCGGGGCAGCGACCCGATACGACCCGGGGACCTGGGTCCGGGGTCCCGACCTGACCCGGTGACCTGGGGCCAGGGTAACCACTTGACCCGGGGACCCGGGCCGGGGACCCGGTATGACTCCGTCTCCCGGGGCCGGGGTGGTCACCTGACACTGCTACCCGGGACAGCGACCCGACATGACCCGGTGACCCGGGGCCGGGGTAACGACCTGTCCAGGGGACCTGGGCCGGGGACCCGACAGGACCCGGTGACCTGGTTCCGGGGTGCCGACCTGACCCGGTGACCTGGGGCTGTGGTGTCGACCGGACTCGGGGACCTGGTCCGGTGTCCCGTCATGACCCGGGGACCTGGGGTCGGGGTGGTCACCAGTCCGTTGTACCCAGGCCGTTGACCCGACATGACCCTGTGACCCGGGGCCTGGGTAAAAATCCAACCCGGGGACCCGGGCATGGGACATGACATGACCCGACCTGGGTCCGGGGTCCCGACCTGACCCGCTGACCTGGGGCCGGTATCCCCACGTGACCCGGGGTCCTGGTGCCGGGGTCCCCACGTGACCCAGGGTCCTGGTGCCGGTGTCCCCACGTGACCCGGTGACCTGGGGCCGGGGTCCCCACGTGACCCGGTGACCTGGGGCCGGGGACCCCACGTGACCCGGGGACCCGGGCCGGGGACATCACGTGACCCGGTCACCTGGGGCCGGGGTCCCCACGTGACCCGGTCACCTGGGGCCGGGGTCCCCACGTGACCCAAGGTCCTGTTGCCGGTGTCCCTACGTGACCCGGTCACCTGGGGCCCGGGTCCCCACGTGACCCGGTCACCTGGGGCCGGGGTCCCCACGTGACCTGGGGACCCGGGCCGGGGACCCCACGTGACCCGGGGACCTGGGGCCGGGGATGTCACCCGACACTGGTACCCGGGGCAGCGACCCGATACGACCCGGGGACCTGGGTCCGGGGTCCCGACCTGACCCGGTGACCTGGGGCCAGGGTAACCACCTGACCCGGGGACCCGGGCCGGGGACTCGGTATGACTCCGTCTCCCGGGGCCGGGGTGGTCACCTGACACTGCTACCCGGGACAGCGACCCGACATGACCCGGTGACCCGGGGCCGGGGTAACGACCTGTCCAGGGGACCTGGGCCGGGGACCCGACAGGACCCGGGGACCTGGTTCCGGGGTGCCGACCTGACCCGGTGACCTGGGGCTGTGGTGTCGACCGGACTCGGGGACCTGGTCCGGTGTCCCGTCATGACCCGGGGACCTGGGGTAGGGGTGGTCACCAGACCGTTGTACCCAGGCCGTTGACCCGACATGACCCTGTGACCCGGTGCCTGGGTAAAAATCCAACCCGGGGACCCGGGCATGGGACGTGACATGACCCGACCTGGGTCCGGGGTCCCGACCTGACCCGGTGACCTGGTGCCAGGGTAACCACCTGACCCGGGGACTCGGGCCGGGGACCCGGTATGACTCCGTCTCCCGGGGCCGGGGTGGTCACCTGACACTGGTACCCGGGACAGCGACCCGACATGACCCGGTGACCCGGGGCCGGGGTAACGTCCTGTCCAGGGGACCTGGGCCGGGGACCCGACATGACCCGGTGACCTGGTTCCGGGGTGCCGACCTGACCCGGTGACCTGGGGCTGTGGTGTCGACCGGACTCGGGGACCTGGTCCGGTGTCCCGTCATGACCCGGGGACCTGGGGTCGGAGTGGTCACCAGACCGTTGTACCCAGGCCGTTGACCCGACATGACCCTGTGACCCGGGGCCTGAGTAAAAATCCGACCCGGGGCCTGGGTAAAAATCCAACCCGGGGACCCGGGGCCGGGTTAACGACCTGTCCAGGGGACCCGGGCCGGGGACCTGACAGGACCCGGTGATCCTTCGCTGGTGTCCCGATGCAACCCGGGGACCCGGGCCGGGGACCCCACGTGACCCGGGGACCTGGGGCAGGGGATGTCACCCGACACTGGTACCCGGGGCAGCGACCCGATACGACCCGGGGACCTGGGTCCGGGGTCCCGACCTGACCCGGTGACCTGGGGCCAGGGTAACCACCTGACCCGGGGACCCGGGCCGGGGACCCGGTATGACTCCGTCTCCCGGGGCCGGGGTGGTCACCTGACACTGCTACCCGGGACAGCGACCCGACATGACCCGGTGACCCGGGGCCGGGGTAACGACCTGTCCAGGGGACCTGGGCCGGGGACCCGACAGGACCCGGTGACCTGGTTCCGGGGTGCCGACCTGACCCGGTGACCTGGGGCTGTTGTGGCGACCGGACTCGGGGACCTGGTCCGGTGTCCCGTCATGACCCGGGGACCTGGGGTCGGGGTGGTCACCAGACCGTTGTACCCAGGCCGTTGAGCCGACATGACCCTGTGACCCGGAGCCTGGGTAAAAATCCAACCCGGGGACCCGGGCATGGGACGTGACATGACCCGACCTGGGTCCGGGGTCCCGACCTGACCCGGTGACCTGGGCCGGGGACCCCACGTGACCCGGGGACCTGGGGCCGGGGATGTCACCCGACACTGGTACCCGGGGCAGCGACCCGATACGACCCGGGGACCTGGGTCCGGGGTCCCGACCTGACCCGGTGACCTGGGGCCAGGGTAACCACTTGACCCGGGGACCCGGGCCGGGGACCCGGTATGACTCCGTCTCCCGGGGCCGGGGTGGTCACCTGACACTGCTACCCGGGACAGCGACCCGACATGACCCGGTGACCCGGGGCCGGGGTAACGACCTGTCCAGGGGACCTGGGCCGGGGACCCGACAGGACCCGGTGACCTGGTTCCGGGGTGCCGACCTGACCCGGTGACCTGGGGCTGTGGTGTCGACCGGACTCGGGGACCTGGTCCGGTGTCCCGTCATGACCCGGGGACCTGGGGTCGGGGTGGTCACCAGACCGTTGTACCCAGGCCGTTGAGCCGACATGACCCTGTGACCCGGGGCCTGGGTAAAAATCCAACCCGGGGACCCGGGCATGGGACATGACATGACCCGACCTGGGTCCGGGGTCCCGACCTGACCCGCTGACCTGGGGCCGGTGTCCCCACGTGACCCGGGGTCCTGGTGCCGGGGTCCCCACGTGACCCGGGGACCCGAGCCGGGGTCCCCACGTGACCCGGTGACCTGAGGCCGGGGTCCCCACGTGACCCGGTGACCTGGGGCCGGGGTCCCCACGTGACCTGGGGTCCTGGTGCCGGGGTCCCCACGTGACCCGGGGACCCGGGCCGGGGACCCCACGTGACCCGGTGACCTGGGGCCGGGGTCCCCACGTGACCCGGGGACCCGGGCCGGAGACATCACGTGACCCGGTCACCTGGGGCCGGGATCCCCACGTGACCCGGTCACCTGGGGCCGGGGTCCCCACGTGACCCGGTGACCTGAGGCCGGGGTCCCCACGTGACCCGGTGACCTGGGGCCGGGGTCCCCACGTGACCCGGGGTCCTGGTGCCTGGGTTCCCACGTGACCCGGGGACCCGGGCCGGGGTCCCCACGTGACCCGGGGACCCGGGCCGGGGACATCACGTGACCCGGTCACCTGGGGCCGGGGTCCCCACGTGACCCGGAGTCCTGGTGCCGGTGTCCCCACGTGACCCGGGGACCCGTGCCGGGGACCCCACGTGACCCGGTGACCTGGGGCCGGGGTCCCCACGTGACCCGGGGACCCGGGCCGGGGACATCACGTGACCCGGTCACCTGGGGCCGGGGTCCCCACGTGACCCGGGGTCCTGGTGCCGGGGTCCCCACGTGACCCGGGGACCCGGGCCGGGGTCCCCACGTGACCCAGGGTCCTGGTGCCGGTGTCCCCACGTGACCCGGTGACCTGGGGCCGGGGTCCCCACGTGACCCGGTGACCTGGGGCCGGGGTCCCCACGTGACCCGGGGACCCGGGCCGGGGTCCCCACGTGACCCAGGGTCCTGGTGCCGGTGTCCCCACGTGACCCGGTGACCTGGGGCCGGGGTCCCCACGTGACCCGGTGACCTGGGGCCGGGGTCCCCACGTGACCCGGGGACCCGGGCCGGGGACATCACGTGACCCGGTGACCTGGGGCCGGGGTCCCCACTTGACCCGGTCACCTGGGGCCGGGGTCCCCACGTGACCCGGGGTCCTGGTGCCGGTGTCCCCACGTGACCCGGTCACCTGGGGCCCGGGTCCCCACGTGACCCGGTCACCTGGGGCCGGGGTCCCCACGTGACCTGGGGACCCGGGCCGGGGACCCCACGTGACCCGGGGACCTGGGGCCGGGGATGTCACCCGACACTGGTACCCGGGGCAGCGACCCGATACGACCCGGGGACCTGGGTCCGGGGTCCCGACCTGACCCGGTGACCTGGGGCCAGGGTAACCACCTGACCCGGGGACCCGGGCCGGGGACCCGGTATGACTCCGTCTCCCGGGGCCGGGGTGGTCACCTGACACTGCTACCCGGGACAGCGACCCGACATGACCCGGTGACCCGGGGCCGGGGTAACGACCTGTCCAGGGGACCTGGGCCGGGGACCCGACAGGACCCGGTGACCTGGTTCCGGGATGCCGACCTGACCCGGTGACCTGGGGCTGTGGTGTCGACCGGACTCGGGGACCTGGTCCGGTGTCCCGTCATGACCCGGGGACCTGGGGTCGGGGTGGTCACCAGACCGTTGTACCCAGGCCGTTGAGCCGACATGACCCTGTGACCCGGGGCCTGGGTAAAAATCCAACCCGGGGACCCGGGCATGGGACATGACATGACCCGACCTGGGTCCGGGGACCCCACGTGACCCGGTGACCTGGGGCCGGGGTCCCCACGTGACCCAGGGACCCGGGCCGGGGACATCACGTGACCCGGTCACCTGGGGCCGGGGTCCCCACGTGACCCGGGGTCCTGGTGCCGGGGACCCCAGGTGACCCGGGGACCCGGGCCGGGGTCCCCACGTGACCCGGGGTCCTGGTGCCGGGGTCCCCACGTGACCCGCTGACCTGGGGCCGTTGTCCCCACGTGACCCGGGGACCTGGTGCCGGGGTCCCCACGTGACCCGGGGACCCGGGCCGGGGTCCCCACGTGACCCGGTGACCTGAGGCCGAGGTCCCCACGTGACCCGGTGACCTGGGGCGAGGGTCCCCACGTGACCCGGGGTCCTGGTGCCGGGGTCCCCAAGTGACCCGGGGACCCGGGCCGGGGACCCCACGTGACCCGGTGACCTGGGGCCGGGGTCCCCACGTGACCCGGGGACCCGAGCCGGGGACATCACGCGACCCGGTCACCTGGGGCCGGGGTCCCCACGTGACCCGGGGTCCTGGTGCCGGGGTCCCCACGTGACCCGGGGTCCTGGTGCCGGGGTCCCCACGTGACCTGGTGACCTGAGGCCGGGGTCCCCACGTGACCCGGTGACCTGGGGCCGGGGTCCCCACGTGACCCGGGGTCCTGGTGCCGGGGTTCCCACGTGACCCGGGGACCCGGGCCGGGGTCCCCACGTGACCAGGGGTCCTGTTGCCGGTGTCCCCACGTGACCCGGGGACCCGGGCCGGGGACCCCACGTGACCCAGTGACCTGGGGCCGGGGTCCCCACGTGACCCGGGGACCCGGGCCGGGGACATCACGTGACCCGGTCACCTGGGGCCGGGGTCCCCACGTGACCCGGGGTCCTGGTGCCGGGGTCCCCACGTGACCCGGGGACCCGGGCCGGGGTCCCCACGTGACCCAGGGTCCTGGTGCCGGTGTCCCCACGTGACCCGGTGACCTGGGGCCGGGGTCCCCACGTGACCCGGGGACCCGGGCCGGGGTCCCCACGTGACCCGGTCACCTGGGGCCCGGGTCCCCACGTGACCCGGTCACCTGGGGCCGGGGTCCCCACGTGACCTGGGGACCCGGGCCGGGGACCCCACGTGACCCGGGGACCTGGGGCCGGGGATGTCACCCGACACTGGTACCCGGGGCAGCGACCCGATACGACCCGGGGACCTGGGTCCGGGGTCCCGACCTGACCCGGTGACCTGGGGCTGTGGTGTCGACCGGACTCGGGGACCTGGTCCGGTGTCCCGTCATGTCCCGGGGACCTGGGGTTGGAGTGGTCACCAGACCGTTGTACCCAGGCCGTTGACCCGACATGACCCTGTGACCCGGTGCCTGGGTAAAAATCCAACCCGGGGACCCGGGCATGGGACATGACATGACCCGACCTGGGTCCGGGGACCCGACAGGACCCGGTGATCCTTCGCTGGTGTCCCGATGCAACCCGGGGACCCGGGCCGGGGACCCCACGTGACCCGGGGACCTGGGGCAGGGGATGTCACCCGACACTGGTACCCGGGGCAGCGACCCGATACGACCCGGGGACCTGGGTCCGGGGTCCCGACCTGACCCGGTGACCTGGGGCCAGGGTAACCACCTGACCCGGGGACCCAGGCCGGGGACCCGGTATGACTCCGTCTCCCGGGGCCGGGGTGGTCACCTGACACTGCTACCCGGGACAGCGACCCGACATGACCCGGTGACCCGGGGCCGGGGTAACGACCTGTCCAGGGGACCTGGGCCGGGGACCCGACAGGACCCGGTGACCTGGTTCCGGGGTGCCGACCTGACCCGGTGACCTGGGGCTGTGGTGTCGACCGGACTCGGGGACCTGGTCCGGTGTCCCGTCATGACCCGGGGACCTGGGGTCGGGGTGGTCACCAGACCGTTGTACCCAGGCCGTTGAGCCGACATGACCCTGTGACCCGGAGCCTGGGTAAAAATCCAACCCGGGGACCCGGGCATGGGACGTGACATGACCCGACCTGGGTCCGGGGTCCCGACCTGACCCGGTGACCTGGGCCGGGGACCCCACGTGACCCGGGGACCTGGGGCCGGGGATGTCACCCGACACTGGTACCCGGGGCAGCGACCCGATACGACCCGGGGACCTGGGTCCGGGGTCCCGACCTGACCCGGTGACCTGGGGCCAGGGTAACCACTTGACCCGGGGACCCGGGCCGGGGACCCGGTATGACTCCGTCTCCCGGGGCCGGGGTGGTCACCTGACACTGCTACCCGGGACAGCGACCCGACATGACCCGGTGACCCGGGGCCGCGGTAACGACCTGTCCAGGGGACCTGGGCCGGGGACCCGACAGGACCCGGTGACCTGGTTCCGGGGTGCCGACCTGACCCGGTGACCTGGGGCTGTGGTGTCGACCGGACTCGGGGACCTGGTCCGGTGTCCCGTCATGACCCGGGGACCTGGGGTCGGGGTGGTCACCAGACCGTTGTACCCAGGCCGTTGACCCGACATGACCCTGTGACCCGGGGCCTGGGTAAAAATCCAACCCGGGGACCCGGGCATGGGACATGACATGACCGGACCTGGGTCCGGGGTCCCGACCTGACCCGCTGACCTGGGGCCGGTGTCCCCACGTGACCCGGGGTCCTGGTGCCGGGGTCCCCACGTGACCCAGGGTCCTGGTGCCGGTGTCCCCACGTGACCCGGTGACCTGGGGCCGGGGTCCCCACGTGACCCGGTGACCTGGGGCCGGGGTCCCCACGTGACCCGGGGACCCGGGCCGGGGACATCACGTGACCCGGTCACCTGGGGCCGGGGTCCCCACGTGACCCGGTCACCTGGGGCCGGGGTCCCCACGTGACCCGGGGTCCTGTTGCCGGTGTCCCTACGTGACCCGGTCACCTGGGGCCCGGGTCCCCACGTGACCCGGTCACCTGAGGCCGGGGTCCCCACGTGACCTGGGGACCCGGGCCGGGGACCCCACGTGACCCGGGGACCTGGGTCCGGGGATGTCACCCGACACTGGTACCCGGGGCAGCGACCCGATACGACCCGGGGACCTGGGTCCGGGGTCCCGACCTGACCCGGTGACCTGGGGCCAGGGTAACCACCTGACCCGGGGACCCGGGCCGGGGACTCGGTATGACTCCGTCTCCCGGGGCCGGGGTGGTCACCTGACACTGCTACCCGGGACAGCGACCCGACATGACCCGGTGACCCGGGGCCGGGGTAACGACCTGTCCAGGGGACCTGGGCCGGGGACCCGACAGGACCCGGGGACCTGGTTCCGGGGTGCCGACCTGACCCGGTGACCTGGGGCTGTGGTGTCGACCGGACTCGGGGACCTGGTCCGGTGTCCCGTCATGACCCGGGGACCTGGGGTCGGGGTGGTCACCAGACCGTTGTACCCAGGCCGTTGACCCGACATGACCCTGTGACCCGGGGCCTGGGTAAAAATCCAACCCGGGGACCCGGGCATGGGACGTGACATGACCCGACCTGGGTCCGGGGTCCCGACCTGACCCGGTGACCTGGGCCGGGGACCCCACGTGACCCGGGGACCTGGGGCCGGGGATGTCACCCGACACTGGTACCCGGGGCAGCGACCCGATACGACCCGGGGACCTGGGTCCGGGGTCCCGACCTGACCCGGTGACCTGGGGCCAGGGTAACCACTTGACCCGGGGACCCGGGCCGGGGACCCGGTATGACTCCGTCTCCCGGGGCCGGGGTGGTCACCTGACACTGCTACCCGGGACAGCGACCCGACATGACCCGGTGACCCGGGGCCGGGGTAACGACCTGTCCAGGGGACCTGGGCCGGGGACCCGACAGGACCCGGGGACCTGGTTCCGGGGTGCCGACCTGACCCGGTGACCTGGGGCTGTGGTGTCGACCGGACTCGGGGACCTGGTCCGGTGTCCCGTCATGACCCGGGGACCTGGGGTCGGGGTGGTCACCAGACCGTTGTACCCAGGCCGTTGACCCGACATGACCCTGTGACCCGGGGCCTGGGTAAAAATCCAACCCGGGGACCCGGGCATGGGACATGACATGACCCGACCTGGGTCCGGGGTCCCGACCTGACCCGCTGACCTGGGGCCGGTGTCCCCACGTGACCCGGGGTCCTGGTGCCGGGGTCCCCACGTGACCCAGGGTCCTGGTGCCGGTGTCCCCACGTGACCTGGTGACCTTGGGCCGGGGTCCCCACGTGACCCGGTGACCTGGGGCCGGGGTCCCCACGTGACCCGGGGACCCGGGCCGGGGACATCACGTGACCCGGTCACCTGGGGCCGGGGTCCCCACGTGACCCGGTCACCTGGGGCCGGGGTCCCCACGTGACCCGGGGTCCTGTTGCCGGTGTCCCTACGTGACCCGGTCACCTGGGGCCCGGGTCCCCACGTGACCCGGTGACCTGGGGCCGGGGTCCCCACGTGACCCGGGGACCCGGGCCGGGGTCCCCACGTGACCCAGGGTCCTGGTGCCGGTGTCCCCACGTGACCCGGTGACCTGGGGCCGGGGTCCCCACGTGACCCGGTGACCTGGGGCCGGGGTCCCCACGTGACCCGGGGACCCGGGCCGGGGACATCACGTGACCCGGTCACCTGGGGCCGGGGTCCCCACGTGACCCGGGGTCCTGGTGCCGGTGTCCCCACGTGACCCGGGGACCCGGGCCGGGGACCCCACGTGACCCGGTGACCTGGGGCCGGGGTCCCCACTTGACCCGGGGACCCGGGCCGGGGACATCACGTGACCCGGTCACCTGGGGCCGGGGTCCCCACGTGACCCGGGGTCCTGGTGCCGGGGTCCCCACGTGACCCGGGGACCCGGGCCGGGGTCCCCACGTGACCCAGGGTCCTGGTGCCGGTGTCCGCACGTGACCCGGTGACCTGGGGCCGGGGTCCCCACGTGACCCGGTGACCTGGGGCCGGGGTCCCGACGTGACCCGGGGACCCGGGCCGGGGTCCCCACGTGACCCAGGGTCCTGGTGCCGGTGTCCCCACGTGACCCGGTCACCTGGGGCCGGGGTCCCCACGTGACCCGGGGTCCTGGTGCCGGTGTCCCCACGTGACCCGGTCACCTGGGGCCCGGGTCCCCACGTGACCCGGTCACCTGGGGCCGGGGTCCCCACGTGACCTGGGGACCCGGGCCGGGGACCCCACGTGACCCGGGGACCTGGGGCCGGGGATGTCACCCGACACTGGTACCCGGGGCAGCGACCCGATACGACCAGGGGACCTGGGTCCGGGGTCCCGACCTGACCCGGTGACCTGGGGCCAGGGTAACCACCTGACCCGGGGACCCGGGCCGGGGACTCGGTATGACTCCGTCTCCCGGGGCCGGGGTGGTCACCTGACACTGCTACCCGGGACAGCGAACCGACATGACCCGGTGACCCGGGGCCGGGGTAACGACCTGTACAGGGGACCTGGGCCGGGGACCCGACAGGACCCGGGGACCTGGTTCCGGGGTGCCGACCTGACCCGGTGACCTGGGGCTGTGGTGTCGACCGGACTCGGGGACCTGGTCCGGTGTCCCGTCATGACCCGGGGACCTGGGGTAGGGGTGGTCACCAGACCGTTGTACCCAGGCCGTTGAGCCGACATGACCCTGTGACCCGGTGCCTGGGTAAAAATCCAACCCGGGGACCCGGGCATGGGACGTGACATGACCCGACCTGGGTCCGGGGTCCCGACCTGACCCGGTGACCTGGGCCGGGGACCCCACGTGACCCGGGGACCTGGGGCCGGGGATGTCACCCGACACTGGTACCCGGGGCAGCGACCCGATACGACCCGGGGACCTGGGTCCGGGGTCCCGACCTGACCCGGTGACCTGGGGCCAGGGTAACCACTTGACCCGGGGACCCGGGCCGGGGACCCGGTATGACTCCGTCTCCCGGGGCCGGGGTGGTCACCTGACACTGCTACCCGGGACAGCGACCCGACATGACCCGGTGACCCGGGGCCGGGGTAACGACCTGTCCAGGGGACCTGGGCCGGGGACCCGACAGGACCCGGTGACCTGGTTCCGGGGTGCCGACCTGACCCGGTGACCTGGGGCTGTGGTGTCGACCGGACTCGGGGACCTGGTCCGGTGTCCCGTCATGACCCGGGGACCTGGGGTCGGGGTGGTCACCAGACCGTTGTACCCAGGCCGTTGACCCGACATGACCCTGTGACCCGGGGCCTGGGTAAAAATCCAACCCGGGGACCCGGGCATGGGACATGACATGACCCGACCTGGGTCCGGGGTCCCGACCTGACCCGCTGACCTGGGGCCGGTGTCCCCACGTGACCCGGGGTCCTGGTGCCGGGGTCCCCACGTGACCCGGGGACCCGAGCCGGGGTCCCCACGTGACCCGGTGACCTGAGGCCGGGGTCCCCACGTGACCCGGTGACCTGGGGCCGGGGTCCCCACGTGACCTGGGGTCCTGGTGCCGGGGTCCCCACGTGACCCGGGGACCCGGGCCGGGGACCCCACGTGACCCGGTGACCTGGGGCCGGGGTCCCCACGTGACCCGGGGACCCGGGCCGGGGACATCACGTGACCCGGTCACCTGGGGCCGGGATCCCCACGTGACCCGGTCACCTGGGGCCGGTGTCCCCACGTGACCCGGTGACCTGAGGCCGGGGTCCCCACGTGACCCGGTGACCTGGGGCCGGGTTCCCCACGTGACCCGGGGTCCTGGTGCCTGGGTTCCCACGTGACCCGGGGACCCGGGCCGGGGTCCCCACGTGACCCGGGGACCCGGGCCGGGGACATCACGTGACCCGGTCACCTGGGGCCGGGGTCCCCACGTGACCCGGAGTCCTGGTGCCGGTGTCCCCACGTGACCCGGGGACCCGGGCCGGGGACCCCACGTGACCCGGTGACCTGGGGCCGGGGTCCCCACGTGACCCGGGGACCCGGGCCGGGGACATCACGTGACCCGGTCACCTGGGGCCGGGGTCCCCACGTGACCCGGGGTCCTGGTGCCGGGGTCCCCACGTGACCCGGGGACCCGGGCCGGGGTCCCCACGTGACCCAGGGTCCTGGTGCCGGTGTCCGCACGTGACCCGGTGACCTGGGGCCGAGGTCCCCACGTGACCCGGTGACCTGAGGCCGGGGTCCCCACGTGACCCGGGGACCCGGGCCGGGGTCCCCACGTGACCCAGGGTCCTGGTGCCGGTGTCCCCACGTGACCCGGGGACCCGGGCCGGGGACCCCACGTGACCCGGTGACCTGGGGCCGGGGTCCCCACGTGACCCGGGGACCCGGGCCGGGGACATCACGTGACCCGGTCACCTGGGACCGGGGTCCCCACGTGACCCGGGGTCCTGGTGCCGGGGTCCCCACGTGACCCGGGGACCCGGGCCGGGGTCCCCACGTGACCCAGGGTCCTGGTGCCGGTGTCCGCACGTGACCCGGTGACCTGGGGCCGGGGTCCCCACGTGACCCGGTGACCTGGGGCCGGGGTCCCGACGTGACCCGGGGACCCGGGCCGGGGTCCCCACGTGACCCAGGGTCCTGGTGCCGGTGTCCCCACGTGACCCGGTCACCTGGGGCCGGGGTCCCCACGTGACCCGGGCTCCTGGTGCCGGTGTCCCCACGTGACCCGGTCACCTGGGGCCCGGGTCCCCACGTGACCCGGTCACCTGGGGCCGGGGTCCCCACGTGACCTGGGGACCCGGGCCGGGGACCCCACGTGACCCGGGGACCTGGGGCCGGGGATGTCACCCGACACTGGTACCCGGGGCAGCGACCCGATACGACCCGGGGACCTGGGTCCGGGGTCCCGACCTGACCCGGTGACCTGGGGCCAGGGTAACCACCTGACCCGGGGACCCGGGCCGGGGACTCGGTATGACTCCGTCTCCCGGGGCCGGGGTGGTCACCTGACACTGGTACCCGGGACAGCGACCCGACATGACCCGGTGACCCGGGGCCGGGGTAACGACCTGTCCAGGGGACCTGGGCCGGGGACCCGACAGGACCCGGTGACCTGGTTCCGGGGTGCCGACCTGACCCGGTGACCTGGGGCTGTGGTGTCGACCGGACTCGGGGACCTGGTCCGGTGTCCCGTCATGACCCGGGGACCTGGGGTCGGGGTGGTCACCAGACCGTTGTACCCAGGCCGTTGACCCGACATGACCCTGTGACCCGGGGCCTGGGTAAAAATCCGACCCGGGGCCTGGGTAAAAATCCTACCCGGGGACCCGGGGCCGGGTTAACGACCTGTCCAGGGGACCCGGGCCGGGGACCCGACAGGACCCGGTGATCCTTCGCTGGTGTCCCGATGCAACCCGGGGACCCGGGCCGGGGACCCCACGTGACCCGGGGACCTGGGGCCGGGGATGTCACCCGACACTGGTACCCGGGGCAGCGACCCGATACGACCCGGGGACCTGGGTCCGGGGTCCCGACCTGACCCGGTGACCTGGGGCCAGGGTAACCACCTGACCCGGGGACCCGGGCCGGGGACCCGGTATGACTCCGTCTCCCGGGGCCGGGGTGGTCACCTGACACTGCTACCCGGGACAGCGACCCGACATGACCCGGTGACCCGGGGCCGGGGTAACGACCTGTCCAGGGGACCTGTGCCGGGGACCCGACAGGACCCGGTGGCCTGGTTCCGGGGTGCCGACCTGACCCGGTGACCTGGGGCTGTGGTGTCGACCGGACTCGGGGACCTGGTCCGGTGTCCCGTCATGACCCGGGGACCTGGGGTCGGGGTGGTCACCAGACCGTTGTACCCAGGCCGTTGACCCGACATGACCCTGTGACCCGGAGCCTGGGTAAAAATCCAACCCGGGGACCCGGGCATGGGACATGATATGACCCGACCTGCGTCCGGGGGACCCCACGTGACCCGGTGACCTGGGGCCGGGGTCCCCACGTGACCCGGGGACCCGGGCCGGGGACATCACGTGACCCGGTCACCTGGGGCCGGGGTCCCCACGTGACCCGGGGTCCTGGTGCCGGGGACCCCAGGTGACCCGGGGACCCGGGCCGGGGTCCCCACGTGACCCGGGGTCCTGGTGCCGGGGTCCCCACGTGACCCGCTGACCTGGGGCCGTTGTCCCCACGTGACCCGGGGACCTGGTGCCGGGGTCCCCACGTGACCCGGGGATCCGGGCCGGGGTCTCCACGTGACCCGGTGACCTGAGGCCGAGGTCCCCACGTGACCCGGTGACCTGGGGCGAGGGTCCCCACGTGACCCGGGGTCCTGGTGCCGGGGTCCCCAAGTGACCCGGGGACCCGGGCCGGGGACCCCACGTGACCCGGTGATCTGGGGCCTGGGTCCCCACGTGACCCGGGGACCCGGGCCGGGGACATCACGTGACCCGGTCACCTGGGGCCGGGGTCCCCACGTGACCCGGAGTCCTGGTGCCGGGGTCCCCACGTGACGCGGGGTCCTGGTGACGGGGTCCCCACGTGACCCGGTGACCTGGGGCCGGGGTCCCCACGTGACCCGGGGACCCGGGCCGGGGACATCACGTGACCCGGTCACCTGGGGCCGGGGTCCCCACGTGACCCGGGGTCCTGGTGCCGGGGTCCCCACGTGACCCGGGGACCCGGGCCGGGGTCCCCACGTGACCCAGGGTCCTGGTGCCGGTGTCCGCACGTGACCCGGTGACCTGGGGCCGGGGTCCCCACGTGACCCGGTGACCTGGGGCCGGGGTCCCGACGTGACCCGGGGACCCTGGCCGGGGTCCCCACGTGACCCAGGGTCCTGGTGCCGGTGTCCCCACGTGACCCGGTCACCTGGGGCCGGGGTCCCCACGTGACCCGGGGTCCTGGTGCCGGTGTCCCCACGTGACCCGGTCACCTGGGGTCCGGGTCCCCACGTGACCCGGTCACCTGGGGCCGGGGTCCCCACGTGACCTGGGGACCCGGGCCGGGGACCCCACGTGACCCGGGGACCTGGGGCCGGGGATGTCACCCGACACTGGTACCCGGGGCAGCGACCCGATACGACCCGGGGACCTGGGTCCGGGGTCCCGACCTGACCCGGTGACCTGGGGCCAGGGTAACCACCTGACCCAGGGACCCGGGCCGGGGACTCGGTATGACTCCGTCTCCCGGGGCCGGGGTGGTCACCTGACACTGGTACCCGGGACAGCGACCCGACATGACCCGGTGACCCGGGGCCGGGGTAACGACCTGTCCAGGGGACCTGGGCCGGGGACCCGACAGGACCCGGTGACCTGGTTCCGGGGTGCCGACCTGACCCGGTGACCTGGGGCTGTGGTGTCGACCGGACTCGGGGACCTGGTCCGGTGTCCCGTCATGACCCGGGGACCTGGGGTCGGGGTGGTCACCAGACCGTTGTACCCAGGCCGTTGACCCGACATGACCCTGTGACCCGGGGCCTGGGTAAAAATCCGACCCGGGGCCTGGGTAAAAATCCTACCCGGGGACCCGGGGCCGGGTTAACGACCTGTCCAGGGGACCCGGGCCGGGGACCCGACAGGACCCGGTGATCCTTCGCTGGTGTCCCGATGCAACCCGGGGACCCGGGCCGGGGACCCCACGTGACCCGGGGACCTGGGGCCGGGGATGTCACCCGACACTGGTACCCGGGGCAGCGACCCGATACGACCCGGGGACCTGGGTCCAGGGTCCCGACCTGACCCGGTGACCTGGGGCCAGGGTAACCACCTGACCCGGGGACCCGGGCCGGGGACCCGGTATGACTCCGTCTCCCGGGGCCGGGGTGGTCACCTGACACTGCTACCCGGGACAGCGACCCGACATGACCCGGTGACCCGGGGCCGGGGTAACGACCTGTCCAGGGGACCTGTGCCGGGGACCCGACAGGACCCGGTGACCTGGTTCCGGGGTGCCGACCTGACCCGGTGACCTGGGGCTGTGGTGTCGACCGGACTCGGGGACCTGGTCCGGTGTCCCGTCATGACCCGGGGACCTGGGGTCGGGGTGGTCACCAGACCGTTGTACCCAGGCCGTTGAGCCGACATGACCCTGTGACCCGGAGCCTGGGTAAAAATCCAACCCGGGGACCCGGGCATGGGACATGATATGACCCGACCTGCGTCCGGGGACCCCACGTGACCCGGTGACCTGGGGCCGGGGTCCCCACGTGACCCGGGGACCCGGGCCGGGGACATCACGTGACCCGGTCACCTGGGGCCGGGGTCCCCACGTGACCCGGGGTCCTGGTGCCGGGGACCCCAGGTGACCCGGGGACCCGGGCCGGGGTCCCCACGTGACCCGGGGTCCTGGTGCCGGGGTCCCCACGTGACCCGCTGACCTGGGGCCGTTGTCCCCACGTGACCCGGGGACCTGGTGCCGGGGTCCCCACGTGACCCGGGGATCCGGGCCGGGGTCTCCACGTGACCCGGTGACCTGAGGCCGAGGTCCCCACGTGACCCGGTGACCTGGGGCGAGGGTCCCCACGTGACCCGGGGTCCTGGTGCCGGGGTCCCCAAGTGACCCGGGGACCCGGGCCGGGGACCCCACGTGACCCGGTGATCTGGGGCCGGGGTCCCCACGTGACCCGGGGACCCGGGCCGGGGACATCACGTGACCCGGTCACCTGGGGCCGGGGTCCCCACGTGACCCGGGGTCCTGGTGCCGGGGTCCCCACGTGACGCGGGGTCCTGGTGCCGGGGTCCCCACGTGACCCGGTGACCTGAGGCCGGGGTCCCCACGTGACCCGGTGACCTGGGGCCGGGGTCCCCACGTGACCCGGGGTCCTGGTGCCGGGGTTCCCACGTGACCCGGGGACCCGGGCCGGGGTCCCCACGTGACCCGGGGTCCTGTTGCCGGTGTCCCCACGTGACCCGGGGACCCGGGCCGGGGACCCCACGTGACCCGGTGACCTGGGGCCGGGGTCCCCACGTGACCCGGGGACCCGGGCCGGGGACATCACGTGACCCGGTCACCTGGGGCCGGGGTCCCCACGTGACCCGGGGTCCTGGTGCCGGGGTCCCCACGTGACCCGGGGACCCGGGCCGGGGTCCCCACGTGACCCAGTGTCCTGGTGCCGGTGTCCCCACGTGACCCGGTGACCTGGGGCCGGGTTCCCCACGTGACCGGGGAACCGGGCCGGGGTCCCCACGTGACGCGGTCACCTGGGGCCCGGGTCCCCACGTGACCCGGTCACCTGGGGCCGGGGTCCCCACGTGACCTGGGGACCCGGGCCGGGGACCCCACGTGACCCGGGGACCTGGGGCCGGGGATGTCACCCGACACTGGTACCCGGGGCAGCGACCCGATACGACCCGGGGACCTGGGTCCGGGGTCCCGACCTGACCCGGTGACCTGGGGCTGTGGTGTCGACCTGACTCGGGGACCTGGTCCGGTGTCCCGTCATGTCCCGGGGACCTGGGGTAGGGGTGGTCACCAGACCGTTGTACCCAGGCCGTTGACCCGACATGACCCTGTGACCCGGTGCCTGGGTAAAAATCCAACCCGGGGACCCGGGCATGGGACGTAACATGACCCGACCTGGGTCCGGGGTCCCGACCTGACCCGGTGACCTGGGGCCAGGGTAACCACCTGACCCGGGGACTCGGGCCGGGGACCCGGTATGACTCCGTCTCCCGGGGCCGGGGTGGTCACCTGACACTGCTACCCGGGACAGCGACCCGACATGACCCGGTGACCCGGGGCCGGGGTAACGACCTGTCCAGGGGACCTGGGCCGGGGACCCGACAGGACCCGGTGACCTGGTTCCGGGGTGCCGATCTGACCCGGTGACCTGGGGCTGTGGTGTCGACCGGACTCGGGGACCTGGTCCGGTGTCCCGTCATGACCCGGGGACCTGGGGTCGGGGTGGTCACCAGACCGTTGTACCCAGGCCGTTGACCCGACATGACCCTGTGACCCGGGGCCTGGGCAAAAATCCAACCCGGGGACCCGGGCATGGGACATGACATGACCCGACCTGGGTCCGGGGTCCCGACCTGACCCGCTGACCTGGGGCCGGTGTCCCCACGTGACCCGGGGTCCTGGTGCCGGGGTCCCCACGTGACCCGGGGACCCGAGCCGGGGGTCCCCACGTGACCCGGTGACCTGAGGCCGGGGTCCCCACGTGACCCAGTGACCTGGGGCCGGGGTCCCGACCTGACCCGCTGACCTGGGGCCGGTGTCCCCACGTGACCCGGGGAACCGAGCCGGGGTCCCCACGTGACCCGGTGACCTGGGGCCGGGGTCCCCACGTGACCCGGGGTCCTGGTGCCGGGGTCCCCACGTGACCCGGGGACCCGGGCCGGGGACCCCACGTGACCCGGTGACCTGGGGCCGGGGTCCCCACGTGACCCGGGGACCCGGGCCGGGGACATCACGTGACCCGGTCACCTGGGGCCGGGATCCCCACGTGACCCGGTCACCTGTGGCCGGGATCCCCACGTGACCCGGTGACCTGAGGCCGGGGTCCCCACGTGACCCGGTGACCTGGGGCCGGGGTCCCCACGTGACCCGGGGTCCTGGTGCCTGGGTTCCCACGTGACCCGGGGACCCGGGCCGGGGTCCCCACGTGACCCGGGGTCCTGGTGCCGGGCTCCCCACGTGACCCGGGGACCCGGGCCGGGGACCCCACGTGACCCGGTGACCTGGGGCCGGGGTCCCCACGTGACCCGGGGACCCGGGCCGGGGACATCACGTGACCCGGTCACCTGGGGCCGGGGTCCCCACGTGACCCGGAGTCCTGGTGCCGGTGTCCCCACGTGACCCGGGGACCCGGGCCGGGGACCCCACGTGACCCGGTGACCTGGGGCCGGGGTCCCCACGTGACCCGGGGACCCGGGCCGGGGACCCCACGTGACCCGGTCACCTGGGGCCGGGGTCCCCACGTGACCCAGGGTCCTGGTGCCGGTGTCCCCACGTGACCCGGTGACCTGGGGCCGGGGTCCCCACGTGACCCGGGGACCCCGGCCGGGGTCCCCACGTGACCCAGGGTCCTGGTGCCGGTGTCCCCACGTGACCCGGTGACCTGGGGCCGGGGTCCCCACGTGACCCGGGGACCCGGGCCGGGGACATCACGTGACCCGGTCACCTGGGGCCGGGGTCCCCACATGACCCGGTCACCTGGGGCCGGGGTCCCCACGTGACCCGGGGTCCTGGTGCCGGTGTCCCCACGTGACCCGGTCACCTGGGGCCCGGGTCCCCACGTGACCCGGTCACCTTGGGCTGGGGTCCCCACGTGACCTGGGGACCCGGGCCGGGGACCCCACGTGACCCGGGGACCTGGGGCCGGGGATGTCACCCGACACTGGTACCCGGGGCAGCGACCCGATACGACCCGGGGACCTGGGTCCGGGGTCCCGACCCTGACCCGGTGACCTGGGGCCAGGGTAACCACCTGACCCGGGGACTCGGGCCGGGGACCCGGTATGACTCCGTCTCCCGGGGCCGGGGTGGTCACCTGACACTGCTACCCGGGACAGCGACCCGACATGACCCGGTGACCCGGGGCCGGGGTAACGACCTGTCCAGGGGACCTGGGCCGGGGACCCGACAGGACCCGGTGACCTGGTTCCGGGGTGCCGACCTGACCCGGTGACCTGGGGCTGTGGTGTCGACCGGACTCGGGGACCTGGTCCGGTGTCCCGTCATGACCCGGGGACCTGGGGTCGGGGTGGTCACCAGACCGTTGTACCCAGGCCGTTGACCCGACATGACCCTGTGACCCGGGGCCTGGGTAAAAATCCGACCCGGGGACCCGGGCATGGGACGTGACATGACCCGACCTGGGTCCGGGGTCCCGACCTGACCCGGTGACCTGGGCCGGGGACCCCACGTGACCCGGGGACCTGGGGCCGGGATGTCACCCGACACTGGTACCCGGGGCAGCGACCCGATACGACCCGGGGACCTGGGTCCGGGGTCCCGACCTGACCCGGTGACCTGGGGCCAGGGTAACCACTTGACCCGGGGACCCGGGCCGGGGACCCGGTATGACTCCGTCTCCCGGGGCCGGGGTGGTCACCTGACACTGGTACCCGGGACAGCGACCCGACATGACCCGGTGACCCGGGGCCGGGGTAACGACCTGTCCAGGGGACCTGGGCCGGGGACCCGACAGGACCCGGGGACCTGGTTCCGGGGTGCCGACCTGACCCGGTGACCTGGGGCTGTGGTGTCGACCGGACTCGGGGACCTGGTCCGGTGTCCCGTCATGACCCGGGGACCTGGGGTCGGGGTGGTCACCAGACCGTTGTACCCAGGCCGTTGACCCGACATGACCCTGTGACCCGGGGCCTGGGTAAAAATCCAACCCGGGGACCCGGGCATGGGACATGACATGACCCGACCTGGGTCCGGGGTCCCGACCTGACCCGCTGACCTGGGGCCGGTGTCCCCACGTGACCCGGGGTCCTGGTGCCGGGGTCCCCACGTGACCCGGGGACCCGAGCCGGGGTCCCCACGTGACCCGGGGACCTGAGGCCGGGGTCCCCACGTGACCCGGTGACCTGGGGCCGGGGTCCCCACGTGACCTGGGGTCCTGGTGCCGGGGTCCCCACGTGACCCGGGGACCCGGGCCGGGGACCCCACGTGACCCGGTGACCTGGGGCCGGGGTCCCCACGTGACCCTGGGACCTGAGGCTGGGGTCCCCACGTGACCCGGTCACCTGGGGCCGGGATCCCCATGTGACCCGGTCACCTGGGGCCGGGGTCCCCACGTGACCCGGGGACCCGGGCCGGGGACATCACGTGACCCGGTCACCTGGGGCCGGGGTCCCCACGTGACCCGGAGTCCTGGTGTCGGTGTCCCCACGTGACCCGGGGACCCGGGCCGGGGACCCCACGTGACCCGGTGACCTGGGGCCGGGGTCCCCACGTGACCCGGGGACCCGGGCCGGGGACATCACGTGACCCGGTCACCTGGGGCCGGGGGTCCCCACGTGATCCGGGGTCCTGGTGCCGGGGTCCCCACGTGACCCGGGGACCCGGGCCGGGGTCCCCACGTGACCCAGGGTCCTGGTGCCGGTGTCCCCACGTGACCCGGTGACCTGGTGCCGGGGTCCCCACGTGACCCGGTGACCTGGGGCCGGGGTCCCCACGTGACCCGGGGACCCGGGCCGGGGTCCCCACGTGACCCAGGGTCCTGGTGCCGGTGTCCCCACGTGACCCGGTGACCTGGGGCCGGGGTCCCCACGTGACCCGGTGACCTGGGGCCGGGGTCCCCACGTGACCCGGGGACCCGGGCCGGGGACATCACGTGACCCGGTCACCTGGGGCCGGGGTCCCCACGTGACCCGGTCACCTGGGGCCGGGGGTCCCCACGTGACCCGGTGACCTGGGGTCGGGGTCCCCACGTGACCCGGGGACCCGGGCCGGGGACATCACGTGACCCGGTCACCTGGGGCCGGGGTCCCCACGTGACCCGGTCACCTGGGGCCCGGGTCCCCACGTGACCCGGTCACCTGGGGCCGGGGTCCCCACGTGACCTGGGGACCCGGGCCGGGGACCCCACGTGACCCGGGGACCTGGGGCCGGGGATGTCACCCGACACTGGTACCCGGGGCAGCGACCCGTTACGACCCGGGGACCTGGGTCCGGGGTCCCGACCTGACCCGGTGACCTTGGGCCAGGGTAACCACCTGACCCGGGGACCCGGGCCGGGGACTCGGTATGACTCCGTCTCCCGGGGCCGGGGTGGTCACCTGACACTGCTACCCGGGACAGCGACCCGACATGACCCGGTGACCCGGGGCCGGGGTAACGACCTGTCCAGGGGACCTGGGCCGGGGACCCGACAGGACCCGGTGACCTGGTTCCGGGGTGCCGACCTGACCCGGTGACCTGGGGCTGTGGTGTCGACCGGACTCGGGGACCTGGTCCGGTGTCCCGTCATGACCCGGGGACCTGGGGTCGGGGTGGTCACCAGACCGTTGTACCCAGGCCGTTGACCCGACATGACCCTGTGACCCGGGGCCTGGGTAAAAATCCGACCCGGGGCCTGGGTAAAAATCCAACCCGGGGACCCGGGGCCGGGTTAACGACCTGTCCAGGGGACCCGGGCCGGGGACCCGACAGGACCCGGTGATCCTTCGCTGGTGTCCCGATGCAACCCGGGGACCCGGGCCCGGGACCCCACGTGACCCGGGGACCTGGGGCCGGGGATGTCACCCGACACTGGTACCCGGGGCAGCGACCCGATACGACCCGGGGACCTGGGTCCGGGGTCCCGACCTGACCCGGTGACCTGGGGCCAGGGTAACCACTTGACCCGGGGACCCGGGCCGGGGACCCGGTATGACTCCGTCTCCCGGGGCCGGGGTGGTCACCTGACACTGCTACCCGGGACAGCGACCCGACATGACCCGGTGACCCGGGGCCGGGGTAACGACCTGTCCAGGGGACCTGGGCCGGGGACCCAACAGGACCCGGTGACCTGGTTCCGGGGTGCCGACCTGACCCGGTGACCTGGGGCTGTGGTGTCGACCGGACTCGGGGACCTGGTCCGGTGTCCCGTCATGACCCGGGGACCTGGGGTCGGGGTGGTCACCAGACCGTTGTACCCAGGCCGTTGACCCGACATGACCCTGTGACCCGGGGCCTGGGCAAAAATCCAACCCGGGGACCCGGGCATGGGACATGACATGACCCGACCTGGGTCCGGGGTCCCGACCTGACCCGCTGACCTGGGCCCGGTGTCCCCACGTGACCCGGGGTCCTGGGGACGGGGTCCCCACGTGACCCGGGGACCCGAGCCGGGGTCCCCACGTGACCCGGTGACCTGAGGCCGGGGTCCCCACGTGACCCGGTGACCTGGGGCCGGGGTCCCCACGTGACCCGGGGTCCTGGTGCCGGGGTCCCCACGTGACCCGGGGACCCGGGCCGGGGACCCCACGTGACCCGGTGACCTGGGGCCGGGGTCCCCACGTGACCCGGGGACCCGGGCCGGGGACATCACGTGACCCGGTCACCTGGGGTCGGGGTCCCCACGTGACCCGGTCACCTGGGGCCGGGGTCCCCACGTGACCCGGGGTCCTGGTGCCGGGGTCCCCACGTGACCCGGGGTCCTGGTGCCGGGGTCCCCACGTGACCCGGTGACCTGGGGCCGGGGTCCCCACGTGACCCGGGGACCCGGGCCGGGGACATCACGTGACCCGGTCACCTGGGGCCGGGGTCCCCACGTGACCCGGGGTCCTGGTGCCGGGTTCCCGACGTGACCCGGGGACCCGGGCCGGGGTCCACACGTGACCCAGGGTCCTGGTGCCGGTGTCCCAACGTGACCCGGTGACCTGGGGCCGGGGTCCCCACGTGACCCGGTGACCTGGTTCCGGGGTGCCGACCTGACCCGGTGACCTGGGGCTGTGGTGTCGACCGGACTCGGGGACCTGGTCCGGTGTCCCGTCATGACCCGGGGACCTGGGGTCGGAGTGGTCACCAGACCGTTGTACCCAGGCCGTTGACCCGACATGACCCTGTGACCCGGGGCCTGAGTAAAAATCCGACCCGGGGCCTGGGTAAAAATCCAACCCGGGGACCCGGGGCCGGGTTAACGACCTGTCCAGGGGACCCGGGCCGGGGACCCGACAGGACCCGGTGATCCTTCGCTGGTGTCCCGATGCAACCCGGGGACCCGGGCCGGGGACCCCACGTGACCCGGGGACCTGGGGCCGGGGATGTCACCCGACACTGGTACCCGGGGCAGCGACCCGATACGACCCGGGGACCTGGGTCCGGGGTCCCGACCTGACCCGGTGACCTGGGGCCAGGGTAACCACCTGACCCGGGGACCCGGGCCGGGGACCCGGTATGACTCCGTCTCCCGGGGCCGGGGTGGTCACCTGACACTGCTACCCGGGACAGCGACCCGACATGACCCGGTGACCCGGGGCCGGGGTAACGACCTGTCCAGGGGACCTGGGCCGGGGACCCGACAGGACCCGGTGACCTGGTTCCGGGGTGCCGACCTGACCCGGTGACCTGGGGCTGTGGTGTCGACCGGACTCGGGGACCTGGTCCGGTGTCCCGTCATGACCCGGGGACCTGGGGTCGGGGTGGTCACCAGACCGTTGTACCCAGGCCGTTGAGCCGACATGACCCTGTGACCCGGAGCCTGGGTAAAAATCCAACCCGGGGACCCGGGCATGGGACGTGACATGACCCGACCTGGGTCCGGGGTCCCGACCTGACCCGGTGACCTGGGCCGGGGACCCCACGTGACCCGGGGACCTGGGGCCGGGGATGTCACCCGACACTGGTACCCGGGGCAGCGACCCGATACGACCCGGGGACCTGGGTCCGGGGTCCCGACCTGACCCGGTGACCTGGGGCCAGGGTAACCACTTGACCCGGGGACCCGGGCCGGGGACCCGGTATGACTCCGTCTCCCGGGGCCGGGGTGGTCACCTGACACTGCTACCCGGGACAGCGACCCGACATGACCCGGTGACCCGGGGCCGGGGTAACGACCTGTCCAGGGGACCTGGGCCGGGGACCCGACAGGACCCGGTGACCTGGTTCCGGGGTGCCGACCTGACCCGGTGACCTGGGGCTGTGATATCGACCGGACTCGGGGACCTGGTCCGGTGTCCCGTCATGACCCGGGGACCTGGGGTCGGGGTGGTCACCAGACCATTGTACCCAGGCCGTTGACCCGACATGACCCTGTGACCCGGGGCCTGGGTAAAAATCCAACCCGGGGACCCGGGCATGGGACATGACATGACCCGACCTGGGTCCGGGGTCCCGACCTGACCCGCTGACCTGGGGCCGGTGTCCCCACGTGACCCGGGGACCCGAGCCGGGGTCCCCACGTGACCCGGTGACCTGGGGCCGGGGTCCCCACGTGACCCGGGGTCCTGGTGCCGGGGTCCCCACGTGACCCGGGGACCCGGGCCGGGGACCCCACGTGACCCGGTGACCTGGGGCCGGGGTCCCCACGTGACCCGGGGACCCGGGCCGGGGATATCACGTGACCCGGTCACCTGGGGCCGGGATCCCCACGTGACCCGGTCACCTGGGGCCGGGATCCCCACGTGACCCGGTGACCTGAGGCCGGGGTCCCCACGTGACCCGGTGACCTGGGGCCAGGGTCTCCACGTGACCCGGGGTCCTGGTGCCTGGGTTCCCACGTGACCCGGGGACCCGGGCAGGGGTCCCCACGTGACCCGGGGTCCTGGTGCCGGTATCCCCACGTGACCCGGGGACCCGGGCCGGGGACCCCACGTGACCCGGTGACCTGGGGCCGGGGTCCCCACGTGACCCGGGGACCCGGGCCGGGGACATCACGTGACCCGGTCACCTGGGGCCGGGGTCCCCACGTGACCCGGAGTCCTGGTGCCGGTGTCCCCACGTGACCCGGGGACCCGGGCCGGGGACCCCACGTGACCCGGGGTCCTGGTGCCGGGGTCCCCACGTGACCCGGGGACCCGGGCCGGGGTCCCCACGTGACCCAGGGTCCTGGTGCCGGTGTCCCCACGTGACCCGGTGACCTGGGGCCGGGGTCCCCACGTGACCCGGGGACCCGGGCCGGGGTCCCCACGTGACCCAGGGTCCTGGTGCCGGTGTCCCCACGTGACCCGGTGACCTGGGGCCGGGGTCCCCACGTGACCCGGTGACCTGGGGCCGGGGTCCCCACGTGACCCGGGGACCCGGGCCGGGGTCCCCACGTGACCCAGGGTCCTGGTGCCGGTGTCCCCACGTGACCCGGTGACCTGGGGCCGGGGTCCCCACGTGACCCGGGGTCCTGGTGCCGGTGTCCCCACGTGACCCGGTCACCTGGGGCCCGGGTCCCCACGTGACCCGGTCACCTTGGGCTGGGGTCCCCACGTGACCTGGGGACCCGGGCCGGGGACCCCACGTGACCCGGGGACCTGGGGCCGGGGATGTCACCCGACACTGGTACCCGGGGCAGCGACCCGATACGACCCGGGGACCTGGGTCCGGGGTCCCGACCTGACCCGGTGACCTGGGTCCAGGGTAACCACCTGACCCGGGGACCCGGGCCGGGGACTCGGTATGACTCCGTCTCCCGGGGCCGGGGTGGTCACCTGACACTGGTACCCGGGACAGCGACCCGACATGACCCGGTGACCCGGGGCCGGGGTAACGACCTGTCCAGGGGACCTGGGCCGGGGACCCGACAGGACCCGGTGACCTGGTTCCGGGGTGCCGACCTGACCCGGTGACCTGGGGCTGTGGTGTCGACCGGACTCGGGGACCTGGTCCGGTGTCCCGTCATGACCCGGGGACCTGGGGTCGGGGTGGTCACCAGACCGTTGTACCCAGGCCGTTGACCCGACATGACCCTGTGACCCGGGGCCTGGGTAAAAATCCGACCCGGGGCCTGGGTAAAAATCCAACCCGGGGACCCGGGGCCGGGTTAACGACCTGTCCAGGGGACCCGGGCCGGGGACCCGACAGGACCCGGTGATCCTTCGCTGGTGTCCCGATGCAACCCGGGGACCCGGGCCGGGGACCCCACGTGACCCGGGGACCTGGGGTCGGGGTGGTCACCAGACCGTTGTACCCAGGCCGTTGAGCCGACATGACCCTGTGACCCGGAGCCTGGGTAAAAATCCAACCCGGGGACCCGGGCATGGGACGTGACATGACCCGACCTGGGTCCGGGGTCCCGACCTGACCCGGTGACCTGGGCCGGGGACCCCACGTGACCCGGGGACCTGGGGCCGGGGATGTCACCCGACACTGGTACCCGGGGCAGCGACCCGATACGACCCGGGGACCTGGGTCCGGGGTCCCGACCTGACCCGGTGACCTGGGGCCAGGGTAACCACTTGACCCGGGGACCCGGGCCGGGGACCCGGTATGACTCCGTCTCCCGGGGCCGGGGTGGTCACCTGACACTGCTACCCGGGACAGCGACCCGACATGACCCGGTGACCCGGGGCCGCGGTAACGACCTGTCCAGGGGACCTGGGCCGGGGACCCGACAGGACCCGGTGACCTGGTTCCGGGGTGCCGACCTGACCCGGTGACCTGGGGCTGTGGTGTCGACCGGACTCGGGGACCTGGTCCGGTGTCCCGTCATGACCCGGGGACCTGGGGTCGGGGTGGTCACCAGACCGTTGTACCCAGGCTGTTGACCCGACATGACCCTGTGACCCGGGGCCTGGGTAAAAATCCAACCCGGGGACCCGGGCATGGGACATGACATGACCCGACCTGGGTCCGGGGTCCCGACCTGACCCGCTGACCTGGGGCCGGTGTCCCCACGTGACCCGGGGTCCTGGTGCCGGGGTCCCCACGTGACCCGGGGACCCGAGCCGGGGTCCCCACGTGACCCGGTGACCTGAGGCCGGGGTCCCCACGTGACCCGGTGACCTGGGGCCAGGGTCCCCACGTGACCTGGGGTCCTGGTGCCGGGGTCCCCACGTGACCCGGGGACCCGGGCCGGGGACCCCACGTGACCCGGTGACCTGGGCCGGGGACATCACGTGACCCGGTCACCTGGGGCCGGGATCCCCACGTGACCCGGTCACCTGGGGCCGGGGTCCCCACGTGACCCGGTGACCTGAGGCCGGGGTCCCCACGTGACCCGGTGACCTGGGGCCGGGGTCCCCACGTGACCCGGGGTCCTGGTGCCTGGGTTCCCACGTGACCCGGGGACCCGGGCCGGGGTCCCCACGTGACCCGGGGACCCGGGCCGGGGACATCACGTGACCCGGTCACCTGGGGCCGGGGTCCCCACGTGACCCGGAGTCCTGGTGCCGGTGTCCCCACGTGACCCGGGGACCCGGGCCGGGGACCCCACGTGACCCGGTGACCTGGGGCCGGGGTCCCCACGTGACCCGGGGACCCGGGCCGGGGACATCACGTGACCCGGTCACCTGGGGCCGGGGTCCCCACGTGACCCGGGGTCCTGGTGCCGGGGTCCCCACGTGACCCGGGGACCCGGGCCGGGGTCCCCACGTGACCCAGGGTCCTGGTGCCGGTGTCCGCACGTGACCCGGTGACCTGGGGCCGGGGTCCCCACGTGACCCGGTGACCTGGGGCCGGGGTCCCCATGTGACCCGGGGACCCGGGCCGGGGTCCCCACGTGACCCAGGGTCCTGGTGCCGGTGTCCCCACGTGACCCGGTGACCTGGGGCCGGGGTCCCCACGTGACCCGGTGACCTGGGGCCGGGGTCCCCACGTGACCCGGGGACCCGGGCCGGGGACATCACGTGACCCGGTCACCTGGGGCCGGGGTCCCCACGTGACCCGGTCACCTGGGGCCGGGGTCCCCACGTGACCCGGGGTCCTGGTGCCGTTGTCCCCACGTGACCCGGTCACCTGGGGCCCGGGTCCCCATGTGACCCGGTCACCTGGGGCCGGGGTCCCCACCTGACCTGGGGACCCGGGCCGGGGACCCCACGTGACCCGGGGACCTGGGGCCGGGGATGTCACCCGACACTGGTACCCGGGGCAGCGACCCGATACGACCCGGGGACCTGGGTCCGGGGTCCCGACCTGACCCGGTGACCTGGGGCCAGGGTAACCACCTGACCCGGGGACCCGGGCCGGGGACTCGGTATGACTCCGTCTCCCGGGGCCGGGGTGGTCACCTGACACTGCTACCCGGGACAGCGACCCGACATGACCCGGTGACCCGGGGCCGGGGTAACGACCTGTCCAGGGGACCTGGGCCGGGGACCCGACAGGACCCGGTGACCTGGTTCCGGGGTGCCGACCTGACCCGGTGACCTGGGGCTGTGGTGTCGACCGGACTCGGGGACCTGGTCCGGTGTCCCGTCATGACCCGGGGACCTGGGGTCGGGGTGGTCACCAGACCGTTGTACCCAGGCCGTTGAGCCGACATGACCCTGTGACCCGGGGCCTGGGTAAAAATCCGACCCGGGGACCCGGGGCCGGGTTAACGACCTGTCCAGGGGACCCGGGCCGGGGACCCGACAGGACCCGGTGATCCTTCGCTGGTGTCCCGATACAACCCGGG
Source organism: Somateria mollissima (assembly GCA_951411735.1). Taxonomy (NCBI): domain Eukaryota; kingdom Metazoa; phylum Chordata; class Aves; order Anseriformes; family Anatidae; genus Somateria; species Somateria mollissima. The sequence continues at coordinate 371,214 of CATOCB010000066.1, forward strand.
GACCCGGGCCGGGGACCCCACGTGACCCGGGGACCTGGGGCCGGGGATGTCACCCGACACTGGTACCCGGGGCAGCGACCCGATACGACCCGGGGACCTGGGTCCGGGGTCCCGACCTGACCCGGTGACCTGGGGCCAGGGTAACCACCTGACCCGGGGACCCGGGCCGGGGACCCGGTATGACTCCGTCTCCCGGGGCCGGGGTGGTCACCTGACACTGCTACCCGGGACAGCGACCCGACATGACCCGGTGACCCGGGGCCGGGGTAACGACCTGTCCAGGGGACCTGGGCCGGGGACCCGACAGGACCCGGTGACCTGGTTCCGGGGTGCCGACCTGACCCGGTGACCTGGGGCTGTGGTGTCGACCGGACTCGGGGACCTGGTCCGGTGTCCCGTCATGACCCGGGGACCTGGGGTCGGGGTGGTCACCAGACCGTTGTACCCAGGCCGTTGAGCCGACATGACCCTGTGACCCGGAGCCTGGGTAAAAATCCAACCCGGGGACCCGGGCATGGGACGTGACATGACCCGACCTGGGTCCGGGGTCCCGACCTGACCCGGTGACCTGGGCCGGTGTCCCCACGTGACCCGGGGACCTGGGGCCGGGGATGTCACCCGACACTGGTACCCGGGGCAGCGACCCGATACGACCAGGGGACCTGGGTCCGGGGTCCCGACCTGACCCGGTGACCTGGGGCCAGGGTAACCACTTGACCCGGGGACCCGGGCCGGGGACCCGGTATGACTCCGTCTCCCGGGGCCGGGGTGGTCACCTGACACTGCTACCCGGGACAGCGACCCGACATGACCCGGTGACCCGGGGCCGGGGTAACGACCTGTCCAGGGGACCTGGGCCGGGGACCCGACAGGACCCGGTGACCTGGTTCCGGGGTGCCGACCTGACCCGGTGACCTGGGGCTGTGGTGTCGACCGGACTCGGGGACCTGGTCCGGTGTCCCGTCATGACCCGGGGACCTGGGGTAGGGGTGGTCACCAGACCGTTGTACCCAGGCCGTTGAGCCGACATGACCCTGTGACCCGGGGCCTGGGCAAAAATCCAACCCGGGGACCCGGGCATGGGACATGACATGACCCGACCTGGGTCCGGGGTCCCGACCTGACCCGCTGACCTGGGGCCGGTGTCCCCACGTGACCCGGGGTCCTGGTGCCGGGGTCCCCACGTGACCCGGGGACACGGGCCGGGGTCCCCACGTAACCCGGTGACCTGAGGCCGGGGTCCCCACGTGACCCGGTGACCTGGGGCCGGGGTCCCCACGTGACCCGGGGTCCTGGTGCCGGGGTCCCCACGTGACCCGGGGACCCGGGCCGGGGACCCCACGTGACCCGGTGACCTGGGGCCGGGGTCCCCACGTGACCCGGGGACCCGGGCCGGGGACATCACGTGACCCGGTCACCTGGGGCCGGGGTCCCCACGTGACCCGGTCACCTAGGGCCGGGGTCCCCACGTGACCCGGGGTCCTGGTGCCGGGGTCCCCACGTGACCCGGGGTCCTGGTGCCGGGGTCCCCACGTGACCCGGTGACCTGGGGCCGGGGTCCCCACGTGACCCGGGGACCCGGGCCGGGGACATCACGTGACCCGGTCACCTGGGGCCGGGGTCCCCACGTGACCCGGGGTCCTGGTGCCGGGTTCCCGACGTGACCCGGGGACCCGGGCCGGGGTCCACACGTGACCCAGGGTCCTGGTGCCGGTGTCCCAACGTGACCCGGTGACCTGGGGCCGGGGTCCCCACGTGACCCGGTGACCTGGGGCCGGGGTCCCCACGTGACCCGGGGACCAGGGCCGGGGTCCCCACGTGACCCAGGGTCCTGGTGCCGGTGTCCCCACGTGACCCGGTGACCTGGGGCCGGGGTCCCCACGTGACCCGGTGACCTGGGGCCGGGGTCCCCACGTGACCCGGGGACCCGGGCCGGGGTCCCCACGTGACCCAGGGTCCTGGTGCCGGTGTCCCCACGTGACCCGGTGACCTGGGGCCGGGGTCCCCACGTGACCCGGTGACCTGGGGCCGGGGTCCCCACGTGACCCGGGGACCCGGGCCGGGGACATCACGTGACCCGGTCACCTGGGGCCGGGGTCCCCACGTGACCCGGTGACCTGGGGCCGGGGTCCCCACGTGACCCGGTCACCTGGGGCCCGGGTCCCCACGTGACCCGGAGACCTGGGGCCGGGGTCCCCACGTGACCCGGGGTCCTGGTGCCTGGGTTCCCACGTGACCCGGGGACCCGGGCCGGGGTCCCCACGTGACCCGGGGACCCGGGCCGGGGACATCACGTGACCCGGTGACCTGGGGCCGGGGTCCCCACGTGACCCGGGGTCCTGGTGCCGGGGTCCCCACGTGACCCGGGGACCCGGGCCGGGGTCCCCACGTGACCCGGGGACCCGGGCCGGGGACATCACGTGACCCGGTCACCTGGTGCCGGGGTCCCCACGTGACCCGGGGTCCTGGTGCCGGGGTCCCCACGTGACCCGGGAACCCGGGCCGGGGTCCCCACGTGACCCAGGGTCCTGGTGCCGGTGTCCCCACGTGACCCGGTGACCTGGGGCCGGGGTCCCCACGTGACCCGGTGACCTGGGGCCGGGGTCCCCACGTGACCCGGGGACCCGGGCCGGGGACATCACGTGACCCGGTCACCTGGGGCCGGGGTCCCCACGTGACCCGGTGACCTGGGGCCGGGGTCCCCACGTGACCCGGGGTCCTGGTGCCGGTGTCCCCACGTGACCCGGTCACCTGGGGCCCGGGTCCCCACGTGACCCGGTCACCTGGGGCCGGGGTCCCCACGTGACCTGGGGACCCGGGCCGGGGACCCCACGTGACCCGGGACCTGGGGCCGGGGATGTCACCCGACACTGGTACCCGGGGCAGCGACCCGATACGACCCGGGGACCTGGGTCCGGGGTCCCGACCTGACCCGGTGACCTGGGGCCAGGGTAAGCACTTGACCCGGGGACCCGGGCCGGGGACCCGGTATGACTCCGTCTCCCGGGGCCGGGGTGGTCACCTGACACTGCTACCCGGGACAGCGACCCGACATGACCCGGTGACCCGGGGCCGGGGTAACGACCTGTCCAGGGGACCTGGGCCGGGGACCCGACAGGACCCGGTGACCTGGTTCCGGGGTGCCGACCTGACCCGGTGACCTGGGGCTGTGGTGTCGACCGGACTCGGGGACCTGGTCCGGTGTCCCGTCATGACCCGGGGACCTGGGGTCGGGGTGGTCACCAGACCGTTGTACCCAGGCCGTTGAGCCGACATGACCCTGTGACCCGGGGCCTGGGTAAAAATCCAACCCGGGGACCCGGGCATGGGACATGACATGACCCGACCTGGGTCCGGGGTCCCGACCTGACCCGCTGACCTGGGGCCGGTGTCCCCACGTGACCCGGGGTCCTGGTGCCGGGGTCCCCACGTGACCCGGGGACCCGAGCCGGGGTCCCCACGTGACCCGGTGACCTGAGGCCGGGGTCCCCACGTGACCCGGTGACCTGGGGCCGGGGTCCCCACGTGACCTGGGGTCCTGGTGCCGGGGTCCCCACGTGACCCGGGGACCCGGGCCGGGGACCCCACGTGACCCGGTGACCTGGGGCCGGGGTCCCCACGTGACCCGGGGACCCGGGCCGGGGACATCACGTGACCCGGTCACCTGGGGCCGAGATCCCCACGTGACCCGGTCACCTGGGGCCGGGGTCCCCACGTGACCCGGTGACCTGAGGCCGGGGTCCCCACGTGACCCGGAGACCTGGGGCCGGGGTCCCCACGTGACCCGGGGTCCTGGTGCCTGGGTTCCCACGTGACCCGGGGACCCGGGCCGGGGTCCCCACGTGACCCGGGGACCCGGGCCGGGGACATCACGTGACCCGGTCACCTGGGGCCGGGGTCCCCACGTGACCCGGGGTCCTGGTGCCGGGGTCCCCACGTGACCCGGGGACCCGGGCCGGGGTCCCCACGTGACCCAGTGTCCTGGTGCCGGTGTCCGCACGTGACCCGGTGACTTGGGGCCGGGGTCCCCACGTGACCCGGTGACCTGGGGCCGGGGTCCCCACGTGACCCGGGGACCCGGGCCGGGGTCCCCACGTGACCCAGGGTCCTGGTGCCGGTGTCCCCACGTGACCCGGTGACCTGGGGCCGGGGTCCCCACGTGACCCGGTGACCTGGGGCCGGGGTCCCCACGTGACCCGGGGACCCGGGCCGGGGACATCACGTGACCCGGTCACCTGGGGCCGGGGTCCCCACGTGACCCGGTCACCTGGGGCCGGGGTCCCCACGTGACCCGGGGTCCTGGTGCCGGTGTCCCCACGTGACCCGGTCACCTGGGGCCCGGGTCCCCACGTGACCCGGTCACCTGGGGCCGGGGTCCCCACGTGACCTGGGGACCCGGGCCGGGGACCCCACGTGACCCGGGGACCTGGGGCCGGGGATGTCACCCGACACTGGTACCCGGGGCAGCGACCCGATACGACCCGGGGACCTGGGTCCGGGGTCCCGACCTGACCCGGTGACCTGGGGCCAGGGTAACCACCTGACCCGGGGACCCGGGCCGGGGACTCGGTATGACTCCGTCTCCCGGGGCCGGGGTGGTCACCTGACACTGCTACCCGGGACAGCGACCCGACATGACCCGGTGACCCGGGGCCGGGGTAACGACCTGTCCAGGGGACCTGGGCCGGGGACCCGACAGGACCCGGTGACCTGGTTCCGGGGTGCCGACCTGACCCGGTGACCTGGGGCTGTGGTGTCGACCGGACTCGGGGACCTGGTCCGGTGTCCCGTCATGACCCGGGGACCTGGGGTCGGGGTGGTCACCAGACCGTTGTACCCAGGCCGTTGACCCGACATGACCCTGTGACCCGGGGCCTGGGTAAAAATCCGACCCGGGGCCTGGGTAAAAATCCAACCCGGGGACCCGGGGCCGGGTTAACGACCTGTCCAGGGGACCCGGGCCGGGGACCCGACAGGACCCGGTGATCCTTCGCTGGTGTCCCGATGCAACCCGGGGACCCGGGCCGGGGACCCCACGTGACCCGGGGACCTGGGGCCGGGGATGTCACCCGACACTGGTACCCGGGGCAGCGACCCGATACGACCCGGGGACCTGGGTCCGGGGTCCCGACCTGACCCGGTGACCTGGGGCCAGGGTAACCACCTGACCCGGGGACCCGGGCCGGGGACCCGGTATGACTCCGTCTCCCGGGGCCGGGGTGGTCACCAAACACTGCTACCCGGGACAGCGACCCGACATGACCCGGTGACCCGGGGCCGGGGTAACGACCTGTCCAGGGGACCTGGGCCGGGGACCCGACAGGACCCGGTGACCTGGTTCCGGGGTGCCGACCTGACCCGGTGACCTGGGGCTGTGGTGTCGACCGGACTCGGGGACCTGGTCCGGTGTCCCGTCATGACCCGGGGACCTGGGGTTGGGGTGGTCACCAGACCGTTGTACCCAGGCCGTTGAGCCGACATGACCCTGTGACCCGGGGCCTGGGTAAAAATCCAACCCGGGGACCCGGGCATGGGACGTGACATGACCTGACCTGGGTCCGGGGTCCCGACCTGACCCGGTGACCTGGGCCGGGGACCCCACGTGACCCGGGGACCTGGGGCCGGGGATGTCACCCGACACTGGTACCCGGGGCAGCGACCCGATACGACCAGGGGACCTGGGTCCGGGGTCCCGACCTGACCCGGTGACCTGGGGCCAGGGTAACCACTTGACCCGGGGACCCGGGCCGGGGACCCGGTATGACTCCGTCTCCCGGGGCCGGGGTGGTCACCTGACACTGCTACCCGGGACAGCGACCCGACATGACCCGGTGACCCGGGGCCGGGGTAACGACCTGTCCAGGGGACCTGGGCCGGGGACCCGACAGGACCCGGTGACCTGGTTCCGGGGTGCCGACCTGACCCGGTGACCTGGGGCTGTGGTGTCGACCGGACTCGGGGACCTGGTCCGGTGTCCCGTCATGACCCGGGGACCTGGGGTCGGGGTGGTCACCAGACCGTTGTACCCAGGCCGTTGAGCCGACATGACCCTGTGACCCGGGGCCTGGGCAAAAATCCAACCCGGGGACCCGGGCATGGGACATGACATGACCCGACCTGGGTCCGGGGTCCCGACCTGACCCGCTGACCTGGGGCCGGTGTCCCCACGTGACCCGGGGTCCTGGTGCCGGGGTCCCCACGTGACCCGGGGACACGGGCCGGGGTCCCCACGTAACCCGGTGACCTGAGGCCGGGGTCCCCACGTGACCCGGTGACCTGGGGCCGGGGTCCCCACGTGACCCGGGGTCCTGGTGCCGGGGTCCCCACGTGACCCGGGGACCCGGGCCGGGGACCCCACGTAACCCGGTGACCTGGGGCCGGGGTCCCCACGTGACCCGGGGACCCGGGCCGGGGACATCACGTGACCCGGTCACCTGGGGCCGGGGTCCCCACGTGACCCGGTGACCTGGGGCCGGGGTCCCCACGTGACCCGGGGACCTGGGCCGGGGACATCACGTGACCCGGGGTCCTGGTGCCGGGGTCCCCACGTGACCCGGTGACCTGGGACCGGGGTCCCCACGTGACCCGGGGACCCGGGCCGGGGACATCACGTGACCCGGTCACCTGGGGCCGGGGTCCCCACGTGACCCGGGGTCCTGGTGCCGGGTTCCCGACGTGACCCGGGGACCCGGGCCGGGGTCCACACGTGACCCAGGGTCCTGGTGCCGGTGTCCCAACGTGACCCGGTAACCTGGGGCCGGGGTCCCCACGTGACCCGGTGACCTGGGGCCGGGGTCCCCACGTGACCCGGGGACCAGGGCCGGGGTCCCCACGTGACCCAGGGTCCTGGTGCCGGTGTCCCCACGTGACCCGGTGACCTGGGGCCGGGGTCCCCACGTGACCCGGTGACCTGGGGCCGGGGTCCCCATGTGACCCGGTGACCTGGGGCCGGGGTCCCCACGTGACCCGGGGACCAGGGCCGGGGTCCCCACGTGACCCAGGGTCCTGGTGCCGGTGTCCCCACGTGACCCGGTGACCTGGGGCCGGGGTCCCCACGTGACCCGGTGACCTGGGGCCGGGGTCCCCACGTGACCCGGGGACCCGGGCCGGGGACATCACGTGACCCGGTCACCTGGGGCCGGGGTCCCCACGTGACCCGGTCACCTGGGGCCGGGGTCCCCACGTGACCCGGGGTCCTGGTGCCGGTGTCCCCACGTGACCCGGTCACCTGGGGCCCGGGTCCCCACGTGACCCGGTCACCTGGGGCCGGGGTCCCCACGTGACCTGGGGACCCGGGCCGGGGACCCCACGTGACCCGGGGACCTGGGGCCGGGGATGTCACCCGACACTGGTACCCGGGGCAGCGACCCGATACGACCCGAGGACCTGGGTCCGGGGTCCCGACCTGACCCGGTGACCTGGGGCCAGGGTAACCACCTGACCCGGGGACCCGGGCCGGGGACTCGGTATGACTCCGTCTCCCGGGGCCGGGGTGGTCACCTGACACTGCTACCCGGGACAGCGACCCGACATGACCCGGTGACCCGGGGCCGGGGTAACGACCTGTCCAGGGGACCTGGGCCGGGGACCTGAGATGACCCGGTGACCTGGTTCCGGGGTGCCGACCTGACCCGGTGACCTGGGGCTGTGGTGTCGACCGGACTCGGGGACCTGGTCCGGTGTCCCGTCATGTCCCGGGGACCTGGGGTAGGGGTGGTCACCAGACCGTTGTACCCAGGCCGTTGACCCGACATGACCCTGTGACCCGGTGCCTGGGCAAAAATCCAACCCGGGGACCCGGGCATGGGACGTGACATGACCCGACCTGGGTCCGGGGTCCCGACCTGACCCGGTGACCTGGGGCCAGGGTAACCACCTGACCCGGGGACTCGGGCCGGGGACCCGGTATGACTCCGTCTCCCGGGGCCGGGGTGGTCACCTGACACTGCTACCCGGGACAGCGACCCGACATGACCCGGTGACCCGGGGCCGGGGTAACGACCTGTCCAGGGGACCTGGGCCGGGGACCCGACAGGACCCGGTGACCTGGTTCCGGGGTGCCGACCTGACCCGGTGACCTGGGGCTGTGGTGTCGACCGGACTCGGGGACCTGGTCCGGTGTCCCGTCATGACCCGGGGACCTGGGGTCGGAGTGGTCACCAGACCGTTGTACCCAGGCCGTTGACCCGACATGACCCTGTGACCCGGGGCCTGAGTAAAAATCCGACCCGGGGCCTGGGTAAAAATCCAACCCGGGGACCCGGGGCCGGGTTAACGACCTGTCCAGGGGACCCGGGCCGGGGACCCGACAGGACCCGGTGATCCTTCGCTGGTGTCCCGATGCAACCCGGGGACCCGGGCCGGGGACCCCACGTGACCCGGGGACCTGGGGCCGGGGATGTCACCCGACACTGGTACCCGGGGCAGCGACCCGATACGACCCGGGGACCTGGGTCCGGGGTCCCGACCTGACCCGGTGACCTGGGGCCAGGGTAACCACTTGACCCGGGGACCCGGGCCGGGGACCCGGTATGACTCCGTCTCCCGGGGCCGGGGTGGTCACCTGACACTGGTACCCGGGACAGCGACCCGACATGACCCGGTGACCCGGGGCCGGGGTAACGACCTGTCCAGGGGACCTGGGCCGGGGACCCGACAGGACCCGGTGACCTGGTTCCGGGGTGCCGACCTGACCCGGTGACCTGGGGCTGTGGTGTCGACCGGACTCGGGGACCTGGTCCGGTGTCCCGTCATGACCCGGGGACCTGGGGTCGGGGTGGTCACCAGACCGTTGTACCCAGGCCGTTGAGCCGACATGACCCTGTGACCCGGGGCCTGGGTAAAAATCCAACCCGGGGACCCGGGCATGGGACATGACATGACCCGACCTGGGTCCGGGGTCCCGACCTGACCCGCTGACCTGGGGCCGGTGTCCCCACGTGACCTGGGGTCCTGGTGCCGGGGTCCCCACGTGACCCGGGGACCCGAGCCGGGGTCCCCACGTGACCCGGTGACCTGAGGCCGGGGTCCCCACGTGACCCGGTGACCTGGGGCCGGGGTCCCCACGTGACCTGGGGTCCTGGTGCCGGGGTCCCCACGTGACCCGGGGACCCAGGCCGGGGACCCCACGTGACCCGGTGACCTGGGGCCGGGGTCCCCACGTGACCCGGGGACCCGGGCCGGGGACATCACGTGACCCGGTCACCTGGGGCCGGGATCCCCACGTGACCCGGTCACCTGGGGCCGGGGTCCCCACGTGACCCGGTGACCTGAGGCCGGGGTCCCCACGTGACCCGGTGACCTGGGGCCGGGGTCCCCACGTGACCCGGGGTCCTGGTGCCTAGGTTCCCACGTGACCCGGGGACCCGGGCCGGGGTCCCCACGTGACCCGGGGACCCGGGCCGGGGATATCACGTGACCCGGTCACCTGGGGCCGGGGTCCCCACGTGACCCGGGGACCCGGGCCGGGGACATCACGTGACCCGGTCACCTGGGGCCGGGGTCCCCACGTGACCCAGGGTCCTGGTGCCGGTGTCCCCACGTGACCCGGTGACCTGGGGCCGGGGTCCCCACGTGACCCGGTGACCTGGGGCCGGGGTCCCCACGTGACCCGGGGACCCGGGCCGGGGTCCCCACGTGACCCAGGGTCCTGGTGCCGGTGTCCCCACGTGACCCGGTGACCTGGGGCCGGGGTCCCCACGTGACCCGGTGACCTGGGGCCGGGGTCCCCACGTGACCCGGGGACCCGGGCCGGGGACATCACGTGACCCGGTCACCTGGGGCCGGGGTCCCCACGTGACCCGGGGTCCTGGTGCCGGTGTCCCCACGTGACCCGGTCACCTGGGGCCCGGGTCCCCACGTGACCCGGTCACCTGGGGCCGGGGTCCCCACGTGACCTGGGGACCCGGGCCGGGGACCCCACGTGACCCGGGGACCTGGGGCCGGGGATGTCACCCGACACTGGTACCCGGGGCAGCGACCCGATACGACCCGGGGACCTGGGTCCGGGGTCCCGACCTGACCCGGTGACCTGGGGCCAGGGTAACCACCTGACCCGGGGACCCGGGCCGGGGACTCGGTATGACTCCGTCTCCCGGGGCTGGGGTGGTCACCTGACACTGGTACCCGGGACAGCGACCCGACATGACCCGGTGACCCGGGGCCGGGGTAACGACCTGTCCAGGGGACCTGGGCCGGGGACCCGACAGGACCCGGTGACCTGGTTCCGGGGTGCCGACCTGACCCGGTGACCTGGGGCTGTGGTGTCGACCGGACTCGGGGACCTGGTCCGGTGTCCCGTCATGACCCGGGGACCTGGGGTCGGGGTGGTCACCAGACCGTTGTACCCAGGCCGTTGACCCGACATGACCCTGTGACCCGGGGCCTGGGTAAAAATCCGACCCGGGGCCTGGGTAAAAATCCAACCCGGGGACCCGGGGCCGGGTTAACGACCTGTCCAGGGGACCCGGGCCGGGGACCCGACAGGACCCGGTGATCCTTCGCTGGTGTCCCGATGCAACCCGGGGACCCGGGCCGGGGACCCCACGTGACCCGGGGACCTGGGGCCGGGGATGTCACCCGACACTGGTACCCGGGGCAGCGACCCGATACGACCCGGGGACCTGGGTCCGGGGTCCCGACCTGACCCGGTGACCTGGGGCCAGGGTAACCACCTGACCCGGGGACCCGGGCCGGGGACCCGGTATGACTCCGTCTCCCGGGGCCGGGGTGGTCACCTGACACTGCTACCCGGGACAGCGACCCGACATGACCCGGTGACCCGGGGCCGGGGTAACGACCTGTCCAGGGGACCTGGGCCGGGGACCCGACAGGACCCGGTGACCTGGTTCCGGGGTGCCGACCTGACCCGGTGACCTGGGGCTGTGGTGTCGACCGGACTCGGGGACCTGGTCCGGTGTCCCGTCATGACCCGGGGACCTGGGGTCGGGGTGGTCACCAGACCGTTGTACCCAGGCCGTTGAGCCGACATGACCCTGTGACCCGGAGCCTGGGTAAAAATCCAACCCGGGGACCCGGGCATGGGACGTGACATGACCTGACCTGGGTCCGGGGTCCCGACCTGACCCGGTGACCTGGGCCGGGGACCCCACGTGACCCGGCGACCTGGGGCCGGGGATGTCACCCGACACTGGTACCCGGGGCAGCGACCCGATACGACCCGGGGACCTGGGTCCGGGGTCCCGAGCTGACCCGGTGACCTGGGGCCAGGGTAACCACTTGACCCGGGGACCCGGGCCGGGGACCCGGTATGACTCCGTCTCCCGGAGCCGGGGTGGTCACCTGACACTGCTACCCGGGACAGCGACCCGACATGACCCGGTGACCCGGGGCCGGGGTAACGACCTGTCCAGGGGACCTGGGCCGGGGACCCGACAGGACCCGGTGACCTGGTTCCGGGGTGCCGACCTGACCCGGTGACCTGGGGCTATGGTGTCGACCGGACTCGGGGACCTGGTCCGGTGTCCCGTCATGACCCGGGGACCTGGGGTCGGGGTGGTCACCAGACCGTTGTACCCAGGCCGTTGAGCCGACATGACCCTGTGACCCGGGGCCTGGGCAAAAATCCAACCCGGGGACCCGGGCATGGGACATGACATGACCCGACCTGGGTCCGGGGTCCCGAACTGACCCGCTGACCTGGGGCCGATGTCCCCACGTGACCCGGGGTCCTGGTGCCGGGGTCCCCACGTGACCCGGGGACCCGAGCCGGGGTCCCCACGTGACCCGGTGACCTGAGGCCGGGGTCCCCACGTGACCCGGTGACCTGGGGCCGGGGTCCCCACGTGACCCGGGGTCCTGGTGCCGGGGTCCCCACGTGACCCGGGGACCCGGGCCGGGGACCCCACGTGACCCGGTGACCTGGGGCCGGGGTCCCCACGTGACCCGGGGACCCGGGCCGGGGACATCACGTGACCCGGTCACCTGGGGCCGGGGTCCCCACGTGACCCGGACACCTGGGGCCGGGGTCCCCACGTGACCCGGGGTCCTGGTGCCGGGGTCCCCACGTGACCCGGTGACCTGGGGCCGGGGTCCCCACGTGACCCGGGGACCCGGGCCGGGGACATCACGTGACCCGGTTACCTGGGGCCGGGGTCCCCACGTGACCCGGGGTCCTGGTGCCGGGTTCCCGACGTGACCCGGGGACCAGGGCCGGGGTCCACACGTGACCCAGGGTCCTGGTGCCGGTGTCCCAACGTGACCCGGTGACCTGGGGCCGGGGTCCCCACGTGACCCGGTGACCTGGGGCCGGGGTCCCCACGTGACCCGGGGACCAGGGCCGGGGTCCCCACGTGACCCAGGGTCCTGGTGCCGGTGTCCCCACGTGACCCGGTGACCTGGGGCCGGGGTCCCCACGTGACCCGGGGACCCGGGCCGGGGACATCACGTGACCCGGTCACCTGGGGCCGGGGTCCCCACGTGACCCGGTCACCTGGGGCCGGGGTCCCCACGTGACCCGGGGTCCTGGTGCCGGTGTCCCCACGTGACCCGGTCACCTGGGGCCCGGGTCCCCACGTGACCCGGTCACCTGGGTCCGGGGTCCCCACGTGACCTGGGGACCCGGGCCGGGGACCCCACGTGACCCGGGGACCTGGTGCCGGGGATGTCACCCGACACTGGTACCCGGGGCAGCGACCCGATACGACCCGAGGACCTGGGTCCGGGGTCCCGACCTGACCCGGTGACCTGGGCCGGGGACCCCACGTGACCCGGGGACCTGGGGCCGGGAATGTCACCCGACACTGGTACCCGGGGCAGCGACCCGATACGACCCGGGGACCTGGGTCCGGGGTCCCGACCTGACCCGGTGACCTGGGGCCAGGGTAACCACTTGACCCGGGGACCCGGGCCGGGGACCCGGTATGACTCCGTCTCCCGGGGCCGGGGTGGTCACCTGACACTGCTACCCGGGACAGCGACCCGACATGACCCGGTGACCCGGGGCCGCGGTAACGACCTGTCCAGGGGACCTGGGCCGGGGACCCGACAGGACCCGGTGACCTGGTTCCGGGGTGCCGACCTGACCCGGTGACCTGGGGCTGTGGTGTCGACCGGACTCGGGGACCTGGTCCGGTGTCCCGTCATGACCCGGGGACCTGGGGTCGGGGTGGTCACCAGACCGTTGTACCCAGGCCGTTGACCCGACATGACCCTGTGACCCGGGGCCTGGGCAAAAATCCAACCCGGGGACCCGGGCATGGGACATGACATGACCCGACCTGGGTCCGGGGTCCCGACCTGACCCGCTGACCTGGGGCCGGTGTCCCCACGTGACCCGGGGTCCTGGTGCCGGGGTCCCCACGTGACCCGGGGACCCGAGCCGGGGTCCCCACGTGACCCGGTGACCTGAGGCCGGGGTCCCCACGTGACCCGGTGACCTGGGGCCGGGGTCCCCACGTGACCCGGGGTCCTGGTGCCGGGGTCCCCACGTGACCCGGGGACCCGGGCCGGGGACCCCACGTGACCCGGTGACCTGGGGCCGGGGTCCCCACGTGACCCGGGGACCCGGGCCGGGGACATCACGTGACCCAGGGTCCTGGTGCCGGTGTCCCCACGTGACCCGGTGACCTGGGGCCGGGGTCCCCACGTGACCCGGTGACCTGGGGCCGGGGTCCCCACGTGACCCGGGGACCCGGGCCGGGGACATCACGTGACCCGGTCACCTGGGGCCGGGGTCCCCACGTGACCCGGTCACCTGGGGCCGGGGTCCCCACGTGACCCGGGGTCCTGGTGCCGGTGTCCCCCACGTGACCCGGTCACCTGGGGCCCGGGTCCCCACGTGACCCGGTCACCTGGGGCCGGGGTCCCCACGTGACCTGGGGACCCGGGCCGGGGACCCCACGTGACCCGGGGACCTGGGGCCGGGGATGTCACCCGACACTGGTACCCGGGGCAGCGACCCGATACGACCCGAGGACCTGGGTCCGGGGTCCCGACCTGACCCGGTGACCTGGGCCGGGGACCCCACGTGACCCTGGGACCTGGGGCCGGGGATGTCACCCGACACTGGTACCCGGGGCAGCGACCCGATACGACCCGGGGACCTGGGTCCGGGGTCCCGACCTGACCCGGTGACCTGGGGCCAGGGTAACCACTTGACCCCGGGACCCGGGCCGGGGACCCGGTATGACTCCGTCTCCCGGGGCCGGGGTGGTCACCTGACACTGCTACCCGGGACAGCGACCCGACATGACCCGGTGACCCGGGGCCGCGGTAACGACCTGTCCAGGGGACCTGGGCCGGGGACCCGACAGGACCCGGTGACCTGGTTCCGGGGTGCCGACCTGACCCGGTGACCTGGGGCTGTGGTGTCGACCGGACTCGGGGACCTGGTCCGGTGTCCCGTCATGACCCGGGGACCTGGGGTCGGGGTGGTCACCAGACCGTTGTACCCAGGCCGTTGACCCGACATGACCCTGTGACCCGGGGCCTGGGCAAAAATCCAACCCGGGGACCCGGGCATGGGACATGACATGACCCGACCTGGGTCCGGGGTCCCGACCTGACCCGGTGACCTGGGCCGGGGACCCCACGTGACCCGGGGACATGGTGCCGGGGATGTCACCCGACACTGGTACCCGGGGCAGCGACCCGATACGACCCGGGGACCTGGGTCCGGGGTCCCGACCTGACCCGGTGACCTGGGGCCAGGGTAACCACTTGACCCGGGGACCCGGGCCGGGGACCCGGTATGACTCCGTCTCCCGGGGCCGGGGTGGTCACCTGACACTGCTACCCGGGACAGCGACCCGACATGACCCGGTGACCCGGGGCCGGGGTAACGACCTGTCCAGGGGACCTGGGCCGGGGACCCGACAGGACCCGGTGACCTGGTTCCGGGGTGCCGACCTGACCCGGTGACCTGGGGCTGTGGTGTCGACCGGACTCGGGGACCTGGTCCGGTGTCCCGTCATGACCCGGGGACCTGGGGTCGGGGTGGTCACCAGACCGTTGTACCCAGGCCGTTGAGCCGACATGACCCTGTGACCCGGGGCCTGGGTAAAAATCCAACCCGGGGACCCGGGCATGGGACATGACATGACCCGACCTGGGTCCGGGGTCCCGACCTGACCCGCTGACCTGGGGCCGGTGTCCCCACGTGACCCGGGGTCCTGGTGCCGGGGTCCCCACGTGACCCGCTGACTTGGGGCCGGGGTCCCCACTTGACCCGGGGTCCTGGTGCCGGGGTCCCCACGTGACCCGGGGACCCGGGCCGGGATCCCCACGTGACCCGGTGACCTGAGGCCGGGGTCCCCACGTGACCCGGTGACCTGGGGCCAGGGTCCCCACGTGACCCGGGGTCCTGGTGCCGGGGTCCCCACGTGACCCGGGGACCCGAGCCGGGGTCCCCACGTGACCCGGTGACCTGAGGCCGGGGTCCCCACATGACCCAGTGACCTGGGGCCGGGGTCCCCACGTGACCCGGGGTCCTGGTGCTGGTGTCCCCACGTGACCCGGGGACCCGGGCCGGGGACCCCACGTGACCCGGTGACCTGGGGCCGGGGTCCCCACGTGACCCGGGGACCCTGGCCGGGGACATCACGTGACCCGGTCACCTGGGGCCGGGGTCCCCACGTGACCCGGAGTCCTGGTGCCGGTGTCCCCACGTGACCCGGGGACCCGGGCCGGGGACCCCACGTGACCCGGTGACCTGGGGCCGGGGTCCCCACGTGACCCGGGGTCCCGGGCCGGGGACATCACGTGACCCGGTCACCTGGGGCCGGGGTCCCCACGTGACCCGGGGTCCTGGTGCCGGGGTCCCCACGTGACCCGGGGACCCGGGCCGGGGTCCCCACGTGACCCAGGGTCCTGGTGCCGGTGTCCCCACCTGACCCAGTGACCTGGGGCCGGGGTCCCCACGTGACCCGGTGACCTGGGGCCGGGGTCCCCACGTGACCCGGGGACCCGGGCCGGGGACATCACGTGACCCGGTCACCTGGGGCCTGGGTCCCCACGTGACCCAGTCACCTGGGGCCGGGGTCCCCACGTGACCCGGGGTCCTGGTGCCGGTGTCCCCACGTGACCCGGTGACCTGAGGCCGGGGTCCCCACGTGACCCGGTGACCTGGGGCCGGGGTCCCCACGTGACCCGGTGACCTGAGGCCGGGGTCCCCACGTGACCCGGTGACCTGGGGCCGGTGTCCCCACGTGACCCGGGGTCCTGGTGCCGGGGTTCCCACGTGACCCGGGGACCCGGGCCGGGGTCCCCACGTGACCCGGGGTCCTGTTGCCGGTGTCCCCACGTGACCCGGGGACCCGGGCCGGGGACCCCACGTGACCCGGTGACCTGGGGCCGGGGTCCCCACGTGACCCGGGGACCCGGGCCGGGGACATCACGTGACCCGGTGACCTGGGGCCGGGGTCCCCACGTGACCCGGGGTCCTGGTGCCGGGGTCCCCACGTGACCCGGGGACCCGGGCCGGGGTCCCCACGTGACCCAGGGTCCTGGTGCCGGTGTCCCCACGTGACCCGGGGACCTGGGTCCGGGGTCCCGACCTGACCCGGTGACCTGGGGCTGTGGTGTCGACCGGACTCGGGGACCTGGTCCGGTGTCCCGTCATGACCCGGGGACCTGGGGTAGGGGTGGTCACCAGACCGTTGTACCCAGGCCGTTGACCCGACATGACCCTGTGACCCGGGGCCTGAGTAAAAATCCGACCCGGGGCCTGGGTAAAAATCCAACCCGGGGACCCGGGGCCGGGTTAACGACCTGTCCAGGGGACCCGGGCCGGGGACCCGACAGGACCCGGTGATCCTTCGCTGGTGTCCCGATGCAACCCGGGGACCCGGGCCGGGGACCCCACGTGACCCGGGGACCTGGGGCAGGGGATGTCACCCGACACTGGTACCCGGGGCAGCGACCCGATACGACCCGGGGACCTGGGTCCGGGGTCCCGACCTGACCCGGTGACCTGGGGCCAGGGTAACCACCTGACCCGGGGACCCGGGCCGGGGACTCGGTATGACTCCGTCTCCCGGGGCCGGGGTGGTCACCTGACACTGCTACCCGGGACAGCGACCCGACATGACCCGGTGACCCGGGGCCGGGGTAACGACCTGTCCAGGGGACCTGGGCCGGGGACCCGACAGGACCCGGTGACCTGGTTCCGGGGTGCCGACCTGACCCGGTGACCTGGGGCTGTGGTGTCGACCGGACTCGGGGACCTGGTCCGGTGTCCCGTCATGACCCGGGGACCTGGGGTCGGGGTGGTCACCAGACCGTTGTACCCAGGCCGTTGAGCCGACATGACCCTGTGACCCGGAGCCTGGGTAAAAATCCAACCCGGGGACCCGGGCATGGGACGTGACATGACCTGACCTGGGTCCGGGGTCCCGACCTGACCCGGTGACCTGGGCCGGGGACCCCACGTGACCTGGGGACCTGGGGCCGGGGATGTCACCCGACACTGGTACCCGGGGCAGCGACCCGATACGACCCGGGGACCTGGGTCCGGGGTCCCGACCTGACCCGGTGACCTGGGGCCAGGGTAACCACTTGACCCGGGGACCCGGGCCGGGGACCCGGTATGACTCCGTCTCCCGGGGCCGGGGTGGTCACCTGACACTGCTACCCGGGACAGCGACCCGACATGACCCGGTGACCCGGGGCCGGGGTAACGACCTGTCCAGGGGACCTGGGCCGGGGACCCGACAGGACCCGGTGATCTGGGGCTTGGGTAAAAACCCGTCCCGGGGGCCCGGGCTGGGTCCCGACATGACCCGGTGACCTGGTTCCGGGGTGCCGACCTGACCCGGTGACCTGGGGCTGTGGTGTCGACCGGACTCGGGGACCTGGTCCGGTGTCCCGTCATGACCCGGGGACCTGGGGTCGGGGTGGTCACCAGACCGTTGTACCCAGGCCGTTGAGCCGACATGACCCTGTGACCCGGGGCCTGGGCAAAAATCCAACCCGGGGACCCGGGCATGGGACATGACATGACCCGACCTGGGTCCGGGGTCCCGACCTGACCCGCTGACCTGGGGCCGGTGTCCCCACGTGACCCGGGGTCCTGGTGCCGGGGTCCCCACGTGACCCGGGGACCCGAGCCGGGGTCCCCACGTGACCCGGTGACCTGAGGCCGGGGTCCCCACGTGACCCGGTGACCTGGGGCCGGGGTCCCCACGTGACCCGGGGTCCTGGGGCCGGGGTCCCCACGTGACCCGGGGACCCGGGCCGGGGACCCCACGTGACCCGATGACCTGGGGCCGGGGTCCCCACGTGACCCGGGGACCCGGGCCGGGGACATCACGTGACCCGGTCACCTGGGGCCGGGGTCCCCACGTGACCCGGGGTCCTGGTGCCGGGGTCCCCACGTGACCCGGTGACCTGGGGCCGGGGTCCCCACGTGACCCGGGGACCCGGGCCGGGGACATCACGTGACCCGGTCACCTGGGGCCGGGGTCCCAACGTGACCCGGGGTCTTGGTGCCGGGTTCCCGACGTGACCCGGGGACCAGGGCCGGGGTCCACACGTGACCCAGGGTCCTGGTGCCGGTGTCCCAACGTGACCCGGTGACCTGGGGCCGGGGTCCCCACGTGACCCGGGGACCAGGGCCGGGGTCCCCACGTGACCCAGGGTCCTGGTGCCGGTGTCCCCACGTGACCCGGTGACCTGGGGCCGGGGTCCCCACATGACCCGGTGACCTGGGGCCGGGGTCCCCACGTGACCCGGGGACCCGGGCCGGGGACATCACGTGACCCGGTCACCTGGGGCCGGGGTCCCCACGTGACCCGGTCACCTGGGGCCGGGGTCCCCACGTGACCCGGGGTCCTGGTGCCGGTGTCCCCACGTGACCCGGTCACCTGGGGCCCGGGTCCCCACGTGACCCGGTCACCTGGGGCCGGGGTCCCCACGTGACCTGGGGACCCGGGCCGGGGACCCCACGTGACCCGGGGACCTGGGGCCGGGGATGTCACCCGACACTGGTACCCGGGGCAGCGACCCGATACGACCCGGGGACCTGGGTCCGGGGTCCCGACCTGACCCGGTGACCTGGGGCCAGGGTAACCACTTGACCCGGGGACCCGGGCCGGGGACTCGGTATGACTCCGTCTCCCGGGGCCGGGGTGGTCACCTGACACTGCTACCCGGGACAGCGACCCGACATGACCCGGTGACCCGGGGCCGCGGTAACGACCTGTCCAGGGGACCTGGGCCGGGGACCCGACAGGACCCGGTGACCTGGTTCCGGGGTGCCGACCTGACCCGGTGACCTGGGGCTGTGGTGTCGACCGGACTCGGGGACCTGGTCCGGTGTCCCGTCATGACCCGGGGACCAGGGGTCGGGGTGGTCACCAGACCGTTGTACCCAGGCCGTTGACCCGACATGACCCTGTGACCCGGGGCCTGGGTAAAAATCCAACCCGGGGACCCGGGCATGGGACATGACATGACCCGACCTGCGTCCGGGGTCCCGACCTGACCCGCTGACCTGGGGCCGGTGTCCCCACGTGACCCGGGGTCCTGGTGCCGGGGTCCCCACGTGACCCGGGGACCCGAGCCGGGGTCCCCACGTGACCCGGTGACCTGAGGCCGGGGTCCCCACGTGACCCGGTGACCTGGGGCCGGGGTCCCCACGTGACCCGGGGTCCTGGTGCCGGGGTCCCCACGTGACCCGGGGACCCGGGCCGGGGACCCCACGTGACCCGGTGACCTGGGGCCGGGGTCCCCACGTGACCCGGGGACCCGGGCCGGGGACATCACGTGACCCGGTCAACTGGGGCCGGGGTCCCCACGTGACCCGGGGTCCTGGTGCCGGGGTCCCCACGTGACCCGGGGTCCTGGTGCCGGGGTCCCCACGTGACCCCGTGACCTGAGGCCGGGGTCCCCACGTGACCCGGTGACCTGGGGCCGGGGTCCCCACGTGACCCGGGGTCCTGGTGCCTGGGTTCCCACCTGACCCGGGGACCCGGGCCGGGGTCCCTACGTGACCCGGGGTCCTGGTGCCGGTGTCCCCACGTGACCCGGGGACCCGGGCCGGGGACCCCACGTGACCCGGTGACCTGGGGCCGGGGTCCCCACGTGACCCGGGGACCCGGGCCGGGGACATCACGTGACCCGGTCACCTGGGGCCGGGGTCCCCACGTGACCCGGGGTCCTGGTGCCGGGTTCCCGACGTGACCCGGGGACCCGGGCCGGGGTCCACACGTGACCCAGGGTCCTGGTGCCGGTGTCCCAACGTGACCCGGTGACCTGGGGCCGGGGTCCCCACGTGACCCGGTGACCTGGGGCCGGGGTCCCCACGTGACCCGGGGTCCTGGTGCCGGGGTCCCCACGTGACCCAGGGTCCTGGTGCCGGTGTCCCCACGTGACCCGGTGACCTGGGGCCGGGGTCCCCACGTGACCCGGGGACCCGGGCCGGGGACATCACGTGACCCGGTCACCTGGGGCCGGGGTCCCCACGTGACCCGGTCACCTGGGGCCGGGGTCCCCACGTGACCCGGGGTCCTGGTGCCGGTGTCCCCACGTGACCCGGTCACCTGGGGCCCGGGTCCCCACGTGACCCGGTCACCTGGGGCCGGGGTCCCCACGTGACCTGGGGACCCGGGCCGGGGACCCGACGTGACCCGGGGACCTGGGGCCGGGGATGTCACCCGACACTGGTACCCGGGGCAGCGACCCGATACGACCCGAGGACCTGGGTCCGGGGTCCCGACCTGACCCGGTGACCTGGGGCCAGGGTAACCACCTGACCCGGGGACCCGGGCCGGGGACTCGGTATGACTCCGTCTCCCGGGGCCGGGGTGGTCACCTGACACTGGTACCCGGGACAGCGACCCGACATGACCCGGTGACCCGGGGCCGGGGTAACGACCTGTCCAGGGGACCTGGGCCGGGGACCCGACAGGACCCGGTGACCTGGTTCCGGGGTGCCGACCTGACCCGGTGACCTGGGGCTGTGGTGTCGACCGGACTCGGGGACCTGGTCCGGTGTCCCGTCATGACCCGGGGACCTGGGGTCGGGGTGGTCACCAGACCGTTGTACCCAGGCCGTTGACCCGACATGACCCTGTGACCCGGGGCCTGGGTAAAAATCCGACCCGGGGCCTGGGTAAAAATCCAACCCGGGGACCCGGGGCCGGGTTAACGACCTGTCCAGGGGACCCGGGCCGGGGACCCGACAGGACCCGGTGATCCTTCGCTGGTGTCCCGATGCAACCCGGGGACCCGGGCCGGGGACCCCACGTGACCCGGGGACCTGGGGCAGGGGATGTCACCCGACACTGGTACCCGGGGCAGCGACCCGATACGACCCGGGGACCTGGGTCCGGGGTCCCGACCTGACCCGGTGACCTGAGGCCGGGGTCCCCACGTGACCCGGTGACCTGGGGCCGGGGTCCCCACGTGACCCGGGGTCCTGGTGCCGGGGTCCCCACGTGACCCGGGGACCCGGGCCGGTGACCCCACGTGACCCGGTGACCTGGGGCCGAGGTCCCCACGTGACCCGGGGACCCGGGCCGGGGACATCACGTGACCCGGTGACCTGGGGCCGGGGTCCCCACGTGACCCGGGGACCCGGGCCGGGGTCCCCACGTGACCCGGGGTCCTGGTGCCGGGGTCCCCACGTGACCCGGTCACCTGGGGCCGGGGTCCCCACGTGACCCGGGGTCCTGGTGCCGGGGTCCCCACGTGACCCGCTGACTTGGGGCCGGGGTCCCCACTTGACCCGGGGTCCTGGTGCCGGGGTCCCCACGTGACCCGGGGACCCGGGCCGGGGTCCCCACGTGACCCGGTGACCTGAGGCCGGGGTCCCCACGTGACCTGGTGACCTGGGGCCAGGGTCCCCACGTGACCCGGGGTCCTGGTGCCGGGGTCCCCACGTGACCCGGGGACCCGAGCCGGGGTCCCCACGTGACCCGGTGACCTGAGGCCGGGGTCCCCACATGACCCGGTGACCTGGGGCCGGGGTCCCCACGTGACCCGTGGTCCTGGTGCCGGTGTCCCCACGTGACCCGGGGACCCGGGCCGGGGACCCCACGTGACCCGGTGACCTGGGGCCGGGGTCCCCACGTGACCCGGGGACCCGGGCCGGGGACATCACGTGACCCAGTCACCTGGGGCCGGGGTCCCCACGTGACCCGGAGTCCTGGTGCCGGTGTCCCCACGTGACCCGGGGACCCGGGCCGGGGACCCCACGTGACCCGGTGACCTGGGGCCGGGGTCCCCACGTGACCCGGGGACCCGGGCCGGGGACATCACGTGACCCGGTCACCTGGGGCCGGGGTCCCCACGTGACCCGGGGTCCTGGTGCCGGGGTCCCCACGTGACCCGGTGACCCGGGCCGGGGTCCCCACGTGACCCAGGGTCCTGGTGCCGGTGTCCCCTCGTGACCCGGTGACCTGGGGCCGGGGTCCCCACGTGATCCGGTGACCTGGGGCCGGCGTCCCCACGTGACCCGGGGACCCGGGCCGGGGTCCCCACGTGACCCAGGGTCCTGGTGCCGGTGTCCCCACGTGACCCAGTGACCTGGGGCCGGGGTCCCCACGTGACCCGGTGACCTGGGGCCGGGGTCCCCACGTGACCCGGGGACCCGGGCCGGGGACATCACGTGACCCGGTCACCTGGGGCCGGGGTCCCCACGTGACCCGATCACCTGGGGCCGGGGTCCCCACGTGACCCGGGGTCCTGGTGCCGGTGTCCCCACGTGACCCGGTGACCTGAGGCCGGGGTCCCCACGTGACCCGGTGACCTGGGGCCGGGGTCCCCACGTGACCCGGTGACCTGAGGCCGGGGTCCCCACGTGACCCGGTGACCTGGGGCCGGGGTCCCCACGTGACCCGGGGTCCTGGTGCCGGGGTTCCCACGTGACCCGGGGACCCGGGCCGGGGTCCCCACGTGACCCGGGGTCCTGTTGCCGGTGTCCCCACGTGACCCGGGGACCCGGGCCGGGGACCCCACGTGACCCGGTGACCTGGGGCCGGGGTCCCCACGTGACCCGGGGACCCGGGCCGGGGACATCACGTGACCCGGTCACCTGGGGCCGGGGTCCCCACGTGACCCGGGGTCCTGGTGCCGGGGTCCCCACGTGACCCGGTGACCCGGGCCGGGGTCCCCACGTGACCCAGTGTCCTGGTGCCGGTGTCCCCACGTGACCCGGGGACCTGGGTCCGGGGTGCCGACCTGACCCGGTGACCTGGGGCTGTGGTGTCGACCGGACTCGGGGACCTGGTCCGGTGTCCCGTCATGACCCGGGGACCTGGGGTAGGGGTGGTCACCAGACCGTTGTACCCAGGCCGTTGACCCGACATGACCCTGTGACCCGGTGCCTGGGTAAAAATCCAACCCGGGGACCCGGGCATGGGACGTGACATGACCCGACCTGGGTCCGGGGTCCCGACCTGACCCGGTGACCTGGGCCGGGGACCCCACGTGACCCGGGGACCTGGGGCCGGGGATGTCACCCGACACTGGTACCCGGGGCAGCGACCCGATACGACCCGGGGACCTGGGTCCGGGGTCCCGACCTGACCCGGTGACCTGGGGCCAGGGTAACCACTTGACCCGGGGACCCGGGCCGGGGACCCGGTATGACTCCGTCTCCCGGGGCCGGGGTGGTCACCTGACACTGCTACCCGGGACAGCGACCCGACATGACCCGGTGACCCGGGGCCGGGGTAACGACCTGTCCAGGGGACCTGGGCCGGGGACCCGACAGGACCCGGTGACCTGGTTCCGGGGTGCCGACCTGACCCGGTGACCTGGGGCTGTGGTGTCGACCGGACTCGGGGACCTGGTCCGGTGTCCCGTCATGACCCGGGGACCTGGGGTCGGGGTGGTCACCAGACCGTTGTACCCAGGCCGTTGACCCGACATGACCCTGTGACCCAGGGCCTGGGTAAAAATCCGACCCGGGGCCTGGGTAAAAATCCAACCCGGGGACCCGGGGCCGGGTTAACGACCTGTCCAGGGGACCCGGGCCGGGGACCCGACAGGACCCGGTGATCCTTCGCTGGTGTCCCGATGCAACCCGGGGACCCGGGCCGGGGACCCCACGTGACCCGGGGACCTGGGGCAGGGGATGTCACCCGACACTGGTACCCGGGGCAGCGACCCGATACGACCCGGGGACCTGGGTCCGGGGTCCCGACCTGACCCGGTGACCTGGGGCCAGGGTAACCACCTGACCCGGGGACCCGGGCCGGGGACCCGGTATGACTCCGTCTCCCGGGGCCGGGGTGGTCACCTGACACTGGTACCCGGGACAGCGACCCGACATGACCCGGTGACCCGGGGCCGGGGTAACGACCTGTCCAGGGGACCTGGGCCGGGGACCCGACAGGACCCGGTGACCTGGTTCCGGGGTGCCGACCTGACCCGGTGACCTGGGGCTGTGGTGTCGACCGGACTCGGGGACCTGGTCCGGTGTCCCGTCATGACCCGGGGACCTGGGGTCGGGGTGGTCACCAGACCGTTGTACCCAGGCCGTTGAGCCAACATGACCCTGTGACCCGGAGCCTGGGTAAAAATCCAACCCGGGGACCCGGGCATGGGACGTGACATGACCCGACCTGGGTCCGGGGTCCCGACCTGACCCGGTGACCTGGGCCGGGGACCCCACGTGACCCGGGGACCTGGGGCCGGGGATGTCACCCGACACTGGTACCCGGGGCAGCGACCCGATACGACCCGGGGACCTGGGTCCGGGGTCCCGACCTGACCCGGTGACCTGGGGCCAGGGTAACCACTTGACCCGGGGACCCGGGCCGGGGACCCGGTATGACTCCGTCTCCCGGGGCCGGGGTGGTCACCTGACACTGCTACCCGGGACAGCGACCCGACATGACCCGGTGACCCGGGGCCGGGGTAACGACCTGTCCAGGGGACCTGGGCCGGGGACCCGACAGGACCCGGTGACCTGGTTCCGGGGTGCCGACCTGACCCGGTGACCTGGGGCTGTGGTGTCGACCGGACTCGGGGACCTGGTCCGGTGTCCCGTCATGACCCGGGGACCTGGGGTCGGGGTGGTCACCAGACCGTTGTACCCAGGCCGTTGACCCGACATGACCCTGTGACCCGGGGCCTGGGTAAAAATCCAACCCGGGGACCCGGGCATGGGACATGACATGACCCGACCTGGGTCCGGGGTCCCGACCTGACCCGCTGACCTGGGGCCGGTGTCCCCACGTGACCCGGGGTCCTGGTGCCGGGGTCCCCACGTGACCCGGGGACCAAAGCCGGGGTCCCCACGTGACCCGGTGACCTGAGGCCGGGGTCCCCACGTGACCCAGTGACCTGGGGCCGGGGTCCGCACGTGACCCGGTGACCTGGGGCCGGGGTCCCCACGTGACCCGGGGACCCGGGCCGGGGACATCACGTGACCCGGTCACCTGGGGCCGGGGTCCCCACGTGACCCGATCACCTGGGGCCGGGGTCCCCACGTGACCCGGGGTCCTGGTGCCGGTGTCCCCACGTGACCCGGTGACCTGAGGCCGGGGTCCCCACGTGACCCGGTGACCTGGGGCCGGGGTCCCCACGTGACCCGGTGACCTGAGACCGGGGTCCCCACGTGACCCGGTGACCTGGGGCCGGGGTCCCCACGTGACCCGGGGTCCTGGGGCCGGGGTTCCCACGTGACCCGGGGACCCAGGCCGGGGTCCCCACGTGACCCGGGGTCCTGTTGCCGGTGTCCCCACGTGACCCGGGGACCCGGGCCGGGGACCCCACGTGACCCGGTGACCTGGGGCCGGGGTCCCCACGTGACCCGGGGACCCGGGCCGGGGACATCACGTGACCCGGTCACCTGGGGCCGGGGTCCCCACGTGACCCGGGGTCCTGGTGCCGGGGTCCCCACGTGACCCGGGGACCCGGGCCGGGGTCCCCACGTGACCCAGGGTCCTGGTGCCGGTGTCCCCACGTGACCCGGGGACCTGGGTCCGGGGTGCCGACCTGACCCGGTGACCTGGGGCTGTGGTGTCGACCGGACTCGGGGACCTGGTCCGGTGTCCCGTCATGACCCGGGGACCTGGGGTAGGGGTGGTCACCAGACCGTTGTACCCAGGCCGTTGACCCGACATGACCCTGTGACCCGGGGCCTGAGTAAAAATCCGACCCGGGGCCTGGGTAAAAATCCAACCCGGGGACCCGGGGCCGGGTTAACGACCTGTCCAGGGGACCCGGGCCGGGGACCCGACAGGACCCGGTGATCCTTCGCTGGTGTCCCGATGCAACCCGGGGACCCGGGCCGGGGACCCCACGTGACCCGGGGACCTGGGGCAGGGGATGTCACCCGACACTGGTACCCGGGGCAGCGACCCGATACGACCCGGGGACCTGGGTCCGGGGTCCCGACCTGACCCGGTGACCTGGGGCCAGGGTAACCACCTGACCCGGGGACTCGGGCCGGGGACCCGGTATGACTCCGTCTCCCGGGGCCGGGGTGGTCACCTGACACTGCTACCCGGGACAGCGACCCGACATGACCCGGTGACCCGGGGCCGGGGTAACGACCTGTCCAGGGGACCTGGGCCGGGGACCCGACAGGACCCGGTGACCTGGTTCCGGGGTGCCGACCTGACCCGGTGACCTGGGGCTGTGGTGTCGACCGGACTCGGGGACCTGGTCCGGTGTCCCGTCATGACCCGGGGACCTGGGGTCGGGGTGGTCACCAGACCGTTGTACCCAGGCCGTTGAGCCAACATGACCCTGTGACCCGGAGCCTGGGTAAAAATCCAACCCGGGGACCCGGGCATGGGACGTGACATGACCCGACCTGGGTCCGGGGTCCCGACCTGACCCGGTGACCTGGGCCGGGGACCCCACGTGACCCGGGGACCTGGGGCCGGGGATGTCACCCGACACTGGTACCCGGGGCAGCGACCCGATACGACCCGGGGACCTGGGTCCGGGGTCCCGACCTGACCCGGTGACCTGGGGCCAGGGTAACCACTTGACCCGGGGACCCGGGCCGGGGACCCGGTATGACTCCGTCTCCCGGGGCCGGGGTGGTCACCTGACACTGCTACCCAGGACAGCGACCCGACATGACCCGGTGACCCGGGGCCGGGGTAACGACCTGTCCAGGGGACCTGGGCCGGGGACCCGACAGGACCCGGTGACCTGGTTCCGGGGTGCCGACCTGACCCGGTGACCTGGGGCTGTGGTGTCGACCGGACTCGGGGACCTGGTCCGGTGTCCCGTCATGACCCGGGGACCTGGGGTCGGGGTGGTCACCAGACCGTTGTACCCAGGCCGTTGACCCGACATGACCCTGTGACCCGGGGCCTGGGTAAAAATCCAACCCGGGGACCCGGGCATGGGACATGACATGACCCGACCTGGGTCCGGGGTCCCGACCTGACCCGCTGACCTGGGGCCGGTGTCCCCACGTGACCCGGGGTCCTGGTGCCGGGGTCCCCACGTGACCCGGGGACCCGAGCCGGGGTCCCCACGTGACCCGGTGACCTGGGTCCGGGGTCCCCACGTGACCCGGTGACCTGGGGCCGGGGTCCCCACGTGACCCGGGGTCCTGGTGCCGGGGTCCCCACGTGACCCGGGGACCCGGGCCGGGGACCCCACGTGACCCTTTGACCTGGGGCCGGGGTCCCCACGTGACCCGGGGACCCGGGCCGGGGACATCACGTGACCCGGTCACCTGGGGCCGGGATCCCCACGTGACCCGGTCACCTGGGGCCGGGATCCCCACGTGACCCGGTGACCTGAGGCCGGGGTCCCCACGTGACCCGGTGACCTGGGGCCGGGGTCCCCACATGACCCGGGGTCCTGGTGCCTGGGTTCCCACGTCACCCGGGGACCCGGGCCGGGGTCCCCACGTGACCCGGTGACCTGGGGCCGGGGTCCCCACGTGACCCGGGGTCCTGGTGCCGGGGTCCCCACGTGACCCGGGGACCCGGGCCGGGGACCCCACGTGACCCTTTGACCTGGGGCCGGGGTCCCCACGTGACCCGGGGACCCGGGCCGGGGACATCACGTGACCCGGTCACCTGGGGCCGGGATCCCCACGTGACCCGGTCACCTGGGGCCGGGATCCCCACGTGACCCGGTGACCTGAGGCCGGGGTCCCCACGTGACCCGGTGACCTGGGGCCGGGGTCCCCACATGACCCGGGGTCCTGGTGCCTGGGTTCCCACGTCACCCGGGGACCCGGGCCGGGGTCCCCACGTGACCCGGGGTCCTGGTGCCGGTGTCCCCACGTGACCCGGGGACCCGGGCCGGGGACCCCACGTGACCCGGTGACCTGGGGCCGGGGTCCCCACGTGACCCGGGGACTCGGGCCGGGGACATCACGTGACCCGGTCACCTGCGGCCGGGGTCCCCACGTGACTAGGGGTCCTGGTGCCGGGGTCCCCACGTGACCCGGGGACCCGGGCCGGGGTCCCCACGTGACCCAGGGTCCTGGTGCCGGTGTCCCCACGTGACCCGGTGACCTGGGGCCGGGGTCCCCACGTGACCCGGTGACCTGGGGCCGGGGTCCCCACGTGACCCGGGGACCCGGGCCGGGGTCCCCACGTGACCCAGGGTCCTGGTGCCGGTGTCCCCACGTGACCCGGTGACCTGGGGCCGGGGTCCCCACGTGACCTGGGGACCCGGGCCGGGGACATCACGTGACCCGGTCACCTGGGGCCGGGGTCCCCACGTGACCCGGTCACCTGGGGCCGGGGTCCCCACGTGACCCGGGGTCCTGGTGCCGGTGTCCCCACGTGACCCGGTCACCTGGGGCCCGGGTCCCCACGTGACCCGGTCACCTGGGGCCGGGGTCCCCACGTGACCTGGGGACCCGGGCCGGGGACCCCACGTGACCCGGGGACCTGGGGCCGGGGATGTCACCCGACACTGGTACCCGGGGCAGCGACCCGATACGACCCGGGGACCTGGGTCCGGGGTCCCGACCTGACCCGGTGACCTGGGGCCAGGGTAACCACCTGACCCGGGGACCCGGGCCGGGGACTCGGTATGACTCCGTCTCCCGGGGCCGGGGTGGTCACCTGACACTGGTACCCGGGACAGCGACCCGACATGACCCGGTGACCCGGGGCCGGGGTAACGACCTGTCCAGGGGACCTGGGCCGGGGACCCGACAGGACCCGGTGACCTGGTTCCGGGGTGCCGACCTGACCCGGTGACCTGGGGCTGTGGTGTCGACCGGACTCGGGGACCTGGTCCGGTGTCCCGTCATGACCCGGGGACCTGGGGTCGGGGTGGTCACCAGACCGTTGTACCCAGGCCGTTGACCCGACATGACCCTGTGACCCGGGGCCTGGGTAAAAATCCGACCCGGGGCCTGGGTAAAAATCCAACCCGGGGACCCGGGGCCGGGTTAACGACCTGTCCAGGGGACCCGGGCCGGGGACCCGACAGGACCCGGTGATCCTTCGCTGGTGTCCCGATGCAACCCGGGGACCCGGGCCGGGGACCCCACGTGACCCGGGGACCTGGGGCCGGGGATGTCACCCGACACTGGTACCCGGGGCAGCGACCCGATACGACCCGGGGACCTGGGTCCGGGGTCCCGACCTGACCCGGTGACCTGGGGCCAGGGTAACCACCTGACCCGGGGACCCGGGCCGGGGACCCGGTATGACTCCGTCTCCCGGGGCCGGGGTGGTCACCTGACACTGCTACCCGGGACAGCGACCCGACATGACCCGGTGACCCGGGGCCGGGGTAACGACCTGTCCAGGGGACCTGGGCCGGGGACCCGACAGGACCCGGTGACCTGGTTCCGGGGTGCCGACCTGACCCGGTGACCTGGGGCTGTGGTGTCGACCGGACTCGGGGACCTGGTCCGGTGTCCCGTCATGACCCGGGGACCTGGGGTCGGGGTGGTCACCAGACCGTTGTACCCAGGCCGTTGAGCCAACATGACCCTGTGACCCGGAGCCTGGGTAAAAATCCAACCCGGGGACCCGGGCATGGGACGTGACATGACCCGACCTGGGTCCGGGGTCCCGACCTGACCCGGTGACCTGGGCCGGGGACCCCACGTGACCCGGGGACCTGGGGCCGGGTATGTCACCCGACACTGGTACCCGGGGCAGCGACCCAATACGACCCGGGGACCTGGGTCCGGGGTCCCGACCTGACCCGGTGACCTGGGGCCAGGGTAACCACTTGACCCGGGGACCCGGGCCGGGGACCCGGTATGACTCCGTCTCCCGGGGCCGGGGTGGTCACCTGACACTGCTACCCGGGACAGCGACCCGACATGACCCGGTGACCCGGGGCCGGGGTAACGACCTGTCCAGGGGACCTGGGCCGGGGACCCGACAGGACCCGGTGACCTGGTTCCGGGGTGCCGACCTGACCCGGTGACCTGGGGCTGTGGTGGCGACCGGACTCGGGGACCTGGTCCGGTGTCCCGTCATGACCCGGGGACCTGGGGTCGGGGTGGTCACCAGACCGTTGTACCCAGGCCGTTGAGCCGACATGACCCTGTGACCCGGGGCCTGGGTAAAAATCCAACCCGGAGACCCGGGCATGGGACATGACATGACCCGACCTGGGTCCGGGGTCCCGACCTGACCCGCTGACCTGGGGCCGGTGTCCCCACGTGACCCGGGGTCCTGGTGCCGGGGTCCCCACGTGACCCGGGGACCTGAGCCGGGGTCCCCATGTGACCCGGTGACCTGAGGCCGGGGTCCCCACGTGACCCGGTGACCTGGGGCCGGGGTCCCCACGTGACCCGGGGTCCTGGGGCCGGGGTCCCCACGTGACCCGGGGACCCGGGCCGGGGACCCCACGTGACCCGGTGACCTGGGGCCGGAGTCCCCACGTGACCCGGGGACCCGGGCCGGGGACATCACGTGACCCGGTCACCTGGGGCCGGGGTCCCCACGTGACCCGGGGACTCGGGCCGGGGACATCACGTGACCCGGTCACCTGCGGCCGGGGTCCCCACGTGACCCGGGGTCCTGGTGCCGGGGTCCCCACGTGACCCGGGGACCCGGGCCGGGGTCCCCACGTGACCCAGGGTCCTGGTGCCGGTGTCCCCACGTGACCCGGTGACCTGGGGCCGGGGTCCCCACGTGACCCGGTGACCTGGGGCCGGGGTCCCCACGTGACCCGGGGACCCGGGCCGGGGTCCCCACGTGACCCAGGGTCCTGGTGCCGGTGTCCCCACGTGACCCGGTGACCTGGGGCCGGGGTCCCCACGTGACCTGGGGACCCGGGCCGGGGACATCACGTGACCCGGTCACCTGGGGCCGGGGTCCCCACGTGACCCGGTCACCTGGGGCCGGGGTCCCCACGTGACCCGGGGTCCTGGTGCCGGTGTCCCCACGTGACCCGGTCACCTGGGGCCCGGGTCCCCACGTGACCCGGTCACCTGGGGCCGGGGTCCCCACGTGACCTGGGGACCCGGGCCGGGGACCCCACGTGACCCGGGGACCTGGGGCCGGGGATGTCACCCGACACTGGTACCCGGGGCAGCGACCCGATACGACCCGGGGACCTGGGTCCGGGGTCCCGACCTGACCCGGTGACCTGGGGCCAGGGTAACCACCTGACCCGGGGACCCGGGCCGGGGACTCGGTATGACTCCGTCTCCCGGGGCCGGGGTGGTCACCTGACACTGGTACCCGGGACAGCGACCCGACATGACCCGGTGACCCGGGGCCGGGGTAACGACCTGTCCAGGGGACCTGGGCCGGGGACCCGACAGGACCCGGTGACCTGGTTCCGGGGTGCCGACCTGACCCGGTGACCTGGGGCTGTGGTGTCGACCGGACTCGGGGACCTGGTCCGGTGTCCCGTCATGACCCGGGGACCTGGGGTCGGGGTGGTCACCAGACCGTTGTACCCAGGCCGTTGACCCGACATGACCCTGTGACCCGGGGCCTGGGTAAAAATCCGACCCGGGGCCTGGGTAAAAATCCAACCCGGGGACCCGGGGCCGGGTTAACGACCTGTCCAGGGGACCCGGGCTGGGGACCCGACAGGACCCGGTGATCCTTCGCTGGTGTCCCGATGCAACCCGGGGACCCGGGCCGGGGACCCCACGTGACCCGGGGACCTGGGGCCGGGGATGTCACCCGACACTGGTACCCGGGGCAGCGACCCGATACGACCCGGGGACCTGGGTCCGGGGTCCCGACCTGACCCGGTGACCTGGGGCCAGGGTAACCACCTGACCCGGGGACCCGGGCCGGGGACCCGGTATGACTCCGTCTCCCGGGGCCGGGGTGGTCACCTGACACTGCTACCCGGGACAGCGACCCGACATGACCCGGTGACCCGGGGCCGGGGTAACGACCTGTCCAGGGGACCTGGGCCGGGGACCCGACAGGACCCGGTGACCTGGTTCCGGGGTGCCGACCTGACCCGGTGACCTGGGGCTGTGGTGGCGACCGGACTCGGGGACCTGGTCCGGTGTCCCGTCATGACCCGGGGACCTGGGGTCGGGGTGGTCACCAGACCGTTGTACCCAGGCCGTTGAGCCGACATGACCCTGTGACCCGGAGCCTGGGTAAAAATCCAACCCGGGGACCCGGGCATGGGACGTGACATGACCCGACCTGGGTCCGGGGTCCCGACCTGACCCGGTGACCTGGGCCGGGGACCCCACGTGACCCGGGGACCTGGGGCCGGGGATGTCACCCGACACTGGTACCCGGGGCAGCGACCCAATACGACCCGGGGACCTGGGTCCGGGGTCCCGACCTGACCCGGTGACCTGGGGCCAGGGTAACCACTTGACCCGGGGACCCGGGCCGGGGACCCGGTATGACTCCGTCTCCCGGGGCCGGGGTGGTCACCTGACACTGCTACCCGGGACAGCGACCCGACATGAACCGGTGACCCGGGGCCGGGGTCCCCACGTGACCCGGGGTCCTGGTGCCGGGGTGGTCACCGGAACCTGGGAACCAGGCCGGGTGCGCGACATGACCCGGTGACCCGGGGCCGGGGTAACGACCTGTCCAGGGGACCTGGGCCGGGGACCCGACAGGACCCGGTGACCTGGTTCCGGGGTGCCGACCTGACCCGGTGACCTGGGGCTGTGGTGGCGACCGGACTCGGGGACCTGGTCCGGTGTCCCGTCATGACCCGGGGACCTGGGGTCGGGGTGGTCACCAGACCGTTGTACCCAGGCCGTTGAGCCGACATGACCCTGTGACCCGGGGCCTGGGTAAAAATCCAACCCGGGGACCCGGGCATGGGACATGACATGACCCGACCTGGGTCCGGGGTCCCGACCTGACCCGCTGACCTGGGGCCGGTGTCCCCACGTGACCCGGGGTCCTGGTGCCGGGGTCCCCACGTGACCCGGGGACCCGAGCCGGGGTCCCCACGTGACCCGGTGACCTGAGGCCGGGGTCCCCACGTGACCCGGTGACCTGGGGCCGGGGTCCCCACGTGACCCGGGGTCCTGGTGCCGGGGTCCCCACGTGACCCGGGGACCCGGGCCGGGGACCCCACGTGACCCGGTGACCTGGGGCCGGGGTCCCCACGTGACCCGGGGACCCGGGCCGGGGACATCACGTGACCCGGTCACCTGGGGCCGGGGTCCCCACGTGACCCGGTGACCTGGGGCCGGGGTCCCCACGTGACCCGGGGTCCTGGTGCCGGGGTCCCCACGTGACCCGGTGACCTGAGGCCGGGGTCCCCACGTGACCCAGTGACCTGGGGCCGGGGTCCCCACGTGACCCGGGGTCCTGATGCCTGGGTTCCCACGTGACCCGGGGACCCGGGCCGGGGTCCCTACGTGACCCGGGGTCCTGGTGCCGGTGTCCCCACGTGACCCGGGGACCCCACGTGACCCGGTGACCTGGGGCCGGGGTCCCCACGTGACCCGGGGACCCGGGCCGGGGACATCACGTGACCCGGTCACCTGGGGCCGGGGTCCCCACGTGACCCGGTGACCTGGGGCCGGGGTCCCCACGTGACCCGGGGTCCTGGTGCCGGGGTCCCCACGTGACCCGGTGACCTGAGGCCGGGGTCCCCACGTGACCCAGTGACCTGGGGCCGGGGTCCCCACGTGACCCGGGGTCCTGATGCCTGGGTTCCCACGTGACCCGGGGACCCGGGCCGGGGTCCCTACGTGACCCGGGGTCCTGGTGCCGGTGTCCCCACGTGACCCGGGGACCCCACGTGACCCGGTGACCTGGGGCCGGGGTCCCCACGTGACCCGGGGACCCGGGCCGGGGACATCACGTGACCCGGTCACCTGGGGCCGGGGTCCCCACGTGACCCGGGGTCCTGGTGCCGGGTTCGCGACGTGACCCGGGGACCCGGGCCGGGGTCCACACGTGACCCAGGGTCCTGGTGCCGGTGTCCCCACGTGACCCGGTGACCTGGGGCCGGGGACCCACGTGACCCGGTGACCTGGGGCCGGGGTCCCCACGTGACCCGGGGACCCGGGCCGGGGTCCCCACGTGACCCAGGGTCCTGGTGCCGGTGTCCCCACGTGACCCGGTGACCTGGGGCCGGGGTCCCCACGTGACCCGGGGACCCGGGCCGGGGACATCACGTGACCCGGTCACCTGGGGCCGGAGTCCCCACGTGACCCGGTCACCTGGGGCCGGGGTCCCCACGTGACCCGGGGTCCTGGTGCCGGTGTCCCCACGTGACCCGGTCACCTGGGGCCCGGGTCCCCACGTGACCCGGTCACCTGGGGCCGGGGTCCCCACGTGACCTGGGGACCCGGGCCGGGGACCCGACGTGACCCGGGGACCTGGGGCCGGGGATGTCACCCGACACTGGTACCCGGGGCAGCGACCCGATACGACCCGAGGACCTGGGTCCGGGGTCCCGACCTGACCCGGTGACCTGGGGCCAGGGTAACCACCTGACCCGGGGACCCGGGCCGGGGACTCGGTATGACTCCGTCTCCCGGGGCCGGGGTGGTCACCTGACACTGGTACCCGGGACAGCGACCCGACATGACCCGGTGACCCGGGGCCGGGGTAACGACCTGTCCAGGGGACCTGGGCCGGGGACCCGACAGGACCCGGTGACCTGGTTCCGGGGTGCCGACCTGACCCGGTGACCTGGGGCTGTGGTGTCGACCGGACTCGGGGACCTGGTCCGGTGTCCCGTCATGACCCGGGGACCTGGGGTCGGGGTGGTCACCAGACCGTTGTACCCAGGCCGTTGACCCGA
The DNA here is from genome assembly GCA_951411735.1 of Somateria mollissima. Lineage (NCBI taxonomy): Eukaryota > Metazoa > Chordata > Aves > Anseriformes > Anatidae > Somateria > Somateria mollissima. Next base: position 406,287 of record CATOCB010000066.1, read on the forward strand.
CATGACCCTGTGACCCGGGGCCTGGGTAAAAATCCGACCCGGGGCCTGGGTAAAAATCCAACCCGGGGACCCGGGGCCGGGTTAACGACCTGTCCAGGGGACCCGGGCCGGGGACCCGACAGGACCCGGTGATCCTTCGCTGGTGTCCCGATGCAACCCGGGGACCCGGGACGGGGACCCCACGTGACCCGGGGACCTGGGGCAGGGGATGTCACCCGACACTGGTACCCGGGGCAGCGACCCGATACGACCCGGGGACCTGGGTCCGGGGTCCCGACCTGACCCGGTGACCTGAGGCCGGGGTCCCCACGTGACCCGGTGACCTGGGGCCGGGGTCCCCACGTGACCCGGGGTCCTGGTGCAGGGGTCCCCACGTGACCCGGGTACCCGGGCCGGTGACCCCACGTGACCCGGTGACCTGGGGCCGAGGTCCCCATGTGACCCGGGGACCCGGGCCGGGGACATCACGTGACCCGGTCACCTGGGGCCGGGGTCCCCACATGACCCGGGGACCCGGGCCGGGGTCCCCACGTGACCCGGGGTCCTGGTGCCGGTGTCCCAACGTGACCCGGTCACCTGGGGCCGGGGTCCCCACGTGACCCGGGGTCCTGGTGCCGGGGTCCCCACGTAACCCGCTGACTTGGGGCCGGGGTCCCCACTTGACCCGGGGTCCTGGTGCCGGGGTCCCCACGTGACCCGGGGACCCGGGCCGGGGTCCCCACGTGACCCGGTGACCTGAGGCTGGGGTCCCCACGTGACCCGGTGACCTGGGGCCAGGGTCCCCACGTGACCCGGGGTCCTGGTGCCGGGGTCCCCACGTGACCCGGGGACCCGAGCCGGGGTCCCCACGTGACCCGGTGACCTGAGGCCGGGGTCCCCACATGACCCGGTGACCTGGGGCCGGGGTCCCCACGTGACCCGGGGTCCTGGTGCCGGTGTCCCCACGTGACCCGGGGACCCGGGCCGGGGACCCCACGTGACCCGGTGACCTGGGGCCGGGGTCCCCACGTGACCCGGGGACCCGGGCCGGGGACATCACGTGACCCGGTCACCTGGGGCCGGGGTCCCCACGTGACCCGGAGTCCTGGTGCCGGTGTCCCCACGTGACCCGGGGACCCGGGCCGGGGACCCCACGTGACCCGGTGACCTGGGGCCGGGGTCCCCACGTGACCCGGGGACCCGGGCCGGGGACATCAAGTGACCCGGTCACCTGGGGCCGGGGTCCCCACGTGACCCGGGGTCCTGGTGCCGGGGTCCCCACGTGACCCGGTGACCCGGGCCGGGGTCCCCACGTGACCCAGGGTCCTGGTGCCGGTGTCCCCACGTGACCCGGTGACCTGGGGCCGGGGTCCCCACGTGACCCGGTGACCTGGGGCCGGGGTCCCCACGTGACCCAGGGTCCTGGTGCCGGTGTCCCCACGTGACCCAGTGACCTGGGGCCGGTGTCCCCACGTGACCCGGTGACCTGGGGCCGGGGTCCCCACGTGACCCGGGGACCCGGGCCGGGGACATCACGTGACCCGGTCACCTGGGGCCGGGGTCCCCACGTGACCCGACCACCCGGGGCCGGGGTCCCCACGTGACCCGGGGTCCTGGTGCCGGTGTCCCCACGTGACCCGGTGACCTGAGGCCGGGGTCCCCACGTGACCCGGTGACCTGGGGCCGGGGTCCCCACGTGACCCGGTGACCTGAGGCCGGGGTCCCCACGTGACCCGGTGACCTGGGGCCGGGGTCCCCACGTGACCCGGGGACCCGGGCCGGGGACATCACGTGACCCGGTCACCTGGGGCAGGGGTCCCCACGTGACCCGGGGTCCTGGTGCCGGGGTCCCCACGTGACCCGGGGACCCGGGCCGGGGACCCCACGTGACCCAGGGTCCTGGTGCCGGTGTCCCCACGTGACCCGGGGACCTGGGTCCGGGGTGCCGACCTGACCCGGTGACCTGGGGCTGTGGTGTCGACCGGACTCGGGGACCTGGTCCGGTGTCCCGTCATGACCCGGGGACCTGGGGTAGGGGTGGTCACCAGACCGTTGTACCCAGGCCGTTGACCCGACATGACCCTGTGACCCGGTGCCTGGGTAAAAATCCAACCCGGGGACCCGGGCATGGGACGTGACATGACCCGACCTGGGTCCGGGGTCCCGACCTGACCCGGTGACCTGGGGCCAGGGTAACCACTTGACCCGGGGACCCGGGCCGGGGACCCGGTATGACTCCGTCTCCCGGGGCCGGGGTGGTCACCTGACACTGGTACCCGGGACAGCGACCCGACATGACCCGGTGACCCGGGGCCGGGGTAACGACCTGTCCAGGGGACCTGGGCCGGGGACCCGACAGGACCCGGTGACCTGGTTCCGGGGTGCCGACCTGACCCGGTGACCTGGGGCTGTGGTGTCGACCGGACTCGGGGACCTGGTCCGGTGTCCCGTCATGACCCGGGGACCTGGGGTCGGGGTGGTCACCAGACCGTTGTACCCAGGCCGTTGACCCGACATGACCCTGTGACCCGGGGCCTGGGTAAAAATCCAACCCGGGGACCCGGGCATGGGACATGACATGACCCGACCTGGGTCCGGGGTCCCGACCTGACCCGCTGACCTGGGGCCGGTGTCCCCACGTGACCCGGGGTCCTGGTGCCGGGGTCCCCACGTGACCCGGGGACCCGAGCCGGGGTCCCCACGTGACCCGGTGACGTGAGGCCGGGGTCCCAACGTGACCCAGTGACCTGGGGCCGGGGTCCCCACGTGACCCGGTGACCTGGGGCCGGGGTCCCCACGTGACCCGGGGACCCGGGCCGGGGACATCACGTGACCCGGTGACCTGAGGCCGGGGTCCCCACGTGACCCGGTGACCTGGGGCCGGGGTCCCCACGTGACCCGGTGACCTGAGGCCGGGGTCCCCACGTGACCCGGTGACCTGGGGCCGGGGTCCCCACGTGACCCGGGGTCCTGGTGCCGGGGTTCCCACGTGACCCGGGGACCCGGGCCGGGGTCCCCACGTGACCCGGGGTCCTGTTGCCGGTGTCCCCACGTGACCCGGGGACCCGGGCCGGGGACCCCACGTGACCCGGTGACCTGGGGCCGGGGTCCCCACGTGACCCGGGGACCCGGGCCGGGGACATCACGTGACCCGGTCACCTGGGGCCGGGGTCCCCACGTGACCCGGGGTCCTGGTGCCGGGGTCCCCACGTGACCCGGGGACCCGGGCCGGGGTCCCCACGTGACCCAGGGTCCTGGTGCCGGTGTCCCCACGTGACCCGGGGACCTGGGTCCGGGGTGCCGACCTGACCCGGTGACCTGGGGCTGTGGTGTCGACCGGACTCGGGGACCTGGTCCGGTGTCCCGTCATGACCCGGGGACCTGGGGTAGGGGTGGTCACCAGACCGTTGTACCCAGGCCGTTGACCCGACATGACCCTGTGACCCGGTGCCTGGGTAAAAATCCAACCCGGGGACCCGGGCATTGGACGTGACATGACCCGACCTGGGTCCGGGGTCCCGACCTGACCCGGTGACCTGGGGCCAGGGTAACCACCTGACCCGGGGACTCGGGCCGGGGACCCGGTATGACTCCGTCTCCCGGGGCCGGGGTGGTCACCTGACACTGCTACCCGGGACAGCGACCCGACATGACCCGGTGACCCGGGGCCGGGGTAACGACCTGTCCAGGGGACCTGGGCCGGGGACCCGAGATGACCCGGTGACCTGGTTCCGGGGTGCCGACCTGACCCGGTGACCTGGGGCTGTGGTGTCGACCAGACTCGGGGACCTGGTCCGGTGTCCCGTCATGACCCGGGGACCTGGGGTCGGAGTGGTCACCAGACCGTTGTACCCAGGCCGTTGACCCGACATGACCCTGTGACCCGGGGCCTGAGTAAAAATCCGACCCGGGGCCTGGGTAAAAATCCAACCCGGGGACCCGGGGCCGGGTTAACGACCTGTCCAGGGGACCCGGGCCGGGGACCCGACAGGACCCGGTGATCCTTCGCTGGTGTCCCGATGCAACCCGGGGACCCGGGCCGGGGACCCCACGTGACCCGGGGACCTGGGGCCGGGGATGTCACCCGACACTGGTACCCGGGGCAGCGACCCGATACGACCCGGGGACCTGGGTCCGGGGTCCCGACCTGACCCGGTGACCTGGGGCCAGGGTAACCACCTGACCCGGGGACCCGGGCCGGGGACTCGGTATGACTCCGTCTCCCGGGGCCGGGGTGGTCACCTGACACTGGTACCCGGGACAGCGACCCGACATGACCCGGTGACCCGGGGCCGGGGTAACGACCTGTCCAGGGGACCTGGGCCGGGGACCCGACAGGACCCGGTGACCTGGTTCCGGGGTGCCGACCTGACCTGGTGACCTGGGGCTGTGGTGTCGACCGGACTCGGGGACCTGGTCCGGTGTCCCGTCATGACCCGGGGACCTGGGGTCGGGGTGGTCACCAGATCGTTGTACCCAGGCCGTTGACCCGACATGACCCTGTGACCCGGGGCCTGGGTAAAAATCCGACCCGGGGCCTGGGTAAAAATCCAACCCGGGGACCCGGGGCCGGGTTAACGACCTGTCCAGGGGACCCGGGCCGGGGACCCGACAGGACCCGGTGATCCTTCGCTGGTGTCCCGATGCAACCCGGGGACCCGGGCCGGGGACCCCACGTGACCCGGGGACCTGGGGCCGGGGATGTCACCCGACACTGGTACCCGGGGCAGCGACCCGATACGACCCGGGGACCTGGGTCCAGGGTCCCGACCTGACCCGGTGACCTGGGGCCAGGGTAACCACCTGACCCGGGGACCCGGGCCGGGGACCCGGTATGACTCCGTCTCCCGGGGCCGGGGTGGTCACCTGACACTGCTACCCGGGACAGCGACCCGACATGACCCGGTGACCCGGGGCCGGGGTAACGACCTGTCCAGGGGACCTGGGCCGGGGACCCGACAGGACCCGGTGACCTGGTTCCGGGGTGCCGACCTGACCCGGTGACCTGGGGCTGTGGTGTCGACCGGACTCGGGGACCTGGTCCGGTGTCCCGTCATGACCCGGGGACCTGGGGTCGGGGTGGTCACCAGACCGTTGTACCCAGGCCGTTGAGCCGACATGACCCTGTGACCCGGAGCCTGGGTAAAAATCCAACCCGGGGACCCGGGCATGGGACGTGACATGACCTGACCTGGGTCCGGGGTCCCGACCTGACCCGGTGACCTGGGACGGGGACCCCACGTGACCCGGGGACCTGGGGCCGGGGATGTCACCCGACACTGGTACCCGGGGCAGCGACCCGATACGACCCGGGGACCTGGGTCCGGGGTCCCGACCTGACCCGGTGACCTGGGGCCAGGGTAACCACTTGACCCGGGGACCCGGGCCGGGGACCCGGTATGACTCCGTCTCCCAGGGCCGGGGTGGTCACCTGACACTGCTACCCGGGACAGCGACCCGACATGAACCGGTGACCCGGGGCCGGGGTCCCCACGTGACCCGGGGTCCTGGTGCCGGGGTGGTCACCGGAACCTGGGAACCAGGCCGGGTGCGCGACATGACCCGCTGACCCGGGGCTGGGGTAACGACCTGTCCAGGGGACCTGGGCCGGGGACCCGACAGGACCCGGTGACCTGGTTCCGGGGTGCCGACCTGACCCGGTGACCTGGGGCTGTGGTGTCGACCGGACTCGGGGACCTGGTCCGGTGTCCCGTCATGACCCGGGGCCTGGGTAAAAATCCAACCCGGGGACCCGGGCATGGGACATGACATGACCCGACCTGGGTCCGGGGTCCCGACCTGACCCGCTGACCTGGGGCCGGTGTCCCCACGTGACCCGGGGTCCTGGTGCCGGGGTCCCCACGTGACCCGGGGACCCGAACCGGGGTCCCCACGTGACCCGGTGACCTGAGGCCGGGGTCCCCACGTGACCCGGTGACCTGGGGCCGGGGTCCCCACGTGACCCAAGGTCCTGGTGCCGGGGTCCCCACGTGACCCGGGGACCCGGGCCGGGGACCCCACGTGACCCGGTGACCTGGGGCCGGGGTCCCCACGTGACCCGGGGACCCGGGCAGGGGACATCACGTGACCCGGTCACCTGGGGCCGGGGTCCCCACGTGACCCAGTCACCTGGGGCCGGGGTCCCCACGTGACCCGGGGTCCTGGTGCCGGGGTCCCCACGTGACCCGGTGACCTGAGGCCGGGGTCCCCACGTGACCCGGTGACCTGGGGCCGGGGTCCCCACGTGACCCGGGGTCCTGGTGCCTGGGTTCCCACGTGACCCGGGGACCCGGGCCGGGGTCCCTACGTGACCCGGGGTCCTGGTGCCGGTGTCCCCACGTGACCCGGGTACCCGGGCCGGGGACCCCACGTGACCCGGTGACCTGGGGCCGGGGTCCCCACGTGACCCGGGGACCCGGGCCGGGGACATCACGTGACCCGGTCACCTGGGGCCGGGGTCCCCACGTGACCCGGGGTCCTGGTGCCGGGTTCGCGACGTGACCCGGGGACCCGGGCCGGGGTCCACACGTGACCCAGGGTCCTGGTGCCGGTGTCCCAACGTGACCCGGTGACCTGGGGCCGGGGTCCCCACGTGACCCGGGGACCCGCGCCGGGGTCCCCACGTGACCCAGGGTCCTGGTGCCGGTGTCCCCACGTGACCCGGTGACCTGGGGCCGGGGTCCCCACGTGACCCGGGGACCCGGGCCGGGGACATCACGTGACCCGGTCACCTGGGGCCGGGGTCCCCACGTGACCCGGTCACCTGGGGCCGGGGTCCCCACGTGACCCGGGGTCCTGGTGCCGGTGTCCCCACGTGACCCGGTCACCTGGGGCCCGGGTCCCCACGTGACCCGGTCACCTGGGTCCGGGGTCCCCACGTGACCTGGGGACCCGGGCCGGGGACCCGACGTGACCCGGGGACCTGGGGCCGGGGATGTCACCCGACACTGGTACCCGGGGCAGCGACCCGATACGACCCGAGGACCTGGGTCCGGGGTCCTGACCTGACCCGGTGACCTGGGGCCAGGGTAACCACTTGACCCGGGGACCCGGGCCGGGGACTCGGTATGACTCCGTCTCCCGGGGCCGGGGTGGTCACCTGACACTGCTACCCGGGACAGCGACCCGACATGACCCGGGGACCTGGGGTCGGGGTGGTCACCAGACCGTTGTACCCAGGCCGTTGAGCCGACATGACCCTGTGACCCGGGGCCTGGGTAAAAATCCAACCCGGGGACCCGGGCATGGGACATGACATGACCCGACCTGGGTCCGGGGTCCCGACCTGACCCGCTGACCTGGGGCCGGTGTCCCCACGTGACCCGGGGTCCTGGTGCCGGGGTCCCCACGTGACCCGGGGACCCGAGCCGGGGTCCCCACGTGACCCGGTGACCTGAGGCCGGGGTCCCCACGTGACCCGGTGACCTGGGGCCGGGGTCCCCACGTGACCCAGGGTCCTGGTGCCGGGGTCCCCACGTGACCCGGGGACCCGGGCCGGGGACCCCACGTGACCCTTTGACCTGGGGCCGGGGTCCCCACGTGACCCGGGGACCCGGGCCGGGGACATCACGTGACCCGGTCACCTGGGGCCGGGATCCCCACGTGACCCGGTCACCTGGGGCCGGGATCCCCACGTGACCCGGTGACCTGAGGCCGGGGTCCCCACGTGACCCGGTGACCTGGGGCCGGGGTCCCCACGTGACCCGGGGTCCTGGTGCCTGGGTTCCCACGTCACCCGGTCACCTGGGGCCGGGGTCCCCACGTGACCCGGGGTCCTGGTGCCGGTGTCCCCACGTGACCCGGGGACCCGGGCCGGTGACCCCACGTGACCCGGTGACCTGGGGCCGGGGTCCCCACATGACCCGGGGACTCGGGCCGGGGACATCACGTGACCCGGTCACCTGGGGCCGGGGTCCCCACGTGACCAGGGGTCCTGGTGCCGGGGTCCCCACGTGACCCGGGGACCCGGGCCGGGGTCCCCACGTGACCCAGGGTCCTGGTGCCGGTGTCCCCACGTGACCCGGTGACCTGGGGCCGGGGTCCCCACGTGACCCGGTGACCTGGGGCCGGGGTCCCCACGTGACCCGGGGACCCGGGCCGGGGACATCACGTGACCCGGTCACCTGGGGCCGGGGTCCCCACGTGACCCGGTGACCTGGGGCCGGGGTCCCCACGTGACCCGGGGACCCGGGCCGGGGTCCCCACGTGACCCAGGGTCCTGGTGCCGGTGTCCCCACGTGACCCAGGGTCCTGGTGCCGGTGTCCCCACGTGACCCGGTGACCTGGGGCCGGGGTCCCCACGTGACCTGGGGACCCGGGCCGGGGACATCACGTGACCCGGTCACCTGGGGCCGGGGTCCCCACGTGACCCGGTCACCTGGGGCCGGGGTCCCCACGTGACCCGGGGTCCTGGTGCCGGTGTCCCCACGTGACCCGGTCACCTGGGGCCCGGGTCCCCACGTGACCCGGTCACCTGGGGCCGGGGTCCCCACGTGACCTGGGGACCCGGGCCGGGGTCCCCACGTGACCCGGGGACCTGGGGCCGGGGATGTCACCCGACACTGGTACCCGGGGCAGCGACCCGATACGACCCAGGGACCTGGGTCCGGGGTCCCGACCTGACCCGGTGACCTGGGGCCAGGGTAACCACCTGACCCGGGGACCCGGGCCGGGGACTCGGTATGACTCCGTCTCCCGGGGCCGGGGTGGTCACCTGACACTGGTACCCGGGACAGCGACCCGACATGACCCGGTGACCCGGGGCCGGGGTAACGACCTGTCCAGGGGACCTGGGCCGGGGACCCGACAGGACCCGGTGACCTGGTTCCGGGGTGCCGACCTGACCCGGTGACCTGGGGCTGTGGTGTCGACCGGACTCGGGGACCTGGTCCGGTGTCCCGTCATGACCCGGGGACCTGGGGTCGGGGTGGTCACCAGACCGTTGTACCCAGGCCGTTGACCCGACATGACCCTGTGACCCGGGGCCTGGGTAAAAATCCGACGCGGGGCCTGGGTAAAAATCCAACCCGGGGACCCGGGGCCGGGTTAACGACCTGTCCAGGGGACCCGGGTCGGGGACCCGACAGGACCCGGTGATCCTTCGCTGGTGTCCCGATGCAACCCGGGGACCCGGGCCGGGGACCCCACGTGACCCGGGGACCTGGGGCCGGGGATGTCACCCGACACTGGTACCCGGGGCAGCGACCCGATACGACCCGGGGACCTGGGTCCGGGGTCCCGACCTGACCCGGTGACCTGGGGCCAGGGTAACCACCTGACCCGGGGACCCGGGCCGGGGACCCGGTATGACTCCGTCTCCCGGGGCCGGGGTGGTCACCTGACACTGGTACCCGGGACAGCGACCCGACATGACCCGGTGACCCGGGGCCGGGGTAACGACCTGTCCAGGGGACCTGGGCCGGGGACCCGACAGGACCCGGTGACCTGGTTCCGGGGTGCCGACCTGACCCGGTGACCTGGGGCTGTGGTGTCGACCGGACTCGGGGACCTGGTCCGGTGTCCCGTCATGACCCGGGGACCTGGGGTCGGGGTGGTCACCAGACCGTTGTACCCAGGCCGTTGAGCCGACATGACCCTGTGACCCGGAGCCTGGGTAAAAATCCAACCCGGGGACCCGGGCATGGGACGTGACATGACCCGACCTGGGTCCGGGGTCCCGACCTGACCCGGTGACCTGGGCCGGGGACCCCACGTGACCCGGGGACCTGGGGCCGGGGATGTCACCCGACACTGGTACCCGGGGCAGCGACCCGATACGACCCGGGGACCTGGGTCCGGGGTCCCGACCTGACCCGGTGACCTGGGGCCAGGGTAACCACTTGACCCGGGGACCCGGGCCGGGGACCCGGTATGACTCCGTCTCCCGGGGCCGGGGTGGTCACCTGACACTGCTACCCGGGACAGCGACCCGACATGACCCGGTGACCCGGGGCCGGGGTAACGACCTGTCCAGGGGACCTGGGCCGGGGACCCGACAGGACCCGGTGACCTGGTTCCGGGGTGCCGACCTGACCCGGTGACCTGGGGCTGTGGTGGCGACCGGACTCGGGGACCTGGTCCGGTGTCCCGTCATGACCCGGGGACCTGGGGTTGGGGTGGTCACCAGACCGTTGTACCCAGGCCGTTGACCCGACATGACCCTGTGACCCGGGGCCTGGGTAAAAATCCAACCCGGAGACCCGGGCATGGGACATGACATGACCCGACCTGGGTCCGGGGTCCCGACCTGACCCGCTGACCTGGGGCCGGTGTCCCCACGTGACCCGGGGTCCTGGTGCCGGGGTCCCCACGTGACCCGGTGACCTGAGGCCGGGGTCCCCACGTGACCCGGTGACCTGGGGCCGGGGTCCCCACGTGACCCGGGGTCCTGGGGCCGGGGTCCCCACGTGACCCGGGGACCCGGGCCGGGGACCCCACGTGACCCGGTGACCTGGGGCCGGGGTCCCCACGTGACCCGGGGACCCGGGCCGGGGACATCACGTGACCCGGTCACCTGGGGCCGGGGTCCCCACGTGACCCGGTGACCTGGGGCCGGGGTCCCCACGTAACCCGGGGTCCTGGTGCCGGGGTCCCCATGTGACCCGGTGACCTGAGGCCGGGGTCCCCACGTGACCCGGTGACCTGGGGCCGGGGTCCCCACGTGACCCGGGGTCCTGGTGCCTGGGTTCCCACGTGACCCGGGGACCCGGGCCGGGGTCCCTACGTGACCCGGGGTCCTGGTGCCGGTGTCCCCACGTGACCCGGGGACCCGGGCCGGGGACCCCACGTGACCCGGTGACCTGGGGCCGGGGTCCCCACGTGACCCGGGGACCCGGGCCGGGGACATCACGTGACCCGGTCACCTGGGGCCGGGGTCCCCACGTGACCCGGGGTCCTGGTGCCGGGTTCCCGACGTGACCCGGGGACCCGGGCCGTGGTCCACACGTGACCCAGGGTCATGGTGCCGGTGTCCCAACGTGACCCGGTGACCTGGGGCCGGGGTCCCCACGTGACCCGGTGACCTGGGGCCGGGGTCCCCACGTGACCCGGGGACCCGGGCCGGGGTCCCCACGTGACCCAGGGTCCTGGTGCCGGTGTCCCCACGTGACCCGGTGACCTGGGGCCGGGGTCCCCACGTGACCCGGTGACCTGGGGCCGGGGTCCCCACGTGACCCGGGGACCCAGGCCGGGGACATCACGTGACCCGGTCACCTGGGGCTGGGGTCCCCACGTGACCCGGTCACCTGGGGCCGGGGTCCCCACGTGACCCGGGGTCCTGGTGCCGGGGTCCCCACGAGACCCGCTGACTTGGGGCCGGGGTCCCCACGTGACCCGGGGTCCTGGTGCCGGGGTCCCCACGTGACCCGCTGACTTGGGGCCGGGGTCCCCACTTGACCCGGGGTCCTTGTGCCGGTGTCCCCACGTGACCCGGTAACCTGAGGCCGGAGTCCCCACGTGACCCGGTGACCTGGGGCCGGGGTCCCCACGTGACCCGGGGTCCTGGTGCCGGTGTCCCCACGTGACCCGGGGACCCGGGCCGGGGACCCCACGTGACCCGGTGACCTGGGGCCGGGGTCCCCACGTGACCCGGGGACCCGGGCCGGGGTCCCCACGTGACCCGGTGACCTGGGGCCGGTGTCCCCACGTGACCCGGTGACCTGGGGCCGGGGTCCCCACGTGACCTGGGGACCCGGGCCGGGGACATCACGTGACCCGGTCACCTGCGGCCGGGGTCCCCACGTGACCCGGTCACCTGGGGCCGGGGTCCCCACGTGACCCGGGGTCCTGGTGCCGGTGTCCCCACGTGACCCGGTCACCTGGGGCCCGGGTCCCCACGTGACCCGGTCACCTGGGGCCGGGGTCCCCACGTGACCTGGGGACCCGGGCCGGGGACCCCACGTGACCCGGGGTCCTGGTGCCGGTGTCCCCACGTGACCCGGGGACCCGGGCCGGGGACCCCACGTGACCCGGTGACCTGGGGCCGGGGTCCCCACGTGACCCGGGGACCCGGGCCGGGGTCCCCACGTGACCCGGTGACCTGGGGCCGGTGTCCCCACGTGACCCGGTGACCTGGGGCCGGGGTCCCCACGTGACCTGGGGACCCGGGCCGGGGACATCACGTGACCCGGTCACCTGCGGCCGGGGTCCCCACGTGACCCGGTCACCTGGGGCCGGGGTCCCCACGTGACCCGGGGTCCTGGTGCCGGTGTCCCCACGTGACCCGGTCACCTGGGGCCCGGGTCCCCACGTGACCCGGTCACCTGGGGCCGGGGTCCCCACGTGACCTGGGGACCCGGGCCGGGGACCCCACGTGACCCGGGGACCTGGGGCCGGGGATGTCACCTGACACTGGTACCCGGGGCAGCGATCCGATACGACCCGGGGACCTGGGTCCGGGGTCCCGACCTGACCCGGTGACCTGGGGCCAGGGTAACCACCTGACCCGGGGACCCGGGCCGGGGACTCGGTATGACTCCGTCTCCCGGGGCCGGGGTGGTCACCTGACACTGGTACCCGGGACAGCGACCCGACATGACCCGGTGACCCGGGGCCGGGGTAACGACCTGTCCAGGGGACCTGGGCCGGGGACCCGACAGGACCCGGTGACCTGGTTCCGGGGTGCCGACCTGACCCGGTGACCTGGGGCTGTGGTGTCGACCGGACTCGGGGACCTGGTCCGGTGTCCCGTCATGACCCGGGGACCTGGGGTCGGGGTGGTCACCAGACCGTTGTACCCAGGCCGTTGACCCGACATGACCCTGTGACCCGGGGCCTGGGTAAAAATCCGACCCGGGGCCTGGGTAAAAATCCAACCCGGGGACCCGGGGCCGGGTTAACGACCTGTCCAGGGGACCCGGGCCGGGGACCCGACAGGACCCGGTGATCCTTCGCTGGTGTCCCGATGCAACCCGGGGACCCGGGCCGGGGACCCCACGTGACCCGGGGACCTGGGGCCGGGGATGTCACCCGACACTGGTACCCGGGGCAGCGACCCGATACGACCCGGGGACCTGGGTCCGGGGTCCCGACCTGACCCGGTGACCTGGGGCCAGGGTAACCACCTGACCCGGGGACCCGGGCCGGGGACCCGGTATGACTCCGTCTCCCGGGGCCGGGGTGGTCACCTGACACTGCTACCCGGGACAGCGACCCGACATGACCCGGTGACCCGGGGCCGGGGTAACGACCTGTCCAGGGGACCTGGGCCGGGGACCCGACAGGACCCGGTGACCTGGTTCCGGGGTGCCGACCTGACCCGGTGACCTGGGGCTGTGGTGTCGACCGGACTCGGGGACCTGGTCCGGTGTCCCGTCATGACCCGGGGACCTGGGGTCGGGGTGGTCACCAGACCGTTGTACCCAGGCCGTTGAGCCGACATGACCCTGTGACCCGGAGCCTGGGTAAAAATCCAACCCGGGGACCCGGGCATGGGACGTGACATGACCCGACCTGGGTCCGGGGTCCCGACCTGACCCGGTGACCTGGGCCGGGGACCCCACGTGACCCGGGGACCTGGGGCCGGGGATGTCACCCGACACTGGTACCCGGGGCAGCGACCCGATACGACCCGGGGACCTGGGTCCGGGGTCCCGACCTGACCCGGTGACCTGGGGCCAGGGTAACCACTTGACCCGGGGACCCGGGCCGGGGACCCGGTATGACTCCGTCTCCCGGGGCCGGGGTGGTCACCTGACACTGCTACCCGGGACAGCGACCCGACATGACCCGGTGACCCGGGGCCGGGGTAACGACCTGTCCAGGGGACCTGGGCCGGGGACCCGACAGGACCCGGTGACCTGGTTCCGGGGTGCCGACCTGACCCGGTGACCTGGGGCTGTGGTGGCGACCGGACTCGGGGACCTTGTCCGGTGTCCCGTCATGACCCGGGGACCTGGGGTTGGGGTGGTCACCAGACCGTTGTACCCAGGCCGTTGACCCGACATGACCCTGTGACCCGGGGCCTGGGTAAAAATCCAACCCGGAGACCCGGGCATGGGACATGACATGACCCGACCTGGGTCCGGGGTCCCGACCTGACCCGCTGACCTGGGGCCGGTGTCCCCACGTGACCCGGGGTCCTGGTGCCGGGGTCCCCACGTGACCCGGGGACCTGAGCCGGGGTCCCCACGTAACCCGGTGACCTGAGGCCGGGGTCCCCACGTGACCCGGTGACCTGGGGCCGGGGTCCCCACGTGACCCGGGGTCCTGGTGCCGGGGTCCCCACGTGACCCGGGGACCCGGGCCGGGGACCCCACGTGACCCGGTGACCTGGGGCCGGGGTCCCCACGTGACCCGGGGACCCGGGCCGGGGACATCACGTGACCCGGTCACCTGGGGCCGGGGTCCCCACGTGACCCGGTCACCTGGGGCCGGGGTCCCCACGTGACCCGGGGTCCTGGTGCCTGGGTTCCCACGTGACCCGGGGACCCGGGCCGGGGACCCCACGTGACCCGGTGACCTGGGGCCGGGGTCCCCACGTGACCCGGGGACCCGGGCCGGGGACATCACGTGACCCGGTCACCTGGGGCCGGGGTCCCCACGTGACCCGGGGTCCTGGTGCCGGGTTCCCGACGTGACCCGGGGACCCGGGCCGGGGTCCACACGTGACCCAGGGTCATGTTGCCGGTGTCCCAACGTGACCCGGTGACCTGGGGCCGGGGTCCCCACGTGACCCGGGGACCCGGGCCGGGGTCCCCACGTGACCCAGGGTCCTGGTGCCGGTGTCCCCACGTGACCCGGTGACCTGGGGCCGGGGTCCCCACGTGACCCGGTGACCTGGGGCCGGGGTCCCCACGTGACCCGGGGACCCGGGCCGGGGACATCACGTGACCCGGTCACCTGGGGCTGGGGTCCCCACGTGACCCGGTCACCTGGGGCCGGGGTCCCCACGTGACTCGGGGTCCTGGTGCCGGTGTCCCCACGTGACCCGGTCACCTGGGGCCGGGGTACCCACGTGACCCGGGGTCCTGGTGCCGGGGTCCCCACGAGACCCGCTGACTTGGGGCCGGGGTCCCCACGTGACCCGGGGTCCTGGTGCCGGGGTCCCCACGTGACCCGCTGACTTGGGGCCAGGGTCCCCACGTGACCCGGGGTCCTGGTGCCGGGGTCCCCACGTGACCCGGTGACCCGAGCCGGGGTCCCCACGTGACCCGGTGACCTGAGGCCGGAGTCCCCACGTGACCCGGTGACCTGGGGCCGGGGTCCCCACGTGACCCGGGGTCCTGGTGCCGGTGTCCCCACGTGACCCGGGGACCCGGGCCGGGGACCCCACGTGACCCGGTGACCTGGGGCCGGGGTCCCCACGTGACCCGGGGACCTGGGTCCGGGGTGCCGACCTGACCCGGTGACCTGGGGCTGTGGTGTCGACCGGACTCGGGGACCTGGTCCGGTGTCCCGTCATGACCCGGGGACCTGGGGTAGGGGTGGTCACCAGACCGTTGTACCCAGGCCGTTGACCCGACATGACCCTGTGACCCGGTGCCTGGGTAAAAATCCAACCCGGGGACCCGGGCATGGGACGTGACATGACCCGACCTGGGTCCGGGGTCCCGACCTGACCCGGTGACCTGGGGCCAGGGTAACCACCTGACCCGGGGTCTCGGGCCGGGGACCCGGTATGACTCCGTCTCCCGGGGCCGGGGTGGTCACCTGACACTGGTACCCGGGACAGCGACCCGACATGACCCGGTGACCCGGGGCCGGGGTAACGACCTGTCCAGGGGACCTGGGCCGGGGACCCGAGATGACCCGGTGACCTGGTTCCGGGGTGCCGACCTGACCCGGTGACCTGGGGCTGTGGTGTCGACCGGACTCGGGGACCTGGTCCGGTGTCCCGTCATGACCCGGGGACCTGGGGTCGGAGTGGTCACCAGACCGTTGTACCCAGGCCGTTGACCCGACATGACCCTGTGACCCGGGGCCTGAGTAAAAATCCGACCCGGGGCCTGGGTAAAAATCCAACCCGGGGACCCGGGGCCGGGTTAACGACCTGTCCAGGGGACCCGGGCCGGGGACCCGACAGGACCCGGTGATCCTTCGCTGGTGTCCCGATGCAACCCGGGGACCCGGGCCGGGGACCCCACGTGACCCGGGGACCTGGGGCAGGGGATGTCACCCGACACTGGTACCCGGGGCAGCGACCCGATACGACCCGGGGACCTGGGTCCGGGGTCCCGACCTGACCCGGTGACCTGGGGCCAGGGTAACCACCTGACCCGGGGACTCGGGCCGGGGACCCGGTATGACTCCGTCTCCCGGGGCCGGGGTGGTCACCTGACACTGCTACCCGGGACAGCGACCCGACATGACCCGGTGACCCGGGGCCGGGGGTAACGACCTGTCCAGGGGACCTGGGCCGGGGACCCGACAGGACCCGGTGACCTGGTTCCGGGGTGCCGACCTGACCCGGTGACCTGGGGCTGTGGTGTCGACCGGACTCGGGGACCTGGTCCGGTGTCCCGTCATGACCCGGGGACCTGGGGTCGGGGTGGTCACCAGACCGTTGTACCCAGGCCGTTGAGCCAACATGACCCTGTGACCCGGAGCCTGGGTAAAAATCCAACCCGGGGACCCGGGCATGGGACGTGACATGACCCGACCTGGGTCCGGGGTCCCGACCTGACCCGGTGACCTGGGCCGGGGACCCCACGTGACCCGGGGACCTGGGGCCGGGGATGTCACCCGACACTGGTACCCGGGGCAGCGACCCGATACGACCCGGGGACCTGGGTCCGGGGCCCCGACCTGACCCGCTGACCTGGGGCCAGGGTAACCACTTGACCCGGGGACCCGGGCCGGGGACCCGGTATGACTCCGTCTCCCGGGGCCGGGGTGGTCACCTGACACTGCTACCCGGGACAGCGACCCGACATGACCCGGTGACCCGGGGCCGGGGTAACGACCTGTCCAGGGGACCTGGGCCGGGGACCCGACAGGACCCGGTGACCTGGTTCCGGGGTGCCGACCTGACCCGGTGACCTGGGGCTGTGGTGTCGACCGGACTCGGGGACCTGGTCCGGTGTCCCGTCATGACCCGGGGACCTGGGGTCGGGGTGGTCACCAGACCGTTGTACCCAGGCCGTTGACCCGACATGACCCTGTGACCCGGGGCCTGGGTAAAAATCCAACCCGGGGACCCGGGCATGGGACATGACATGACCCGACCTGGGTCCGGGGTCCCGACCTGACCCGCTGACCTGGGGCCGGTGTCCCCACGTGACCCGGGGTCCTGGTGCCGGGGTCCCCACGTGACCCGGGGACCCGAGCCGGGGTCCCCACCTGACCCGGTGACCTGAGGCCGGGGTCCCCACGTGACCCAGTGACCTGGGGCCGGGGTCCCCACGTGACCCGGTGACCTGGGGCCGGGGTCCCCACGTGACCCGGGGACCCGGGCCGGGGACATCACGTGACCCGGTCACCTGGGGCCGGGGTCCCCACGTGACCCGATCACCTGGGGCCGGGGTCCCCACGTGACCCGGGGTCCTGGTGCCGGTGTCCCCACGTGACCAGGTGACCTGAGGCCGGGGTCCCCACGTGACCCGGTGACCTGGGGCCGGGGTCCCCACGTGACCCGGTGACCTGAGGCCGGGGTCCCCACGTGACCCGGTGACCTGGGGCCGGGGTCCCCACGTGACCCGGGGTCCTGGTGCCGGGGTTCCCACGTGACCCGGGGACCTGGGCCGGGGGCCCCACGTGACCCGGGGTCCTGTTGCCGGTGTCCCCACGTGACCCGGTGACCTGGGGCCGGGGTCCCCACGTGACCCGGTGACCTGGGGCCGGGGTGCCGACCTGACCCGGTGACCTGGGGCTGTGGTGTCGACCGGACTCGGGGACCTGGTCCGGTGTCCCGTCATGACCCGGGGACCTGGGGTCGGGGTGGTCACCAGACCGTTGTACCCAGGCCGTTGAGCCGACATGACCCTGTGACCCGGAGCCTGGGTAAAAATCCAACCCGGGGACCCGGGCATGGGACGTGACATGACCTGACCTGGGTCCGGGGTCCCGACCTGACCCGGTGACCTGGGACGGGGACCCCACGTGACCCGGGGACCTGGGGCCGGGGATGTCACCCGACACTGGTACCCGGGGCAGCGACCCGATACGACCTGGGGACCTGGGTCCGGGGTCCCGACCTGACCCGGTGACCTGGGGCCAGGGTAACCACTTGACCCGGGGACCCGGGCCGGGGACCCGGTATGACTCCGTCTCCCAGGGCCGGGGTGGTCACCTGACACTGCTACCCGGGACAGCGACCCGACATGAACCGGTGACCCGGGGCCGGGGTCCCCACGTGACCCGGGGTCCTGGTGCCGGGGTGGTCACCGGAACCTGGGAACCAGGCCGGGTGCGCGACATGACCCGCTGACCCGGGGCTGGGGTAACGACCTGTCCAGGGGACCTGGGCCGGGGACCCGACAGGACCCGGTGACCTGGTTCCGGGGTGCCGACCTGACCCGGTGACCTGGGGCTGTGGTGTCGACCGGACTCGGGGACCTGGTCCGGTGTCCCGTCATGACCCGGGGACCTGGGGTCGGGGTGGTCACCAGACCGTTGTACCCAGGCCGTTGAGCCGACATGACCCTGTGACCCGGGGCCTGGGTAAAAATCCAACCCGGGGACCCGGGCATGGGACATGACATGACCCGACCTGGGTCCGGGGTCCCGACCTGACCCGCTGACCTGGGGCCGGTGTCCCCACGTGACCCGGGGTCCTGGTGCCGGGGTCCCCACGTGACCCGGGGACCCGAACCGGGGTCCCCACGTGACCCGGTGACCTGAGGCCGGGGTCCCCACGTGACCCGGTGACCTGGGGCCGGGGTCCCCACGTGACCCAAGGTCCTGGTGCCGGGGTCCCCACGTGACCCGGGGACCCGGGCCGGGGACCCCACGTGACCCGGTGACCTGGGGCCGGGGTCCCCACGTGACCCGGGGACCCGGGCAGGGGACATCACGTGACCCGGTCACCTGGGGCCGGGGTCCCCACGTGACCCAGTCACCTGGGGCCGGGGTCCCCACGTGACCCGGGGTCCTGGTGCCGGGGTCCCCACGTGACCCGGTGACCTGAGGCCGGGGTCCCCACGTGACCCGGTGACCTGGGGCCGGGGTCCCCACGTGACCCGGGGTCCTGGTGCCTGGGTTCCCACGTGACCCGGGGACCCGGGCCGGGGTCCCTACGTGACCCGGGGTCCTGGTGCCGGTGTCCCCACGTGACCCGGGGACCCGGGCCGGGGACCCCACGTGACCCGGTGACCTGGGGCCGGGGTCCCCACGTGACCCGGGGACCCGGGCCGGGGACATCACGTGACCCGGTCACCTGGGGCCGGGGTCCCCACGTGACCCGGGGTCCTGGTGCCGGGTTCGCGACGTGACCCGGGGACCCGGGCCGGGGTCCACACGTGACCCAGGGTCCTGGTGCCGGTGTCCCAACGTGACCCGGTGACCTGGGGCCGGGGTCCCCACGTGACCCGGGGACCCGCGCCGGGGTCCCCACGTGACCCAGGGTCCTGGTGCCGGTGTCCCCACGTGACCCGGTGACCTGGGGCCGGGGTCCCCACGTGACCCGGGGACCCGGGCCGGGGACATCACGTGACCCGGTCACCTGGGGCCGGGGTCCCCACGTGACCCGGTCACCTGGGGCCGGGGTCCCCACGTGACCCGGGGTCCTGGTGCCGGTGTCCCCACGTGACCCGGTCACCTGGGGCCCGGGTCCCCACGTGACCCGGTCACCTGGGTCCGGGGTCCCCACGTGACCTGGGGACCCGGGCCGGGGACCCGACGTGACCCGGGGACCTGGGGCCGGGGATGTCACCCGACACTGGTACCCGGGGCAGCGACCCGATACGACCCGAGGACCTGGGTCCGGGGTCCTGACCTGACCCGGTGACCTGGGGCCAGGGTAACCACTTGACCCGGGGACCCGGGCCGGGGACTCGGTATGACTCCGTCTCCCGGGGCCGGGGTGGTCACCTGACACTGCTACCCGGGACAGCGACCCGACATGACCCGGGGACCTGGGGTCGGGGTGGTCACCAGACCGTTGTACCCAGGCCGTTGAGCCGACATGACCCTGTGACCCGGGGCCTGGGTAAAAATCCAACCCGGGGACCCGGGCATGGGACATGACATGACCCGACCTGGGTCCGGGGTCCCGACCTGACCCGCTGACCTGGGGCCGGTGTCCCCACGTGACCCGGGGTCCTGGTGCCGGGGTCCCCACGTGACCCGGGGACCCGAGCCGGGGTCCCCACGTGACCCGGTGACCTGAGGCCGGGGTCCCCACGTGACCCGGTGACCTGGGGCCGGGGTCCCCACGTGACCCAGGGTCCTGGTGCCGGGGTCCCCACGTGACCCGGGGACCCGGGCCGGGGACCCCACGTGACCCTTTGACCTGGGGCCGGGGTCCCCACGTGACCCGGGGACCCGGGCCGGGGACATCACGTGACCCGGTCACCTGGGGCCGGGATCCCCACGTGACCCGGTCACCTGGGGCCGGGATCCCCACGTGACCCGGTGACCTGAGGCCGGGGTCCCCACGTGACCCGGTGACCTGGGGCCGGGGTCCCCACGTGACCCGGGGTCCTGGTGCCTGGGTTCCCACGTCACCCGGTCACCTGGGGCCGGGGTCCCCACGTGACCCGGGGTCCTGGTGCCGGTGTCCCCACGTGACCCGGGGACCCGGGCCGGTGACCCCACGTGACCCGGTGACCTGGGGCCGGGGTCCCCACATGACCCGGGGACTCGGGCCGGGGACATCACGTGACCCGGTCACCTGGGGCCGGGGTCCCCACGTGACCAGGGGTCCTGGTGCCGGGGTCTCCACGTGACCCGGGGACCCGGGCCGGGGTCCCCACGTGACCCAGGGTCCTGGTGCCGGTGTCCCCACGTGACCCGGTGACCTGGGGCCGGGGTCCCCACGTGACCCGGTGACCTGGGGCCGGGGTCCCCACGTGACCCGGGGACCCGGGCCGGGGACATCACGTGACCCGGTCACCTGGGGCCGGGGTCCCCACGTGACCCGGTGACCTGGGGCCGGGGTCCCCACGTGACCCGGGGACCCGGGCCGGGGTCCCCACGTGACCCAGGGTCCTGGTGCCGGTGTCCCCACGTGACCCAGGGTCCTGGTGCCGGTGTCCCCACGTGACCCGGTGACCTGGGGCCGGGGTCCCCACGTGACCTGGGGACCCGGGCCGGGGACATCACGTGACCCGGTCACCTGGGGCCGGGGTCCCCACGTGACCCGGTCACCTGGGGCCGGGGTCCCCACGTGACCCGGGGTCCTGGTGCCGGTGTCCCCACGTGACCCGGTCACCTGGGGCCCGGGTCCCCACGTGACCCGGTCACCTGGGGCCGGGGTCCCCACGTGACCTGGGGACCCGGGCCGGGGTCCCCACGTGACCCGGGGACCTGGGGCCGGGGATGTCACCCGACACTGGTACCCGGGGCAGCGACCCGATACGACCCAGGGACCTGGGTCCGGGGTCCCGACCTGACCCGGTGACCTGGGGCCAGGGTAACCACCTGACCCGGGGACCCGGGCCGGGGACTCGGTATGACTCCGTCTCCCGGGGCCGGGGTGGTCACCTGACACTGCTACCCGGGACAGCGACCCGACATGACCCGGTGACCCGGGGCCGGGGTAACGACCTGTCCAGGGGACCTGGGCCGGGGACCCGACAGGACCCGGTGACCTGGTTCCGGGGTGCCGACCTGACCCGGTGACCTGGGGCTGTGGTGTCGACCGGACTCGGGGACCTGGTCCGGTGTCCCGTCATGACCCGGGGACCTGGGGTCGGGGTGGTCACCAGACCGTTGTACCCAGGCCGTTGACCCGACATGACCCTGTGACCCGGGGCCTGGGTAAAAATCCGACGCGGGGCCTGGGTAAAAATCCAACCCGGGGACCCGGGGCCGGGTTAACGACCTGTCCAGGGGACCCGGGTCGGGGACCCGACAGGACCCGGTGATCCTTCGCTGGTGTCCCGATGCAACCCGGGGACCCGGGCCGGGGACCCCACGTGACCCGGGGACCTGGGGCCGGGGATGTCACCCGACACTGGTACCCGGGGCAGCGACCCGATACGACCCGGGGACCTGGGTCCGGGGTCCCGACCTGACCCGGTGACCTGGGGCCAGGGTAACCACCTGACCCGGGGACCCGGGCCGGGGACCCGGTATGACTCCGTCTCCCGGGGCCGGGGTGGTCACCTGACACTGGTACCCGGGACAGCGACCCGACATGACCCGGTGACCCGGGGCCGGGGTAACGACCTGTCCAGGGGACCTGGGCCGGGGACCCGACAGGACCCGGTGACCTGGTTCCGGGGTGCCGACCTGACCCGGTGACCTGGGGCTGTGGTGTCGACCGGACTCGGGGACCTGGTCCGGTGTCCCGTCATGACCCGGGGACCTGGGGTCGGGGTGGTCACCAGACCGTTGTACCCAGGCCGTTGAGCCGACATGACCCTGTGACCCGGAGCCTGGGTAAAAATCCAACCCGGGGACCCGGGCATGGGACGTGACATGACCCGACCTGGGTCCGGGGTCCCGACCTGACCCGGTGACCTGGGCCGGGGACCCCACGTGACCCGGGGACCTGGGGCCGGGGATGTCACCCGACACTGGTACCCGGGGCAGCGACCCGATACGACCCGGGGACCTGGGTCCGGGGTCCCGACCTGACCCGGTGACCTGGGGCCAGGGTAACCACTTGACCCGGGGACCCGGGCCGGGGACCCGGTATGACTCCGTCTCCCGGGGCCGGGGTGGTCACCTGACACTGCTACCCGGGACAGCGACCCGACATGACCCGGTGACCCGGGGCCGGGGTAACGACCTGTCCAGGGGACCTGGGCCGGGGACCCGACAGGACCCGGTGACCTGGTTCCGGGGTGCCGACCTGACCCGGTGACCTGGGGCTGTGGTGGCGACCGGACTCGGGGACCTGGTCCGGTGTCCCGTCATGACCCGGGGACCTGGGGTTGGGGTGGTCACCAGACCGTTGTACCCAGGCCGTTGACCCGACATGACCCTGTGACCCGGGGCCTGGGTAAAAATCCAACCCGGAGACCCGGGCATGGGACATGACATGACCCGACCTGGGTCCGGGGTCCCGACCTGACCCGCTGACCTGGGGCCGGTGTCCCCACGTGACCCAGGGTCCTGGTGCCGGGGTCCCCACGTGACCCGGTGACCTGAGGCCGGGGTCCCCACGTGACCCGGTGACCTGGGGCCGGGGTCCCCACGTGACCCGGGGTCCTGGGGCCGGGGTCCCCACGTGACCCGGGGACCCGGGCCGGGGACCCCACGTGACCCGGTGACCTGGGGCCGGGGTCCCCACGTGACCCGGGGACCCGGGCCGGGGACATCACGTGACCCGGTCACCTGGGGCCGGGGTCCCCACGTGACCCGGTGACCTGGGGCCGGGGTCCCCACGTAACCCGGGGTCCTGGTGCCGGGGTCCCCATGTGACCCGGTGACCTGAGGCCGGGGTCCCCACGGGACCCGGTGACCTGGGGCCGGGGTCCCCACGTGACCCGGGGTCCTGGTGCCTGGGTTCCCACGTGACCCGGGGACCCGGGCCGGGGTCCCTACGTGACCCGGGGTCCTGGTGCCGGTGTCCCCACGTGACCCGGGGACCCGGGCCGGGGACCCCACGTGACCCGGTGACCTGGGGCCGGGGTCCCCACGTGACCCGGGGACCCGGGCCGGGGACATCACGTGACCCGGTCACCTGGGGCCGGGGTCCCCACGTGACCCGGGGTCCTGGTGCCGGGTTCCCGACGTGACCCGGGGACCCGGGCCGTGGTCCACACGTGACCCAGGGTCATGGTGCCGGTGTCCCAACGTGACCCGGTGACCTGGGGCCGGGGTCCCCACGTGACCCGGTCACCTGGGGCCGGGGTCCCCACGTGACCCGGGGACCCGGGCCGGGGTCCCCACGTGACCCAGGGTCCTGGTGCCGGTGTCCCCACGTGACCCGGTGACCTGGGGCCGGGGTCCCCACGTGACCCGGTGACCTGGGGCCGGGGTCCCCACGTGACCCGGGGACCCAGGCCGGGGACATCACGTGACCCGGTCACCTGGGGCTGGGGTCCCCACGTGACCCGGTCACCTGGGGCCGGGGTCCCCACGTGACCCGGGGTCCTGGTGCCGGGGTCCCCACGAGACCCGCTGACTTGGGGCCGGGGTCCCCACGTGACCCGGGGTCCTGGTGCCGGGGTCCCCACGTGACCCGCTGACTTGGGGCCGGGGTCCCCACTTGACCCGGGGTCCTTGTGCCGGTGTCCCCACGTGACCCGGTGACCTGAGGCCGGAGTCCCCACGTGACCCGGTGACCTGGGGCCGGGGTCCCCACGTGACCCGGGGTCCTGGTGCCGGTGTCCCCACGTGACCCGGGGACCCGGGCCGGGGACCCCACGTGACCCGGTGACCTGGGGCCGGGGTCCCCACGTGACCCGGGGACCCGGGCCGGGGTCCCCACGTGACCCGGTGACCTGGGGCCGGTGTCCCCACGTGACCCGGTGACCTGGGGCCGGGGTCCCCACGTGACCTGGGGACCCGGGCCGGGGACATCACGTGACCCGGTCACCTGCGGCCGGGGTCCCCACGTGACCCGGTCACCTGGGGCCGGGGTCCCCACGTGACCCGGGGTCCTGGTGCCGGTGTCCCCACGTGACCCGGTCACCTGGGGCCCGGGTCCCCACGTGACCCGGTCACCTGGGGCCGGGGTCCCCACGTGACCTGGGGACCCGGGCCGGGGACCCCACGTGACCCGGGGTCCTGGTGCCGGTGTCCCCACGTGACCCGGGGACCCGGGCCGGGGACCCCACGTGACCCGGTGACCTGGGGCCGGGGTCCCCACGTGACCCGGGGACCCGGGCCGGGGTCCCCACGTGACCCGGTGACCTGGGGCCGGTGTCCCCACGTGACCCGGTGACCTGGGGCCGGGGTCCCCACGTGACCTGGGGACCCGGGCCGGGGACATCACGTGACCCGGTCACCTGCGGCCGGGGTCCCCACGTGACCCGGTCACCTGGGGCCGGGGTCCCCACGTGACCCGGGGTCCTGGTGCCGGTGTCCCCACGTGACCCGGTCACCTGGGGCCCGGGTCCCCACGTGACCCGGTCACCTGGGGCCGGGGTCCCCACGTGACCTGGGGACCCGGGCCGGGGACCCCACGTGACCCGGGGACCTGGGGCCGGGGATGTCACCTGACACTGGTACCCGGGGCAGCGATCCGATACGACCCGGGGACCTGGGTCCGGGGTCCCGACCTGACCCGGTGACCTGGGGCCAGGGTAACCACCTGACCCGGGGACCCGGGCCGGGGACTCGGTATGACTCCGTCTCCCGGGGCCGGGGTGGTCACCTGACACTGGTACCCGGGACAGCGACCCGACATGACCCGGTGACCCGGGGCCGGGGTAACGACCTGTCCAGGGGACCTGGGCCGGGGACCCGACAGGACCCGGTGACCTGGTTCCGGGGTGCCGACCTGACCCGGTGACCTGGGGCTGTGGTGTCGACCGGACTCGGGGACCTGGTCCGGTGTCCCGTCATGACCCGGGGACCTGGGGTCGGGGTGGTCACCAGACCGTTGTACCCAGGCCGTTGACCCGACATGACCCTGTGACCCGGGGCCTGGGTAAAAATCCGACCCGGGGCCTGGGTAAAAATCCAACCCGGGGACCCGGGGCCGGGTTAACGACCTGTCCAGGGGACCCGGGCCGGGGACCCGACAGGACCCGGTGATCCTTCGCTGGTGTCCCGATGCAACCCGGGGACCCGGGCCGGGGACCCCACGTGACCCGGGGACCTGGGGCCGGGGATGTCACCCGACACTGGTACCCGGGGCAGCGACCCGATACGACCCGGGGACCTGGGTCCGGGGTCCCGACCTGACCCGGTGACCTGGGGCCAGGGTAACCACCTGACCCGGGGACCCGGGCCGGGGACCCGGTATGACTCCGTCTCCCGGGGCCGGGGTGGTCACCTGACACTGCTACCCGGGACAGCGACCCGACATGACCCGGTGACCCGGGGCCGGGGTAACGACCTGTCCAGGGGACCTGGGCCGGGGACCCGACAGGACCCGGTGACCTGGTTCCGGGGTGCCGACCTGACCCGGTGACCTGGGGCTGTGGTGTCGACCGGACTCGGGGACCTGGTCCGGTGTCCCGTCATGACCCGGGGACCTGGGGTCGGGGTGGTCACCAGACCGTTGTACCCAGGCCGTTGACCCGACATGACCCTGTGACCCGGAGCCTGGGTAAAAATCCAACCCGGGGACCCGGGCATGGGACGTGACATGACCCGACCTGGGTCCGGGGTCCCGACCTGACCCGGTGACCTGGGCCGGGGACCCCACGTGACCCGGGGACCTGGGGCCGGGGATGTCACCCGACACTGGTACCCGGGGCAGCGACCCGATACGACCCGGGGACCTGGGTCCGGGGTCCCGACCTGACCCGGTGACCTGGGGCCAGGGTAACCACTTGACCCGGGGACCCGGGCCGGGGACCCGGTATGACTCCGTCTCCCGGGGCCGGGGTGGTCACCTGACACTGCTACCCGGGACAGCGACCCGACATGACCCGGTGACCCGGGGCCGGGGTAACGACCTGACCCGGTGACCTGGGGCTGTGGTGGCGACCGGACTCGGGGACCTTGTCCGGTGTCCCGTCATGACCCGGGGACCTGGGGTTGGGGTGGTCACCAGACCGTTGTACCCAGGCCGTTGACCCGACATGACCCTGTGACCCGGGGCCTGGGTAAAAATCCAACCCGGAGACCCGGGCATGGGACATGACATGACCCGACCTGGGTCCGGGGTCCCGACCTGACCCGCTGACCTGGGGCCGGTGTCCCCACGTGACCCGGGGTCCTGGTGCCGGGGTCCCCACGTGACCCGGGGACCTGAGCCGGGGTCCCCACGTAACCCGGTGACCTGAGGCCGGGGTCCCCACGTGACCCGGTGACCTGGGGCCGGGGTCCCCACGTGACCCGGGGTCCTGGTGCCGGGGTCCCCACGTGACCCGGGGACCCGGGCCGGGGACCCCACGTGACCCGGTGACCTGGGGCCGGGGTCCCCACGTGACCCGGGGACCCGGGCCGGGGACATCACGTGACCCGGTCACCTGGGGCCGGGGTCCCCACGTGACCCGGTCACCTGGGGCCGGGGTCCCCACGTGACCCGGGGTCCTGGTGCCTGGGTTCCCACGTGACCCGGGGACCCGGGCCGGGGACCCCACGTGACCCGGTGACCTGGGGCCGGGGTCCCCACGTGACCCGGGGACCCGGGCCGGGGACATCACGTGACCCGGTCACCTGGGGCCGGGGTCCCCACGTGACCCGGGGTCCTGGTGCCGGGTTCCCGACGTGACCCGGGGACCCGGGCCGGGGTCCACACGTGACCCAGGGTCATGGTGCCGGTGTCCCAACGTGACCCGGTGACCTGGGGCCGGGGTCCCCACGTGACCCGGGGACCCGGGCCGGGGTCCCCACGTGACCCAGGGTCCTGGTGCCGGTGTCCCCACGTGACCCGGTGACCTGGGGCCGGGGTCCCCACGTGACCCGGTGACCTGGGGCCGGGGTCCCCACGTGACCCGGGGACCCGGGCCGGGGACATCACGTGACCCGGTCACCTGGGGCTGGGGTCCCCACGTGACCCGGTCACCTGGGGCCGGGGTCCCCACGTGACTCGGGGTCCTGGTGCCGGTGTCCCCACGTGACCCGGTCACCTGGGGCCGGGGTACCCACGTGACCCGGGGTCCTGGTGCCGGGGTCCCCACGAGACCCGCTGACTTGGGGCCGGGGTCCCCACGTGACCCGGGGTCCTGGTGCCGGGGTCCCCACGTGACCCGCTGACTTGGGGCCAGGGTCCCCACGTGACCCGGGGTCCTGGTGCCGGGGTCCCCACGTGACCCGGTGACCCGAGCCGGGGTCCCCACGTGACCCGGTGACCTGAGGCCGGAGTCCCCACGTGACCCGGTGACCTGGGGCCGGGGTCCCCACGTGACCCGGGGTCCTGGTGCCGGTGTCCCCACGTGACCCGGGGACCCGGGCCGGGGACCCCACGTGACCCGGTGACCTGGGGCCGGGGTCCCCACGTGACCCGGGGACCTGGGTCCGGGGTGCCGACCTGACCCGCTGACCTGGGGCCGGTGTCCCCACGTGACCCGGGGTCCTGGTGCCGGGGTCCCCACGTGACCCGGGGACCTGAGCCGGGGTCCCCACGTAACCCGGTGACCTGAGGCCGGGGTCCCCACGTGACCCGGTGACCTGGGGCCGGGGTCCCCACGTGACCCGGGGTCCTGGTGCCGGGGTCCCCACGTGACCCGGGGACCCGGGCCGGGGACCCCACGTGACCCGGTGACCTGGGGCCGGGGTCCCCACGTGACCCGGGGACCCGGGCCGGGGACATCACGTGACCCGTTGACCTGGGGCCGGGGTCCCCACGTGACCCGGTCACCTGGGGCCGGGGTCCCCACGTGACCCGGGGTCCTGGTGCCTGGGTTCCCACGTGACCCGGGGACCCGGGCCGGGGACCCCACGTGACCCGGTGACCTGGGGCCGGGGTCCCCACGTGACCCGGGGACCCGGGCCGGGGACATCACGTGACCCGGTCACCTGGGGCCGGGGTCCCCACGTGACCCGGGGTCCTGGTGCCGGGTTCCCGACGTGACCCGGGGACCCGGGCCGGGGTCCACACGTGACCCAGGGTCATGGTGCCGGTGTCCCAACGTGACCCGGTGACCTGGGGCCGGGGTCCCCACGTGACCCGGGGACCCGGGCCGGGGTCCCCACGTGACCCAGGGTCCTGGTGCCGGTGTCCCCACGTGACCCGGTGACCTGGGGCCGGGGTCCCCACGTGACCCGGTGACCTGGGGCCGGGGTCCCCACGTGACCCGGGGACCCGGGCCGGGGACATCACGTGACCCGGTCACCTGGGGCTGGGGTCCCCACGTGACCCGGTCACCTGGGGCCGGGGTCCCCACGTGACTCGGGGTCCTGGTGCCGGTGTCCCCACGTGACCCGGTCACCTGGGGCCGGGGTACCCACGTGACCCGGGGTCCTGGTGCCGGGGTCCCCACGAGACCCGCTGACTTGGGGCCGGGGTCCCCACGTGACCCGGGGTCCTGCTGCCGGGGTCCCCACGTGACCCGCTGACTTGGGGCCAGGGTCCCCACGTGACCCGGGGTCCTGGTGCCGGGGTCCCCACGTGACCCGGTGACCCGAGCCGGGGTCCCCACGTGACCCGGTGACCTGAGGCCGGAGTCCCCACGTGACCCGGTGACCTGGGGCCGGGGTCCCCACGTGACCCGGGGTCCTGGTGCCGGTGTCCCCACGTGACCCGGGGACCCGGGCCGGGGACCCCACGTGACCCGGTGACCTGGGGCCGGGGTCCCCACGTGACCCGGGGACCTGGGTCCGGGGTGCCGACCTGACCCGGTGACCTGGGGCTGTGGTGTCGACCGGACTCGGGGACCTGGTCCGGTGTCCCGTCATGACCCGGGGACCTGGGGTAGGGGTGGTCACCAGACCGTTATACCCAGGCCGTTGACCCGACATGACCCTGTGACCCGGTGCCTGGGTAAAAATCCAACCCGGGGACCCGGGCATGGGACGTGACATGACCCGACCTGGGTCCGGGGTCCCGACCTGACCCGGTGACCTGGGGCCAGGGTAACCACCTGACCCGGGGTCTCGGGCCGGGGACCCGGTATGACTCCGTCTCCCGGGGCCGGGGTGGTCACCTGACACTGGTACCCGGGACAGCGACCCGACATGACCCGGTGACCCGGGGCCGGGGTAACGACCTGTCCAGGGGACCTGGGCCGGGGACCCGAGATGACCCGGTGACCTGGTTCCGGGGTGCCGACCTGACCCGGTGACCTGGGGCTGTGGTGTCGACCGGACTCGGGGACCTGGTCCGGTGTCCCGTCATGACCCGGGGACCTGGGGTCGGGGTGGTCACCAGACCGTTGTACCCAGGCCGTTGACCCGACATGACCCTGTGACCCGGGGCCTGAGTAAAAATCCGACCCGGGGCCTGGGTAAAAATCCAACCCGGGGACCCGGGGCCGGGTTAACGACCTGTCCAGGGGACCCGGGCCGGGGACCCGACAGGACCCGGTGATCCTTCGCTGGTGTCCCGATGCAACCCGGGGACCCGGGCCGGGGACCCCACGTGACCCGGGGACCTGGGGCAGGGGATGTCACCCGACACTGGTACCCGGGGCAGCGACCCGATACGACCCGGGGACCTGGGTCCGGGGTCCCGACCTGACCCGGTGACCTGGGGCCAGGGTAACCACCTGACCCGGGGACTCGGGCCGGGGACCCGGTATGACTCCGTCTCCCGGGGCCGGGGTGGTCACCTGACACTGCTACCCGGGACAGCGACCCGACATGACCCGGTGACCCGGGGCCGGGGTAACGACCTGTCCAGGGGACCTGGGCCGGGGACCCGACAGGACCCGGTGACCTGGTTCCGGGGTGCCGACCTGACCCGGTGACCTGGGGCTGTGGTGTCGACCGGACTCGGGGACCTGGTCCGGTGTCCCGTCATGACCCGGGGACCTGGGGTCGGGGTGGTCACCAGACCGTTGTACCCAGGCCGTTGAGCCAACATGACCCTGTGACCCGGAGCCTGGGTAAAAATCCAACCCGGGGACCCGGGCATGGGACGTGACATGACCCGACCTGGGTCCAGGGTCCCGACCTGACCCGGTGACCTGGGCCGGGGACCCCACGTGACCCGGGGACCTGGGGCCGGGGATGTCACCCGACACTGGTACCCGGGGCAGCGACCCGATACGACCCGGGGACCTGGGTCCGGGGCCCCGACCTGACCCGCTGACCTGGGGCCAGGGTAACCACTTGACCCGGGGACCCGGGCCGGGGACCCGGTATGACTCCGTCTCCCGGGGCCGGGGTGGTCACCTGACACTGCTACCCGGGACAGCGACCCGACATGACCCGGTGACCCGGGGCCGGGGTAACGACCTGTCCAGGGGACCTGGGCCGGGGACCCGACAGGACCCGGTGACCTGGTTCCGGGGTGCCGACCTGACCCGGTGACCTGGGGCTGTGGTGTCGACCGGACTCGGGGACCTGGTCCGGTGTCCCGTCATGACCCGGGGACCTGGGGTCGGGGTGGTCACCAGACCGTTGTACCCAGGCCGTTGACCCGACATGACCCTGTGACCCGGGGCCTGGGTAAAAATCCAACCCGGGGACCCGGGCATGGGACATGACATGACCCGACCTGGGTCCGGGGTCCCGACCTGACCCGCTGACCTGGGGCCGGTGTCCCCACGTGACCCGGGGTCCTGGTGCCGGGGTCCCCACGTGACCCGGGGACCCGAGCCGGGGTCCCCACCTGACCCGGTGACCTGAGGCCGGGGTCCCCACGTGACCCAGTGACCTGGGGCCGGGGTCCCCACGTGACCCGGTGACCTGGGGCCGGGGTCCCCACGTGACCCGGGGACCCGGGCCGGGGACATCACGTGACCCGGTCACCTGGGGCCGGGGTCCCCACGTGACCCGATCACCTGGGGCCGGGGTCCCCACGTGACCCGGGGTCCTGGTGCCGGTGTCCCCACGTGACCAGGTGACCTGAGGCCGGGGTCCCCACGTGACCCGGTGACCTGGGGCCGGGGTCCCCACGTGACCCGGTGACCTGAGGCCGGGGTCCCCACGTGACCCGGTGACCTGGGGCCGGGGTCCCCACGTGACCCGGGGTCCTGGTGCCGGGGTTCCCACGTGACCCGGGGACCTGGGCCGGGGGCCCCACGTGACCCGGGGTCCTGTTGCCGGTGTCCCCACGTGACCCGGTGACCTGGGGCCGGGGTCCCCACGTGACCCGGTGACCTGGGGCCGGGGTCCCCACGTGACCCGGGGACCCGGGCCGGGGACATCACGTGACCCGGTCACCTGGGGCCGGGGTCCCCACGTGACCCGGTGACCTGGGGCCGGGGTCCCCACGTGACCCGGGGTCCTGGTGCCGGTGTCCCCACGTGACCCGGTCACCTGGGGCCCGGGTCCCCACGTGACCCGTTCACCTGGGGCCGGGGTCCCCACGTGACCTGGGGACCCGGGCCGGGGACCCCACGTGACCCGGGGACCTGGGGCCGGGGATGTCACCCGACACTGGTACCCGGGGCAGCGACCCGATACGACCCGAGGACCTGGGTCCGGGGTCCCGACCTGACCCGGTGACCTGGGGCCAGGGTAACCACCTGACCCGGGGACCCGGGCCGGGGACTCGGTATGACTCCGTCTCCCGGGGCCGGGGTGGTCACCTGACACTGGTACCCGGGACAGCGACCCGACATGACCCGGTGACCCGGGGCCGGGGTAACGACCTGTCCAGGGGACCTGGGCCGGGGACCCGACAGGACCCGGTGACCTGGTTCCGGGGTGCCGACCTGACCCGGTGACCTGGGGCTGTGGTGTCGACCGGACTCGGGGACCTGGTCCGGTGTCCCGTCATGACCCGGGGACCTGGGGTCGGGGTGGTCACCAGACCGTTGTACCCAGGCCGTTGACCCGACATGACCCTGTGACCCGGGGCCTGGGTAAAAATCCGACCCGGGGCCTGGTTAAAAATCCAACCCGGGGACCCGGGGCCGGGTTAACGACCTGTCCAGGGGACCCGGGCCGGGGACCCGACAGGACCCGGTGATCCTTCGCTGGTGTCCCGATGCAACCCGGGGACCCGGGCCGGGGACCCCACGTGACCCGGGGACCTGGGGCAGGGGATGTCACCCGACACTGGTACCCGGCGCAGCGACCCGATACGACCCGGGGACCTGGGTCCGGGGTCCCGACCTGACCCGGTGACCTGGGGCCAGGGTAACCACCTGACCCGGGGACCCGGGCCGGGGACCCGGTATGACTCCGTCTCCCGGGGCCGGGGTGGTCACCTGACACTGCTACCCGGGACAGCGACCCGACATGACCCGGTGACCCGGGGCCGGGGTAACGACTTGTCCAGGGGACCTGGGCCGGGGACCCGACAGGACCCGGTGACCTGGTTCCGGGGTGCCGACCTGACCCGGTGACCTGGGGCTGTGGTGTCGACCGGACTCGGGGACCTGGTCCGGTGTCCCGTCATGACCCGGGGACCTGGGGTCGGGGTGGTCACCAGACCGTTGTACCCAGGCCGTTGAGCCGACATGACCCTGTGACCCGGGGCCTGGGTAAAAATCCAACCCGGGGACCCGGGCATGGGACGTGACATGACCCGACCTGGGTCCGGGGTCCCGACCTGACCCGGTGACCTGGGCCGGGGACCCCACGTGACCCGGGGACATGGTGCCGGGGATGTCACCCGACACTGGTACCCGGGGCAGCGACCCGATACGACCCGGGGACCTGGGTCCGGGGTCCCGACCTGACCCGGTGACCTGAGGCCAGGGTAACCACTTGACCCGGGGACCCGGGCCGGGGACCCGGTATGACTCCGTCTCCCGGGGCCAGGGTGGTCACCTGACACTGGTACCCGGGACAGCGACCCGACATGACCCGGTGACCCGGGGCCGGGGTAACGACCTGTCCAGGGGACCTGGGCCGGGGACCCGACAGGACCCGGTGACCTGGTTCCGGGGTGCCGACCTGACCCGGTGACCTGGGGCTGTGGTGTCGACCGGACTCGGGGACCTGGTCCGGTGTCCCGTCATGACCCGGGGACCTGGGGTCGGGGTGGTCACCAGACCGTTGTACCCAGGCCGTTGACCCGACATGACCCTGTGACCCGGGGCCTGGGTAAAAATCCGACCCGGGGCCTGGGTAAAAATCCAACCCGGGGACCCGGGGCCGGGTTAACGACCTGTCCAGGGGACCCGGGCCGGGGACCCGACAGGACCCGGTGATCCTTCGCTGGTGTCCCGATGCAACCCGGGGACCCGGGCCGGGGACCCCACGTGACCCGGGGACCTGGGGCAGGGGATGTCACCCGACACTGGTACCCGGGGCAGCGACCCGATACGACCCGGGGACCTGGGTCCGGGGTCCCGACCTGACCCGGTGACCTGGGGCCAGGGTAACCACCTGACCCGGGGACCCGGGCCGGGGACCCGGTATGACTCCGTCTCCCGGGGCCGGGGTGGTCACCTGACACTGCTACCCGGGACAGCGACCCGACATGACCCGGTGACCCGGGGCCGGGGTCCCCACGTGACCCGGGGTCCTGGTGCCGGGGTGGTCACCGGAACCTGGGAATCAGGCCGGGTGCGCGACATGACCCGCTGACCCGGGGCCGGGGTAACGACCTGTCCAGGGGACCTGGGCCGGGGACCCGACAGGACCCGGTGACCTGGTTCCGGGGTGCCGACCTGACCCGGTGACCTGGGGCTGTGGTGGCGACCGGACTCGGGGACCTGGTCCGGTGTCCCGTCATGACCCGGGGACCTGGGGTCGGGGTGGTCACCAGACCGTTGTACCCAGGCCGTTGAGCCGACATGACCCTGTGACCCGGGGCCTGGGTAAAAATCCAACCCGGGGACCCGGGCATGGGACATGACATGACCCGACCTGGGTCCAGGGTCCCGACCTGACCCGCTGACCTGGGGCCGGTGTCCCCACGTGACCCAGGGTCCTGGTGCCGGGGTCCCCACGTGACCCGGGGACCCGAGCCGGGGTCCCCACGTGACCCGGTGACCTGAGGCCGGGGTCCCCACGTGACCCGGTGACCTGGGGCCGGGGACCCCACGTGACCCGGTCACCTGGGGCCGGGGTCCCCACGTGACCCGGGGTCCTGGTGCCGGGGTCCCCACGTGATCCGGTGACCTGAGGCCGGGGTCCCCACGTGACCCGGTGACCTGGGGCCGGGGTCCCCACGTGACCCGGGGTCCTGGTGCCTGGGTTCCCACGTGACCCGGGGACCCGGGCCGGGGTCCCTACGTGACCCGGGGTCCTGGTGCCGGTGTCCCCACGTGACCCGGGGACCCGGGCCGGGGACCCCACGTGACCCGGTGACCTGGGGCCGGGGTCCCCACGTGACCCGGGGACCCGGGCCTGGGACATCACGTGACCCGGTCACCTGGGGCCGGGGTCCCCACGTGACCCGGTCACCTGGGGCCGGGGTCCCCACGTGACCCGGGGTCCTGGTGCCGGTGTCCCCACGTGACCCGGTCACATGGGGCCCGGGTCCCCACGTGACCCGGTCACCTGGGTCCGGGGTCCCCACGTGACCTGGGGACCCGGGCCGGGGACCCCACGTGACCCGGGGACCTGGGGCCGGGGATGTCACCCGACACTGGTACCCGGGGCAGCGACCCGATACGACCCGAGGACCTGGGTCCGGGGTCCTGACCTGACCCGGTGACCTGGGGCCAGGGTAACCACTTGACCCGGGGACCCGGGCCGGGGACTCGGTATGACTCCGTCTCCCGGGGCCGGGGTGGTCACCTGACACTGCTACCCGGGACAGTGACCCGACATGACCCGGTGACCCGGGGCCGGGGTAACGACCTGTCCAGGGGACCTGGGCCGGGGACCCGACATGACCCGGTGACCTGGTTCCGGGGTGCCGACCTGACCCGGTGACCTGGGGCTGTGGTGTCGACCGGACTCGGGGACCTGGTCCGGTGTCCCGTCATGACCCGGGGACCTGGGGTCGGGGTGGTCACCAGACCGTTGTACCCAGGCCGTTGACCCGACATGACCCTGTGACCCGGGGCCTGGGTAAAAATCCAACCCGGGGACCCGGGCATGGGACATGACATGACCCGACCTGGGTCCGGGGTCCCGACCTGACCCGCTGACCTGGGGCCGGTGTCCCCACGTGACCCGGGGTCCTGGTGCCGGGGTCCCCACGTGACCCGGGGACCCGAGCCGGGGTCCCCACCTGACCCGGTGACCTGAGGCCGGGGTCCCCACGTGACCCAGTGACCTGGGGCCGGGGTCCCCACGTGACCCGGTGACCTGGGGCCGGGGTCCCCACGTGACCCGGGGACCCGGGCCGGGGACATCACGTGACCCGGTCACCTGGGGCCGGGGTCCCCACGTGACCCGATCACCTGGGGCCGGGGTCCCCACGTGACCCGGGGTCCTGGTGCCGGTGTCCCCACGTGACCAGGTGACCTGAGGCCGGGGTCCCCACGTGACCCGGTGACCTGGGGCCGGGGTCCCCACGTGACCCGGTGACCTGAGGCCGGGGTCCCCACGTGACCCGGTGACCTGGGGCCGGGGTCCCCACGTGACCCGGTGACCTGGGGCCGGGGTTCCCACGTGACCCGGGGACCTGGGCCGGGGGCCCCACGTGACCCGGGGTCCTGTTGCCGGTGTCCCCACGTGACCCGGTGACCTGGGGCCGGGGTCCCCACGTGACCCGGTGACCTGGGGCCGGGGTCCCCACGTGACCCGGGGACCCGGGCCGGGGACATCACGTGACCCGGTCACCTGGGGCCGGGGTCCCCACGTGACCCGGTCACCTGGGGCCGGGGTCCCCACGTGACCCGGGGTCCTGGTGCCGGTGTCCCCACGTGACCCGGTCACCTGGGGCCCGGGTCCCCACGTGACCCGGTCACCTGGGGCCGGGGTCCCCACGTGACCTGGGGACCCGGGCCGGGGACCCCACGTGACCCGGGGACCTGGGGCAGGGGATGTCACCCGACACTGGTACCCGGGGCAGCGACCCGATACGACCCGGGGACCTGGGTCCGGGGTCCCGACCTGACCCGGTGACCTGGGGCCAGGGTAACCACCTGACCCGGGGACCCGGGCCGGGGACCCGGTATGACTCCGTCTCCCGGGGCCGGGGTGGTCACCTGACACTGCTACCCGGGACAGCGACCCGACATGACCCGGTGACCCGGGGCCGGGGTAACGACTTGTCCAGGGGACCTGGGCCGGGGACCCGACAGGACCCGGTGACCTGGTTCCGGGGTGCCGACCTGACCCGGTGACCTGGGGCTGTGGTGTCGACCGGACTCGGGGACCTGGTCCGGTGTCCCGTCATGACCCGGGGACCTGGGGTCGGGGTGGTCACCAGACCGTTGTACCCAGGCCGTTGAGCCGACATGACCCTGTGACCCGGGGCCTGGGTAAAAATCCAACCCGGGGACCCGGGCATGGGACGTGACATGACCCGACCTGGGTCCGGGGTCCCGACCTGACCCGGTGACCTGGGCCGGGGACCCCACGTGACCCGGGGACATGGTGCCGGGGATGTCACCCGACACTGGTACCCGGGGCAGCGACCCGATACGACCCGGGGACCTGGGTCCGGGGTCCCGACCTGACCCGGTGACCTGAGGCCAGGGTAACCACTTGACCCGGGGACCCGGGCCGGGGACCCGGTATGACTCCGTCTCCCGGGGCCAGGGTGGTCACCTGACACTGCTACCCGGGACAGCGACCCGACATGACCCGGTGACCCGGGGCCGGGGTAACGACCTGTCCAGGGGACCTGGGCCGGGGACCCGACAGGACCCGGTGACCTGGTTCCGGGGTGCCGACCTGACCCGGTGACCTGGGGCTGTGGTGTCGACCGGACTCGGGGACCTGGTCCGGTGTCCCGTCATGACCCGGGGACCTGGGGTCGGGGTGGTCACCAGACCGTTGTACCCAGGCCGTTGACCCGACATGACCCTGTGACCCGGGGCCTGGGTAAAAATCCGACCCGGGGCCTGGGTAAAAATCCAACCCGGGGACCCGGGGCCGGGTTAACGACCTGTCCAGGGGACCCGGGCCGGGGACCCGACAGGACCCGGTGATCCTTCGCTGGTGTCCCGATGCAACCCGGGGACCCGGGCCGGGGACCCCACGTGACCCGGGGACCTGGGGCAGGGGATGTCACCCGACACTGGTACCCGGGGCAGCGACCCGATACGACCCGGGGACCTGGGTCCGGGGTCCCGACCTGACCCGGTGACCTGGGGCCAGGGTAACCACCTGACCCGGGGACCCGGGCCGGGGACCCGGTATGACTCCGTCTCCCGGGGCCGGGGTGGTCACCTGACACTGCTACCCGGGACAGCGACCCGACATGACCCGGTGACCCGGGGCCGGGGTCCCCACGTGACCCGGGGTCCTGGTGCCGGGGTGGTCACCGGAACCTGGGAATCAGGCCGGGTGCGCGACATGACCCGCTGACCCGGGGCCGGGGTAACGACCTGTCCAGGGGACCTGGGCCGGGGACCCGACAGGACCCGGTGACCTGGTTCCGGGGTGCCGACCTGACCCGGTGACCTGGGGCTGTGGTGGCGACCGGACTCGGGGACCTGGTCCGGTGTCCCGTCATGACCCGGGGACCTGGGGTCGGGGTGGTCACCAGACCGTTGTACCCAGGCCGTTGAGCCGACATGACCCTGTGACCCGGGGCCTGGGTAAAAATCCAACCCGGGGACCCGGGCATGGGACATGACATGACCCGACCTGGGTCCAGGGTCCCGACCTGACCCGCTGACCTGGGGCCGGTGTCCCCACGTGACCCGGGGTCCTGGTGCCGGGGTCCCCACGTGACCCGGGGACCCGAGCCGGGGTCCCCACGTGACCCGGTGACCTGAGGCCGGGGTCCCCACGTGACCCGGTGACCTGGGGCCGGGGACCCCACGTGACCCGGTCACCTGGGGCCGGGGTCCCCACGTGACCCGGGGTCCTGGTGCCGGGGTCCCCACGTGACCCGGTGACCTGAGGCCGGGGTCCCCACGTGACCCGGTGACCTGGGGCCGGGGTCCCCACGTGACCCGGGGTCCTGGTGCCTGGGTTCCCACGTGACCCGGGGACCCGGGCCGGGGTCCCTACGTGACCCGGGGTCCTGGTGCCGGTGTCCCCACGTGACCCGGGGACCCGGGCCGGGGACCCCACGTGACCCGGTGACCTGGGGCCGGGGTCCCCACGTGACCCGGGGACCCGGGCCTGGGACATCACGTGACCCGGTCACCTGGGGCCGGGGTCCCCACGTGACCCGGTCACCTGGGGCCGGGGTCCCCACGTGACCCGGGGTCCTGGTGCCGGTGTCCCCACGTGACCCGGTCACATGGGGCCCGGGTCCCCACGTGACCCGGTCACCTGGGTCCGGGGTCCCCACGTGACCTGGGGACCCGGGCCGGGGACCCCACGTGACCCGGGGACCTGGGGCCGGGGATGTCACCCGACACTGGTACCCGGGGCAGCGACCCGATACGACCCGAGGACCTGGGTCCGGGGTCCTGACCTGACCCGGTGACCTGGGGCCAGGGTAACCACTTGACCCGGGGACCCGGGCCGGGGACTCGGTATGACTCCGTCTCCCGGGGCCGGGGTGGTCACCTGACACTGCTACCCGGGACAGTGACCCGACATGACCCGGTGACCCGGGGCCGGGGTAACGACCTGTCCAGGGGACCTGGGCCGGGGACCCGACAGGACCCGGTGACCTGGTTCCGGGGTGCCGACCTGACCCGGTGACCTGGGGCTGTGGTGTCGACCGGACTCGGGGACCTGGTCCGGTGTCCCGTCATGACCCGGGGACCTGGGGTCGGGGTGGTCACCAGACCGTTGTACCCAGGCCGTTGAGCCGACATGACCCTGTGACCCGGGGCCTGGGTAAAAATCCAACCCGGGGACCCGGGCATGGGACATGACATGACCCGACCTGGGTCCGGGGTCCCGACCTGACCCGCTGACCTGGGGCCGGTGTCCCCACGTGACCCGGGGTCCTGGTGCCGGGGTCCCCACGTGACCCGGGGACCCGAGCCGGGGTCCCCACGTGACCCGGTGACCTGAGGCCGGGGTCCCCACGTGACCCGGTGACCTGGGGCCGGGGTCCCCACGTGACCCGGGGTCCTGGTGCCGGGGTCCCCACGTGACCCGGGGACCCGGGCCGGGGACCCCACGTGACCCTTTGACCTGGGGCCGGGGTCCCCACGTGACCCGGGGACCCGGGCCGGGGACATCACGTGACCCGGTCACCTGGGGCCGGGATCCCCACGTGACCCGGTGACCTGAGGCCGGGGTCCCCACGTGACCCGGTGACCTGGGGCCGGGGTCCCCACGTGACCCGGGGTCCTGGTGCCTGGGTTCCCACGTCACCCGGTCACCTGGGGCCGGGGTCCCCACGT
Organism: Somateria mollissima; assembly: GCA_951411735.1. Lineage (NCBI taxonomy): Eukaryota > Metazoa > Chordata > Aves > Anseriformes > Anatidae > Somateria > Somateria mollissima. The sequence continues at coordinate 446,315 of CATOCB010000066.1, forward strand.
GACCCGGGGTCCTGGTGCCGGTGTCCCCACGTGACCCGGGGACCCGGGCCGGGGACCCCACGTGACCCGGTGACCTGGGGCCGGGGTCCCCACGTTACCCGGGGACCCGGGCCGGGGACATCACGTGACCCGGTCACCTGGGGCCGGGGTCCCCACGTGACCCGGAGTCCTGGTGCCGGTGTCCCCACGTGACCCGGGGACCCGGGCCGGGGACCCCACGTGACCCGGTGACCTGGGGCCGGGGTCCCCACATGACCCGGGGAGTCGGGCCGGGGACATCACGTGACCCGGTCACCTGGGGCCGGGGTCCCCACGTGACCAGGGGTCCTGGTGCCGGGGTCCCCACGTGACCCGGGGACCCGGGCCGGGGTCCCCACGTGACCCAGGGTCCTGGTGCCGGTGTCCCCACGTGACCCGGTGACCTGGGGCCGGGGTCCCCACGTGACCCGGTGACCTGGGGCCGGGGTCCCCACGTGACACGGGGACCCGGGCCGGGGTCCCCACGTGACCCAGGGTCCTGGTGCCGGTGTCCCCACGTGACCCGGTGACCTGGGGCCGGGGTCCCCACGTGACCTGGGGACCTGGGGCCGGGGTCCCCACGTGACCCAGGGTCCTGGTGCCGGTGTCCCCACGTGACCCGGTGACCTGGGGCCGGGGTCCCCACTTGACCCAGGGTCATGGTGCCGGTGTCCCAACGTGACCCGGTGACCTGGGACCGGGGTCCCCACGTGACCCGGTGACCTGGGGCCGGGGTCCCCACGTGACCCGGGGACCCGGGCCGGGGACATCACGTGACCCGGTCACCTGGGGCTGGGGTCCCCACGTGACCCGGTCACCTGGGGCCGGGGTCCCCACGTGACCCGGGGTCCTGGTGCCGGTGTCCCCACGTGACCCTGTCACCTGGGGCCGGGGTCCCCACGTGACCCGGGGTCCTGGTGCCGGGGTCCCCACGTGACCCGCTGACTTGGGGCCGGGGTCCCCACGTGACCCGGGGTCCTGGTGCCGGGGTCCCCACGTGACCCGCTGACTTGGGGCCGGGGTCCCCACTTGACCCGGGGTCCTGGTGCCGGTGTCCCCACGTGACCCGGTCACCTGGGGCCGGGGTCCCCACGTGACCCGGGGTCCTGGTGCCGGGGTCCCCACGTGACCCGCTGACCTGAGGCCGGGGTCCCCACGTGACCCGGGGACCTGGGGCCGGGGACCCCACGTGACCCGGGGACCTGGGGCCGGGGATGTCACCCGACACTGGTACCCGGGGCAGCGACCCGATACGACCCGAGGACCTGGGTCCGGGGTCCTGACCTGACCCGGTGACCTGGGGCCAGGGTAACCACTTGACCCGGGGACCCGGGCCGGGGACTCGGTATGACTCCGTCTCCCGGGGCCGGGGTGGTCACCTGACACTGCTACCCGGGACAGTGACCCGACATGACCCGGTGACCCGGGGCCGGGGTAACGACCTGTCCAGGGGACCTGGGCCGGGGACCCGACAGGACCCGGTGACCTGGTTCCGGGGTGCCGACCTGACCCGGTGACCTGGGGCTGTGGTGTCGACCGGACTCGGGGACCTGGTCCGGTGTCCCGTCATGACCCGGGGACCTGGGGTCGGGGTGGTCACCAGACCGTTGTACCCAGGCCGTTGAGCCGACATGACCCTGTGACCCGGGGCCTGGGTAAAAATCCAACCCGGGGACCCGGGCATGGGACATGACATGACCCGACCTGGGTCCGGGGTCCCGACCTGACCCGCTGACCTGGGGCCGGTGTCCCCACGTGACCCGGGGTCCTGGTGCCGGGGTCCCCACGTGACCCGGGGACCCGAGCCGGGGTCCCCACGTGACCCGGTGACCTGAGGCCGGGGTCCCCACGTGACCCGGTGACCTGGGGCCGGGGTCCCCACGTGACCCGGGGTCCTGGTGCCGGGGTCCCCACGTGACCCGGGGACCCGGGCCGGGGACCCCACGTGACCCTTTGACCTGGGGCCGGGGTCCCCACGTGACCCGGGGACCCGGGCCGGGGACATCACGTGACCCGGTCACCTGGGGCCGGGATCCCCACGTGACCCGGTGACCTGAGGCCGGGGTCCCCACGTGACCCGGTGACCTGGGGCCGGGGTCCCCACGTGACCCGGGGTCCTGGTGCCTGGGTTCCCACGTCACCCGGTCACCTGGGGCCGGGGTCCCCACGTGACCCGGGGTCCTGGTGCCGGTGTCCCCACGTGACCCGGGGACCCGGGCCGGGGACCCCACGTGACCCGGTGACCTGGGGCCGGGGTCCCCACGTTACCCGGGGACCCGGGCCGGGGACATCACGTGACCCGGTCACCTGGGGCCGGGGTCCCCACGTGACCCGGAGTCCTGGTGCCGGTGTCCCCACGTGACCCGGGGACCCGGGCCGGGGACCCCACGTGACCCGGTGACCTGGGGCCGGGGTCCCCACATGACCCGGGGAGTCGGGCCGGGGACATCACGTGACCCGGTCACCTGGGGCCGGGGTCCCCACGTGACCAGGGGTCCTGGTGCCGGGGTCCCCACGTGACCCGGGGACCCGGGCCGGGGTCCCCACGTGACCCAGGGTCCTGGTGCCGGTGTCCCCACGTGACCCGGTGACCTGGGGCCGGGGTCCCCACGTGACCCGGTGACCTGGGGCCGGGGTCCCCACGTGACACGGGGACCCGGGCCGGGGTCCCCACGTGACCCAGGGTCCTGGTGCCGGTGTCCCCACGTGACCCGGTGACCTGGGGCCGGGGTCCCCACGTGACCTGGGGACCTGGGGCCGGGGTCCCCACGTGACCCAGGGTCCTGGTGCCGGTGTCCCCACGTGACCCGGTGACCTGGGGCCGGGGTCCCCACTTGACCCAGGGTCATGGTGCCGGTGTCCCAACGTGACCCGGTGACCTGGGACCGGGGTCCCCACGTGACCCGGTGACCTGGGGCCGGGGTCCCCACGTGACCCGGGGACCCGGGCCGGGGACATCACGTGACCCGGTCACCTGGGGCTGGGGTCCCCACGTGACCCGGTCACCTGGGGCCGGGGTCCCCACGTGACCCGGGGTCCTGGTGCCGGTGTCCCCACGTGACCCTGTCACCTGGGGCCGGGGTCCCCACGTGACCCGGGGTCCTGGTGCCGGGGTCCCCACGTGACCCGCTGACTTGGGGCCGGGGTCCCCACGTGACCCGGGGTCCTGGTGCCGGGGTCCCCACGTGACCCGCTGACTTGGGGCCGGGGTCCCCACTTGACCCGGGGTCCTGGTGCCGGTGTCCCCACGTGACCCGGTCACCTGGGGCCGGGGTCCCCACGTGACCCGGGGTCCTGGTGCCGGGGTCCCCACGTGACCCGCTGACTTTGGGCCAGGGTCCCCACGTGACCCGGGGTCCTGGTGCCGGGGTCCCCACGTGACCCGGTGACCCGAGCCGGGGTCCCCACGTGACCCGGTGACCTGAGACCGGAGTCCCCACGTGACCCGGTGACCTGGGGCCGCGGTCCCCACGTGACCCGGGGTCCTGGTGCCGGTGTCCCCACGTGACCCGGGGACCCGGGCCGGGGACCCCACGTGACCCGGTGACCTGGTGCCGGTGTCCCCACGTGACCCGGGGACCCGGGCCGGGGACCCCACGTGACCCAGGGTCATGGTGCCGGTGTCCCCACGTGACCCGGGGACCCGGGCCGGGGACCCCACGTGACCCGGTGACCTGGTGCCGGTGTCCCCACGTGACCCGGGGACCCGGGCCGGGGTCCACACGTGACCCAGGGTCATGGTGCCGGTGTCCCAACGTGACCCGGTGACCTGGGGCCGGGGTCCCCACGTGACCCGGGGTCCTGGTGCCGGTGTCCCCACGTGACCCGGTCACCTGGGGCCGGGGTCCCCACGTGACCCGGGGTCCTGGTGCCGGGGTCCCCACGTGACCCGCTGACTTGGGGCCGGGTCCCCACTTGACCCGGGGTCCTGGTGCCGGGCTCCCCACGTGACCCGGGGACCCGGGCCGGGGTCCCCACGTGACCCGGTGACCTGAGGCCGGGGTCCCCACGTGACCCGGTGACCTGGGGCCAGGGTCCCCACGTGACCCGGGGTCCTGGTGCCGGGGTCCCCACGTGACCCGGGGACCCGAGCCGGGGTCCCCACGTGACCCGGTGACCTGAGGCCGGGGTCCCCACGTGACCCGGTGACCTGGGGCCGGGGTCCCCACGTGACCCGGGGACCCGGGCCGGGGACATCACGTGACCCGGTCACCTGGGGCCGGGGTCCCCACGTGACCCGGGGACCCGGGCCGGGGTCCCCACGTGACCCAGGGTCCTGGTGCCGGTGTCCCCACGTGACCCGGTGACCTGCGGCCGGGGTCCCCACGTGACCCGGTGACCTGGGGCCGGGGTCCCCACGTGACCCGGGGACCCGGGCCGGGGTCCCCACGTGACCCAGGGTCCTGGTGCCGGTGTCCCCACGTGACCCGGTGACCTGGGGCCGGGGTCCCCACGTGACCCGGTGACCTGGGGCCGGGGTCCCCACGTGACCCGGGGACCCGGGCCGGGGACATCACGTGACCCGGTCACCTGGGGCCGGGGTCCCCACGTGACCCGGTCACCTGGGGCCGGGGTCCCCACGTGACCCGGGGTCCTGGTGCCGGTGTCCCCACGTGACCCGGTGACCTGAGGCCGGGGTCCCCACGTGACCCGGTGACCTGGTGCCGGGGTTCCCACGTGACCCGGGGACCCGGGCCGGGGTCCCCACGTGACCCGGGGTCCTGTTGCCGGTGTCCCCACGTGACCCGGGGACCCGGGCCGGGGACCCCACGTGACCCAGGGACCTGGTGCCGGTGTCCCCACGTGACCCGGGGACCCGGGCCGGGGTCCCCACGTGACCCAGGGTCCTGGTGCTGGTGTCCCCACGTGACCCGGGGACCTGGGGCCGGGGTCCGCACGTGACCCGGTGACCTGGGGCCGGGGTCCCCACGTGACCCAGGGTCCTGGTGCCGGTGTCCCCACGTGACCCGGGGACCTGGGGCCGGTGTCCCCACTTGACCCGGGGACCTGGGGCCGGGGTCCCCACGTGACCCGGTCACCTGGGGCCGGGGTCCCCACGTGACCCGGGGACCCGGGCCGGGGTCCCCACGTGACCCGGTGACCTGAGGCCGAGGTCCCCACGTGACCCGGTCACCTGGGGCCGGGGTCCCCACGTGACCCGGGGTCCTGGTGCCGGGGTCCCCACGTGACCCGGTGACCTGAGGCCGGGGTCCCCACGTGACCCAGGGTCCTGGTGCCGGTGTCCCCACGTGACCCGGTGACCTGGGGCCGGTGTCCCCACGTGACCCAGGGTCCTGGTGCCGGTGTCCCCACGTGACCCGGGGACCTGGGTCCGGGGTCCCGACCTGACCCGGTGACCTGGGGCTGTGGTGTCGACCGGACTCGGGGACCTGGTCCAGTGTCCCGTCATGACCCGGGGACCTGGGGTAGGGGTGGTCACCAGACCGTTGTACCCAGGCCGTTGACCCGACATGACCCTGTGACCCGGTGCCTGGGTAAAAATCCAACCCGGGGACCCGGGCATGGGACGTGACATGACCCGACCTGGGTCCGGGGTCCCGACCTGACCCGGTGACCTGGGGCCAGGGTAACCACCTGACCCGGGGACTCGGGCCGGGGACCCGGTATGACTCCGTCTCCCGGGGCCGGGGTGGTCACCTGACACTGCTACCCGGGACAGCGACCCGACATGACCCGGTGACCCGGGGCCGGGGTAACGACCTGTCCAGGGGACCTGGGCCGGGGACCCGACAGGACCCGGTGACCTGGTTCCGGGGTGCCGACCTGACCCGGTGACCTGGGGCTGTGGTGTCGACCGGACTCGGGGACCTGGTCCGGTGTCCCGTCATGACCCGGGGACCTGGGGTCGGGGTGGTCACCAGACCGTTGTACCCAGGCCGTTGAGCCGACATGACCCTGTGACCCGGGGCCTGGGTAAAAATCCGACCCGGGGCCTGGGTAAAAATCCAACCCGGGGACCCGGGGCCGGGTTAACGACCTGTCCAGGGGACCCGGGCCGGGGACCCGACAGGACCCGGTGATCCTTCGCTGGTGTCCCGATGCAACACGGGGACCCCGGCCGGGGACCCCACGTGACCCGGGGACCTGGGGCCGGGGATGTCACCCGACACTGGTACCCGGGGCAGCGACCCGATACGACCCGGGGACCTGGGTCCGGGGTCCCGACCTGACCCGGTGACCTGGGGCCGGGGATGTCACCCGACACTGGTACCCGGGGCAGCGACCCGATACGACCCGGGGACCTGGGTCCGGGGTCCCGACCTGACCCGGTGACCTGGGGCCAGGGTAACCACCTGACCCGGGGACCCGGGCCGGGGACCCGGTATGACTCCGTCTCCCGGGGCCGGGGTGGTCACCTGACACTGGTACCCGGGACAGCGACCCGACATGACCCGGTGACCCGGGGCCGGGGTAACGACCTGTCCAGGGGACCTGGGCCGGGGACCCGACAGGACCCGGTGACCTGGTTCCGGGGTGCCGACCTGACCTGGTGACCTGGGGCTGTGGTGTCGACCGGACTCGGGGACCTGGTCCGGTGTCCCGTCATGACCCGGGGACCTGGGGTCGGGGTGGTCACCAGACCGTTGTACCCAGGCCGTTGAGCCGACATGACCCTGTGACCCGGAGCCTGGGTAAAAATCCAACCCGGGGACCCGGGCATGGGACGTGACATGACCCGACCTGGGTCCGGGGTCCCGACCTGACCCGGTGACCTGGGCCGGGGACCCCACGTGACCCGGGGACCTGGGGCCGGGGATGTCACCCGACACTGGTACCCGGGGCAGCGACCCGATACGACCCGGGGACCTGGGTCCGGGGTCCCGACCTGACCCGGTGACCTGGGGCCAGGGTAACCACTTGACCCGGGGACCCGGGCCGGGGACCCGGTATGACTCCGTCTCCCGGGGCCGGGGTGGTCACCTGACACTGCTACCCGGGACAGCGACCCGACATGACCCGGTGACCCGGGGCCGGGGTAACGACCTGTCCAGGGGACCTGGGCCGGGGACCCGACAGGACCCGGTGACCTGGTTCCGGCGTGCCGACCTGACCCGGTGACCTGGGGCTGTGGTGTCGACCAGACTCGGGGACCTGGTCCGGTGTCCCGTCATGACCCGGGGACCTGGGGTCGGGGTGGTCACCAGACCGTTGTACCCAGGCCGTTGACCCGACATGACCCTGTGACCCGGGGCCTGGGTAAAAATCCAACCCGGGGACCCGGGCATGGGACATGACATGACCCGACCTGGGTCCGGGGTCCCGACCTGACCCGCTGACCTGGGGCCGGTGTCCCCACGTGACCCGGGGTCCTGGTGCCGGGGTCCCCACATGACCCGGGGACCCGAGCCGGGGTCCCCACGTGACCCGGTGACCTGGGTCCGGGGTCCCCACGTGACCCGGTGACCTGGGGCCGGGGTCCCCACGTGACCCGGGGTCCTGGTGCCGGGGTCCCCACGTGACCCGGGGACCCGGGCCGGGGACCCCACGTGACCCTTTGACCTGGGGCCGGGGTCCCCACGTGACCCGGGGACCCGGGCCGGGGACATCACGTGACCCGGTCACCTGGGGCCGGGATCCCCACGTGACCCGGTCACCTGGGGCCGGGATCCCCACGTGACCCGGTGACCTGAGGCCGGGGTCCCCACGTGACCCGGTGACCTGGGGCCGGGGTCCCCACGTGACCCGGGGTCCTGGTGCCTGGGTTCCCACGTCACCCGGGGACCCGGGCCGGGGTCCCCACGTGACCCGGGGTCCTGGTGCCGGTGTCCCCACGTGACCCGGGGACCCGGGCCGGGGACCCCACGTGACCCAGTGACCTGGGGCCGGGGTCCCCACGTGACCCGGGGACCCGGGCCGGGGACATCACGTGACCCGGTCACCTGGGGCCGGGGTCCCCACGTGACCCGGAGTCCTGGTGCCGGTGTCCCCACGTGACCCGGGGACCCGGGCCGGGGACCCCACGTGACCCGGTGACCTGGTGCCGGTGTCCCCACGTGACCCGGGGACCCGGGCCAGGGACACCACGTGACCCGGTCACCTGGGGCCGGGGTCCCCACGTGACCCGGGGTCCTGGTGCCGGGGTCCCCACGTGACCCGGGGACCCGGGCCGGGGTCCCCACGTGACCCAGGGTCCTGGTGCCGGTGTCCCCACGTGACCCGGTGACCTGGGGCCGGGGTACCCACGTGACCCGGTGACCTGGGGCCGGGGTCCCCACGTGACCCGGGGACCCGGGCCGGGGTCCCCACGTGACCCAGGGTCCTGGTGCCGGTGTCCCCACGTGACCCGGTGACCTGGGGCCGGGGTCCCCACGTGACCCGGGGACCCGGGCCGGGGACATCACGTGACCCGGTCACCTGGGGCCGGGGTCCCCACGTGACCCGGTCACCTGGGGCCGGGGTCCCCACGTGACCCGGGGTTCTGGTGCCGGTGTCCCCACGTGACCCGGTCACCTGGGGCCCGGGTCCCCACGTGACCCGGTCACCTGGGGCCGGGGTCCCCACGTGACCTGGGGACCCGGGCCGGGGACCCCACGTGACCCGGGGACCTGGGTCCGGGGATGTCACCCGACACTGGTACCCGGGGCAGCGACCCGATACGACCCGGGGACCTGGGTCCGGGGTCCCGACCTGACCCGGTGACCTGGGGCCAGGGTAACCACCTGACCCGGGGACCCGGGCCGGGGACTCGGTATGACTCCGTCTCCCGGGGCCGGGGTGGTCACCTGACACTGCTACCCGGGACAGCGACCCGACATGACCCGGTGACCCGGGGCCGGGGTAACGACCTGTCCAGGGGACCTGGGCCGGGGACCCGACAGGACCCGGTGACCTGGTTCCGGGGTGCCGACCTGACCCGGTGACCTGGGGCTGTGGTGTCGACCGGACTCGGGGACCTGGTCCGGTGTCCCGTCATGACCCGGGGACCTGGGGTCGGGGTGGTCACCAGACCGTTGTACCCAGGCCGTTGACCCGACATGACCCTGTGACCCGGGGCCTGGGTAAAAATCCGACCCGGGGCCTGGGTAAAAATCCAACCCGGGGACCCGGGGCCGGGTTAACGACCTGTCCAGGGGACCCGGGCCGGGGACCCGACAGGACCCGGTGATCCTTCGCTGGTGTCCCGATGCAACCCGGGGACCCGGGCCGGGGACCCCACGTGACCCGGGGACCTGGGGCAGGGGATGTCACCCGACACTGGTACCCGGGGCAGCGACCCGATACGACCCGGGGACCTGGGTCCGGGGTCCCGACCTGACCTGGTGACCTGGGGCCAGGGTAACCACCTGACCCGGGGACCCGGGCCGGGGACCCGGTATGACTCCGTCTCCCGGGGCCGGGGTGGTCACCTGACACTGCTACCCGGGACAGCGACCCGACATGACCCGGTGACCCGGGGCCGGGGTAACGACCTGTCCAGGGGACCTGGGCCGGGGACCCGACAGGACCCGGTGACCTGGTTCCGGGGTGCCGACCTGACCCGGTGACCTGGGGCTGTGGTGTCGACCGGACTCGGGGACCTGGTCCGGTGTCCCGTCATGACCCGGGGACCTGGGGTCGGGGTGGTCACCAGACCGTTGTACCCAGGCCGTTGAGCTGACATGACCCTGTGACCCGGGGCCTGGGTAAAAATCCAACCCGGGGACCCGGGCATGGGACGTGACATGACCCGACCTGGGTCCGGGGTCCCGACCTGACCCGGTGACCTGGGCCGGGGACCCCACGTGACCCGGGGACCTGGGGCCGGGGATGTCACCCGACACTGGTACCCGGGGCAGCGACCCGATACGACCCGGGGACCTGGGTCCGGGGTCCCGACCTGACCCGGTGACCTGGGGCCAGGGTAACCACCTGACCCGGGGACCCGGGCCGGGGACTCGGTATGACTCCGTCTCCCGGGGCCGGGGTGGTCACCTGACACTGCTACCCGGGACAGCGACCCGACATGACCCGGTGACCCGGGGCCGGGGTAACGACCTGTCCAGGGGACCTGGGCCGGGGACCCGACAGGACCCGGTGACCTGGTTCCGGGGTGCCGACCTGACCCGGTGACCTGGGGCTGTGGTGTCGACCGGACTCGGGGACCTGGTCCGGTGTCCCGTCATGACCCGGGGACCTGGGGTCGGGGTGGTCACCAGACCGTTGTACCCAGGCCGTTGACCCGACATGACCCTGTGACCCGGGGCCTGGGTAAAAATCCGACCCGGGGCCTGGGTAAAAATCCAACCCGGGGACCCGGGGCCGGGTTAACGACCTGTCCAGGGGACCCGGGCCGGGGACCCGACAGGACCCGGTGATCCTTCGCTGGTGTCCCGATGCAACCCGGGGACCCGGGCCGGGGACCCCACGTGACCCGGGGACCTGGGGCCGGGGATGTCACCCGACACTGGTACCCGGGGCAGCGACCCGATACGACCCGGGGACCTGGGTCCGGGGTCCCGACCTGACCCGGTGACCTGGGGCCAGGGTAACCACCTGACCCGGGGACCCGGGCCGGGGACCCGGTATGACTCCGTCTCCCGGGGCCGGGGTGGTCACCTGACACTGCTACCCGGGACAGCGACCCGACATGACCCGGTGACCCGGGGCCGGGGTAACGACCTGTCCAGGGGACCTGGGCCGGGGACCCGACAGGACCCGGTGACCTGGTTCCGGGGTGCCGACCTGACCCGGTGACCTGGGGCTGTGGTGTCGACCGGACTCGGGGACCTGGTCCGGTGTCCCGTCATGACCCGGGGACCTGGGGTCGGGGTGGTCACCAGACCGTTGTACCCAGGCCGTTGACCCGACATGACCCTGTGACCCGGAGCCTGGGTAAAAATCCAACCCGGGGACCCGGGCATGGGACGTGACATGACCCGACCTGGGTCCGGGGTCCCGACCTGACCCGGTGACCTGGGCCGGGGACCCCACGTGACCCGGGGACCTGGGGCCGGGGATGTCACCCGACACTGGTACCCGGGGCAGCGACCCGATACGACCCGGGGACCTGGGTCCGGGGTCCCGACCTGACCCGGTGACCTGGGGCCAGGGTAACCACCTGACCCGGGGACCCGGGCCGGGGACCCGGTATGACTCCGTCTCCCGGGGCCGGGGTGGTCACCTGACACTGCTACCCGGGACAGCGACCCGACATGACCCGGTGACCCGGGGCCGGGGTAACGACCTGTCCAGGGGACCTGGGCCGGGGACCCGACAGGACCCGGTGACCTGGTTCCGGGGTGCCGACCTGACCCGGTGACCTGGGGCTGTGGTGGCGACCGGACTCGGGGACCTGGTCCGGTGTCCCGTCATGACCCGGGGACCTGGGGTCGGGGTGGTCACCAGACCGTTGTACCCAGGCCGTTGAGCCGACATGACCCTGTGACCCGGGGCCTGGGTAAAAATCCAACCCGGAGACCCGGGCATGGGACATGACATGACCCGACCTGGGTCCGGGGTCCCGACCTGACCCGCTGACCTGGGGCCGGTGTCCCCACGTGACCCGGGGTCCTGGTGCCGGGGTCCCCACGTGACCCGGGGACCTGAGCCGGGGTCCCCACGTGACCCGGTGACCTGAGGCCGGGGTCCCCACGTGACCCGGTCACCTGGGGCCGGGGTCCCCACGTGACCCGGGGTCCTGGGGCCGGGGTCCCCACGTGACCCGGGGACCCGGGCCGGGGACCCCACGTGACCCGGTGACCTGGGGCCGGGGTCCCCACGTGACCCGGGGACCCGGGCCGGGGACATCACGTGACCCGGTCACCTGGGGTCGGGGTCCCCACGTGACCCGGTCACCTGGGGCCGGGGTCCCCACGTGACCCGGGGTCCTGGTGCCGGGGTCCCCACGTGACCCGGTGACCTGAGGCCGGAGTCTCACGTGACCCGTTGACCTGGGGCCGGGGTCCCCACGTGACCCGGGGTCCTGGTGCCGGGGTTCCCACGTGACCCGGGGACCCGGGCCGGGGTCCCTACGTGACCCGGGGTCCTGGTGCCGGTGTCCCCACGTGACCCGGGGACCCGGGCCGGGGACCCCACGTGACCCGGTGACCTGGGGCCGGGGTCACCACGTGACCCGGGGACCCGGGCCGGGGACATCACGTGACCCGGTCACCTGGGGCCGGGGTCCCCACGTGACCCGGGGTCCTGGTGCCGGGTTCCCGACGTGACCCGGGGACCCGGGCCGGGGTCCACACGTGACCCAGGGTCATGGTGCCGGTGTCCCAACGTGACCCGGTGACCTGGGACCGGGGTCCCCACGTGACCCGGTGACCTGGGGCCGGGGTCCCCACGTGACCCGGGGACCCGGGCCGGGGACATCATGTGACCCGGTCACCTGGGGCTGGGGTCCCCACGTGACCCGGTCACCTGGGGCCGGGGTCCCCACGTGACCCGGGGTCCTGGTGCCGGGGTCCCCACGTGACCCGCTGACTTGGGGCCGGGGTCCCCACTTGACCCGGGGTCCTGGTGCCGGTGTCCCCACGTGACCCGGTCACCTGGGGCCGGGGTCCCCACGTGACCCGGGGTCCTGGTGCCGGGGTCCCCACGTGACCCGCTGACTTTGGGCCAGGGTCCCCACGTGACCCGGGGTCCTGGTGCCGGGGTCCCCACGTGACCCGGTGACCCGAGCCGGGGTCCCCACGTGACCCGGTGACCTGAGACCGGAGTCCCCACGTGACCCGGTGACCTGGGGCCGCGGTCCCCACGTGACCCGGGGTCCTGGTGCCGGTGTCCCCACGTGACCCGGGGACCCGGGCCGGGGACCCCACGTGACCCGGTGACCTGGTGCCGGTGTCCCCACGTGACCCGGGGACCCGGGCCGGGGACCACACGTGACCCAGGGTCATGGTGCCGGTGTCCCCACGTGACCCGGGGACCCGGGCCGGGGACCCCACGTTACCCGGTGACCTGGTGCCGGTGTCCCCACGTGACCCGGGGACCCGGGCCGGGGTCCACACGTGACCCAGGGTCATGGTGCCGGTGTCCCAACGTGACCCGGTGACCTGGGGCCGGGGTCCCCACGTGACCCGGTGACCTGGGGCCGGGGTCCCCACGTGACCCGGTGACCTGGGGCCGGGGTCCCCACGTGACCCAGGGTCCTGGTGCCGGTGTCCCCACGTGACCCGGTGACCTGGGGCCGGGGTCCCCACGTGACCCGGTGACCTGGGGCCGGGGTCCCCACGTGACCCGGTCACCTGGGGCCGGGGTCCCCACGTGACCCGGGGTCCTGGTGCCTGTGTCCCCACGTGACCCGGTCACCTGGGGCTGGGGTCCCCACGTGACCCGGTCACCTGGGGCCGGGGTCCCCACGTGACCCGGGGTCCTGGTGCCGGTGTCCCCACGTGACCCGGTCACCTGGGGCCGGGGACCCCACGTGACCCGGTCACCTGGTGCCGGGGTCCCCACGTGACCCGGGGACCCGAGCCGGGGTCCCCACGTGACCCGGTGACCTGAGGCCGGGGTCCACACGTGACCCGGTGACCTGGGGCCGGGGTCCCCACGTGACCCGGGGACCCGGGCCGGGGACATCACGTGACCCGGTCACCTGGGGCCGGGGTCCCCACGTGACCCGGGGTCCTGGTGCCGGGGTCCCCACGTGACCCGGGGACCCGGGCCGGGGTCCCCACGTGACCCAGGGTCCTGGTGCCGGTGTCCCCACGTGACCCGGTGACCTGGGGCCGGGGTCCCCACGTGACCCGGTGACCTGGGGCCGGGGTCCCCACGTGACCCGGGGACCCGGGCCGGGGTCCCCACGTGACCCAGGGTCCTGGTGCCGGTGTCCCCACGTGACCCGGTGACCTGGGGCCGGGGTCCCCACGTGACCCGGTGACCTGGGGCCGGGGTCCCCACGTGACCCGGTCACCTGGGGCCGGGGTCCCCACGTGACCCGGGGTCCTGGTGCCTGTGTCCCCACGTGACCCGGTCACCTGGGGCTGGGGTCCCCACGTGACCCGGTCACCTGGGGCCGGGGTCCCCACGTGACCCGGGGTCCTGGTGCCGGTGTCCCCACGTGACCCGGTCACCTGGGGCCGGGGACCCCACGTGACCCGGTCACCTGGTGCCGGGGTCCCCACGTGACCCGGGGACCCGAGCCGGGGTCCCCACGTGACCCGGTGACCTGAGGCCGGGGTCCACACGTGACCCGGTGACCTGGGGCCGGGGTCCCCACGTGACCCGGGGACCCGGGCCGGGGACATCACGTGACCCGGTCACCTGGGGCCGGGGTCCCCACGTGACCCGGGGTCCTGGTGCCGGGGTCCCCACGTGACCCGGGGACCCGGGCCGGGGTCCCCACGTGACCCAGGGTCCTGGTGCCGGTGTCCCCACGTGACCCGGTGACCTGGGGCCGGGGTCCCCACGTGACCCGGTGACCTGGGGCCGGGGTCCCCACGTGACCCGGGGACCCGGGCCGGGGTCCCCACGTGACCCAGGGTCCTGGTGCCGGTGTCCCCACGTGACCCGGTGACCTGGGGCCGGGGTCCCCACGTGACCCGGTGACCTGGGGCCGGGGTCCCCACGTGACCCGGGGACCCGGGCCGGGGACATCACGTGACCCGGTCACCTGGGGCCGGGGTCCCCACGTGACCCGGTCACCTGGGGCCGGGGTCCCCACGTGACCCGGGGTCCTGGTGCCGGTGTCCCCACGTGACCCGGTGACCTGAGGCCGGGGTCCCCACGTGACCCGGTGACCTGAGGCCGGGGTTCCCACGTGACCCGGGGACCCGGGCCGGGGTCCCCACGTGACCCGGGGTCCTGTTGCCGGTGTCCCCACGTGACCCGGGGACCCGGGCCGGGGACCCCACGTGACCCGGGGACCTGGTGCCGGTGTCCCCACGTGACCCGGGGACCCGGGCCGGGGTCCCCACGTGACCCAGGGTCCTGGTGCTGGTGTCCCCACGTGACCCGGGGACCTGGGGCCGGGGTCCGCACGTGACCCGGTGACCTGGGGCCGGGGTCCCCACGTGACCCAGGGTCCTGGTGCCGGTGTCCCCACGTGACCCTGGGACCTGGGGCCGGTGTCCCCACGTGACCCGGGGACCTGGGGCCGGGGTCCCCACGTGACCCGGTCACCTGGGGCCGGGGTCCCCACGTGACCCGGGGACCCGGGCCGGGGTCCCCACGTGACCCGGTGACCTGAGGCCGAGGTCCCCACGTGACCCGGTGACCTGGGGCCGGGGTCCCCACGTGACCCGGGGTCCTGGTGCCGGGGTCCCCACGTGACCCGGTGACCTGAGGCCGGGGTCCCAACGTGACCCAGGGTCCTGGTGCCGGTGTCCCCACGTGACCCGGTGACCTGGGGCCGGTGTCCCCACGTGACCCAGGGTCCTGGTGCCGGTGTCCCCACGTGACCCGGGGACCTGGGTCCGGGGTCCCGACCTGACCCGGTGACCTGGGGCTGTGGTGTCGACCGGACTCGGGGACCTGGTCCGGTGTCCCGTCATGACCCGGGGACCTGGGGTAGGGGTGGTCACCAGACCGTTGTACCCAGGCCGTTGACCCGACATGACCCTGTGACCGGGTGCCTGGGTAAAAATCCAACCCGGGGACCCGGGCATGGGACGTGACATGACCCGACCTGGGTCCGGGGTCCCGACCTGACCCGGTGACCTGGGGCCAGGGTAACCACCTGACCCGGGGACTCGGGCCGGGGACCCGGTATGACTCCGTCTCCCGGGGCCGGGGTGGTCACCTGACACTGGTACCCGGGACAGCGACCCGACATGACCCGGTGACCCGGGGCCGGGGTAACGACCTGTCCAGGGGACCTGGGCCGGGGACCCGACAGGACCCGGTGACCTGGTTCCGGGGTGCCGACCTGACCCGGTGACCTGGGGCTGTGGTGTCGACCGGACTCGGGGACCTGGTCCGGTGTCCCGTCATGACCCGGGGACCTGGGGTCGGGGTGGTCACCAGACCGTTGTACCCAGGCCGTTGACCCGACATGACCCTGTGACCCGGGGCCTGGGTAAAAATCCGACCCGGGGCCTGGGTAAAAATCCAACCCGGGGACCCGGGGCCGGGTTAACGACCTGTCCAGGGGACCCGGGCCGGGGACCCGACAGGACCCGGTGATCCTTCGCTGGTGTCCCGATGCAACCCGGGGACCCCGGCCGGGGACCCCACGTGACCCGGGGACCTGGGGCCGGGGATGTCACCCGACACTGGTACCCGGGGCAGCGACCCGATACGACCCGGGGACCTGGGTCCGGGGTCCCGACCTGACCCGGTGACCTGGGGCCGGGGATGTCACCCGACACTGGTACCCGGGGCAGCGACCCGATACGACCCGGGGACCTGGGTCCGGGGTCCCGACCTGACCCGGTGACCTGGGGCCAGGGTAACCACCTGACCCGGGGACCCGGGCCGGGGACCCGGTATGACTCCGTCTCCCGGGGCCGGGGTGGTCACCTGACACTGGTACCCGGGACAGCGACCCGACATGACCCGGTGACCCGGGGCCGGGGTAACGACCTGTCCAGGGGACCTGGGCCGGGGACCCGACAGGACCCGGTGACCTGGTTCCGGGGTGCCGACCTGACCCGGTGACCTGGGGCTGTGGTGTCGACCGGACTCGGGGACCTGGTCCGGTGTCCCGTCATGACCCGGGGACCTGGGGTCGGGGTGGTCACCAGACCGTTGTACCCAGGCCGTTGAGCCGACATGACCCTGTGACCCGGAGCCTGGGTAAAAATCCAACCCGGGGACCCGGGCATGGGACGTGACATGACCCGACCTGGGTCCGGGGTCCCGACCTGACCCGGTGACCTGGGCCGGGGACCCCACGTGACCCGGTGACCTGGGGCCGGGGATGTCACCCGACACTGGTACCCGGGGCAGCGACCCGATACGACCCGGGGACCTGGGTCCGGGGTCCCGACCTGACCCGGTGACCTGGGGCCAGGGTAACCACTTGACCCGGGGACCCGGGCCGGGGACCCGGTATGACTCCGTCTCCCGGGGCCGGGGTGGTCACCTGACACTGGTACCCGGGACAGCGACCCGACATGACCCGGTGACCCGGGGCCGGGGTAACGACCTGTCCAGGGGACCTGGGCCGGGGACCCGACAGGACCCGGTGACCTGGTTCCGGGGTGCCGACCTGACCCGGTGACCTGGGGCTGTGGTGGCGACCGGACTCGGGGACCTGGTCCGGTGTCCCGTCATGACCCGGGGACCTGGGGTCGGGGTGGTCACCAGACCGTTGTACCCAGGCCGTTGAGCCGACATGACCCTGTGACCCGGGACCTGAGTAAAAATCCGACCCGGGGCCTGGGTAAAAATCCAACCCGGGGACCCGGGGCCGGGTTAACGACCTGTCCAGGGGACCCGGGCCGGGGACCCGACAGGACCCGGTGATCCTTCGCTGGTGTCCCGATGCAACCCGGGGACCCGGGCCGGGGACCCCACGTGACCCGGGGACCTGGGGCAGGGGATGTCACCCGACACTGGTACCCGGGGCAGCGACCCGATACGACCCGGGGACCTGGGTCCGGGGTCCCGACCTGACCCGGTGACCTGGGGCCAGGGTAACCACCTGACCCGGGGACTCGGGCCGGGGACCCGGTATGACTCCGTCTCCCGGGGCCGGGGTGGTCACCTGACACTGGTACCCGGGACAGCGACCCGACATGACCCGGTGACCCGGGGCCGGGGTAACGACCTGTCCAGGGGACCTGGGCCGGGGACCCGACATGACCCGGTGACCTGGTTCCGGGGTGCCGACCTGACCCGGTGAGCTGGGGCTGTGGTGTCGACCGGACTCGGGGACCTGGTCCGGTGTCCCGTCATGACCCGGGGACCTGGGGTCGGAGTGGTCACCAGACCGTTGTACCCAGGCCGTTGACCCGACATGACCCTGTGACCCGGGGCCTGAGTAAAAATCCGACCCGGGGCCTGGGTAAAAATCCAACCCGGGGACCCGGGCATGGGACGTGACATGACCCGACCTGGGTCCGGGGTCCCGACCTGACCCGGTGACCTGGGCCGGGGACCCCACGTGACCCGGGGACCTGGGGCCGGGGATGTCACCCGACACTGGTACCCGGGGCAGCGACCCGATACGACCCGGGGACCTGGGTCCGGGGTCCCGACCTGACCCGGTGACCTGGGGCCAGGGTAACCACTTGACCCGGGGACCCGGGCCGGGGACCCGGTATGACTCCGTCTCCCGGGGCCGGGGTGGTCACCTGACACTGCTACCCGGGACAGCGACCCGACATGACCCGGTGACCCGGGGCCGGGGTAACGACCTGTCCAGGGGACCTGGGCCGGGGACCCGACAGGACCCGGTGACCTGGTTCCGGGGTGCCGACCTGACCCGGTGACCTGGGGCTGTGGTGTCGACCGGACTCGGGGACCTGGTCCGGTGTCCCGTCATGACCCGGGGACCTGGGGTCGGGGTGGTCACCAGACCGTTGTACCCAGGCCGTTGACCCGACATGACCCTGTGACCCGGGGCCTGGGTAAAAATCCAACCCGGGGACCCGGGCATGGGACATGACATGACCCGACCTGGGTCCGGGGTCCCGACCTGACCCGCTGACCTGGGGCCGGTGTCCCCACGTGACCCGGGGTCCTGGTGCCGGGGTCCCCACATGACCCGGGGACCCGAGCCGGGGTCCCCACGTGACCCGGTGACCTGAGGCCGGGGTCCCCACGTGACCCGGTGACCTGGGGCCGGGGTCCCCACGTGACCCGGGGTCCTGGTGCCGGGGTCCCCACGTGACCCGGGGACCCGGGCCGGGGACCCCACGTGACCCTTTGACCTGGGGCCGGGGTCCCCACGTGACCCGGGGACCCGGGCCGGGGACATCACGTGACCCGGTCACCTGGGGCCGGGATCCCCACGTGACCCGGTGACCTGAGGCCGGGATCCCCACGTGACCCGGTGACCTGAGGCCGGGGTCCCCACGTGACCCGGTGACCTGGGGCCGGGGTCCCCACGTGACCCGGGGTCCTGGTGCCTGGGTTCCCACGTCACCCGGGGACCCGGGCCGGGGTCCCCACGTGACCCGGGGTCCTGGTGCCGGTGTCCCCACGTGACCCGGGGACCCGGGCCGGGGACCCCACGTGACCCAGTGACCTGGGGCCGGGGTCCCCACGTGACCCGGGGACCCGGGCCGGGGACATCACGTGACCCGGTCACCTGGGGCCGGGGTCCCCACGTGACCCGGAGTCCTGGTGCCGGTGTCCCCACGTGACCCGGGGACCCGGGCCGGGGACCCCACGTGACCCGGTGACCTGGGGCCGGGGTCCCCACGTGACCCGGGGACCCGGGCCGGGGTCCCCACGTGACCCAGGGTCCTGGTGCCGGTGTCCCCTCGTGACCCGGGGACCCGGGCCGGGGTCCCCACGTGACCCAGGGTCCTGGTGCCGGTGTCCCCTCGTGACCCGGTGACCTGGGGCCGGGGTCCCCACGTGACCCGGTGACCTGGTGCCGGGGTCCCCACGTGACCCGGGGACCCGGGCCGGGGTCCCCACGTGACCCAGGGTCCTGGTGCCGGTGTCCCCACGTGACCCGGTGACCTGGGGCCGGGGTCCCCACGTGACCCGGGGACCCGGGCCGGGGACATCACGTGACCCGGTCACCTGGGGCCGGGGTCCCCACGTGACCCGGTCACCTGGGGCCGGGGTCCCCACGTGACCCGGGGTCCTGGTGCCGGTGTCCCCACGTGACCCGGTCACCTGGGGCCCGGGTCCCCACGTGACCCGGTCACCTGGGGCCGGGGTCCCCACGAGACCTGGGGACCCGGGCCGGGGACCCTACGTGACCCGGGGACCTGGGTCCGGGGATGTCACCCGACACTGGTACCCGGGGCAGCGACCCGATACGACCCGGGGACCTGGGTCCGGGGTCCTGACCTGACCCGGTGACCTGGGGCCAGGGTAACCACCTGACCCGGGGACCCGGGCCGGGGACTCGGTATGACTCCGTCTCCCGGGGCCGGGGTGGTCACCTGACACTGGTACCCGGGACAGCGACCCGACATGACCCGGTGACCCGGGGCCGGGGTAACGACCTGTCCAGGGGACCTGGGCCGGGGACCCGACAGGACCCGGTGACCTGGTTCCGGGGTGCCGACCTGACCCGGTGACCTGGGGCTGTGGTGTCGACCGGACTCGGGGACCTGGTCCGGTGTCCCGTCATGACCCGGGGACCTGGGGTCGGGGTGGTCACCAGACCGTTGTACCCAGGCCGTTGACCCGACATGACCCTGTGACCCGGGGCCTGGGTAAAAATCCGACCCGGGGCCTGGGTAAAAATCCAACCCGGGGACCCGGGGCCGGGTTAACGACCTGTCCAGGGGACCCGGGCCGGGGACCCGACAGGACCCGGTGATCCTTCGCTGGTGTCCCGATGCAACCCGGGGACCCGGGCCGGGGACCCCACGTGACCCGGGGACCTGGGGCAGGGGATGTCACCCGACACTGGTACCCGGGGCAGCGACCCGATACGACCCGGGGACCTGGGTCCGGGGTCCCGACCTGACCCGGTGACCTGGGGCCAGGGTAACCACCTGACCCGGGGACCCGGGCCGGGGACCCGGTATGACTCCGTCTCCCGGGGCCGGGGTGGTCACCTGACACTGCTACCCGGGACAGCGACCCGACATGACCCGGTGACCCGGGGCCGGGGTAACGACCTGTCCAGGGGACCTGGGCCGGGGACCCGACAGGACCCGGTGACCTGGTTCCGGGGTGCCGACCTGACCCGGTGACCTGGGGCTGTGGTGTCGACCGGACTCGGGGACCTGGTCCGGTGTCCCGTCATGACCCGGGGACCTGGGGTCGGGGTGGTCACCAGACCGTTGTACCCAGGCCGTTGAGCCGACATGACCCTGTGACCCGGGGCCTGGGTAAAAATCCAACCCGGGGACCCGGGCATGGGACGTGACATGACCCGACCTGGGTCCGGGGTCCCGACCTGACCCGGTGACCTGGGCCGGGGACCCCACGTGACCCGGGGACCTGGGGCCGGGGATGTCACCCGACACTGGTACCCGGGGCAGCGACCCGATACGACCCGGGGACCTGGGTCCGGGGTCCCGACCTGACCCGCTGACCTGGGGCCGGTGTCCCCACGTGACCCGGGGTCCTGGTGCCGGGGTCCCCACGTGACCCGGGGACCCGAGCCGGGGTCCCCACGTGACCCGGTGACCTGAGGCCGGGGTCCCCACGTGACCCAGTGACCTGGAGCCGGGGTCCCCACGTGACCCGGTGACCTGGGGCCGGGGTCCCCACGTGACCCGGGGACCCGGGCCGGGGACATCACGTGACCCGGTCACCTGGGGCCGGGGTCCCCACGTGACCCGATCACCTGGGGCCGGGGTCCCCACGTGACCCGGGGTCCTGGTGCCGGTGTCCCCACGTTACCCGGTGACCTGAGGCCGGGGTCCCCACGTGACCCGGTCACCTGGGGCCGGGGTCCCCACGTGACCCGGTGACCTGAGGCCGGGGTCCCCACGTGACCCGGTGACCTGGGGCCGGGGTCCCCACGTGACCCGGGGTCCTGGTGCCGGGGTTCCCACGTGACCCGGGGACCCGGGCCGGGGTCCCCACGTGACCCGGGGTCCTGTTGCCGGTGTCCCCACGTGACCCGGTGACCTGGGGCCGGGGTCCCCACGTGACCCGGGGACCCGGGCCGGGGACATCACGTGACCCGGTCACCTGGGGCCGGGGTCCCCACGTGACCCGGTCACCTGGGGCCGGGGTCCCCACGTGACCCGGGGTCCTGGTGCCGGTGTCCCCACGTGACCCGGTCACCTGGGGCCCGGGTCCCCACGTGACCCGTTCACCTGGGGCCGGGGTCCCCACGTGACCTGGGGACCCGGGCCGGGGACCCCACGTGACCCGGGGACCTGGGGCCGGGGATGTCACCCGACACTGGTACCCGGGGCAGCGACCCGATACGACCCGAGGACCTGGGTCCGGGGTCCCGACCTGACCCGGTGACCTGGGGCCAGGGTAACCACCTGACCCGGGGACCCGGGCCGGGGACTCGGTATGACTCCGTCTCCCGGGGCCGGGGTGGTCACCTGACACTGGTACCCGGGACAGCGACCCGACATGACCCGGTGACCCGGGGCCGGGGTAACGACCTGTCCAGGGGACCTGGGCCGGGGACCCGACAGGACCCGGTGACCTGGTTCCGGGGTGCCGACCTGACCCGGTGACCTGGGGCTGTGGTGTCGACCGGACTCGGGGACCTGGTCCGGTGTCCCGTCATGACCCGGGGACCTGGGGTCGGGGTGGTCACCAGACCGTTGTACCCAGGCCGTTGACCCGACATGACCCTGTGACCCGGGGCCTGGGTAAAAATCCGACCCGGGGCCTGGGTAAAAATCCAACCCGGGGACCCGGGGCCGGGTTAACGACCTGTACAGGGGACCCGGGCCGGGGACCCGACAGGACCCGGTGATCCTTCGCTGGTGTCCCGATGCAACCCGGGGACCCGGGCCGGGGACCCCACGTTACCCGGGGACCTGGGGCAGGGGATGTCACCCGACACTGGTACCCGGGGCAGCGACCCGATACGACCCGGGGACCTGGGTCCGGGGTCCCGACCTGACCCGGTGACCTGGGGCCAGGGTAACCACCTGACCCGGGGACCCGGGCCGGGGACCCGGTATGACTCCGTCTCCCGGGGCCGGGGTGGTCACCTGACACTGCTACCCGGGACAGCGACCCGACATGACCCGGTGACCCGGGGCCGGGGTAACGACTTGTCCAGGGGACCTGGGCCGGGGACCCGACAGGACCCGGTGACCTGGTTCCGGGGTGCCGACCTGACCCGGTGACCTGGGGCTGTGGTGTCGACCGGACTCGGGGACCTGGTCCGGTGTCCCGTCATGACCCGGGGACCTGGGGTCGGGGTGGTCACCAGACCGTTGTACCCAGGCCGTTGAGCCGACATGACCCTGTGACCCGGGGCCTGGGTAAAAATCCAACCCGGGGACCCGGGCATGGGACGTGACATGACCCGACCTGGGTCCGGGGTCCCGACCTGACCCGGTGACCTGGGCCGGGGACCCCACGTGACCCGGGGACATGGTGCCGGGGATGTCACCCGACACTGGTACCCGGGGCAGCGACCCGATATGACCCGGGGACCTGGGTCCGGGGTCCCGACCTGACCCGGTGACCTGAGGCCAGGGTAACCACTTGACCCGGGGACCCAGGCCGGGGACCCGGTATGACTCCGTCTCCCGGGGCCAGGGTGGTCACCTGACACTGCTACCCGGGACAGCGACCCGACATGACCCGGTGACCCGGGGCCGGGGTAACGACCTGTCCAGGGGACCTGGGCCGGGGACCCGACAGGACCCGGTGACCTGGTTCCGGGGTGCCGACCTGACCCGGTGACCTGGGGCTGTGGTGTCGACCGGACTCGGGGACCTGGTCCGGTGTCCCGTCATGACCCGGGGACCTGGGGTCGGGGTGGTCACCAGACCGTTGTACCCAGGCCGTTGACCCGACATGACCCTGTGACCCGGGGCCTGGGTAAAAATCCGACCCGGGGCCTGGGTAAAAATCCAACCCGGGGACCCGGGGCCGGGTTAACGACCTGTCCAGGGGACCCGGGCCGGGGACCCGACAGGACCCGGTGATCCTTCGCTGGTGTCCCGATGCAACCCGGGGACCCGGGCCGGGGACCCCACGTGACCCGGGGACCTGGGGCAGGGGATGTCACCCGACACTGGTACCCGGGGCAGCGACCCGATACGACCCGGGGACCTGGGTCCGGGGTCCCGACCTGACCCGGTGACCTGGGGCCAGGGTAACCACCTGACCCGGGGACCCGGGCCGGGGACCCGGTATGACTCCGTCTCCCGGGGCCGGGGTGGTCACCTGACACTGCTACCCGGGACAGCGACCCGACATGACCCGGTGACCCGGGGCCGGGGTAACGACCTGTCCAGGGGACCTGGGCCGGGGACCCGACAGGACCCGGTGACCTGGTTCCGGGGTGCCGACCTGACCCGGTGACCTGGGGCTGTGGTGTCGACCGGACTCGGGGACCTGGTCCGGTGTCCCGTCATGACCCGGGGACCTGGGGTCGGGGTGGTCACCAGACCGTTGTACCCAGGCCGTTGAGCCGACATGACCCTGTGACCCGGAGCCTGGGTAAAAATCCAACCCGGGGACCCGGGCATGGGACGTGACATGACCCGACCTGGGTCCGGGGTCCCGACCTGACCCGGTGACCTGGGCCGGGGACCCCACGTGACCCGGTGACCTGGGGCCGGGGATGTCACCCGACACTGGTACCCGGGGCAGCGACCCGATACGACCCGGGGACCTGGGTCCGGGGTCCCGACCTGACCCGGTGACCTGGGGCCAGGGTAACCACCTGACCCGGGGACCCGGGCCGGGGACCCGGTATGACTCCGTCTCCCGGGGCCGGGGTGGTCACCTGACACTGCTACCCGGGACAGCGACCCGACATGACCCGGTGACCCGGGGCCGGGGTCCCCACGTGACCTGGGGTCCTGGTGCCGGGGTGGTCACCGGAACCTGGGAACCAGGCCGGGTGCGCGACATGACCCGCTGACCCGGGGCCGGGGTAACGACCTGTCCAGGGGACCTGGGCCGGGGACCCGACAGGACCCGGTGACCTGGTTCCGGGGTGCCGACCTGACCCGGTGACCTGGGGCTGTGGTGGCGACCGGACTCGGGGACCTGGTCCGGTGTCCCGTCATGACCCGGGGACCTGGGGTCGGGGTGGTCACCAGACCGTTGTACCCAGGCCGTTGACCCGACATGACCCTGTGACCCGGTGCCTGGGTAAAAATCCAACCCGGGGACCCGGGCATGGGACGTGACATGACCCGACCTGGGTCCGGGGTCCCGACCTGACCCGGTGACCTTGGTCCAGGGTAACCACCTGACCCGGGGACTCGGGCCGGGGACCCGGTATGACTCCGTCTCCCGGGGCCGGGGTGGTCACCTGACACTGCTACCCGGGACAGCGACCCGACATGACCCGGTGACCCGGGGCCGGGGTAACGACCTGTCCAGGGGACCTGGGCCGGGGACCCGACAGGACCCGGTGACCTGGTTCCGGGGTGCCGACCTGACCCGGTGACCTGGGGCTGTGGTGTCGACCGGACTCGGGGACCTGGTCCGGTGTCCCGTCATGACCCGGGGACCTGGGGTCGGGGTGGTCACCAGACCGTTGTACCCAGGCCGTTGAGCCGACATGACCCTGTGACCCGGGGCCTGGGTAAAAATCCAACCCGGAGACCCGGGCATGGGACATGACATGACCCGACCTGGGTCCGGGGTCCCGACCTGACCCGCTGACCTGGGGCAGGTGTCCCCACGTGACCCGGGGTCCTGGTGCCGGGGTCCCCACGTGACCCGGGGACCTGAGCCGGGGTCCCCACGTGACCCGGTGACCTGAGGCCGGGGTCCCCACGTGACCCGGTGACCTGGGGCCGGGGTCCCCACGTGACCCGGGGTCCTGGGGCCGGGGTTCCCACGTGACCCGGGGACCTGGGGCCGGGGACCCCACGTGACCCGGTGACCTGGGGCCGGGGTCCCCACGTGACCCGGGGACCCGGGCCGGGGACATCACGTGACCCGGTCACCTGGGGCCGGGGTCCCCACGTGACCCGGTCACCTGGGGCCGGGGTCCCCACGTGACCCGGGGTCCTGGTGCCGGGGTCCCCACGTGACCCGGTGACCTGAGGCCGGGGTCCCCACGTGACCCGGTGACCTGGGGCCGGGGTCCCCACGTGACCCGGGGTCCTGGTGCCGGGGTTCCCACGTGACCCGGGGACCCGGGCCGGGGTCCCTACGTGACCCGGGGTCCTGGTGCCGGTGTCCCCACGTGACCCGGGGACCCGGGCCGGGGACCCCACGTGACCCGGTGACCTGGGGCCGGGGTCCCCACGTGACCCGGGGACCCGGGCCGGGGACATCACGTGACCCGGTCACCTGGGGCCGGGGTCCCCACGTGACCCGGGGTCCTGGTGCCGGGTTCCCGACGTGACCCGGGGACCAGGGCCGGGGTCCACACGTGACCCAGGGTCATGGTGCCGGTGTCCCAACGTGACCCGGTGACCTGGGACCGGGGTCCCCACGTGACCCGGTGACCTGGGGCCGGGGTCCCCACGTGACCCGGGGACCCGGGCCGGGGACATCACGTGACCCGGTCACCTGGGGCTGGGGTCCCCACGTGACCCGGTCACCTGGGGCCGGGGTCCCCACGTGACCCGGGGTCCTGGTGCCGGTGTCCCCACGTGACCCGGTCACCTGGGGCCGGGGTCCCCACGTGACCCGGGGTCCTGGTGTCGGGGTCCCCACGTGACCCGCTGACTTGGGGCCGGGGTCCCCACGTGACCCGGGGTCCTGGTGCCGGGGTCCCCACGTGACCCGCTGACTTGGGGCCGGGGTCCCCAAGTGACCCGGGGTCCTGGTGCCGGTGTCCCCACGTGACCCGGTCACCTGGGGCCGGGGTCCCCACGTGACCCGGGGTCCTGGTGCCGGGGTCCCCACGTGACCCGCTGACTTTGGGCCAGGGTCCCCACGTGACCCGGGGTCCTGGTGCCGGGGTCCCCACGTGACCCGGTGACCCGAGCCGGGGTCCCCACGTGACCCGGTGACCTGAGACCGGAGTCCCCACGTGACCCGGTGACCTGGGGCCGCGGTCCCCACGTGACCCGGGGTCCTGGTGCCGGTGTCCCCACGTGACCCGGGGACCCGGGCCGGGGACCCCACGTGACCCGGTGACCTGGTGCCGGTGTCCCCACGTGACCCGGGGACCCGGGCCGGGGACCCCACGTGACCCAGGGTCATGGTGCCGGTGTCCCCACGTGACCCGGGGACCCGGGCCGGGGACCCCACGTGACCCGGTGACCTGGGGCCGGTGTCCCCACGTGACCCGGGGACCCGGGCCGGGGTCCACACGTGACCCAGGGTCATGGTGCCGGTGTCCCAACGTGACCCGGTGACCTGAGGCCGGGGTCCCCACGTGACCCGGTGACCTGGGACCGGGGTCCCCACGTGACCCGGGGTCCTGGTGCCGGGGTCCCCACGTGACCCGGGGACCCGGGCCGGGGACCCCACGTGACCCTTTGACCTGGGGCCGGGGTCCCCACGTGACCCGGGGACCCGGGCCGGGGACATCACGTGACCCGGTCACCTGGGGCCGGGATCCCCACGTGACCCGGTCACCTGGGGCCGGGATCCCCACGTGACCCGGTGACCTGAGGCCGGGGTCCCCACGTGACCCGGTGACCTGGGGCCGGGGTCCCCACGTGACCCGGGGTCCTGGTGCCTGGGTTCCCACGTCACCCGGGGACCCGGGCCGGGGTCCCCACGTGACCCGGGGTCCTGGTGCCGGTGTCCCCACGTGACCCGGGGACCCGGGCCGGGGACATCACGTGACCCGGTCACCTGGGGCCGGGGTCCCCACGTGACCCGGAGTCCTGGTGCCGGTGTCCCCACGTGACCCGGGGACCCGGGCCGGGGACCCCCACGTGACCCGGTGACCTGGGGCCGGGGTCCCCACGTGACCCGGGGACCCGGGCCGGGGACACCACGTGACCCGGTCACCTGGGGCCGGGGTCCCCACGTGACCCGGGGTCCTGGTGCCGGGGTCCCCACGTGACCCGGGGACCCGGGCCGGGGTCCCCACGTGACCCAGGGTCCTGGTGCCGGTGTCCCCTCGTGACCCGGTGACCTGGGGCCGGGGTCCCCACGTGACCCGGTGACCTGGGGCCGGGGTCCCCACGTGACCCGGGGACCCGGGCCGGGGTCCCCACGTGACCCAGGGTCCTGGTGCCGGTGTCCCCACGTGACCCGGTGACCTGGGGCCGGGGATGTCACCCGACACTGGTACCCGGGGCAGCGACCCGATACGACCCGGGGACCTGGGTCCGGGGTCCCGACCTGACCCGGTGACCTGGGGCCAGGGTAACCACCTGACCCGGGGACCCGGGCCGGGGACCCGGTATGACTCCGTCTCCCGGGGCCGGGGTGGTCACCTGACACTGCTACCCGGGACAGCGACCCGACATGACCCGGTGACCCGGGGCCGGGGTAACGACCTGTCCAGGGGACCTGGGCCGGGGACCCGACAGGACCCGGTGACCTGGTTCCGGGGTGCCGACCTGACCCGGTGACCTGGGGCTGTGGTGTCGACCGGACTCGGGGACCTGGTCCGGTGTCCCGTCATGACCCGGGGACCTGGGGTCGGGGTGGTCACCAGACCGTTGTACCCAGGCCGTTGACCCGACATGACCCTGTGACCCGGGGCCTGGGTAAAAATCCGACCCGGGGCCTGGGTAAAAATCCAACCCGGGGACCCGGGGCCGGGTTAACGACCTGTCCAGGGGACCCGGGCCGGGGACCCGACAGGACCCGGTGATCCTTCGCTGGTGTCCCGATGCAACCCGGGGACCCGGGCCGGGGACCCCACGTGACCTGGGGACCTGGGGCAGGGGATGTCACCCGACACTGGTACCCGGGGCAGCGACCCGATACGACCCGGGGACCTGGGTCCGGGGTCCCGACCTGACCCGGTGACCTGGGGCCAGGGTAACCACCTGACCCGGGGACCCGGGCCGGGGACCCGGTATGACTCCGTCTCCCGGGGCCGGGGTGGTCACCTGACACTGCTACCCGGGACAGCGACCCGACATGACCCGGTGACCCAGGGCCGGGGTAACGACCTGTCCAGGGGACCTGGGCCGGGGACCCGACAGGACCCGGTGACCTGGTTCCGGGGTGCCGACCTGACCCGGTGACCTGGGGCTGTGGTGTCGACCGGACTCGGGGACCTGGTCCGGTGTCCCGTCATGACCCGGGGACCTGGGGTCGGGGTGGTCACCAGACCGTTGTACCCAGGCCGTTGAGCCGACATGACCCTGTGACCCGGGGCCTGGGTAAAAATCCAACCCGGGGACCCGGGCATGGGACGTGACATGACCCGACCTGGGTCCGGGGTCCCGACCTGACCCGGTGACCTGGGCCGGGGACCCCACGTGACCCGGAGACCTGGGGCCGGGGATGTCACCCGACACTGGTACCCGGAGCAGCGACCCGATACGACCCGGGGACCTGGGTCCGGGGTCCCGACCTGACCCGCTGACCTGGGGCCGGTGTCCCCACGTGACCCGGGGTCCTGGTGCCGGGGTCCCCACGTGACCCGGGGACCCGAGCCGGGGTCCCCACGTGACCCGGTGACCTGAGGCCGGGGTCCCCACGTGACCCAGTGACCTGGGGCCGGGGTCCCCACGTGACCCGGTGACCTGGGGCCGGGGTCCCCACGTGACCCGGGGACCCGGGCCGGGGACATCACGTGACCCGGTCACCTGGGGCCGGGGTCCCCACGTGACCCGATCACCTGGGGCCGGGGTCCCCACGTGACCCGGGGTCCTGGTGCCGGTGTCCCCACGTGACCCGGTGACCTGAGGCCGGGGTCCCCACGTGACCCGGTGACCTGGGGCCGGGGTCCCCACGTGACCCGGTGACCTGAGGCCGGGGTCCCCACGTGACCCGGTGACCTGGGGCCGGGGTCCCCACGTGACCCGGGGTCCTGGTGCCGGGGTTCCCACGTGACCCGGGGACCCGGGCCGGGGTCCCCACGTGACCCGGGGTCCTGTTGCCGGTGTCCCCACGTGACCCGGTGACCTGGGGCCGGGGTCCCCACGTGACCCGGTGACCTGGGGCCGGGGTCCCCACGTGACCCGGGGACCCGGGCCGGGGACATCACGTGACCCGGTCACCTGGGGCCGGGGTCCCCACGTGACCCGGTCACCTGGGGCCGGGGTCCCCACGTGACCCGGGGTCCTGGTGCCGGTGTCCCCACGTGACCCTGTCACCTGGGGCCCGGGTCCCCACGTGACCCGTTCACCTGGGGCCGGGGTCCCCACGTGACCTGGGGACCCGGGCCGGGGACCCCACGTGACCCGGGGACCTGGGGCCGGGGATGTCACCCGACACTGGTACCCGGGGCAGCGACCCGATACGACCCGAGGACCTGGGTCCGGGGTCCCGACCTGACCCGGTGACCTGGGGCCAGGGTAACCACCTGACCCGGGGACCCGGGCCGGGGACTCGGTATGACTCCGTCTCCCGGGGCCGGGGTGGTCACCTGACACTGGTACCCGGGACAGCGACCCGACATGACCCGGTGACCCGGGGCCGGGGTAACGACCTGTCCAGGGGACCTGGGCCGGGGACCCGACAGGACCCGGTGACCTGGTTCCGGGGTGCCGACCTGACCCGGTGACCTGGGGCTGTGGTGGCGACCGGACTCGGGGACCTGGTCCGGTGTCCCGTCATGACCCGGGGACCTGGGGTCGGGGTGGTCACCAGACCGTTGTACCCAGGCCGTTGACCCGACATGACCCTGTGACCCGGGGCCTGGGTAAAAATCCAACCCGGGGACCCGGGCATGGGACATGACATGACCCGACCTGGGTCCAGGGTCCCGACCTGACCCGCTGACCTGGGGCCGGTGTCCCCACGTGACCCGGGGTCCTGGTGCCGGGGTCCCCACGTGACCCGGGGACCCGAGCCGGGGTCCCCACGTGACCCGGTGACCTGAGGCCGGGGTCCCCACGTGACCCGGTGACCTGGGGCCGGGGTCCCCATGTGACCCGGTCACCTGGGGCCGGGGTCCCCACGTGACCCGGGGTCCTGGTGCCGGGGTCCCCACGTGACCCGGTGACCTGAGGCCGGGGTCCCCACGTGACCCGGGGACCTGGGGCCGGGGTCCCCACGTGACCCGGGGTCCTGGTGCCTGGGTTCCCACGTGACCCGGGGACCCGGGCCGGGGTCCCTACGTGACCCGGGGTCCTGGTGACGGTGTCCCCACGTGACCCGGGGACCCGGGCCGGGGACCCCACGTGACCCGGTGACCTGGGGCCGGGGTCCCCACGTGACCCGGGGACCCGGGCCGGGGTCCCCACGTGACCCAGGGTCCTGGTGCCGGTGTCCCCACGTGACCCGGTGACCTGGGGCCGGGGATGTCACCCGACACTGGTACCCGGGGCAGCGACCCGATACGACCCGGGGACCTGGGTCCGGGGGTCCCGACCTGACCCGGTGACCTGGGGCCAGGGTAACCACCTGACCCGGGGACCCGGGCCGGGGACCCGGTATGACTCCGTCTCCCGGGGCCGGGGTGGTCACCTGACACTGCTACCCGGGACAGCGACCCGACATGACCCGGTGACCCGGGGCCGGGGTAACGACCTGTCCAGGGGACCTGGGCCGGGGACCCGACAGGACCCGGTGACCTGGTTCCGGGGTGCCGACCTGACCCGGTGACCTGGGGCTGTGGTGTCGACCGGACTCGGGGACCTGGTCCGGTGTCCCGTCATGACCCGGGGACCTGGGGTCGGGGTGGTCACCAGACCGTTGTACCCAGGCCGTTGACCCGACATGACCCTGTGACCCGGGGCCTGGGTAAAAATCCGACCCGGGGCCTGGGTAAAAATCCAACCCGGGGGACCCGGGGCCGGGTTAACGACCTGTCCAGGGGACCCGGGCCGGGGACCCGACAGGACCCGGTGATCCTTCGCTGGTGTCCCGATGCAACCCGGGGACCCGGGCCGGGGACCCCACGTGACCTGGGGACCTGGGGCAGGGGATGTCACCCGACACTGGTACCCGGGGCAGCGACCCGATACGACCCGGGGACCTGGGTCCGGGGTCCCGACCTGACCCGGTGACCTGGGGCCAGGGTAACCACCTGACCCGGGGACCCGGGCCGGGGACCCGGTATGACTCCGTCTCCCGGGGCCGGGGTGGTCACCTGACACTGCTACCCGGGACAGCGACCCGACATGACCCGGTGACCCGGGGCCGGGGTAACGACCTGTCCAGGGGACCTGGGCCGGGGACCCGACAGGACCCGGTGACCTGGTTCCGGGGTGCCGACCTGACCCGGTGACCTGGGGCTGTGGTGTCGACCGGACTCGGGGACCTGGTCCGGTGTCCCGTCATGACCCGGGGACCTGGGGTCGGGGTGGTCACCAGACCGTTGTACCCAGGCCGTTGAGCCGACATGACCCTGTGACCCGGGGCCTGGGTAAAAATCCAACCCGGGGACCCGGGCATGGGACGTGACATGACCCGACCTGGGTCCGGGGTCCCGACCTGACCCGGTGACCTGGGCCGGGGACCCCACGTGACCCGGAGACCTGGGGCCGGGGATGTCACCCGACACTGGTACCCGGAGCAGCGACCCGATACGACCCGGGGACCTGGGTCCGGGGTCCCGACCTGACCCGCTGACCTGGGGCCGGTGTCCCCACGTGACCCGGGGTCCTGGTGCCGGGGTCCCCACGTGACCCGGGGACCCGAGCCGGGGTCCCCACGTGACCCGGTGACCTGAGGCCGGGGTCCCCACGTGACCCAGTGACCTGGGGCCGGGGTCCCCACGTGACCCGGTGACCTGGGGCCGGGGTCCCCACGTGACCCGGGGACCCGGGCCGGGGACATCACGTGACCCGGTCACCTGGGGCCGGGGTCCCCACGTGACCCGATCACCTGGGGCCGGGGTCCCCACGTGACCCGGGGTCCTGGTGCCGGTGTCCCCACGTGACCCGGTGACCTGAGGCCGGGGTCCCCACGTGACCCGGTGACCTGGGGCCGGGGTCCCCACGTGACCCGGTGACCTGAGGCCGGGGTCCCCACGTGACCCGGTGACCTGGGGCCGGGGTCCCCACGTGACCCGGGGTCCTGGTGCCGGGGTTCCCACGTGACCCGGGGACCCGGGCCGGGGTCCCCACGTGACCCGGGGTCCTGTTGCCGGTGTCCCCACGTGACCCGGTGACCTGGGGCCGGGGTCCCCACGTGACCCGGTGACCTGGGGCCGGGGTCCCCACGTGACCCGGGGACCCGGGCCGGGGACATCACGTGACCCGGTCACCTGGGGCCGGGGTCCCCACGTGACCCGGTCACCTGGGGCCGGGGTCCCCACGTGACCCGGGGTCCTGGTGCCGGTGTCCCCACGTGACCCTGTCACCTGGGGCCCGGGTCCCCACGTGACCCGTTCACCTGGGGCCGGGGTCCCCACGTGACCTGGGGACCCGGGCCGGGGACCCCACGTGACCCGGGGACCTGGGGCCGGGGATGTCACCCGACACTGGTACCCGGGGCAGCGACCCGATACGACCCGAGGACCTGGGTCCGGGGTCCCGACCTGACCCGGTGACCTGGGGCCAGGGTAACCACCTGACCCGGGGACCCGGGCCGGGGACTCGGTATGACTCCGTCTCCCGGGGCCGGGGTGGTCACCTGACACTGGTACCCGGGACAGCGACCCGACATGACCCGGTGACCCGGGGCCGGGGTAACGACCTGTCCAGGGGACCTGGGCCGGGGACCCGACAGGACCCGGTGACCTGGTTCCGGGGTGCCGACCTGACCCGGTGACCTGGGGCTGTGGTGGCGACCGGACTCGGGGACCTGGTCCGGTGTCCCGTCATGACCCGGGGACCTGGGGTCGGGGTGGTCACCAGACCGTTGTACCCAGGCCGTTGACCCGACATGACCCTGTGACCCGGGGCCTGGGTAAAAATCCAACCCGGGGACCCGGGCATGGGACATGACATGACCCGACCTGGGTCCAGGGTCCCGACCTGACCCGCTGACCTGGGGCCGGTGTCCCCACGTGACCCGGGGTCCTGGTGCCGGGGTCCCCACGTGACCCGGGGACCCGAGCCGGGGTCCCCACGTGACCCGGTGACCTGAGGCCGGGGTCCCCACGTGACCCGGTGACCTGGGGCCGGGGTCCCCATGTGACCCGGTCACCTGGGGCCGGGGTCCCCACGTGACCCGGGGTCCTGGTGCCGGGGTCCCCACGTGACCCGGTGACCTGAGGCCGGGGTCCCCACGTGACCCGGTGACCTGGGGCCGGGGTCCCCACGTGACCCGGGGTCCTGGTGCCTGGGTTCCCACGTGACCCGGGGACCCGGGCCGGGGTCCCTACGTGACCCGGGGTCCTGGTGACGGTGTCCCCACGTGACCCGGGGACCCGGGCCGGGGACCCCACGTGACCCGGTGACCTGGGGCCGGGGTCCCCACGTGACCCGGGGACCCGGGCCGGGGACATCACGTGACCCGGTCACCTGGGGCCGGGGTCCCCACGTGACCCGGTCACCTGGGGCCGGGGTCCCCACGTGACCCGGGGTCCTGGTGCCGGTGTCCCCACGTGACCCGGTCACCTGGGGTCCGGGTCCCCACGTGACCCGGTCACCTGGGGCCGGGGTCCCCACGTGACCTGGGGACCCGGGCCGGGGACCCCACGTGACCCGGGGACCTGGGGCCGGGGATGTCACCCGACACTGGTACCCGGGGCAGCGACCCGATACGACCCGAGGACCTGGGTCCGGGGTCCTGACCTGACCCGGTGACCTGGGGCCAGGGTAACCACTTGACCCGGGGACCCGGGCCGGGGACTCGGTATGACTCCGTCTCCCGGGGCCGGGGTGGTCACCTGACACTGGTACCCGGGACAGCGACCCGACATGACCCGGTGACCCGGGGCCGGGGTAACGACCTGTCCAGGGGACCTGGGCCGGGGACCCGACAGGACCCGGTGACCTGGTTCCGGGGTGCCGACCTGACCCGGTGACCTGGGGCTGTGGTGTCGACCGGACTCGGGGACCTGGTCCGGTGTCCCGTCATGACCCGGGGACCTGGGGTCGGGGTGGTCACCAGACCGTTGTACCCAGGCCGTTGACCCGACATGACCCTGTGACCCGGGGCCTGGGTAAAAATCCAACCCGGGGACCCGGGCATGGGACATGACATGACCCGACCTGGGTCCGGGGTCCCGACCTGACCCGCTGACCTGGGGCCGGTGTCCCCACGTGACCCGGGGTCCTGGTGCCGGGGTCCCCACGTGACCCGGGGACCCGAGCCGGGGTCCCCACGTGACCCGGTGACCTGAGGCCGGGGTCCCCACGTGACCCGGTGACCTGGGGCCGGGGTCCCCACGTGACCCGGGGTCCTGGTGCCGGGGTCCCCACGTGACCCGGGGACCCGGGCCGGGGACCCCACGTGACCCTTTGACCTGGGGCCGGGGTCCCCACGTGACCCGGGGACCCGGGCCGGGGACATCACGTGACCCGGTCACCTGGGGCCGGGATCCCCACGTGACCCGGTCACCTGGGGCCGGGATCCCCACGTGACCCGGTGACCTGAGGCCGGGGTCCCCACGTGACCCGGTGACCTGGGGCCAGGGTCCCCACTTGACCCGGGGTCCTGGTGCCTGGGTTCCCACGTCACCCGGTCACCTGGGGCCGGGGTCCCCACGTGACCCGGGGTCCTGGTGCCGGTGTCCCCACGTGACCCGGGGACCCGGGCCGGGGACCCCACGTGACCCGGTGACCTGGGGCCGGGGTCCCCACGTGACCCGGGGACCCGGGCCGGGGACATCACGTGACCCGGTCACCTGGGGCCGGGGTCCCCACGTGACCCGGAGTCCTGGTGCCGGTGTCCCCACGTGACCCGGGGACCCGGGCCGGGGACCCCACGTGACCCGGTGACCTGGGGCCGGGGTCCCCACATGACCCGGGGACTCGGGCCGGGGACATCACGTGACCCGGTCACCTGGGGCCGGGATCCCCACGTGACCAGGGGTCCTGGTGCCGGGGTCCCCACGTGACCCGGGGACCCGGGCCGGGGTCCCCACGTGACCCAGGGTCCTGGTGCCGGTGTCCCCACGTGACCCGGTGACCTGGGGCCGGGGTCCCCACGTGACCCGGTGATCTGGGGCCGGGGTCCCCACGTGACACGGGGACCCGGGCCGGGGTCCCCACGTGACCCAGGGTCCTGGTGCCGGTGTCCCCACGTGACCCGGTGACCTGGGGCCGGGGTCCCCACGTGACCTGGGGACCCGGGCCGGGGACATCACGTGACCCGGTCACCTGGGGCCGGGGTCCCCACGTGACCCGGTCACCTGGGGCCGGGGTCCCCACGTGACCCGGGGTCCTGGTGCCGGTGTCCCCACGTGACCCGGTCACCTGGGGCCCGGGTCCCCACGTGACCCGGTCACCTGGGGCCGGGGTCACCACGTGACCCGGGGACCCGGGCCGGGGACCCCACGTGACCCGGGGACCTGGGGCCGGGGATGTCACCCGACACTGGTACCCGGGGCAGCGACCCGATACGACCCGGGGACCTGGGTCCGGGGTCCCGACCTGACCCGGTGACCTGGGGCCAGGGTAACCACCTGACCCGGGGACCCGGGCCGGGGACTCGGTATGACTCCGTCTCCCGGGGCCGGGGTGGTCACCTGACACTGGTACCCGGGACAGCGACCCGACATGACCCGGTGACCCGGGGCCGGGGTAACGACCTGTCCAGGGGACCTGGGCCGGGGACCCGACAGGACCCGGTGACCTGGTTCCGGGGTGCCGACCTGACCCGGTGACCTGGGGCTGTGGTGTCGACCGGACTCGGGGACCTGGTCCGGTGTCCCGTCATGACCCGGGGACCTGGGGTCGGGGTGGTCACCAGACCGTTGTACCCAGGCCGTTGAGCCGACATGACCCTGTGACCCGGAGCCTGGGTAAAAATCCAACCCGGGGACCCGGGCATGGGACGTGACATGACCCGACCTGGGTCCGGGGTCCCGACCTGACCCGGTGACCTGGGCCGGGGACCCCACGTGACCCGGGGACCTGGGGCCGGGGATGTCACCCGACACTGGTACCCGGGGCAGCGACCCGATACGACCCGGGGACCTGGGTCCGGGGTCCCGACCTGACCCGGTGACCTGGGGCCAGGGTAACCACTTGACCCGGGGACCCGGGCCGGGGACCCGGTATGACTCCGTCTCCCGGGGCCGGGGTGGTCACCTGACACTGCTACCCGGGACAGCGACCCGACATGACCCGGTGACCCGGGGCCGGGGGTAACGACCTGTCCAGGGGACCTGGGCCGGGGACCCGACAGGACCCGGTGACCTGGTTCCGGGGTGCCGACCTGACCCGGTGACCTGGGGCTGTGGTGTCGACCGGACTCGGGGACCTGGTCCGGTGTCCCGTCATGACCCGGGGACCTGGGGTAGGGGTGGTCACCAGACCGTTGTACCCAGGCCGTTGAGCCGACATGACCCTGTGACCCGGTGCCTGGGTAAAAATCCAACCCGGGGACACGGGCATGGGACGTGACATGACCCGACCTGGGTCCGGGGTCCCGACCTGTCCCGGTGACCTGGGGCCAGGGTAACCACCTGACCCGGGGACTCGGGCCGGGGACCCGGTATGACTCCGTCTCCCGGGGCCGGGGTGGTCACCTGACACTGGTACCCGGGACAGCGACCCGACATGACCCGGTGACCCGGGGCCGGGGTAACGACCTGTCCAGGGGACCTGGGCCGGGGACCCGACATGACCCGGTGACCTGGTTCCGGGGTGCCGACCTGACCCGGTGACCTGGGGCTGTGGTGTCGACCGGACTCGGGGACCTGGTCCGGTGTCCCGTCATGACCCGGGGACCTGGGGTCGGAGTGGTCACCATTCCGTTGTACCCAGGCCGTTGACCCGACATGACCCTGTGACCCGGGACCTGAGTAAAAATCCGACCCGGGGCCTGGGTAAAAATCCAACCCGGGGACCCGGGGCCGGGTTAACGACCTGTCCAGGGGACCCGGGCCGGGGACCCGACAGGACCCGGTGATCCTTCGCTGGTGTCCCGATGCAACCCGGGGACCCGGGCCGGGGACCCCACGTGACCCGGGGACCTGGGGCAGGGGATGTCACCCGACACTGGTACCCGGGGCAGCGACCCGATACGACCCGGGGACCTGGGTCCGGGGTCCCGACCTGACCCGGTGACCTGGGGCCAGGGTAACCACCTGACCCGGGGACCCGGGCCGGGGACCCGGTATGACTCCGTCTCCCGGGGCCGGGGTGGTCACCTGACACTGCTACCCGGGACAGCGACCCGACGTGACCCGGGGCCGGGGTAACGACCTGTCCAGGGGACCTGGGCCGGGGACCCGACAGGACCCGGTGACCTGGTTCCGGGGTGCCGACCTGACCCGGTGACCTGGGGCTGTGGTGTCGACCGGACTCGGGGACCTGGTCCGGTGTCCCGTCATGACCCGGGGACCTGGGGTCGGGGTGGTCACCAGACCCTTGTACCCAGGCCGTTGAGCCGACATGACCCTGTGACCCGGGGCCTGGGTAAAAATCCAACCCGGGGACCCGGGCATGGGACGTGACATGACCCGACCTGGGTCCGGGGTCCCGACCTGACCCGGTGACCTGGGCCGGGGACCCCACGTGACCCGGGGACCTGGGGCCGGGGATGTCACCCGACACTGGTACCCGGGGCAGCGACCCGATACGACCCGGGGACCTGGGTCCGGGGTCCCGACCTGACCCGGTGACCTGGGGCCAGGGTAAGCACTTGACCCGGGGACCCGGGCCGGGGACCCGGTATGACTCCGTCTCCGGGGCCGGGGTGGTCACCTGACACTGCTACCCGGGACAGCGACCCGACATGACCCGGTGACCCGGGGCCGGGGTAACGACCTGTCCAGGGGACCTGGGCCGGGGACCCGACAGGACCCGGTGACCTGGTTCCGGGGTGCCGACCTGACCCGGTGACCTGGGGCTGTGGTGTCGACCGGACTCGGGGACCTGGTCCGGTGTCCCGTCATGACCCGGGGACCTGGGGTCGGAGTGGTCACCAGACCGTTGTACCCAGGCCGTTGACCCGACATGACCCTGTGACCCGGGGCCTGAGTAAAAATCCAACCCAGGGCCTGGGTAAAAATCCAACCCGGGGACCCGGGCATGGGACGTGACATGACCCGACCTGGGTCCGGGGTCCCGACCTGACCCGGTGACCTGGGCCGGGGACCCCACGTGACCCGGGGACCTGGGGCCGGGGATGTCACCCGACACTGGTACCCGGGGCAGCGACCCGATACGACCCGGGGACCTGGGTCCGGGGTCCCGACCTGACCCGGTGACCTGGGGCCAGGGTAAGCACTTGACCCGGGGACCCGGGCCGGGGACCCGGTATGACTCCGTCTCCCGGGGCCGGGGTGGTCACCTGACACTGCTACCCGGGACAGCGACCCGACATGACCCGGTGACCCGGGGCCGGGGTAACGACCTGTCCAGGGGACCTGGGCCGGGGACCCGACAGGACCCGGTGACCTGGTTCCGGGGTGCCGACCTGACCCGGTGACCTGGGGCTGTGGTGTCGACCGGACTCGGGGACCTGGTCCGGTGTCCCGTCATGACCCGGGGACCTGGGGTCGGGGTGGTCACCAGACCGTTGTACCCAGGCCGTTGACCCGACATGACCCTGTGACCCGGGGCCTGGGTAAAAATCCAACCCGGGGACCCGGGCATGGGACATGACATGACCCGACCTGGGT
The DNA here is from genome assembly GCA_951411735.1 of Somateria mollissima. NCBI lineage: Eukaryota > Metazoa > Chordata > Aves > Anseriformes > Anatidae > Somateria > Somateria mollissima. Next base: position 485,697 of record CATOCB010000066.1, read on the forward strand.
CCGGGGTCCCGACCTGACCCGCTGACCTGGGGCCGGTGTCCCCACGTGACCCGGGGTCCTGGTGCCGGGGTCCCCACATGACCCGGGGACCCGAGCCGGGGTCCCCACGTGACCCGGTGACCTGAGGCCGGGGTCCCCACGTGACCCGGTGACCTGGGGCCGGGGTCCCCACGTGACCCGGGGTCCTGGTGCCGGGGTCCCCACGTGACCCGGGGACCCGGGCCGGGGACCCCACGTGACCCGGTGACCTGGGGCCGGGGTCCCCACGTGACCCGGGGACCCGGGCCGGGGACATCACGTGACCCGGTCACCTGGGGCCGGGATCCCCACGTGACCCGGTCACCTGGGGCCGGGATCCCCACGTGACCCGGTGACCTGAGGCCGGGGTCCCCACGTGACCCGGTGACCTGGGGCCGGGGTCCCCACGTGACCCGGGGTCCTGGTGCCTGGGTTCCCACGTCACCCGGGGACCCGGGCCGGGGTCCCCACGTGACCCGGGGTCCTGGTGCCGGTGTCCCCACGTGACCCGGGGACCCGGGCCGGGGACCCCACGTGACCCAGTGACCTGGGGCCGGGGTCCCCACGTGACCCGGGGACCCAGGCCGGGGACATCACGTGACCCGGTCACCTGGGGCCGGGGTCCCCACGTGACGCGGAGTCCTGGTGCCGGTGTCCCCACGTGACCCGGGGACCCGGGCCGGGGACCCCACGTGACCCGGTGACCTGGGGCCGGGGTCCCCACGTGACCCGGGGACCCGGGCCGGGGACACCACGTGACCCGGTCACCTGGGGCCGGGGTCCCCACGTGACCCGGGGTCCTGGTGCCGGGGTCCCCACGTGACCCGGGGACCCGGGCCGGGGTCCCCACGTGACCCAGGGTCCTGGTGCCGGTGTCCCCTCGTGACCCAGTGACCTGGGGCCGGGGTCCCCACGTGACCCGGTGACCTGGGGCCGGGGTTCCCACGTGACCCGGGGACCCGGGCCGGGGTCCCCACGTGACCCGGGGTCCTGTTGCCGGTGTCCCCACGTGACCCGGGGACCCGGGCCGGGGACCCCACGTGACACGGGGACCTGGTGCCGGTGTCCCCACGTGACCCGGGGACCTGGGGCCGGGGTCCCCAAGTGACCCGGTGACCTGGGGCCGGGGTCCCCACGTGACCTGGGGACCCGGGCCGGGGACCCCACGTGACCCGGGGACCTGGGGCCGAGGTCCCCACGTGACCCGGTCACCTGGGGCCGGGGTCCCCACGTGACCCGGGGTCCTGGTGCCGGGGTCCCCACGTGACCCGGTGACCTGGGGCCGGTGTCCCCACGTGACCCAGGGTCCTGGTGCCGGTGTCCCCACTTGACCCGGGGACCTGGGTCCGGGGTCCCGACCTGACCCGGTGACCTGGGGCTGTGGTGTCGACCGGACTCGGGGACCTGGTCCGGTGTCCCGTCATGACCCGGGGACCTGGGGTAGGGGTGGTCACCAGACCGTTGTACCCAGGCCGTTGACCCGACATGACCGTGTGACCCGGTGCCTGGGTAAAAATCCAACCCGGGGACCCGGGCATGGGACGTGACATGACCCGAACTGGGTCCGGAGTCCCGACCTGACCCGGTGACCTGGGGCCAGGGTAACCACCTGACCCGGGGACTCGGGCCGGGGACCCGGTATGACTCCGTCTTCCGGGGCCGGGGTGGTCACCTGACACTGGTACCCGGGACAGCGACCCGACATGACCCGGTGACCCGGGGCCGGGGTAACGACCTGTCCAGGGGACCTGGGCCGGGGACCCGACATGACCCGGTGACCTGGTTCCGGGGTGCCGACCTGACCCGGTGACCTGGGGCTGTGTTGTCGACCGGACTCGGGGACCTGGTCCGGTGTCCCGTCATGACCCGGGGACCTGGGGTCGGAGTGGTCACCAGACCGTTGTACCCAGGCCGTTGACCCGACATGACCCTGTGACCCGGGGCCTGAGTAAAAATCCGACCCGGGGCCTGGGTAAAAATCCAACCCGGGGACCCGGGGCCGGGTTAACGACCTGTCCAGGGGACCCGGGCCGGGGACCCGACAGGACCCGGTGATCCTTCGCTGGTGTCCCGATGCAACCCGGGGACCCGGGCCGGGGACCCCACGTGACCCGGGGACCTGGGGCAGGGGATGTCACCCGACACTGGTACCCGGGGCAGCGACCCGATACGACCCGGGGACCTGGGTCCGGGGTCCCGTCATGACCCGGGGACCTGGGGTCGGGGTGGTCACCAGACCGTTGTACCCAGGCCGTTGAGCCAACATGACCCTGTGACCCGGAGCCTGGGTAAAAATCCAACCCGGGGACCCGGGCATGGGACGTGACATGACCCGACCTGGGTCCGGGGTCCCGACCTGACCCGGTGACCTGGGCCGGGGACCCCACGTGACCCGGTGACCTGGGGCCGGGGATGTCACCCGACACTGGTACCCGGGGCAGCGACCCGATACGACCCGGGGACCTGGGTCCGGGGTCCCGACCTGACCCGGTGACCTGGGGCCAGGGTAACCACCTGACCCGGGGACCCGGGCCGGGGACCCGGTATGACTCCGTCTCCCGGGGCCGGGGTGGTCACCTGACACTGCTACCCGGGACAGCGACCCGACATGACCCGGTGACCCGGGGCCGCGGTAACGACCTGTCCAGGGGACCTGGGCCGGGGACCCGACAGGACCCGGTGACCTGGTTCCGGGGTGCCGACCTGACCCGGTGACCTGGGGCTGTGGTGTCGACCGGACTCGGGGACCTGGTCCGGTGTCCCGTCATGACCCGGGGACCTGGGGTCGGGGTGGTCACCAGACCGTTGTACCCAGGCCGTTGACCCGACATGACCCTGTGACCCGGGGCCTGGGTAAAAATCCAACCCGGGGACCCGGGCATGGGACATGACATGACCCGACCTGGGTCCGTGGTCCCGACCTGACCCGCTGACCTGGGGCCGGTGTCCCCATGTGACCTGGGGTCCTGGTGCCGGGGTCCCCACGTGACCCGGGGACCCGAGCCGGGGTCCCCACGTGACCCGGTGACCTGAGGCCGGGGTCCCCACGTGACCCGGTGACCTGGGGCCGGGGTCCCCACGTGACCCGGGGTCCTGGTGCCGGGGTCCCCACGTCACCCGGGGACCCGGGCCGGGGACCCCACGTGACCCTTTGACCTGGGGCCGGGGTCCCCACGTGACCCGGGGACCCGGGCCGGGGACATCACGTGACCCGGTCACCTGGGGCCGGGATCCCCACGTGACCCGGTCACCTGGGGCCGGGATCCCCACGTGACCCGGTGACCTGAGGCCGGGGTCCCCACGTGACCCGGTGACCTGGGGCCGGGGTCCCCACGTGACCCGGGGTCCTGGTGCCTGGGTTCCCACGTCACCCGGGGACCCGGGCCGGGGTCCCCACGTGACCCGGGGTCCTGGTGCCGGTGTCCCCACGTGACCCGGGGACCCGGGCCGGGGACCCCACGTGACCCAGTGACCTGGGGCCGGGGTCCCCACGTGACCCGGGGACCCGGGTCGGTGACATCACGTGACCCGGTCACCTGGGGCCGGGGTCCCCACGTGACCCGGAGTCCTGGTGCCGGTGTCCCCACGTGACCCGGGGACCCGGGCCGGGGACCCCACGTGACCCGGTGACCTGGGGCCGGGGTCCCCACGTGACCCGGGGACCCGGGCCGGGGACACCACGTGACACGGTCACCTGGGGCCGGGGTCCCCACGTGACCCGGGGTCCTGGTGCCGGGGTCCCCACGTGACCCGGGGACCCGGGCCGGTGTCCCCACATGACCCGGGGACCCGGGCCGGGGTCCCCACGTGACCCAGGGTCCTGGTGCCGATGTCCCCTCGTGACCCGGTGACCTGGGGCCGGGGTCCCCACGTGACCCGGTGACCTGGGGCCGGGGTCCCCACGTGACCCGGGGACCCGGGCCGGGGTCCCCACGTGACCCAGGGTCCTGGTGCCGGTGTCCCCACGTGACCCGGTGACCTGGGGCCGGGGTCCCCACGTGACCCGGGGACCCGGGCCGGGGACATCACGTGACCCGGTCACCTGGGGCCGGGGTCCCCACGTGACCCGGTCACCTGGGGCCGGGGTCCCCACGTGACCCGGGGTCCTGGTGCCGGTGTCCCCACGTGACCCGGTCACCTGGGGCCCGGGTCCCCACGTGACCCGGTCACCTGGGGCCGGGGTCCCCACGTGACCTGGGGACCCGGGCCGGGGACCCCACGTGACCCGGGGACCTGGGGCCGGGGATGTCACCCGACACTGGTACCCGGGGCAGCGACCCGATACGACCCGGGGACCTGGGTCCGGCGTCCCGACCTGACCCGGTGACCTGGGGCCAGGGTAACCACCTGACCCGGGGACCTGGGCCGGGGACCCGACAGGACCCGGTGACCTGGTTCCGGGGTGCCGACCTGACCCGGTGACCTGGGGCTGTGGTGTCGACCGGACTCGGGGACCTGGTCCGGTGTCCCGTCATGACCCGGGGACCTGGGGTCGGGGTGGTCACCAGACCGTTGTACCCAGGCCGTTGACCCGACATGACCCTGTGACCCGGGGCCTGAGTAAAAATCCGACCCGGGGCCTGGGTAAAAATCCAACCCGGGGACCCGGGGCCGGGTTAACGACCTGTCCAGGGGACCCGGGCCGGGGACCCGACAGGACCCGGTGATCCTTCGCTGGTGTCCCGATGCAACCCGGGGACCCGGGCCGGGGACCCCACGTGACCCGGGGACCTGGGGCAGGGGATGTCACCCGACACTGGTACCCGGGGCAGCGACCCGATACGACCCGGGGACCTGGGTCCGGGGTCCCGACCTGACCCGGTGACCTGGGGCCAGGGTACCCACCTGACCCGGGGACCCGGGCCGGGGACCCGGTATGACTCCGTCTCCCGGGGCCGGGGTGGTCACCTGACACTGCTACCCGGGACAGCGACCCGACATGACCCGGTGACCCGGGGCCGGGGTAACGACCTGTCCAGGGGACCTGGGCCGGGGACCCGACAGGACCCGGTGACCTGGTTCCGGGGTGCCGACCTGACCCGGTGACCTGGGGCTGTGGTGTCGACCGGACTCGGGGACCTGGTCCGGTGTCCCGTCATGACCCGGGGACCTGGGGTCGGGGTGGTCACCAGACCCTTGTACCCAGGCCGTTGAGCCGACATGACCCTGTGACCCGGGGCCTGGGTAAAAATCCAACCCGGGGACCCGGGCATGGGACGTGACATGACCCGACCTGGGTCCGGGGTCCCGACCTGACCCGGTGACCTGGGCCGGGGACCCCACGTGACCCGGGGACCTGGGGCCGGGGATGTCACCCGACACTGGTACCCGGGGCAGCGACCCGATACGACCCGGGGACCTGGGTCCGGGGTCCCGACCTGACCCGGTGACCTGGGGCCAGGGTAACCACTTGACCCGGGGACCCGGGCCGGGGACCCGGTATGACTCCGTCTCCCGGGGCCGGGGTGGTCACCTGACACTGCTACCCGGGACAGCGACCCGACATGACCCGGTGACCCGGGGCCGGGGTAACGACCTGTCCAGGGGACCTGGGCCGGGGACCCGACAGGACCCGGTGACCTGGTTCCGGGGTGCCGACCTGACCCGGTGACCTGGGGCTGTGGTGGCGACCGGACTCGGGGACCTGGTCCGGTGTCCCGTCATGACCCGGGGACCTGGGGTCGGGGTGGTCACCAGACCGTTGTACCCAGGCCGTTGAGCCGACATGACCCTGTGACCCGGGGCCTGGGTAAAAATCCAACCCGGGGACCCGGGCATGGGACATGACATGACCCGACCTGGGTCCGGGGTCCCGACCTGACCCGCTGACCTGGGGCCGGTGTCCCCACGTGACCCGGGGTCCTGGTGCCGGGGTCCCCACGTGACCCGGGGACCCGAGCCGGGGTCCCCACGTGACCCGGTGACCTGAGGCCGGGGTCCCCACGTGACCCGGTGACCTGGGGCCGGGGTCCCCACGTGACCCGGGGTCCTGGGGCCGGGGTCCCCACGTGACCCGGGGACCCGGGCCGGGGACATCACGTGACCCGGTCACCTGGGGCCGGGGTCCCCACGTGACCCGGTCACCTGGGGCCGGGATCCCCACGTGACCCGGGGTCCTGGTGCCGGGGTCCCCACGTGACCCGGTGACCTGAGGCCGGGGTCCCCACGTGACCCGGTGACCTGGGGCCGGGGTCCCCACGTGACCCGGGGACCCGGGCCGGGGACATCACGTGACCCGGTCACCTGGGGCCGGGGTCCCCACGTGACCCGGGGTCCTGGTGCCGGGTTCCCGACGTGACCCGGGGACCCGGGACGGGGTCCACACGTGACCCAGGGTCCTGGTGCCGGTGTCCCCACGTGACCCGGTGACCTGGGGCCGGGGTCCCCACGTGACCCGGTCACCTGGGGCCGGGATCCCCACGTGACCCGGGGTCCTGGTGCCGGGGTCCCCACGTGACCCGGTGACCTGAGGCCGGGGTCCCCACGTGACCCGGTGACCTGGGGCCGGGGTCCCCACGTGACCCGGGGACCCGGGCCGGGGACATCACGTGACCCGGTCACCTGGGGCCGGGGTCCCCACGTGACCCGGGGTCCTGGTGCCGGGTTCCCGACGTGACCCGGGGACCCGGGACGGGGTCCACACGTGACCCAGGGTCCTGGTGCCGGTGTCCCCACGTGACCCGGTGACCTGGGGCCGGGGTCCCCACGTGACCCGGTGACCTGGGGCCGGGGTCCCCACGTGACCCGGGGACCCGGGCCGGGGTCCCCACGTGACCCAGGGTCCTGGTGCCGGTGTCCCCACGTGACCCGGTGACCTGGGGCCGGGGTCCCCACGTGACCCGGTGACCTGGGGCCGGGGTCCCCACGTGACCCGGGGACCCGGGCCGGGGACATCACGTGACCCGGTCACCTGGGGCTGGGGTCCCCACGTGACCCGGTCACCTGGGGCCGGGGTCCCCACGTGACCCGGGGTCCTGGTGCCGGGGTCCCCACGTGACCCGCTGACTTGGGGCCGGGGTCCCCACTTGACCCGGGGTCCTGGTGCCGGGCTCCCCACGTGACCCGGGGACCCGGGCCGGGGTCCCCACGTGACCCGGTGACCTGAGGCCGGGGTCCCCACGTGACCCGGTGACCTGAGGCCAGGGTCCCCACGTGACCCGAGGTCCTGGTGCCGGGGTCCCCACGTGACCCGGGGACCCGAGCCGGGGTCCCCACGTGACCCGGTGACCTGAGGCCGGGGTCCCCACGTGACCCGGTGACCTGGGGCCGGGGTCCCCACGTGACCCGGGGTCCTGGTGCCAGTGTCCCCACGTGACCCGGGGACCCGGGCCGGGGACCCCACGTTACCCGGTGACCTGGGGCCGGGGTCCCCACGTGACCCGGGGACCCGGGCCGGGGACATCACGTGACCCGGTCACCTGGGGCTGGGGTCCCCACGTGACCCGGGGTCCTGGTGCCGGGGTCCCCACGTGACCCGGGGACCCGGGCCGGGGACATCACGTGACCCGGTCACCTGGGGCCGGGGTCCCCACGTGACCCGGTGACCTGGGGCCGGGGTCCCCACGTGACCCGGTGACCTGGGGCCGGGGTCCCCACGTGACCCGGGGACCCGGGCCGGGGACACCACGTGACCCGGTCACCTGGGGCCGGGGTCCCCACGTGAGCCGGGGTCCTGGTGCCGGGGTCCCCACGTGACCCGGGGACCCGGGCCGGGGTCCCCACGTGACCCAGGGTCCTGGTGCCGGTGTCCCCTCGTGACCCGGTGACCTGGGGCCGGGGTCCCCACGTGACCCGGTGACCTGGGGCCGGGGTCCCCACGTGACCCGGGGACCCGGGCCGGGGTCCCCACGTGACCCAGGGTCCTGGTGCCGGTGTCCCCACGTGACCCGGTGACCTGGGGCCGGGTTCCCCACGTGACCCGGGGACCCGGGCCGGGGACATCACGTGACCCGGTCACCTGGGGCCGGGGTCCCCACGTGACCCGGTCACCTGGGGCCGGGGTCCCCACGTGACCCGGGGTCCTGGTGCCGGTGTCCCCACGTGACCCTGTCACCTGGGGCCCGGGTCCCCACGTGACCCGGTCACCTGGGGCCGGGGTCCCCACGTGACCTGGGGACCCGGGCCGGGGACCCCACGTGACCCGGGGACCTGGGTCCGGGGATGTCACCCGACACTGGTACCCGGGGCAGCGACCCGATACGACCCGGGGACCTGGGTCCGGGGTCCCGACCTGACCCGGTGACCTGGGGCCAGGGTAACCACCTGACCCGGGGACCCGGGCCGGGGACTCGGTATGACTCCGTCTCCCGGGGCCGGGGTGGTCACCTGACACTGCTACCCGGGACAGCGACCCGACATGACCCGGTGACCCGGGGCCGGGGTAACGACCTGTCCAGGGGACCTGGGCCGGGGACCCGACAGGACCCGGTGACCTGGTTCCGGGGTGCCGACCTGACCCGGTGACCTGGGGCTGTGGTGTCGACCGGACTCGGGGACCTGGTCCGGTGTCCCGTCATGACCCGGGGACCTGGGGTCGGGGTGGTCACCAGACCGTTGTACCCAGGCCGTTGACCCGACATGACCCTGTGACCCGGGGCCTGGGTAAAAATCCGACCCGGGGCCTGGGTAAAAATCCAACCCGGGGACCCGGGCATGGGACGTGACATGACCCGACCTGGGTCCGGGGTCCCGACCTGACCCGGTGACCTGGGCCGGGGACCCCACGTGACCCGGTGACCTGGGGCCGGGGATGTCACCCGACACTGGTACCCGGGGCAGCGACCCGATACGACCCGGGGACCTGGGTCCGGGGTCCCGACCTGACCCGGTGACCTGGGGCCAGGGTAACCACCTGACCCGGGGACCCGGGCCGGGGACCCGGTATGACTCCGTCTCCCGGGGCCGGGGTGGTCACCTGACACTGCTACCCGGGACAGCGACCCGACATGACCCGGTGACCCGGGGCCGCGGTAACGACCTGTCCAGGGGACCTGGGCCGGGGACCCGACAGGACCCGGTGACCTGGTTCCGGGGTGCCGACCTGACCCGGTGACCTGGGGCTGTGGTGTCGACCGGACTCGGGGACCTGGTCCGGTGTCCCGTCATGACCCGGGGACCTGGGGTCGGGGTGGTCACCAGACCGTTGTACCCAGGCCGTTGACCCGACATGACCCTGTGACCCGGGGCCTGGGTAAAAATCCAACCCGGGGACCCGGGCATGGGACATGACATGACCCGACCTGGGTCCGTGGTCCCGACCTGACCCGCTGACCTGGGGCCGGTGTCCCCATGTGACCCGGGGTCCTGGTGCCGGGGTCCCCACGTGACCCGGGGACCCGAGCCGGGGTCCCCACGTGACCCGGTGACCTGAGGCCGGGGTCCCCACGTGACCCGGTGACCTGGGGCCGGGGTCCCCACGTGACCCGGGGTCCTGGTGCCGGGGTCCCCACGTCACCCGGGGACCCGGGCCGGGGACCCCACGTGACCCTTTGACCTGGGGCCGGGGTCCCCACGTGACCCGGGGACCCGGGCCGGGGACATCACGTGACCCGGTCACCTGGGGCCGGGATCCCCACGTGACCCGGTCACCTGGGGCCGGGATCCCCACGTGACCCGGTGACCTGAGGCCGGGGTCCCCACGTGACCCGGGGACCCGGGCCGGTGTCCCCACATGACCCGGGGACCCGGGCCGGGGTCCCCACGTGACCCAGGGTCCTGGTGCCGATGTCCCCTCGTGACCCGGTGACCTGGGGCCGGGGTCCCCACGTGACCCGGTGACCTGGGGCCGGGGTCCCCACGTGACCCGGGGACCCGGGCCGGGGTCCCCACGTGACCCAGGGTCCTGGTGCCGGTGTCCCCACGTGACCCGGTGACCTGGGGCCGGGGTCCCCACGTGACCCGGGGACCCGGGCCGGGGACATCACGTGACCCGGTCACCTGGGGCCGGGGTCCCCACGTGACCCGGTCACCTGGGGCCGGGGTCCCCACGTGACCCGGGGTCCTGGTGCCGGTGTCCCCACGTGACCCGGTCACCTGGGGCCCGGGTCCCCACGTGACCCGGTCACCTGGGGCCGGGGTCCCCACGTGACCTGGGGACCCGGGCCGGGGACCCCACGTGACCCGGGGACCTGGGGCCGGGGATGTCACCCGACACTGGTACCCGGGGCAGCGACCCGATACGACCCGGGGACCTGGGTCCGGGGTCCCGACCTGACCCGGTGACCTGGGGCCAGGGTAACCACCTGACCCGGTGACCTGGGGCTGTGGTGTCGACCGGACTCGGGGACCTGGTCCGGTGTCCCGTCATGACCCGGGGACCTGGGGTCGGGGTGGTCACCAGACCGTTGTACCCAGGCCGTTGACCCGACATGACCCTGTGACCCGGGGCCTGAGTAAAAATCCGACCCGGGGCCTGGGTAAAAATCCAACCCGGGGACCCGGGGCCGGGTTAACGACCTGTCCAGGGGACCCGGGCCGGGGACCCGACAGGACCCGGTGATCCTTCGCTGGTGTCCCGATGCAACCCGGGGACCCGGGCCGGGGACCCCACGTGACCCGGGGACCTGGGGCAGGGGATGTCACCCGACACTGGTACCCGGGGCAGCGACCCGATACGACCCGGGGACCTGGGTCCGGGGTCCCGACCTGACCCGGTGACCTGGGGCCAGGGTACCCACCTGACCCGGGGACCCGGGCCGGGGACCCGGTATGACTCCGTCTCCCGGGGCCGGGGTGGTCACCTGACACTGCTACCCGGGACAGCGACCCGACATGACCCGGTGACCCGGGGCCGGGGTAACGACCTGTCCAGGGGACCTGGGCCGGGGACCCGACAGGACCCGGTGACCTGGTTCCGGGGTGCCGACCTGACCCGGTGACCTGGGGCTGTGGTGTCGACCGGACTCGGGGACCTGGTCCGGTGTCCCGTCATGACCCGGGGACCTGGGGTCGGGGTGGTCACCAGACCCTTGTACCCAGGCCGTTGAGCCGACATGACCCTGTGACCCGGGGCCTGGGTAAAAATCCAACCCGGGGACCCGGGCATGGGACGTGACATGACCCGACCTGGGTCCGGGGTCCCGACCTGACCCGGTGACCTGGGCCGGGGACCCCACGTGACCCGGGGACCTGGGGCCGGGGATGTCACCCGACACTGGTACCCGGGGCAGCGACCCGATACGACCCGGGGACCTGGGTCCGGGGTCCCGACCTGACCCGGTGACCTGGGGCCAGGGTAAGCACTTGACCCGGGGACCCGGGCCGGGGACCCGGTATGACTCCGTCTCCCGGGGCCGGGGTGGTCACCTGACACTGCTACCCGGGACAGCGACCCGACATGACCCGGTGACCCGGGGCCGGGGTAACGACCTGTCCAGGGGACCTGGGCCGGGGACCCGACAGGACCCGGTGACCTGGTTCCGGGGTGCCGACCTGACCCGGTGACCTGGGGCTGTGGTGGCGACCGGACTCGGGGACCTGGTCCGGTGTCCCGTCATGACCCGGGGACCTGGGGTCGGGGTGGTCACCAGACCGTTGTACCCAGGCCGTTGAGCCGACATGACCCTGTGACCCGGGGCCTGGGTAAAAATCCAACCCGGGGACCCGGGCATGGGACATGACATGACCCGACCTGGGTCCAGGGTCCCGACCTGACCCGCTGACCTGGGGCCGGTGTCCCCACGTGACCCGGGGTCCTGGTGCCGGGGTCCCCACGTGACCCGGGGACCCGAGCCGGGGTCCCCACGTGACCCGGTGACCTGAGGCCGGGGTCCCCACGTGACCCGGTGACCTGGGGCCGGGGTCCCCACGTGACCCGGGGTCCTGGGGCCGGGGTCCCCACGTGACCCGGGGACCCGGGCCGGGGACATCACGTGACCCGGTCACCTGGGGCCGGGGTCCCCACGTGACCCGGTCACCTGGGGCCGGGATCCCCACGTGACCCGGGGTCCTGGTGCCGGGGTCCCCACGTGACCCGGTGACCTGAGGCCGGGGTCCCCACGTGACCCGGTGACCTGGGGCCGGGGTCCCCACGTGACCCGGGGACCCGGGCCGGGGACATCACGTGACCCGGTCACCTGGGGCCGGGGTCCCCACGTGACCCGGGGTCCTGGTGCCGGGTTCCCGACGTGACCCGGGGACCCGGGACGGGGTCCACACGTGACCCAGGGTCCTGGTGCCGGTGTCCCCACGTGACCCGGTGACCTGGGGCCGGGGTCCCCACGTGACCCGGTGACCTGGGGCCGGGGTCCCCACGTGACCCGGGGACCCGGGCCGGGGTCCCCACGTGACCCAGGGTCCTGGTGCCGGTGTCCCCACGTGACCCGGTGACCTGGGGCCGGGGTCCCCACGTGACCCGGTGACCTGGGGCCGGGGTCCCCACGTGACCCGGGGACCCGGGCCGGGGACATCACGTGACCCGGTCACCTGGGGCTGGGGTCCCCACGTGACCCGGTCACCTGGGGCCGGGGTCCCCACGTGACCCGGGGTCCTGGTGCCGGGGTCCCCACGTGACCCGCTGACTTGGGGCCGGGGTCCCCACTTGACCCGGGGTCCTAGTGCCGGGCTCCCCACGTGACCCGGGGACCCGGGCCGGGGTCCCCACGTGACCCGGTGACCTGAGGCCGGGGTCCCCACGTGACCCGGTGACCTGAGGCCAGGGTCCCCACGTGACCCGGGGTCCTGGTGCCGGGGTCCCCACGTGACCCGGGGACCCGAGCCGGGGTCCCCACGTGACCCGGTGACCTGAGGCCGGGGTCCCCACGTGAGCCGGGGTCCTGGTGCCGGGGTCCCCACGTGACCCGGGGACCCGGGCCGGGGTCCCCACGTGACCCAGGGTCCTGGTGCCGGTGTCCCCACGTGACCCGGTGACCTGGGGCCGGGGTCCCCACGTGACCCGGTGACCTGGGGCCGGGGTCCCCACGTGACCCGGGGACCCGGGCCGGGGTCCCCACGTGACCCAGGGTCCTGGTGCCGGTGTCCCCACGTGACCCGGTGACCTGGGGCCGGGTTCCCCACGTGACCCGGGGACCCGGGCCGGGGACATCACGTGACCCGGTCACCTGGGGCCGGGGTCCCCACGTGACCCGGTCACCTGGGGCCGGGGTCCCCACGTGACCCGGGGTCCTGGTGCCGGTGTCCCCACGTGACCCTGTCACCTGGGGCCCGGGTCCCCACGTGACCCGGTCACCTGGGGCCGGGGTCCCCACGTGACCTGGGGACCCGGGCCGGGGACCCCACGTGACCCGGGGACCTGGGTCCGGGGATGTCACCCGACACTGGTACCCGGGGCAGCGACCCGATACGACCCGGGGACCTGGGTCCGGGGTCCCGACCTGACCCGGTGACCTGGGGCCAGGGTAACCACCTGACCCGGGGACCCGGGCCGGGGACTCGGTATGACTCCGTCTCCCGGGGCCGGGGTGGTCACCTGACACTGCTACCCGGGACAGCGACCCGACATGACCCGGTGACCCGGGGCCGGGGTAACGACCTGTCCAGGGGACCTGGGCCGGGGACCCGACAGGACCCGGTGACCTGGTTCCGGGGTGCCGACCTGACCCGGTGACCTGGGGCTGTGGTGTCGACCGGACTCGGGGACCTGGTCCGGTGTCCCGTCATGACCCGGGGACCTGGGGTCGGGGTGGTCACCAGACCGTTGTACCCAGGCCGTTGACCCGACATGACCCTGTGACCCGGGGCCTGGGTAAAAATCCGACCCGGGGCCTGGGTAAAAATCCAACCCGGGGACCCGGGGCCGGGTTAACGACCTGTCCAGGGGACCCGGGCCGGGGACCCGACAGGACCCGGTGATCCTTCGCTGGTGTCCCGATGCAACCCGGGGACCCGGGCCGGGGACCCCACGTGACCCGGGGACCTGGGGCAGGGGATGTCACCCGACACTGGTACCCGGGGCAGCGACCCGATACGACCCGGGGACCTGGGTCCGGGGTCCCGACCTGACCCGGTGACCTGGGGCCAGGGTAACCACCTGACCCGGGGACCCGGGCCGGGGACCCGGTATGACTCCGTCTCCCGGGGCCGGGGTGGTCACCTGACACTGCTACCCGGGACAGCGACCCGACGTGACCCGGGGCCGGGGTAACGACCTGTCCAGGGGACCTGGGCCGGGGACCCGACAGGACCCGGTGACCTGGTTCCGGGGTGCCGACCTGACCCGGTGACCTGGGGCTGTGGTGTCGACCGGACTCGGGGACCTGGTCCGGTGTCCCGTCATGACCCGGGGACCTGGGGTCGGGGTGGTCACCAGACCCTTGTACCCAGGCCGTTGAGCCGACATGACCCTGTGACCCGGGGCCTGGGTAAAAATCCAACCCGGGGACCCGGGCATGGGACGTGACATGACCCGACCTGGGTCCGGGGTCCCGACCTGACCCGGTGACCTGGGCCGGGGACCCCACGTGACCCGGGGACCTGGGGCCGGGGATGTCACCCGACACTGGTACCCGGGGCAGCGACCCGATACGACCCGGGGACCTGGGTCCGGGGTCCCGACCTGACCCGGTGACCTGGGGCCAGGGTAAGCACTTGACCCGGGGACCCGGGCCGGGGACCCGGTATGACTCCGTCTCCGGGGCCGGGGTGGTCACCTGACACTGCTACCCGGGACAGCGACCCGACATGACCCGGTGACCCGGGGCCGGGGTAACGACCTGTCCAGGGGACCTGGGCCGGGGACCCGACAGGACCCGGTGACCTGGTTCCGGGGTGCCGACCTGACCCGGTGACCTGGGGCTGTGGTGGCGACCGGACTCGGGGACCTGGTCCGGTGTCCCGTCATGACCCGGGGACCTGGGGTCGGGGTGGTCACCAGACCGTTGTACCCAGGCCGTTGAGCCGACATGACCCTGTGACCCGGGGCCTGGGTAAAAATCCAACCCGGGGACCCGGGCATGGGACATGACATGACCCGACCTGGGTCCGGGGTCCCGACCTGACCCGCTGACCTGGGGCCGGTGTCCCCACGTGACCCGGGGTCCTGGTGCCGGGGTCCCCACGTGACCCGGGGACCCGAGCCGGGGTCCCCACGTGACCCGGTGACCTGAGGCCGGGGTCCCCACGTGACCCGGTGACCTGGGGCCGGGGTCCCCACGTGACCCGGTGACCTGAGGCCGGGG
Organism: Somateria mollissima; assembly: GCA_951411735.1. Lineage (NCBI taxonomy): Eukaryota > Metazoa > Chordata > Aves > Anseriformes > Anatidae > Somateria > Somateria mollissima. The sequence continues at coordinate 500,849 of CATOCB010000066.1, forward strand.
TCCCCACGTGACCCGGTGACCTGGTTCCGGGGTGCCGACCTGACCCGGTGACCTGGGGCTGTGGTGTCGACCGGACTCGGGGACCTGGTCCGGTGTCCCGTCATGACCCGGGGACCTGGGGTCGGGGTGGTCACCAGACCGTTGTACCCAGGCCGTTGACCCGACATGACCCTGTGACCCGGGGCCTGGGTAAAAATCCGACCCGGGGCCTGGGTAAAAATCCAACCCGGGGACCCGGGGCCGGGTTAACGACCTGTCCAGGGGACCCGGGCCGGGGACCCGACAGGACCCGGTGATCCTTCGCTGGTGTCCCGATGCAACCCGGGGACCCGGGCCGGGGACCCCACGTGACCCGGGGACCTGGGGCAGGGGATGTCACCCGACACTGGTACCCGGGGCAGCGACCCGATACGACCCGGGGACCTGGGTCCGGGGTCCCGACCTGACCCGGTGACCTGGGGCCAGGGTAACCACCTGACCCGGGGACCCGGGCCGGGGACCCGGTATGACTCCGTCTCCCGGGGCCGGGGTGGTCACCTGACACTGCTACCCGGGACAGCGACCCGACGTGACCCGGGGCCGGGGTAACGACCTGTCCAGGGGACCTGGGCCGGGGACCCGACAGGACCCGGTGACCTGGTTCCGGGGTGCCGACCTGACCCGGTGACCTGGGGCTGTGGTGTCGACCGGACTCGGGGACCTGGTCCGGTGTCCCGTCATGACCCGGGGACCTGGGGTCGGGGTGGTCACCAGACCCTTGTACCCAGGCCGTTGAGCCGACATGACCCTGTGACCCGGGGCCTGGGTAAAAATCCAACCCGGGGACCCGGGCATGGGACGTGACATGACCCGACCTGGGTCCGGGGTCCCGACCTGACCCGGTGACCTGGGCCGGGGACCCCACGTGACCCGGGGACCTGGGGCCGGGGATGTCACCCGACACTGGTACCCGGGGCAGCGACCCGATACGACCCGGGGACCTGGGTCCGGGGTCCCGACCTGACCCGGTGACCTGGGGCCAGGGTAAGCACTTGACCCGGGGACCCGGGCCGGGGACCCGGTATGACTCCGTCTCCGGGGCCGGGGTGGTCACCTGACACTGCTACCCGGGACAGCGACCCGACATGACCCGGTGACCCGGGGCCGGGGTAACGACCTGTCCAGGGGACCTGGGCCGGGGACCCGACAGGACCCGGTGACCTGGTTCCGGGGTGCCGACCTGACCCGGTGACCTGGGGCTGTGGTGGCGACCGGACTCGGGGACCTGGTCCGGTGTCCCGTCATGACCCGGGGACCTGGGGTCGGGGTGGTCACCAGACCGTTGTACCCAGGCCGTTGAGCCGACATGACCCTGTGACCCGGGGCCTGGGTAAAAATCCAACCCGGGGACCCGGGCATGGGACATGACATGACCCGACCTGGGTCCGGGGTCCCGACCTGACCCGCTGACCTGGGGCCGGTGTCCCCACGTGACCCGGGGTCCTGGTGCCGGGGTCCCCACGTGACCCGGGGACCCGAGCCGGGGTCCCCACGTGACCCGGTGACCTGAGGCCGGGGTCCCCACGTGACCCGGTGACCTGGGGCCGGGGTCCCCACGTGACCCGGGGTCCTGGGGCCGGGGTCCCCACGTGACCCGGGGACCCGGGCCGGGGACATCACGTGACCCGGTCACCTGGGGCCGGGGTCCCCACGTGACCCGGTCACCTGGGGCCGGGGTCCCCACGTGACCCGGGGTCCTGGTGCCGGGGTCCCCACGTGACCCGGTGACCTGAGGCCGGGGTCCCCACGTGACCCGGTGACCTGGGGCCGGGGTCCCCACGTGACCCGGGGTCCTGGTGCCTGGGTTCCCACGTGACCCGGGGACCCGGGCCGGGGTCCCTACGTGACCCGGGGTCCTGGTGCCGGTGTCCCCACGTGACCCGGTGACCTGGGGCCGGGGACCCCACGTGACCCGGTGACCTGGGGCCGGGGTCCCCACGTGACCCGGGGACCCGGGCCGGGGACATCACGTGACCCGGTCACCTGGGGCCGGGGTCCCCACGTGACCCGGGGTCCTGGTGCCGGGTTCCCGACGTGACCCGGGGACCCGGGACGGGGTCCACACGTGACCCAGGGTCATGGTGCCGGTGTCCCAACGTGACCCGGTGACCTGGGGCCGGGGTCCCCACGTGACCCGGTGACCTGGGGCCGGGGTCCCCACGTGACCCGGGGACCCGGGCCGGGGTCCCCACGTGACCCAGGGTCCTGGTGCCGGTGTCCCCACGTGACCCGGTGACCTGGGGCCGGGGTCCCCACGTGACCCGGTGACCTGGGGCCGGGGTCCCCACGTGACCCGGGGACCCGGGCCGGGGACATCACGTGACCCGGTCACCTGGGGCTGGGGTCCCCACGTGACCCGGTCACCTGGGGCCGGGGTCCCCACGTGACCCGGGGTCCTGGTGCCGGTGTCCCCACGTGACCCGGTCACCTGGGGCCGGGGTCCCCACGTGACCCGGGGTCCTGGTGCCGGGGTCCCCACGTGACCCGCTGACTTGGGGCCGGGGTCCCCACTTGACCCGGGGTCCTGGTGCCGGGCTCCCCACGTGACCCGGGGACCCGGGCCGGGGTCCCCACGTGACCCGGTGACCTGAGGCCGGGGTCCCCACGTGACCAGGTGACCTGAGGCCAGGGTCCCCACGTGACCCGGGGTCCTGGTGCCGGGGTCCCCACGTGACCCGGGGACCCGAGCCGGGGTCCCCACGTGACCCGGTGACCTGAGGCCGGGGTCCCCACGTGACCCGGTGACCTGGGGCCGGGGTCCCCACGTGACCCGGGGTCCTGGTTCCAGTGTCCCCACGTGACCCGGGGACCCGGGCCGGGGACCCCACGTGACCCGGTGACCTGGGGCCGGGGTCCCCACGTGACCCGGGGACCCGGGCCGGGGACATCACGTGACCCGGTCACCTGGGGCCGGGGTCCCCACGTGACCCGGGGTCCTGGGGCCGGGGTCCCCACGTGACCCGGGGACCCGGGCCGGGGACCCCACGTGACCCGGTGACCTGGGGCCGGGGTCCCCACGTGACCCGGGGACCCGGGCCGGGGACATCACGTGACCCGGTCACCTGGGGCCGGGGTCCCCACGTGACCCGGTCACCTGAGGCCGGGGTCCCCACGTGACCCGGGGTCCTGGTGCCGGGGTCCCCACGTGACCCGGTGACCTGAGGCCGGGGTCCCCACGTGACCCGGTGACCTGGGGCCGGGGTCCCCACTTGACCCGGGGTCCTGGTGCCGGGGTTCCCACGTGACCCGGGGACCCGGGCCGGGGTCCCTACGTGACCCGGGGTCCTGGTGCCGGTGTCCCCACGTGACCCGGGGACCCGGGCCGGGGACCCCACGTGACCCGGTGACCTGGGGCCGGGGTCCCCACGTGACCCGGGGACCCGGGCCGGGGACATCACGTGACCCGGTCACCTGGGGCCGGGGTCCCCACGTGACCCGGGGTCCTGGTGCCGGGTTCCCGACGTGACCCGGGGACCCGGGCCGGGGTCCACACATGACCCAGGGTCATGGTGCCGGTGTCCCAACGTGACCCGGTGACCTGGGGCCGGGGTCCCCACGTGACCCGGGGACCCGGGCCGGGGACATCACGTGACCCGGTCACCTGGGGCTGGGGTCCCCACGTGACCCGGTCACCTGGGGCCGGGGTCCCCACGTGACCCGGGGTCCTGGTGCCGGTGTCCCCACGTGACCCGGTCACCTGGGGCCGGGGTCCCCACGTGACCCGGGGTCCTGGTGCCGGGGTCCCCACGTGACCCGCTGACTTGGGGCCGGGGTTCCCACGTGACCCGGGGTCCTAGTGCCGGGGTCCCCACGTGACCCGCTGACTTGGGGCCGGGGTCCCCACTTGACCCGGGGTCCTGGTGCCGGTGTCCCCACGTGACCCGGTCACCTGGGGCCGGGGTCCCCACGTGACCCGGGGTCCTGGTGCCGGGGTCCCCACGTGACCCGCTGACTTTGGGCCAGGGTCCCCACGTGACCCGGGGTCCTGGTGCCGGGGTCCCCACGTGACCCGGTGACCCGAGCCGGGGTCCCCACGTGACCCGGTGACCTGAGACCGGAGTCCCCACGTGACCCGGTGACCTGGGGCCGGGGTCCCCACGTGACCCGGGGTCCTGGTGCCGGTGTCCCCACGTGACCCGGGGACCCGGGCCGGGGACCCCACGTGACCCGGTCACCTGGTGCCGGTGTCCCCACGTGACCCGGGGACCCGGGCCGGGGACCCCACGTGACCCAGGGTCATGGTGCCGGTGTCCCCACGTGACCCGGGGACCCGGGCCGGGGACCCCACGTGACCCGGTGACCTGGTGCCGGTGTCCCCACGTGACCCGGGGACCCGGGCCGGGGTCCACACGTGACCCAGGGTCCTGGTGCCGGTGTCCCAACGTGACCCGGTTACCTGGGGCCGGGGTCCCCACGTGACCCGGTGACCTGGGGCCGGTGTCCCCACGTGACCCGGTGACCTGGGGCCGGGGTCCCCACGTGACCCGGTGACCTGGGGCCGGGGTCCCCACGTGACCCGGGGACCCGGGCCGGGGACATCACGTGACCCGGTCACCTGGGGCTGGGGTCCCCACGTGACCCGGTGACCTGGGGCCGGGGTCCCCACGTGACCCGGGGTCCTGGTGCCGGTGTCCCCACGTGACCCGGTCACCTGGGGCCGGGGTCCCCACGTGACCCGGTCACCTGGTGCCCGGGTCCCCACGTGACCCGCTGACTTGGGGCCGGGTCCCCACTTGACCCGGGGTCCTGGTGCCGGGCTCCCCACGTGACCCGGGGACCCGGGCCGGGGTCCCCACGTGACCCGGTCACCTGGGGCCGGGGTCCCCACGTGGCCCGGTGACCTGGGGCCAGGGTCCCCACGTGACCCGGGGTCCTGGTGCCGGGGTCCCCACGTGACCCGGGGACCCGAGCCGGGGTCCCCACGTGACCCGGTGACCTGAGGCCGGGGTCCCCACGTGACCCGGTGACCTGGGGCCGGGGTCCCCACGTGACCCGGGGACCCGGGCCGGGGACATCACGTGACCCGGTCACCTGGGGCCGGGGTCCCCACGTGACCCGGGGTCCTGGTGCCGGGGTCCCCACGTGACCCGGGGACCCGGGCCGGGGTCCCCACGTGACCCAGGGTCCTGGTGCCGGTGTCCCCACGTGACCCGGTGACCTGGGGCCGGGGTCCCCACGTGACCCGGTGACCTGGGGCCGGGGTCCCCACGTGACCCAGGGTCCTGGTGCCGGTGTCCCCACGTGACCCGGTGACCTGGGGCCGGGGTCCCCACGTGACCCGGTGACCTGGGGCCGGGGTACCCACGTGACCCGGGGACCCGGGCCGGGGACATCACGTGACCCGGTCACCTGGGGCCGGGGTCCCCACGTGACCCGGGGTCCTGGTGCCGGTGTCCCCACGTGACCCGGTGACCTGAGGCCGGGGTCCCCACGTGACCCGGTGACCTGGTGCCGGGGTTCCCACGTGACCCGGGGACCCGGGCCGGGGTCCCCACGTGACCCGGGGTCCTGTTGCCGGTGTCCCCACGTGACCCGGGGACCCGGGCCGGGGACCCCACGTGACCCGGGGACCTGGTGCCGGTGTCCCCACGTGACCCGGGGACCCGGGCCGGGGTCCCCACGTGACCCAGGGTCCTGGTGCTGGTGTCCCCACGTGACCCGGGGACCTGGGGCCGGGGTCCGCACGTGACCCGGTGACCTGGGGCCGGGGTCCCCACGTGACCCAGGGTCCTGGTGCCGGTGTCCCCACGTGACCCGGGGACCTGGGGCCGGTGTCCCCACGTGACCCGGTGACCTGGGGCCGGGGTCCCCACGTGACCCGGTCACCTGGGGCCGGGGTCCCCACGTGACCTGGGGACCCGGGCCGGGGACCCCATGTGACCCGGGGACCTGGGGCCGGGGTCCCCACGTGACCCGGGGACCCGGGCCGGGGTCCCCACGTGACCCGGTGACCTGAGGCAGAGGTCCCCACGTGACCCGGTCACCTGGGGCCGGGGTCCCCACGTGACCCGGGGTCCTGGTGCCGGGGTCCCCACGTGACCCGGTGACCTGAGGCCGGGGTCCCCACGTGACCCAGGGTCCTGGTGCCGGTGTCCCCACGTGACCCGGTGACCTGGGGCCGGTGTCCCCACGTGACCCAGGGTCCTGGTGCCGGTGTCCCCACGTGACCCGGGGACCTGGGTCCGGGGTCCCGACCTGACCCGGTGACCTGGGGCTGTGGTGTCGACCGGACTCGGGGACCTGGTCCGGTGTCCCGTCATGACCCGGGGACCTGGGGTAGGGGTGGTCACCAGACCGTTGTACCCAGGCCGTAGACCCGACATGACCCTGTGACCCGGTGCCTGGGTAAAAATCCAACCCGGGGACACGGGCATGGGACGTGACATGACCCGACCTGGGTCCGGGGTCCCAACCTGACCCGGTCACCTGGGGCCAGGGTAACCACCTGACCCGGGGACTAGGGCCGGGGACCCGGTATGACTCCGTCTCCCGGGGCCGGGGTGGTCACCTGACACTGGTACCCGGGACAGCGACCCGACATGACCCGGTGACCCGGGGCCGGGGTAACGACCTGTCCAGGGGACCTGGGCCGGGGACCCGACATGACCCGGTGACCTGGTTCCGGGGTGCCGACCTGACCCGGTGACCTGGGGCTGTGGTGTCGACCGGACTCGGGGACCTGGTCCGGTGTCCCGTCATGACCCGGGGACCTGGGGTCGGAGTGGTCACCATTCCGTTGTACCCAGGCCGTTGACCCGACATGACCCTGTGACCCGGGACCTGAGTAAAAATCCGACCCGGGGCCTGGGTAAAAATCCAACCCGGGGACCCGGGGCCGGGTTAACGACCTGTCCAGGGGACCCGGGCCGGGGACCCGACAGGACCCGGTGATCCTTCGCTGGTGTCCCGATGCAACCCGGGGACCCGGGCCGGGGACCCCACGTGACCCGGGGACCTGGGGCAGGGGATGTCACCCGACACTGGTACCCGGGGCAGCGACCCGATACGACCCGGGGACCTGGGTCCGGGGTCCCGACCTGACCCGGTGACCTGGGGCCAGGGTAACCACCTGACCCGGGGACTCGGGCCGGGGACCCGGTATGACTCCGTCTCCCGGGGCCGGGGTGGTCACCTGACACTGGTACCCGGGACAGCGACCCGACATGACCCGGTGACCCGGGGCCGGGGTAACGACCTGTCCAGGGGACCTGGGCCGGGGACCCGACATGACCCGGTGACCTGGTTCCGGGGTGCCGACCTGACCCGGTGACCTGGGGCTGTGGTGTCGACCGGACTCGGGGACCTGGTCCGGTGTCCCGTCATGACCCGGGGACCTGGGGTCGGAGTGGTCACCAGACCGTTGTACCCAGGCCGTTGACCCGACATGACCCTGTGACCCGGGGCCTGAGTAAAAATCCGACCCGGGGCCTGGGTAAAAATCCAACCCGGGGACCCGGGCATGGGACGTGACATGACCCGACCTGGGTCCGGGGTCCCGACCTGACCCGGTGACCTGGGCCGGGGACCCCACGTGACCCGGGGACCTGGGGCCGGGGATGTCACCCGACACTGGTACCCGGGGCAGCGACCCGATACGACCCGGGGACCTGGGTCCGGGGTCCCGACCTGACCCGGTGACCTGGGGCCAGGGTAAGCACTTGACCCGGGGACCCGGGCCGGGGACCCGGTATGACTCCGTCTCCCGGGGCCGGGGTGGTCACCTGACACTGCTACCCGGGACAGCGACCCGACATGACCCGGTGACCCGGGGCCGGGGTAACGACCTGTCCAGGGGACCTGGGCCGGGGACCCGACAGGACCCGGTGACCTGGTTCCGGGGTGCCGACCTGACCCGGTGACCTGGGGCTGTGGTGGCGACCGGACTCGAGGACCTGGTCCGGTGTCCCGTCATGACCCGGGGACCTGGGGTCGGGGTGGTCACCAGACCGTTGTACCCAGGCCGTTGAGCCGACATGACCCTGTGACCCGGGGCCTGGGTAAAAATCCAACCCGGGGACCCGGGCATGGGACATGACATGACCCGACCTGGGTCCGGGGTCCCGACCTGACCCGCTGACCTGGGGCCGGTGTCCCCACGTGACCCGGGGTCCTGGTGCCGGGGTCCCCACATGACCCGGGGACCCGAGCCGGGGTCCCCACGTGACCCGGTGACCTGGGGCCGGGGTCCCCACGTGACCCGGTGACCTGGGGCCGGGGTCCCCACGTGACCCGGGGTCCTGGTGCCGGGGTCCCCACGTGACCCGGGGACCCGGGCCGGGGACCCCACGTGACCCTTTGACCTGGGGCCGGGGTCCCCACGTGACCCGGTGACCTGGGGCCGGGGTCCCCACGTGACCCGGTGACCTGGGGCCGGGGTCCCCACGTGACCCGGGGTCCTGGTGCCAGTGTCCCCACGTGACCCGGGGACCCGGGCCGGGGACCCCACGTGACCCGGTGACCTGGGGCCGGGGTCCCCACGTGACCCGGGGACCCGGGCCGGGGACATCACGTGACCCGGTCACCTGGGGCCGGGGTCCCCACGTGACCCGGGGTCCTGGTGCCGGGTTCCCGACGTGACCCGGGGACCCGGGCCGGGGACCCCACGTGACCCGGTGACCTGGGGCCGGGGTCCCCACGTGACCCGGGGACCCGGGCCGGGGACATCACGTGACCCGGTCACCTGGGGCCGGGGTCCCCACGTGACCCGGTCACCTGGGGCCGGGGTCCCCACGTGACCCGGGGTCCTGGTGCCGGGGTCCCCACGTGACCCGGTGACCTGAGGCCGGGGTCCCCACGTGACCCGGTGACCTGGGGCCGGGGTCCCCACTTGACCCGGGGTCCTGGTGCCGGGGTTCCCACGTGACCCGGGGACCCGGGCCGGGGTCCCTACGTGACCCGGGGTCCTGGTGCCGTTGTCCCCACGTGACCCGGGGACCCGGGCCGGGGACCCCACGTGACCCGGTGACCTGGGGCCGGGGTCCCCACGTGACCCGGGGACCCGGGCCGGGGACATCACGTGACCCGGTCACCTGGGGCCGGGGTCCCCACGTGACCCGGGGTCCTGGTGCCGGGTTCCCGACGTGACCCGGGGACCCGGGCCGGGGTCCACACATGACCCAGGGTCATGGTGCCGGTGTCCCAACGTGACCCGGTGACCTGGGACCGGGGTCCCCACGTGACCCGGTGACCTGGGGCTGTGGTGTCGACCGGACTCGGGGACCTGGTCCGGTGTCCCGTCATGACCCGGGGACCTGGGGTAGGGGTGGTCACCAGACCGTTGTACCCAGGCCGTAGACCCGACATGACCCTGTGACCCGGTGCCTGGGTAAAAATCCAACCCGGGGACACGGGCATGGGACGTGACATGACCCGACCTGGGTCCGGGGTCCCAACCTGACCCGGTCACCTGGGGCCAGGGTAACCACCTGACCCGGGGACTAGGGCCGGGGACCCGGTATGACTCCGTCTCCCGGGGCCGGGGTGGTCACCTGACACTGGTACCCGGGACAGCGACCCGACATGACCCGGTGACCCGGGGCCGGGGTAACGACCTGTCCAGGGGACCTGGGCCGGGGACCCGACATGACCCGGTGACCTGGTTCCGGGGTGCCGACCTGACCCGGTGACCTGGGGCTGTGGTGTCGACCGGACTCGGGGACCTGGTCCGGTGTCCCGTCATGACCCGGGGACCTGGGGTCGGAGTGGTCACCATTCCGTTGTACCCAGGCCGTTGACCCGACATGACCCTGTGACCCGGGACCTGAGTAAAAATCCGACCCGGGGCCTGGGTAAAAATCCAACCCGGGGACCCGGGGCCGGGTTAACGACCTGTCCAGGGGACCCGGGCCGGGGACCCGACAGGACCCGGTGATCCTTCGCTGGTGTCCCGATGCAACCCGGGGACCCGGGCCGGGGACCCCACGTGACCCGGGGACCTGGGGCAGGGGATGTCACCCGACACTGGTACCCGGGGCAGCGACCCGATACGACCCGGGGACCTGGGTCCGGGGTCCCGACCTGACCCGGTGACCTGGGGCCAGGGTAACCACCTGACCCGGGGACTCGGGCCGGGGACCCGGTATGACTCCGTCTCCCGGGGCCGGGGTGGTCACCTGACACTGGTACCCGGGACAGCGACCCGACATGACCCGGTGACCCGGGGCCGGGGTAACGACCTGTCCAGGGGACCTGGGCCGGGGACCCGACATGACCCGGTGACCTGGTTCCGGGGTGCCGACCTGACCCGGTGACCTGGGGCTGTGGTGTCGACCGGACTCGGGGACCTGGTCCGGTGTCCCGTCATGACCCGGGGACCTGGGGTCGGAGTGGTCACCAGACCGTTGTACCCAGGCCGTTGACCCGACATGACCCTGTGACCCGGGGCCTGAGTAAAAATCCGACCCGGGGCCTGGGTAAAAATCCAACCCGGGGACCCGGGCATGGGACGTGACATGACCCGACCTGGGTCCGGGGTCCCGACCTGACCCGGTGACCTGGGCCGGGGACCCCACGTGACCCGGGGACCTGGGGCCGGGGATGTCACCCGACACTGGTACCCGGGGCAGCGACCCGATACGACCCGGGGACCTGGGTCCGGGGTCCCGACCTGACCCGGTGACCTGGGGCCAGGGTAAGCACTTGACCCGGGGACCCGGGCCGGGGACCCGGTATGACTCCGTCTCCCGGGGCCGGGGTGGTCACCTGACACTGCTACCCGGGACAGCGACCCGACATGACCCGGTGACCCGGGGCCGGGGTAACGACCTGTCCAGGGGACCTGGGCCGGGGACCCGACAGGACCCGGTGACCTGGTTCCGGGGTGCCGACCTGACCCGGTGACCTGGGGCTGTGGTGGCGACCGGACTCGAGGACCTGGTCCGGTGTCCCGTCATGACCCGGGGACCTGGGGTCGGGGTGGTCACCAGACCGTTGTACCCAGGCCGTTGAGCCGACATGACCCTGTGACCCGGGGCCTGGGTAAAAATCCAACCCGGGGACCCGGGCATGGGACATGACATGACCCGACCTGGGTCCGGGGTCCCGACCTGACCCGCTGACCTGGGGCCGGTGTCCCCACGTGACCCGGGGTCCTGGTGCCGGGGTCCCCACATGACCCGGGGACCCGAGCCGGGGTCCCCACGTGACCCGGTGACCTGAGGCCGGGGTCCCCACGTGACCCGGTGACCTGGGGCCGGGGTCCCCACGTGACCCGGGGTCCTGGTGCCGGGGTCCCCACGTGACCCGGGGACCCGGGCCGGGGACCCCACGTGACCCTTTGACCTGGGGCCGGGGTCCCCACGTGACCCGGTGACCTGGGGCCGGGGTCCCCACGTGACCCGGTGACCTGGGGCCGGGGTCCCCACGTGACCCGGGGTCCTGGTGCCAGTGTCCCCACGTGACCCGGGGACCCGGGCCGGGGACCCCACGTGACCCGGTGACCTGGGGCCGGGGTCCCCACGTGACCCGGGGACCCGGGCCGGGGACATCACGTGACCCGGTCACCTGGGGCCGGGGTCCCCACGTGACCCGGGGTCCTGGGGCCGGGGTCCCCACGTGACCCGGGGACCCGGGCCGGGGACCCCACGTGACCCGGTGACCTGGGGCCGGGGTCCCCACGTGACCCGGGGACCCGGGCCGGGGACATCACGTGACCCGGTCACCTGGGGCCGGGGTCCCCACGTGACCCGGTCACCTGGGGCCGGGGTCCCCACGTGACCCGGGGTCCTGGTGCCGGGGTCCCCACGTGACCCGGTGACCTGAGGCCGGGGTCCCCACGTGACCCGGTGACCTGGGGCCGGGGTCCCCACTTGACCCGGGGTCCTGGTGCCGGGGTTCCCACGTGACCCGGGGACCCGGGCCGGGGTCCCTACGTGACCCGGGGTCCTGGTGCCGTTGTCCCCACGTGACCCGGGGACCCGGGCCGGGGACCCCACGTGACCCGGTGACCTGGGGCCGGGGTCCCCACGTGACCCGGGGACCCGGGCCGGGGACATCACGTGACCCGGTCACCTGGGGCCGGGGTCCCCACGTGACCCGGGGTCCTGGTGCCGGGTTCCCGACGTGACCCGGGGACCCGGGCCGGGGTCCACACATGACCCAGGGTCATGGTGCCGGTGTCCCAACGTGACCCGGTGACCTGGGACCGGGGTCCCCACGTGACCCGGTGACCTGGGGCCGGGGTCCCCACGTGACCCGTGGACCCGGGCCGGGGACATCACGTGACCCGGTCACCTGGGGCTGGGGTCCCCACGTGACCCGGTCACCTGGGGCCGGGGTCCCCACGTGACCCGGGGTCCTGGTGCCGGTGTCCCCACGTGACCCGGTCACCTGGGGCCGGGGTCCCCACGTGACCCGGGGTCCTGGTGCCGGAGTCCCCACGTGACCCGCTGACTTGGGGCCGGGGTTCCCACGTGACCCGGGGTCCTAGTGCCGGGGTCCCCACGTGACCCGCTGACTTGGGGCCGGGGTCCCCACTTGACCCGGGGTCCTGGTGCCGGTGTCCCCACGTGACCCGGTCACCTGGGGCCGGGGTCCCCACGTGACCCGGGGTCCTGGTGCCGGGGTCCCCACGTGACCCGCTGACTTTGGGCCAGGGTCCCCACGTGACCCGGGGTCCTGGTGCCGGGGTCCCCACGTGACCCGGTGACCCGAGCCGGGGTCCCCACGTGACCCGGTGACCTGAGACCGGAGTCCCCACGTGACCCGGTGACCTGGGGCCGGGGTCCCCACGTGACCCGGGGTCCTGGTGCCGGTGTCCCCACGTGACCCGGGGACCCGGGCCGGGGACCCCACGTGACCCGGTCACCTGGTGCCGGTGTCCCCACGTGACCCGGGGACCCGGGCCGGGGACCCCACGTGACCCAGGGTCATGGTGCCGGTGTCCCCACGTGACCCGGGGACCCGGGCCGGGGACCCCACGTGACCCGGTGACCTGGTGCCGGTGTCCCCACGTGACCCGGGGACCCGGGCCGGGGTCCACACGTGACCCAGGGTCATGGTGCCGGTGTCCCAACGTGACCCGGTGACCTGGGGCCGGGGTCCCCACGTGACCCGGTGACCTGGGGCCGGGGTCCCCACGTGACCCGGGGACCCGGGCCGGGGTCCCCACGTGACCCAGGGTCCTGGTGCCGGTGTCCCCACGTGACCCGGTGACCTGGGGCCGGGGTCCCCACGTGACCCGGTGACCTGGGGCCGGGGTCCCCACGTGACCCGGGGACCCGGGCCGGGGACATCACGTGACCCGGTCACCTGGGGCTGGGGTCCCCACGTGACCCGGTCACCTGGGGCCGGGGTCCCCACGTGACCCGGGGTCCTGGTGCCGGTGTCCCCACGTGACCCGGTCACCTGGGGCCGGGGTCCCCACGTGACCCGGTCACCTGGTGCCCGGGTCCCCACGTGACCCGCTGACTTGGGGCCGGGTCCCCACTTGACCCGGGGTCCTGGTGCCGGGCTCCCCACGTGACCCGGGGACCCGGGCCGGGGTCCCCACGTGACCCGGTCACCTGGGGCCGGGGTCCCCACGTGACCCGGTGATCTGGGGCCAGGGTCCCCACGTGACCCGGGGTCCTGGTGCCGGGGTCCCCACGTGACCCGTGGACCCGAGCCGGGGTCCCCACGTGACCCGGTGACCTGAGGCCGGGGTCCCCACGTGACTCGGTGACCTGGGGCCGGGGTCCCCACGTGACCCGGGGACCCGGGCCGGGGACATCACGTGACCCGGTCACCTGGGGCCGGGGTCCCCACGTGACCCGGGGTCCTGGTGCCGGGGTCCCCACGTGACCCGGGGACCCGGGCCGGGGTCCCCACGTGACCCAGGGTCCTGGTGCCGGTGTCCCCACGTGACCCGGTGACCTGGGGCCGGGGTCCCCACGTGACCCGGTGACCTGGGGCCGGGGTCCCCACGTGACCCAGGGTCCTGGTGCCGGTGTCCCCACGTGACCCGGTGACCTGGGGCCGGGGTCCCCACGTGACCCGGTGACCTGGGGCCGGGGTCCCCACGTGACCCGGGGACCCGGGCCGGGGACATCACGTGACCCGGTCACCTGGGGCCGGGGTCCCCACGTGACCCGGGGTCCTGGTGCCGGTGTCCCCACGTGACCCGGTGACCTGAGGCCGGGGTCCCCACGTGACCCGGTGACCTGGTGCCGGGGTTCCCACGTGACCCGGGGACCCGGGCCGGGGTCCCCACGTGACCCGGGGTCCTGTTGCCGGTGTCCCCACGTGACCCGGGGACCCGGGCCGGGGACCCCACGTGACCCGGGGACCTGGTGCCGGTGTCCCCACGTGACCCGGGGACCCGGGCCGGGGTCCCCACGTGACCCAGGGTCCTGGTGCTGGTGTCCCCACGTGACCCGGGGACCTGGGGCCGGGGTCCGCACGTGACCCTTTGACCTGGGGCCGGGGTCCCCACGTGACCCAGGGTCCTGGTGCCGGTGTCCCCACGTGACCCGGGGACCTGGGGCCGGTGTCCCCACGTGACCCGGTGACCTGGGGCCGGGGTCCCCACGTGACCCGGTCACCTGGGGCCGGGGTCCCCACGTGACCTGGGGACCCGGGCCGGGGACCCCATGTGACCCGGGGACCTGGGGCCGGGGTCCCCACGTGACCCGGGGACCCGGGCCGGGGTCCCCACGTGACCCGGTGACCTGAGGCAGAGGTCCCCACGTGACCCGGTCACCTGGGGCCGGGGTCCCCACGTGACCCGGGGTCCTGGTGCCGGGGTCCCCACGTGACCCGGTGACCTGAGGCCGGGGTCCCCACGTGACCCAGGGTCCTGGTGCCGGTGTCCCCACGTGACCCGGTGACCTGGGGCCGGTGTCCCCACGTGACCCAGGGTCCTGGTGCCGGTGTCCCCACGTGACCCGGGGACCTGGGTCCGGGGTCCCGACCTGACCCGGTGACCTGGGGCTGTGGTGTCGACCGGACTCGGGGACCTGGTCCGGTGTCCCGTCATGACCCGGGGACCTGGGGTAGGGGTGGTCACCAGACCGTTGTACCCAGGCCGTAGACCCGACATGACCCTGTGACCCGGTGCCTGGGTAAAAATCCAACCCGGGGACACGGGCATGGGACGTGACATGACCCGACCTGGGTCCGGGGTCCCAACCTGACCCGGTCACCTGGGGCCAGGGTAACCACCTGACCCGGGGACTAGGGCCGGGGACCCGGTATGACTCCGTCTCCCGGGGCCGGGGTGGTCACCTGACACTGGTACCCGGGACAGCGACCCGACATGACCCGGTGACCCGGGGCCGGGGTAACGACCTGTCCAGGGGACCTGGGCCGGGGACCCGACATGACCCGGTGACCTGGTTCCGGGGTGCCGACCTGACCCGGTGACCTGGGGCTGTGGTGTCGACCGGACTCGGGGACCTGGTCCGGTGTCCCGTCATGACCCGGGGACCTGGGGTCGGAGTGGTCACCATTCCGTTGTACCCAGGCCGTTGACCCGACATGACCCTGTGACCCGGGACCTGAGTAAAAATCCGACCCGGGGCCTGGGTAAAAATCCAACCCGGGGACCCGGGGCCGGGTTAACGACCTGTCCAGGGGACCCGGGCCGGGGACCCGACAGGACCCGGTGATCCTTCGCTGGTGTCCCGATGCAACCCGGGGACCCGGGCCGGGGACCCCACGTGACCCGGGGACCTGGGGCAGGGGATGTCACCCGACACTGGTACCCGGGGCAGCGACCCGATACGACCCGGGGACCTGGGTCCGGGGTCCCGACCTGACCCGGTGACCTGGGGCCAGGGTAACCACCTGACCCGGGGACTCGGGCCGGGGACCCGGTATGACTCCGTCTCCCGGGGCCGGGGTGGTCACCTGACACTGGTACCCGGGACAGCGACCCGACATGACCCGGTGACCCGGGGCCGGGGTAACGACCTGTCCAGGGGACCTGGGCCGGGGACCCGACATGACCCGGTGACCTGGTTCCGGGGTGCCGACCTGACCCGGTGACCTGGGGCTGTGGTGTCGACCGGACTCGGGGACCTGGTCCGGTGTCCCGTCATGACCCGGGGACCTGGGGTCGGAGTGGTCACCATTCCGTTGTACCCAGGCCGTTGACCCGACATGACCCTGTGACCCGGGGCCTGAGTAAAAATCCGACCCGGGGCCTGGGTAAAAATCCAACCCGGGGACCCGGGCATGGGACGTGACATGACCCGACCTGGGTCCGGGGTCCCGACCTGACCCGGTGACCTGGGCCGGGGACCCCACGTGACCCGGGGACCTGGGGCCGGGGATGTCACCCGACACTGGTACCCGGGGCAGCGACCCGATACGACCCGGGGACCTGGGTCCGGGGTCCCGACCTGACCCGGTGACCTGGGGCCAGGGTAAGCACTTGACCCGGGGACCCGGGCCGGGGACCCGGTATGACTCCGTCTCCCGGGGCCGGGGTGGTCACCTGACACTGCTACCCGGGACAGCGACCCGACATGACCCGGTGACCCGGGGCCGGGGTAACGACCTGTCCAGGGGACCTGGGCCGGGGACCCGACAGGACCCGGTGACCTGGTTCCGGGGTGCCGACCTGACCCGGTGACCTGGGGCTGTGGTGTCGACCGGACTCGGGGACCTGGTCCGGTGTCCCGTCATGACCCGGGGACCTGGGGTCGGGGTGGTCACCAGACCCTTGTACCCAGGCCGTTGACCCGACATGACCCTGTGACCCGGGGCCTGGGTAAAAATCCAACCCGGGGACCCGGGCATGGGACATGACATGACCCGACCTGGGTCCGGGGTCCCGACCTGACCCGCTGACCTGGGGCCGGTGTCCCCACGTGACCCGGGGTCCTGGTGCCGGGGTCCCCACGTGACCCGGTGACCTGGGGCCGGGGTCCCCACGTGACCCGGGGTCCTGGTGCCGGGGTCCCCACGTGACCCGGGGACCCGGGCCGGGGACCCCACGTGACCCTTTGACCTGGGGCCGGGGTCCCCACGTGACCCGGGGACCCGGGCCGGGGACATCACGTGACCCGGTCACCTGGGGCCGGGATCCCCACGTGACCCGGTCACCTGGGGCCGGGATCCCCACGTGACCCGGTGACCTGAGGCCGGGGTCCCCACGTGACCCGGTGACCTGGGGCCGGGGTCCCCACGTGACCCGGTGACCTGGGGCCGGGATCCCCACGTGACCCGGTGACCTGAGGCCGGGGTCCCCACGTGACCCGGTGACCTGGGGCCGGGAACCCCACGTGACCCAGTGACCTGGGGCCGGGGTCCCCACGTGACCCGGGGACCCGGGCCGGGGACATCACGTGACCCGGTCACCTGGGGCCGGGGTCCCCACGTGACGCGGAGTCCTGGTGCCGGTGTCCCCACGTGACCCGGGGACCCGGGCCGGGGACCCCACGTGACCCGGTGACCTGGGGCCGGGGTCCCCACGTGACCCGGGGACCCGGGCCGGGGACACCACGTGACCCGGTCACCTGGGGCCGGGGTCCCCACGTGACCCGGGGTCCTGGTGCCGGGGTCCCCACGTGACCCGGGGACCCGGGCAGGGGTCCCCACGTGACCCAGGGTCCTGGTGCCGGTGTCCCCTCGTGACCCAGTGACCTGGGGCCGGGGTCCCCACGTGACCCGGTGACCTGGGGCCGGGGTTCCCACGTGACCCGGGGACCCGGGCCGGGGTCCCCACGTGACCCGGGGTCCTGTTGCCGGTGTCCCCACGTGACCCGGGGACCCGGGCCGGGGACCCCACGTGACCCGGGGACCTGGTGCCGGTGTCCCCACGTGACCCGGGGACCTGGGGCCGGGGTCCCCAAGTGACCCGGTGACCTGGGGCCGGGGTCCCCACGTGACCTGGGGACCCGGGCCGGGGACCCCACGTGACCCGGGGACCTGGGGCCGAGGTCCCCACGTGACCCGGTCACCTAGGGCCGGGGTCCCCACGTGACCCGGGGTCCTGGTGCCGGGGTCCCCACGTGACCCGGTGACCTGGGGCCGGTGTCCCCACGTGACCCAGGGTCCTGGTGCCGGTGTCCCCACGTGACCCGGGGACCTGGGTCCGGGGTCCCGACCTGACCCGGTGACCTGGGGCTGTGGTGTCGACCGGACTCGGGGACCTGGTCCGGTGTCCCGTCATGACCCGGGGACCTGGGGTAGGGGTGGTCACCCGACCGTTGTACCCAGGCCGTTGACCCGACATGACCCTGTGACCCGGTGCCTGCGTAAAAATCCAACCCGGGGACCCGGGCATGGGACGTGACATGACCCGACCTGGGTCCGGGGTCCCGACCTGACCCGGTGACCTGGGGCCAGGGTAACCACCTGACCCGGGGACTCGGGCCGGGGACCCGGTATGACTCCGTCTTCCGGGGCCGGGGTGGTCACCTGACACTGGTACCCGGGACAGCGACCCGACATGACCCGGTGACCCGGGGCCGGGGTAACGACCTGTCCAGGGGACCTGGGCCGGGGACCCGACAGGACCCGGTGACCTGGTTCCGGAGTGCCGACCTGACCCGGTGACCTGGGGCTGTGGTGTCGACCGGACTCGGGGACCTGGTCCGGTGTCCCGTCATGACCCGGGGACCTGGGGTCGGAGTGGTCACCAGACCGTTGTACCCAGGCCGTTGACCCGACATGACCCTGTGACCCGGGGCCTGAGTAAAAATCCGACCCGGGGCCTGGGTAAAAATCCAACCCGGGGACCCGGGGCCGGGTTAACGACCTGTCCAGGGGACCCGGGCCGGGGACCCGACAGGACCCGGTGATCCTTCGCTGGTGTCCCGATGCAACCCGGGGACCCGGGCCGGGGACCCCACGTGACCCGGGGACCTGGGGCAGGGGATGTCACCCGACACTGGTACCCGGGGCAGCGACCCGATACGACCCGGGGACCTGGGTCCGGGGTCCCGACCTGACCCGGTGACCTGGGGCCAGGGTAACCACCTGACCCGGGGACCCGGGCCGGGGACCCGGTATGACTCCGTCTCCCGGGGCCGGGGTGGTCACCTGACACTGGTACCCGGGACAGCGACCCGACATGACCCGGTGACCCGGGGCCGGGGTAACGACCTGTCCAGGGGACCTGGGCCGGGGACCCGACAGGACCCGGTGACCTGGTTCCGGGGTGCCGACCTGACCCGGTGACCTGGGGCTGTGGTGGCGACCGGACTCGGGGACCTGGTCCGGTGTCCCGTCATGACCCGGGGACCTGGGGTCGGGGTGGTCACCAGACCGTTGTACCCAGGCCGTTGAGCCAACATGACCCTGTGACCCGGAGCCTGGGTAAAAATCCAACCCGGGGACCCGGGCATGGGACGTGACATGACCCGACCTGGGTCCGGGGTCCCGACCTGACCCGGTGACCTGGGCCGGGGACCCCACGTGACCCGGTGACCTGGGGCCGGGGATGTCACCCGACACTGGTACCCGGGGCAGCGACCCGATACGACCCGGGGACCTGGGTCCGGGGTCCCGACCTGACCCGGTGACCTGGGGCCAGGGTAACCACCTGACCCGGGGACCCGGGCCGGGGACCCGGTATGACTCCGTCTCCCGGGGCCGGGGTGGTCACCTGACACTGCTACCCGGGACAGCGACCCGACATGACCCGGTGACCCGGGGCCGGGGTAACGACCTGTCCAGGGGACCTGGGCCGGGGACCCGACAGGACCCGGTGACCTGGTTCCGGGGTGCCGACCTGACCCGGTGACCTGGGGCTGTGGTGTCGACCGGACTCGGGGACCTGGTCCGGTGTCCCGTCATGACCCGGGGACCTGGGGTCGGGGTGGTCACCAGACCGTTGTACCCAGGCCGTTGACCCGACATGACCCTGTGACCCGGGGCCTGGGTAAAAATCCAACCCGGGGACCCGGGCATGGGACATGACATGACCCGA
Organism: Somateria mollissima; assembly: GCA_951411735.1. Classification (NCBI taxonomy): domain Eukaryota; kingdom Metazoa; phylum Chordata; class Aves; order Anseriformes; family Anatidae; genus Somateria; species Somateria mollissima. The sequence goes on from CATOCB010000066.1 coordinate 520,743, forward strand.
CCTGGGTCCGGGGTCCCGACCTGACCCGCTGACCTGGGGCCGGTGTCCCCATGTGACCCGGGGTCCTGGTGCCGGGGTCCCCACATGACCCGGGGACCCGAGCCGGGGTCCCCACGTGACCCAGTGACCTGAGGCCGGGGTCCCCACGTGACCCGGTGACCTGGGGCCGGGGTCCCCACGTGACCCGGGGTCCTGGTGCCGGGGTCCCCACGTCACCCGGGGACCCGGGCCGGGGACCCCACGTGACCCTTTGACCTGGGGCCGGGGTCCCCACGTGACCCGGGGACCCGGGCCGTGGACATCACGTGACCCGGTCACCTGGGGCTGGGATCCCCACGTGACCCGGTCACCTGGGGCCGGGATCCCCACGTGACCCGGTGACCTGAGGCCGGGGTCCCCACGTGACCCGGTGACCTGGGGCCGGGGTCCCCACGTGACCCGGGGTCCTGGTGCCTGGGTTCCCACGTCACCCGGGGACCCGGGCCGGGGTCCCCACGTGACCCGGGGTCCTGGTGCCGGTGTCCCCACGTGACCCGGGGACCCGGGCCGGGGACCCCACGTGACCCAGTGACCTGGGGCCGGGGTCCCCACGTGACCCGGGGACCCGGGCCGGGGACATCACGTGACCCGGTCACCTGGGGCCGGGGTCCCCACGTGACCCGGAGTCCTGGTGCCGGTGTCCCCACGTGACCCGGGGACCCGGGCCGGGGACCCCACGTGACCCGGTGACCTGGGGCCGGGGTCCCCACGTGACCCGGGGACCCGGGCCGGGGACACCACGTGACCCGGTCACCTGGGGCCGGGGTCCCCACGTGACCCGGGGTCCTGGTGCCGGGGTCCCCACGTGACCCGGGGACCCGGGCCGGGGTCCCCACGTGACCCAGGGTCCTGGTGCCGGTGTCCCCTCGTGACCCGGTGACCTGGGGCCGGGGTCCCCACGTGACCCGGTGACCTGGGGCCGGGGTCCCCACGTGACCCGGGGACCCGGGCCGGGGTCCCCACGTAACCCAGGGTCCTGGTGCCGGTGTCCCCACGTGACCCGGTGACCTGGGGCCGGGGTCCCCACGTGACCCGGGGACCCGGGCCGGGGACATCACGTGACCCGGTCACCTGGGGCCGGGGTCCCCACGTGACCCGGTCACCTGGGGCCGGGGTCCCCACGTGACCCGGGGTCCTGGTGCCGGTGTCCCCACGTGACCCGGTCACCTGGGGCCCGGGTCCCCACGTGACCCGGTCACCTGGGGCCAGGGTCCCCACGTGACCTGGGGACCCGGGCCGGGGACCCCACGTGACCCGGGGACCTGGGTCCGGGGATGTCACCCGACACTGGTACCCGGGGCAGCGACCCGATACGACCCGGGGACCTGGGTCCGGGGTCCCGACCTGACCCGGTGACCTGGGGCCAGGGTAACCACCTGACCCGGGGACCCGGGCCGGGGACCCGGTATGACTCCGTCTCCCGGGGCCGGGGTGGTCACCTGACACTGCTACCCGGGACAGCGACCCGACATGACCCGGTGACCCGGGGCCGGGGTAACGACCTGTCCAGGGGACCTGGGCCGGGGACCCGACAGGACCCGGTGACCTGGTTCCGGGGTGCCGACCTGACCCGGTGACCTGGGGCTGTGGTGTCGACCGGACTCGGGGACCTGGTCCGGTGTCCCGTCATGACCCGGGGACCTGGGGTCGGGGTGGTCACCAGACCGTTGTACCCAGGCCGTTGAGCCGACATGACCCTGTGACCCGGGGCCTGGGTAAAAATCCAACCCGGGGACCCGGGCATGGGACGTGACATGACCCGACCTGGGTCCGGGGTCCCGACCTGACCCGGTGACCTGGGCCGGGGACCCCACGTGACCCGGGGACCTGGGGCCGGGGATGTCACCCGACACTGGTACCCGGGGCAGCGACCCGATACGACCCGGGGACCTGGGTCCGGGGTCCCGACCTGACCCGGTGACCTGGGGCCAGGGTAAGCACTTGACCCGGGGACCCGGGCCGGGGACCCGGTATGACTCCGTCTCCCGGGGCCGGGGTGGTCACCTGACACTGCTACCCGGGACAGCGACCCGACATGACCCGGTGACCCGGGGCCGGGGTAACGACCTGTCCAGGGGACCTGGGCCGGGGACCCGACAGGACCCGGTGACCTGGTTCCGGGGTGCCGACCTGACCCGGTGACCTGGGGCTGTGGTGGCGACCGGACTCGGGGACCTGGTCCGGTGTCCCGTCATGACCCGGGGACCTGGGGTCGGGGTGGTCACCAGACCGTTGTACCCAGGCCGTTGACCCGACATGACCCTGTGACCCGGGGCCTGGGTAAAAATCCAACCCGGGGACCCGGGCATGGGACATGACATGACCCGACCTGGGTCCGGGGTCCCGACCTGACCCGCTGACCTGGGGCCGGTGTCCCCACGTGACCCGGGGTCCTGGTGCCGGGGTCCCCACGTGACCCGGGGACCCGAGACGGGGTCCCCACGTGACCCGGTGACCTGAGGCCGGGGTCCCCACGTGACCCGGTGACCTGGGGCCGGGGTCCCCACGTGACCCGGGGTCCTGGGGCCGGGGTCCCCACGTGACCCGGGGACCCGGGCCGGGGACATCACGTGACCCGGTCACCTGGGGCCGGGGTCCCCACGTGACCCGGTCACCTGGGGCCGGGGTCCCCACGTGACCCGGGGTCCTGGTGCCGGGGTCCCCACGTGACCCGGTGACCTGAGGCCGGGGTCCCCACGTGACCCGGTGACCTGGGGCCGGGGTCCCCACGTGACCCGGGGTCCTGGTGCCTGGGTTCCCACGTGACCCGGGGACCCGGGCCGGGGTCCCTACGTGACCCGGGGTCCTGGTGCCGGTGTCCCCACGTGACCCGGGGACCCGGGCCGGGGACCCCACGTGACCCGGTGACCTGGGGCCGGGGTCCCCACGTGACCCGGGGACCCGGGCCGGGGACATCACGTGACCCGGTCACCTGGGGCCGGGGTCCCCACGTGACCCGGGGTCCTGGTGCCGGGTTCCCGACGTGACCCGGGGACCCGGGACGGGGTCCACACGTGACCCAGGGTCATGGTGCCGGTGTCCCCACGTGACCCGGTGACCTGGGGCCGGGGTCCCCACGTGACCCGGTGACCTGGGTCCGGGGTCCCCACGTGACCCGGGGACCCGGGCCGGGGACATCACGTGACCCGGTCACCTGGGGCTGGGGTCCCCACGTGACCCGGTCACCTGGGGCCGGGGTCCCCACGTGACCCGGGGTCCTGGTGCCGGTGTCCCCACGTGACCCGGTCACCTGGGGCCGGGGTCCCCACGTGACCCGGGGTCCTGGTGCCGGGGTCCCCACGTGACCCGCTGACTTGGGGCCGGGGTCCCCACTTGACCCGGGGTCCTGGTGCCGGGCTCCCCACGTGACCCGGGGACCCGGGCCGGGGTCCCCACGTGACCCGGTGACCTGAGGCCGGGGTCCCCACGTGACCCGGTGACCTGAGGCCAGGGTCCCCACGTGACCCGGGGTCCTGGTGCCGGGGTCCCCACGTGACCCGGGGACCCGAGCCGGGGTCCCCACGTGACCCGGTGACCTGAGGCCGGGGTCCCCACGTGACCCGGTGACCTGGGGCCGGGGTCCCCACGTGACCCGGGGTCCTGGTGCCAGTGTCCCCACGTGACCCGGGGACCCGGGCCGGGGACCCCACGTTACCCGGTGACCTGGGGCCGGGGTCCCCACGTGACCCGGGGACCCGGACCGGGGACATCACGTGACCCGGTCACCTGGGGCCGGGGTCCCCACGTGACCCGGGGTCCTGGTGCCGGGGTCCCCACGTGACCCGGGGACCCGGGCCGGGGTCCCCACGTGACCCAGGGTCCTGGTGCCGGTGTCCCCACGTGACCCGGTGACCTGGGGCCGGGGTCCCCACGTGACCCGGTGACCTGGGGCCGGGGTCCCCACGTGACCCGGGGACCCGGGCCGGGGACATCACGTGACCCGGTCACCTGGGGCCGGGGTCCCCACGTGACCCGGTGACCTGGGGCCGGGGTCCCCACGTGACCCGGTGACCTGGGGCCGGGGTCCCCACGTGACCCGGGGACCCGGGCCGGGGACACCACGTGACCCGGTCACCTGGGGCCGGGGTCCCCACGTGACCCGGGGTCCTGGTGCCGGGGTCCCCACGTGACCCGGGGACCCGGGCCGGGGTCCCCACGTGACCCAGGGTCCTGGTGCCGGTGTCCCCTCGTGACCCGGTGACCTGGGGCCGGGGTCCCCACGTGACCCGGTGACCTGGGGCCGGGGTCCCCACGTGACCCGGGGACCCGGGCCGGGGTCCCCACGTGACCCAGGGTCCTGGTGCCGGTGTCCCCACGTGACCCGGTGACCTGGGGCCGGGGTCCCCACGTGACCCGGGGACCCGGGCCGGGGACATCACGTGACCCGGTCACCTGGGGCCGGGGTCCCCACGTGACCCGGTCACCTGGGGCCGGGGTCCCCACGTGACCCGGGGTCCTGGTGCCGGTGTCCCCACGTGACCCGGTCACCTGGGGCCCGGGTCCCCACGTGACCCGGTCACCTGGGGCCGGGGTCCCCACGTGACCTGGGGACCCGGGCCGGGGACCCCACGTGACCCGGGGACCTGGGGCCGGGGATGTCACCCGACACTGGTACCCGGGGCAGCGACCCGATACGACCCGGGGACCTGGGTCCGGGGTCCCGACCTGACCCGGTGACCTGGGGCCAGGGTAACCACCTGACCCGGGGACCCGGGCCGGGGACTCGGTATGACTCCGTCTCCCGGGGCCGGGGTGGTCACCTGACACTGCTACCCGGGACAGCGACCCGACATGACCCGGTGACCCGGGGCCGGGGTAACGACCTGTCCAGGGGACCTGGGCCGGGGACCCGACAGGACCCGGTGACCTGGTTCCGGGGTGCCGACCTGACCCGGTGACCTGGGGCTGTGGTGTCGACCGGACTCGGGGACCTGGTCCGGTGTCCCGTCATGACCCGGGGACCTGGGGTCGGGGTGGTCACCAGACCGTTGTACCCAGGCCGTTGACCCGACATGACCCTGTGACCCGGGGCCTGGGTAAAAATCCGACCCGGGGCCTGGGTAAAAATCCAACCCGGGGACCCGGGGCCGGGTTAACGACCTGTCCAGGGGACCCGGGCCGGGGACCCGACAGGACCCGGTGATCCTTCGCTGGTGTCCCGATGCAACCCGGGGACCCGGGCCGGGGACCCCACGTGACCCGGGGACCTGGGGCAGGGGATGTCACCCGACACTGGTACCCGGGGCAGCGACCCGATACGACCCGGGGACCTGGGTCCGGGGTCCCGACCTGACCCGGTGACCTGGGGCCAGGGTAACCACCTGACCCGGGGACCCGGGCCGGGGACCCGGTATGACTCCGTCTCCCGGGGCCGGGGTGGTCACCTGACACTGCTACCCGGGACAGCGACCCGACGTGACCCGGGGCCGGGGTAACGACCTGTCCAGGGGACCTGGGCCGGGGACCCGACAGGACCCGGTGACCTGGTTCCGGGGTGCCGACCTGACCCGGTGACCTGGGGCTGTGGTGTCGACCGGACTCGGGGACCTGGTCCGGTGTCCCGTCATGACCCGGGGACCTGGGGTCGGGGTGGTCACCAGACCCTTGTACCCAGGCCGTTGAGCCGACATGACCCTGTGACCCGGGGCCTGGGTAAAAATCCAACCCGGGGACCCGGGCATGGGACGTGACATGACCCGACCTGGGTCCGGGGTCCCGACCTGACCCGGTGACCTGGGCCGGGGACCCCACGTGACCCGGGGACCTGGGGCCGGGGATGTCACCCGACACTGGTACCCGGGGCAGCGACCCGATACGACCCGGGGACCTGGGTCCGGGGTCCCGACCTGACCCGGTGACCTGGGGCCAGGGTAAGCACTTGACCCGGGGACCCGGGCCGGGGACCCGGTATGACTCCGTCTCCCGGGGCCGGGGTGGTCACCTGACACTGCTACCCGGGACAGCGACCCGACATGACCCGGTGACCCGGGGCCGGGGTAACGACCTGTCCAGGGGACCTGGGCCGGGGACCCGACAGGACCCGGTGACCTGGTTCCGGGGTGCCGACCTGACCCGGTGACCTGGGGCTGTGGTGGCGACCGGACTCGGGGACCTGGTCCGGTGTCCCGTCATGACCCGGGGACCTGGGGTCGGGGTGGTCACCAGACCGTTGTACCCAGGCCGTTGAGCCGACATGACCCTGTGACCCGGGGCCTGGGTAAAAATCCAACCCGGGGACCCGGGCATGGGACATGACATGACCCGACCTGGGTCCGGGGTCCCGACCTGACCCGCTGACCTGGGGCCGGTGTCCCCACGTGACCCGGGGTCCTGGTGCCGGGGTCCCCACGTGACCCGGGGACCCGAGCCGGGGTCCCCACGTGACCCGGTGACCTGAGGCCGGGGTCCCCACGTGACCCGGTGACCTGGGGCCGGGGTCCCCACGTGACCCGGGGTCCTGGGGCCGGGGTCCCCACGTGACCCGGGGACCCGGGCCGGGGACATCACGTGACCCGGTCACCTGGGGCCGGGGTCCCCACGTGACCCGGTCACCTGGGGCCGGGGTCCCCACGTGACCCGGGGTCCTGGTGCCGGGGTCCCCACGTGACCCGGTGACCTGAGGCCGGGGTCCCCACGTGACCCGGTGACCTGGGGCCGGGGTCCCCACGTGACCCGGGGTCCTGGTGCCTGGGTTCCCACGTGACCCGGGGACCCGGGCCGGGGTCCCTACGTGACCCGGGGTCCTGGTGCCGGTGTCCCCACGTGACCCGGGGACCCGGGCCGGGGACCCCACGTGACCCGGTGACCTGGGGCCGGGGTCCCCACGTGACCCGGGGACCCGGGCCGGGGTCCCCACGTGACCCGGTGACCTGGGGCCGGGGTCCCCACGTGACCCGGGGTCCTGGGGCCGGGGTCCCCACGTGACCCGGGGACCCGGGCCGGGGACATCACGTGACCCGGTCACCTGGGGCCGGGGTCCCCACGTGACCCGGTCACCTGGGGCCGGGGTCCCCACGTGACCCGGGGTCCTGGTGCCGGGGTCCCCACGTGACCCGGTGACCTGAGGCCGGGGTCCCCACGTGACCCGGTGACCTGGGGCCGGGGTCCCCACGTGACCCGGGGTCCTGGTGCCTGGGTTCCCACGTGACCCGGGGACCCGGGCCGGGGTCCCTACGTGACCCGGGGTCCTGGTGCCGGTGTCCCCACGTGACCCGGGGACCCGGGCCGGGGACCCCACGTGACCCGGGGACCTGGGGCCGGGGACCCCACGTGACCCGGGGACCCGGGCCGGGGACATCACGTGACCCGGTCACCTGGGGCCGGGGTCCCCACGTGACCCGGGGTCCTGGTGCCGGGTTCCCGACGTGACCCGGGGACCCGGGCCGGGGTCCACACGTGACCCAGGGTCATGGTGCCGGTGTCCCAACGTGACCCGGTGACCTGGGGCCGGGGTCCCCACGTGACCCGGTGACCTGGGGCCGGGGTCCCCACGTGACCCGGGGACCCGGGCCGGGGTCCCCACGTGACCCAGGGTCCTGGTGCCGGTGTCCCCACGTGACCCGGTGACCTGGGGCCGGGGTCCCCACGTGACCCGGTGACCTGGGGCCGGGGTCCCCACGTGACCCGGGGACCCGGGCCGGGGACATCACGTGACCCGGTCACCTGGGGCTGGGGTCCCCACGTGACCCGGTCACCTGGGGCCGGGGTCCCCACGTGACCCGGGGTCCTGGTGCCGGTGTCCCCACGTGACCCGGTCACCTGGGGCCGGGGTCCCCACGTGACCCGGGGTCCTGGTGCCGGGGTCCCCACGTGACCCGCTGACTTGGGGCCGGGGTCCCCACTTGACCCGGGGTCCTGGTGCCGGGCTCCCCACGTGACCCGGGGACCCGGGCCGGGGTCCCCACGTGACCCGGTGACCTGAGGCCGGGGTCCCCACGTGACCCGGTGACCTGAGGCCAGGGTCCCCACGTGACCCGGGGTCCTGGTGCCGGGGTCCCCACGTGACCCGGGGACCCGAGCCGGGGTCCCCACGTGACCCGGTGACCTGAGGCCGGGGTCCCCACGTGACCCGGTGACCTGGGGCCGGGGTCCCCACGTGACCCGGGGTCCTGGTGCCAGTGTCCCCACGTGACCCGGGGACCCAGGCCGGGGACCCCACGTGACCCGGTGACCTGGGGCCGGGGTCCCCACGTGACCCGGGGACCCGGGCCGGGGACATCACGTGACCCGGTCACCTGGGGCCGGGGTCCCCACGTGACCCGGGGTCCTGGGGCCGGGGTCCCCACGTGACCCGGGGACCCGGGCCGGGGTCCCCACGTGACCCAGGGTCCTGGTGCCGGTGTCCCCACGTGACCCGGTGACCTGGGGCCGGGGTCCCCACGTGACCCGGTGACCTGGGGCCGGGGTCCCCACGTGACCCGGGGTCCTGGTGCCGGGGTCCCCACCTGACCCGGTGACCTGAGGCCGGGGTCCCCACGTGACCAGGTGACCTGGTGCCGGGGTCCCCACGTGACCCGGTGACCTGGGGCCGGGGTCCCCACGTGACCCGGGGTCCTGGTGCCTGGGTTCCCACGTCACCCGGGGACCCGGGCCGGGGACCCCACGTGACCCGGTGACCTGGGGCCGGGGTCCCCACGTGACCCGGGGACCCGGGCCGGGGACATCACGTGACCCGGTCACCTGGGGCCGGGGTCCCCACGTGACCCGGAGTCCTGGTGCCGGTGTCCCCACGTGACCCGGGGACCCGGGCCGGGGACCCCACGTGACCCGGTGACCTGGGGCCGGGGTCCCCACGTGACCCGGGTACCCGGGCCGTGGACATCACGTGACCCGGTCACCTGGGGCCGGGGTCCCCACGTGACCCGGGGTCCTGGTGCCGGGGTCCCCACGTGACCCGGGGACCCGGGCCGGGGTCCCCACGTGACCCAGGGTCCTGGTGCCGGTGTCCCCACGTGACCCGGTGACCTGGGGCCGGGGTCCCCACGTGACCCGGTGACCTGGGGCCGGGGTCCCCACGTGACCCGGGGACCCGGGCCGGGGTCCCCACGTGACCCAGGGTCCTGGTGCCGGTGTCCCCACGTGACCCGGTGACCTGGGGCCGGGGTCCCCACGTGACCCGGGGACCCGGGCCGGGGACATCACGTGACCCGGTCACCTGGGGCCGGGGTCCCCACGTGACCCGGTCACCTGGGGCCGGGGTCCCCACGTGACCTGGGGACCCGGGCCGGGGACCCCACGTGACCCGGGGACCTGGGGCCGGGGATGTCACCCGACACTGGTACCCGGGGCAGCGACCCGATACGACCCGGGGACCTGGGTCCGGGGTCCCGACCTGACCCGGTGACCTGGGGCCAGGGTAACCACCTGACCCGGGGACCCGGGCCGGGGACTCGGTATGACTCCGTCTCCCGGGGCCGGGGTGGTCACCTGACACTGGTACCCGGGACAGCGACCCGACATGACCCGGTGACCCGGGGCCGGGGTAACGACCTGTCCAGGGGACCTGGGCCGGGGACCCGACAGGACCCGGTGACCTGGTTCCGGGGTGCCGACCTGACCCGGTGACCTGGGGCTGTGGTGTCGACCGGACTCGGGGACCTGGTCCGGTGTCCCGTCATGACCCGGGGACCTGGGGTCGGGGTGGTCACCAGACCGTTGTACCCAGGCCGTTGACCCGACATGACCCTGTGACCCGGGGCCTGGGTAAAAATCCGACCCGGGGCCTGGGTAAAAATCCAACCCGGGGACCCGGGGCCGGGTTAACGACCTGTCCAGGGGACCCGGGCCGGGGACCCGACAGGACCCGGTGATCCTTCGCTGGTGTCCCGATGCAACCCGGGGACCCGGGCCGGGGACCCCACGTGACCCGGGGACCTGGGGCCGGGGATGTCACCCGACACTGGTACCCGGGGCAGCGACCCGATACGACCCGGGGACCTGGGTCCGGGGTCCCGACCTGACCCGGTGACCTGGGGCCAGGGTAACCACTTGACCCGGGGACCCGGGCCGGGGACCCGGTATGACTCCGTCTCCCGGGGCCGGGGTGGTCACCTGACACTGCTACCCGGGACAGCGACCCGACATGACCCGGTGACCCGGGGCCGGGGTAACGACCTGTCCAGGGGACCTGGGCCGGGGACCCGACAGGACCCGGTGACCTGGTTCCGGGGTGCCGACCTGACCCGGTGACCTGGGGCTGTGGTGTCGACCGGACTCGGGGACCTGGTCCGGTGTCCCGTCATGACCCGGGGACCTGGGATCGGGGTGGTCACCAGACCGTTGTACCCAGGCCGTTGAGCCGACATGACCCTGTGACCCGGGGCCTGGGTAAAAATCCAACCCGGGGACCCGGGCATGGGACATGACATGACCCGACCTGGGTCCGGGGTCCCGACCTGACCCGCTGACCTGGGGCCGGTGTCCCCACGTGACCCGGGGTCCTGGTGCCGGGGTCCCCACGTGACCCGGGGACCCGAGCCGGGGTCCCCACGTGACCCGGTGACCTGAGGCCGGGGTCCCCACGTGACCCGGTGACCTGGGGCCGGGGTCCCCACGTGACCCGGGGTCCTGGGGCCGGGGTCCCCACGTGACCCGGGGACCCGGGCCGGGGACCCCAAGTGACCCGGGGACCTGGTGCCGGTGTCCCCACGTGACCCGGGGACCTGGGGCCGGGGTCCCCAAGTGACCCGGTGACCTGGGGCCGGGGTCCCCACGTGACCTGGGGACCCGGGCCGGGGACCCCACGTGACCCGGGGACCTGGGGCCGAGGTCCCCACGTGACCCGGTCACCTGGGGCCGGGGTCCCCACGTGACCCGGGGTCCTGGTGCCGGGGTCCCCACGTGACCCGGTGACCTGGGGCCGGTGTCCCCACGTGACCCAGGGTCCTGGTGCCGGTGTCCCCACGTGACCCGGGGACCTGGGTCCGGGGTCCCGACCTGACCCGTTGACCTGGGGCTGTGGTGTCGACCGGACTCGGGGACCTGGTCCGGTGTCCCGTCATGACCCGGGGACCTGGGGTAGGGGTGGTCACCAGACCGTTGTACCCAGGCCGTTGACCCGACATGACCCTGTGACCCGGTGCCTGGGTAAAAATCCAACCCGGGGACCCGGGCATGGGACGTGACATGACCCGACCTGGGTCCGGGGTCCCGACCTGACCCGGTGACCTGGGGCCAGGGTAACCACCTGACCCGGGGACTCGGGCCGGGGACCCGGTATGACTCCGTCTTCCGGGGCCGGGGTGGTCACCTGACACTGGTACCCGGGACAGTGACCCGACATGACCCGGTGACCCGGGGCCGGGGTAACGACCTGTCCAGGGGACCTGGGCCGGGGACCCGACAGGACCCGGTGACCTGGTTCCGGGGTGCCGACCTGACCCGGTGACCTGGGGCTGTGGTGTCGACCGGACTCGGGGACCTGGTCCGGTGTCCCGTCATGACCCGGGGACCTGGGGTCGGAGTGGTCACCAGACCGTTGTACCCAGGCCGTTGACCCGACATGACCCTGTGACCCGGGGCCTGAGTAAAAATCCGACCCGGGGCCTGGGTAAAAATCCAACCCGGGGACCCGGGGCCGGGTTAACGACCTGTCCAGGGGACCCGGGCCGGGGACCCGACAGGACCCGGTGATCCTTCGCTGGTGTCCCGATGCAACCCGGGGACCCGGGCCGGGGACCCCACGTGACCCGGGGACCTGGGGCAGGGGATGTCACCTGACACTAGTACCCGGGGCAGCGACCCGATACGACCCGGGGACCTGGGTCCGGGGTCCCGACCTGACCCGGTGACCTGGGGCCAGGGTAACCACCTGACCCGGGGACCCGGGCCGGGGACCCGGTATGACTCCGTCTCCCGGGGCCGGGGTGGTCACCTGACACTGGTACCCGGGACAGCGACCCGACATGACCCGGTGACCCGGGGCCGGGGTAACGACCTGTCCAGGGGACCTGGGCCGGGGACCCGACAGGACCCGGTGACCTGGTTCCGGGGTGCCGACCTGACCCGGTGACCTGGGGCTGTGGTGTCGACCGGACTCGGGGACCTGGTCCGGTGTCCCGTCATGACCAGGGGACCTGGGGTCGGGGTGGTCACCAGACCGTTGTACCCAGGCCGTTGAGCCAACATGACCCTGTGACCCGGAGCCTGGGTAAAAATCCAACCCGGGGACCCGGGCATGGGACGTGACATGACCCGACCTGGGTCCGGGGTCCCGACCTGACCCGGTGACCTGGGCCGGGGACCCCACGTGACCCGGGGACCTGGGGCCGGGGATGTCACCCGACACTGGTACCCGGGGCAGCGACCCGATACGACCCGGGGACCTGGGTCCGGGGTCCCGACCTGACCCGGTGACCTGGGGCCAGGGTAACCACTTGACCCGGGGACCCGGGCCGGGGACCCGGTATGACTCCGTCTCCCGGGGCCGGGGTGGTCACCTGACACTGCTACCCGGGACAGCGACCCGACATGACCCGGTGACCCGGGGCCGGGGTAACGACCTGTCCAGGGGACCTGGGCCGGGGACCCGACAGGACCCGGTGACCTGGTTCCGGGGTGCCGACCTGACCCGGTGACCTGGGGCTGTGGTGTCGACCGGACTCGGGGACCTGGTCCGGTGTCCCGTCATGACCCGGGGACCTGGGGTCGGGGTGGTCACCAGACCGTTGTACCCAGGCCGTTGACCCGACATGACCCTGTGACCCGGGGCCTGGGTAAAAATCCAACCCGGAGACCCGGGCATGGGACATGACATGACCCGACCTGGGTCCGGGGTCCCGACCTGACCCGCTGACCTGGGGCCGGGGTCCCCACGTGACCCGGTGACCTGAGGCCGGGGTCCCCACGTGACCCGGTGACCTGGGGCCGGGGTCCCCACGTGACCCGTGGTCCTGTTGCCGGGGTCCCCACGTGACCCGGGGACCCGGGCCGGGGTCCCCACGTGACCCAGGGTCCTGGTGCCGGTGTCCCCACGTGACCCGGGGACCCGGGCCGGGGTCCACACGTGACCCAGGGTCATGGTGCCGGTGTCCCAACGTGACCCGGTGACCTGGGGCCGGGGTCCCCACGTGACCCGGTGACCTGGGGCCGGGGTCCCCACGTGACCCGGGGACCCGGGCCGGGGTCCCCACGCGACCCAGGGTCCTGGTGCCGGTGTCCCCACGTGACCCGGTGACCTGGGGCCGGGGTCCCCACGTGACCCGATGACCTCGGGCCGGGGTCCCCACGTGACCCGGGGTTCTGGTGCCGGTGTCCCCACGTGAACCGGTCACCTGGGGCCGGGGTCCCCACGTGACCCGGGGTCCTGGTGCCGGGGTCCCCACGTGACCCGCTGACTTGGGGCCGGGGTCCCCACTTGACCCGGGGTCCTGGTGCCGGGCTCCCCACGTGACCCGGGGACCCGGGCCGGGGTCCCCACGTGACCCGGTGACCTGAGGCAGGGGTCCCCACGTGACCCGGTGACCTGGGGCCAGGGTCCCCACGTGACCCGGGGTCCTGGTGCCGGGGTCCCCACGTGACCCGGGGACCCGAGCCGGGGTCCCCACGTGACCCGGTGACCTGAGGCCGGGGTCCCCACGTGACCCGGTGACCTGGGGCCGGGGTCCCCACGTGACCCGGGGTCCTGGTGCCAGTGTCCCCACGTGACCCGGGGACCCGGGCCGGGGACCCCACGTGACCCGGTGACCTGGGGCCGGGGTCCCCACGTGACCCGGGGACCCGGGCCGGGGACATCACGTGACCCGGTCACCTGGGGCCGGGGTCCCCACGTGACCCGGGGTCCTGGTGCCGGGGTCCCCACGTGACCCGGGGACCCGGGCCGGGGTCCCCACGTGACCCAGGGTCCTGGTGCCGGTGTCCCCACGTGACCCGGTGACCTGGGGCCGGGGTCCCCACGTGACCCGGTGACCTGGGGCCGGGGTCCCCATGTGACCCGGGGACCCGGGCCGGGGACATCACGTGACCCGGTCACCTGGGGCCGGGGTCCCCACGTGACCCGGTCACCTGGGGCCGGGGTCCCCACGTGACCCGGGGTCCTGGTGCCGGGGTCCCCACGTGACCCGGGGACCCGGGCCGGGGTCCCCACGTGACCCGGGGTCCTGGTGCCGGGGTCCCCACGTGACCCGGGGACCCGGGCCGGGGACCCCACGTGACCCGGGGACCTGGTGCCGGTGTCCCCACGTGACCCGGGGACCTGGGGCCGGGGTCCCCAAGTGACCCGGTGACCTGGGGCCGGGGTCCCCACGTGACCTGGGGACCCGGGCCGGGGACCCCACGTGACCCGGGGACCTGGGGCCGAGGTCCCCACGTGACCCGGGGTCCTGGTGCCGGGGTCCCCACGTGACCCGGGGTCCTGGTGCCGGGGTCCCCACGTGACCCGGTGACCTGGGGCCGGTGTCCCCACGTGACCCAGGGTCCTGGTGTCGGTGTCCCCACGTGACCCGGGGACCTGGGTCCGGGGTCCCGACCTGACCCGGTGACCTGGGGCTGTGGTGTCGACCGGACTCAGGGACCTGGTCCGGTGTCCCGTCATGACCCGGGGACCTGGGGTAGGGGTGGTCACCAGACCGTTGTACCCAGGCCGTTGACCCGACATGACCCTGTGACCCGGTGCCTGGGTAAAAATCCAACCCGGGGACCCGGGCATGGGACGTGACATGACCCGACCTGGGTCCGGGGTCCCGACCTGACCCGGTGACCTGGGGCCAGGGTAACCACCTGACCCGGGGACTCGGGCCGGGGACCCGGTATGACTCCGTCTTCCGGGGCCGGGGTGGTCACCTGACACTGGTACCCGGGACAGTGACCCGACATGACCCGGTGACCCGGGGCCGGGGTAACGACCTGTCCAGGGGACCTGGGCCGGGGACCCGACATGACCCGGTGACCTGGTTCCGGGGTGCCGACCTGACCCGGTGAACTGGGGCTGTGGTGTCGACCGGACTCGGGGACCTGGTCCGGTGTCCCGTCATGACCCGGGGACCTGGGGTCGGAGTGGTCACCAGACCGTTGTACCCAGGCCGTTGACCCGACATGACCCTGTGACCCGGGGCCTGAGTAAAAATCCGACCCGGGGCCTGGGTAAAAATCCAACCCGGGGACCCGGGGCCGGGTTAACGACCTGTCCAGGGGACCCGGGCCGGGGACCCGACAGGACCCGGTGATCCTTCGCTGGTGTCCCGATGCAACCCGGGGACCCGGGCCGGGGACCCCACGTGACCCGGGGACCTGGGGCAGGGGATGTCACCCGACACTGGTACCCGGGGCAGCGACCCGATACGACCCGGGGACCTGGTTCCGGGGTGCCGACCTGACCCGGTGACCTGGGGCTGTGGTGTCGACCGGACTCGGGGACCTGGTCCGGTGTCCCGTCATGACCCGGGGACCTGGGGTCGGGGTGGTCACCAGACCGTTGTACCCAGGCCGTTGAGCCAACATGACCCTGTGACCCGGAGCCTGGGTAAAAATCCAACCCGGGGACCCGGGCATGGGACGTGACATGACCCGACCTGGGTCCGGGGTCCCGACCTGACCCGGTGACCTGGGCCGGGGACCCCACGTGACCCGGGGACCTGGGGCCGGGGATGTCACCCGACACTGGTACCCGGGGCAGCGACCCGATACGACCCGGGGACCTGGGTCCGGGGTCCCGACCTGACCCGGTGACCTGGGGCCAGGGTAACCACTTGACCCGGGGACCCGGGCCGGGGACCCGGTATGACTCCGTCTCCCGGGGCCGGGGTGGTCACCTGACACTGCTACCCGGGACAGCGACCCGACATGACCCGGTGACCCGGGGCCGGGGTAACGACCTGTCCAGGGGACCTGGGCCGGGGACCCGACAGGACCCGGTGACCTGGTTCCGGGGTGCCGACCTGACCCGGTGACCTGGGGCTGTGGTGTCGACCGGACTCGGGGACCTGGTCCGGTGTCCCGTCATGACCCGGGGACCTGGGGTCGGGGTGGTCACCAGACCGTTGTACCCAGGCCGTTGACCCGACATGACCCTGTGACCCGGGGCCTGGGTAAAAATCCAACCCGGGGACCCGGGCATGGGACATGACATGACCCGACCTGGGTCCGGGGTCCCGACCTGACCCGGGGTCCTGGTGCCGGGGTCCCCACGTGACCCGGGGACCCGGGCCGGGGACCCCACGTGACCCTTTGACCTGGGGCCGGGGTCCCCACGTGACCCGGGGACCCGGGCCGGGGACACCACGTGACCCGGTCACCTGGGGCCGGGGTCCCCACGTGACCCGGGGTCCTGTTGCCGGGGTCCCCACGTGACCCGGGGACCCGGGCCGGGGTCCCCACGTGACCCAGGGTCCTGGTGCCGGTGTCCCCTCGTGACCCGGTGACCTGGGGCCGGGGTCCCCACGTGACCCGGTGACCTGGGGCCGGGGTCCCCACGTGACCCGGGGACCCGGGCCGGGGTCCCCACGTGACCCAGGGTCCTGGTGCCTGTGTCCCCACGTGACCCGGTGACCTGGGGCCGGGGTCCCCACGTGACCCGGGGACCCGGGCCGGGGACATCACGTGACCCGGTCACCTGGGGCCGGGGTCCCCACGTGACCCGGTCACCTGGGGCCGGGGTCCCCACGTGACCCGGGGTCCTGGTGCCGGTGTCCCCACGTGACCCGGTCACCTGGGGCCCGGGTCCCCACGTGACCCGGTCACCTGGGGCCGGGGTCCCCATGTGACCTGGGGACCCGGGCCGGGGACCCCACGTGACCCGGGGACCTGGGGCCGGGGATGTCACCCGACACTGGTACCCGGGGCAGCGACCCGATACGACCCGGGGACCTGGGTCCGGGGTCCCGACCTGACCCGGTGACCTGGGGCCAGGGTAACCACCTGACCCGGGGACCCGGGCCGGGGACTCGGTATGACTCCGTCTCCCGGGGCCGGGGTGGTCACCTGACACTGCTACCCGGGACAGCGACCCGACATGACCCGGTGACCCGGGGCCGGGGTAACGACCTGTCCAGGGGACCTGGGCCGGGGACCCGACAGGACCCGGTGACCTGGTTCCGGGGTGCCGACCTGACCCGGTGACCTGGGGCTGTGGTGTCGACCGGACTCGGGGACCTGGTCCGGTGTCCCGTCATGACCCGGGGACCTGGGGTCGGGGTGGTCACCAGACCGTTGTACCCAGGCCGTTGACCCGACATGACCCTGTGACCCGGGGCCTGGGTAAAAATCCGACCCGGGGCCTGGGTAAAAATCCAAGCCGGGGAACCGGGGCCGGGTTAACGACCTGTCCAGGGGACCCGGGCCGGGGACCCGACAGGACCCGGTGATCCTTCGCTGGTGTCCCGATGCAACCCGGGGACCCGGGCCGGGGACCCCACGTGACCCGGGGACCTGGGGCCGGGGATGTCACCCGACACTGGTACCCGGGGCAGCGACCCGATACGACCCGGGGACCTGGGTCCGGGGTCCCGACCTGACCCGGTGACCTGGGGCCAGGGTAACCACCTGACCCGGGGACCCGGGCCGGGGACCCGGTATGACTCCGTCTCCCGGGGCCGGGGTGGTCACCTGACACTGCTACCCGGGACAGCGACCCGACATGACCCGGTGACCCGGGGCCGGGGGTAACGACCTGTCCAGGGGACCTGGGCCGGGGACCCGACAGGACCCGGTGACCTGGTTCCGGGGTGCCGACCTGACCCGGTGACCTGGGGCTGTGGTGTCGACCGGACTCGGGGACCTGGTCCGGTGTCCCGTCATGACCCAGGGACCTGGGGTCGGGGTGGTCACCAGACCGTTGTACCCAGGCCGTTGACCCGACATGACCCTGTGACCCGGGGCCTGGGTAAAAATCCAACCCGGGGACCCGGGCATGGGACGTGACATGACCCGACCTGGGTCCGGGGTCCCGACCTGACCCGGTGACCTGGGCCGGGGACCCCACGTGACCCGGGGACCTGGGGCCGGGGATGTCACCCGACACTGGTACCCGGGGCAGCGACCCGATACGACCCGGGGACCTGGGTCCGGGGTCCCGACCTGACCCGGTGACCTGGGGCCAGGGTAACCACTTGACCCGGGGACCCGGTATGACTCCGTCTCCCGGAGCCAGGGTGGTCACCTGACACTGGTACCCGGGGCAGCGACCCGATACGACCCGGGGACCTGGGTCCGGGGTCCCGACCTGACCCGGTGACCTGGGGCCAGGGTAACCACTTGACCCGGGGACCCGGGCCGGGGACCCGGTATGACTCCGTCTCCCGGGGCCGGGGTGGTCACCTGACACTGCTACCCGGGACAGCGACCCGACATGACCCGGTGACCCGGGGCCGGGGTAACGACCTGTCCAGGGGACCTGGGCCGGGGACCCGACAGGACCCGGTGACCTGGTTCCGGGGTGCCGACCTGACCCGGTGACCTGGGGCTGTGGTGGCGACCGGACTCGAGGACCTGGTCCGGTGTCCCGTCATGACCCGGGGACCTGGGGTCGGGGTGGTCACCAGACCGTTGTACCCAGGCCGTTGAGCCGACATGACCCTGTGACCCGGGGCCTGGGTAAAAATCCAACCCGGGGACCCGGGCATGGGACATGACATGACCCGACCTGGGTCCGGGGTCCCGACCTGACCCGCTGACCTGGGGCCGGGGTCCCCACGTGACCCGGGGTCCTGGTGCCGGGCTCCCCACGTGACCCGGGGACCCGAGCCGGGGTCCCCACGTGACCCGGTGACCTGAGGCCGGGGTCCCCACGTGACCCGGTGACCTGGGGCCGGGGTCCCCACGTGACCCGGGGTCCTGGTGCCGGGGTCCCCACGTCACCCGGGGACCCGGGCCGGGGACCCCATGTGACCCTTTGACCTGGGGCCGGGGTCCCCACGTGACCCGGGGACCCGGGCCGGGGACATCACGTGACCCGGTCACCTGGGGCCGGGATCCCCACGTGACCCGGTCACCTGGGGCCGGGATCCCCACGTGACCCGGTGACCTGAGGCCGGGGTCCCCACGTGACCCGGTGACCTGGGGCCGGGGTCCCCACGTGACCCGGGGTCCTGGTGCCTGGGTTCCCACGTCACCCGGGGACCCGGGCCGGGGTCCCCACGTGACCCGGGGTCCTGGTGCCGGTGTCCCCACGTGACCCGGGGACCCGGGCCGGGGACCCCACGTGACCCGGTGACCTGGGGCCGGGGTCCCCACGTGACCCGGGGACCCGGGCCGGGGACATCACGTGACCCGGTCACCTGGGGCCGGGGTCCCCACGTGACGCGGAGTCCTGGTGCCGGTGTCCCCACGTGACCCGGGGACCCGGGCCGGGGACCCCACGTGACCCGGTGACCTGGGGCCGGGGTCCCCACGTGACCCGTGTACCCGGGCCGTGGACATCACGTGACCCGGTCACCTGGGGCCGGGGTCCCCACGTGACCCGGGGTCCTGGTGCCGGGGTCCCCACGTGACCCGGGGACCCGGGCCGGGGTCCCCACGTGACCCAGGGTCCTGGTGCCGGTGTCCCCACGTGACCCGGTGACCTGGGGCCGGGGTCCCCACGTGACCCGGTGACCTGGGGCCGGGGTCCCCACGTCACCCGGGGACACGGGCCGGGGTCCCCACGTGACCCAGGGTCCTGGTGCCGGTGTCCCCACGTGACCCGGTGACCTGGGGCCGGGGTCCCCACGTGACCCAGGGACCCGGGCCGGGGACATCACGTGACCCGGTCACCTGGGGCCGGGGTCCCCACGTGACCCGGTCACCTGGGGCCGGGGTCCCCACGTGACCTGGGGACCCGGGCCGGGGACCCCACGTGACCCGGGGACCTGGGGCCGGGGATGTCACCCGACACTGGTACCCGGGGCAGCGACCCGATACGACCCGGGGACCTGGGTCCGGGGTCCCGACCTGACCCGGTGACCTGGGGCCAGGGTAACCACCTGACCCGGGGACCCGGGCCGGGGACTCGGTATGACTCCGTCTCCCGGGGCCGGGGTGGTCACCTGACACTGGTACCCGGGACAGCGACCCGACATGACCCGGTGACCCGGGGCCGGGGTAACGACCTGTCCAGGGGACCTGGGCCGGGGACCCGACAGGACCCGGTGACCTGGTTCCGGGGTGCCGACCTGACCCGGTGACCTGGGGCTGTGGTGTCGACCGGACTCGGGGACCTGGTCCGGTGTCCCGTCATGACCCGGGGACCTGGGGTCGGGGTGGTCACCAGACCGTTGTACCCAGGCCGTTGACCCGACATGACCCTGTGACCCAGGGCCTGGGTAAAAATCCGACCCGGGGCCTGGGTAAAAATCCAACCCGGGGACCCGGGGCCGGGTTAACGACCTGTCCAGGGGACCCGGGCCGGGGACCCGACAGGACCCGGTGATCCTTCGCTGGTGTCCCGATGCAACCCGGGGACCCGGGCCGGGGACCCCACGTGACCCGGGGACCTGGGGCCGGGGATGTCACCCGACACTGGTACCCGGGGCAGCGACCCGATACGACCCGGGGACCTGGGTCCGGGGTCCCGACCTGACCCGGTGACCTGGGGCCAGGGTAACCACTTGACCCGGGGACCCGGGCCGGGGACCCGGTATGACTCCGTCTCCCGGGGCCGGGGTGGTCACCTGACACTGCTACCCGGGACAGCGACCCGACATGACCCGGTGACCCGGGGCCGGGGTAACGACCTGTCCAGGGGACCTGGGCCGGGGACCCGACAGGACCCGGTGACCTGGTTCCGGGGTGCCGACCTGACCCGGTGACCTGGGGCTGTGGTGTCGACCGGACTCGGGGACCTGGTCCGGTGTCCCGTCATGACCCGGGGACCTGGGGTCGGGGTGGTCACCAGACCCTTGTACCCAGGCCGTTGACCCGACATGACCCTGTGACCCGGGGCCTGGGTAAAAATCCAACCCGGGGACCCGGGCATGGGACATGACATGACCCGACCTGGGTCCGGGGTCCCGACCTGACCCGCTGACCTGGGGCCGGTGTCCCCACGTGACCCGGGGTCCTGGTGCCGGGGTCCCCACGTGACCCGGGGACCCGAGCCGGGGTCCCCACGTGACCCGGTGACCTGAGGCCGGGGTCCCCACGTGACCCGGTGACCTGGGGCCGGGGTCCCCACGTGACCCGGGGTCCTGGGGCCGGGGTCCCCACGTGACCCGGGGACCCGGGCCGGGGACCCCACGTGACCCGGTGACCTGGGGCCGGGGTCCCCACGTGACCCGGGGACCCGGGCCGGGGACATCACGTGACCCGGTGACCTGGGGCCGGGGTCCCCACGTGACCCGGTCACCTGGGGCCGGGGTCCCCACGTGACCCGGGGTCCTGGTGCCGGTGTCCCCACGTGACCCGGTGACCTGGTGCCGGGGTCCCCACGTGACCCGGTGACCTGGGGCCGGGGTCCCCACGTGACCCGGTGACCTGAGGCCGGGGTCCCCACGTGACCCGGTGACCTGGGGCCGGGGTCCCCACGTGACCCGGGGTCCTGGTGCCGGGGTTCCCACGTGACCCGGGGACCCGGGCCGGGGTCCCCACGTGACCCGGGGTCCTGTTGCCGGTGTCCCCACGTGACCCGGGTACCCGGGCCGTGGACATCACGTGACCCGGTCACCTGGGGCCGGGGTCCCCACGTGACCCGGGGTCCTGGTGCCGGGGTCCCCACGTGACCCGGGGACCCGGGCCGGGGTCCCCACGTGACCCAGGGTCCTGGTGCCGGTGTCCCCACGTGACCCGGTGACCTGGGGCCGGGGTCCCCACGTGACCCGGTGACCTGGGGCCGGGGTCCCCACGTGACCCGGGGACCCGGGCCGGGGTCCCCACGTGACCCAGGGTCCTGGTGCCGGTGTCCCCACGTGACCCGGTGACCTGGGGCCGGGGTCCCCACGTGACCCGGGGACCTGGGCCGGGGACATCACGTGACCCGGTCACCTGGGGCCGGGGTCCCCACGTGACCCGGTCACCTGGGGCCGGGGTCCCCACGTGACCTGGGGACCCGGGCCGGGGACCCCACGTGACCCGGGGACCTGGGGCCGGGGATGTCACCCGACACTGGTACCCGGGGCAGCGACCCGATACGACCCGGGGACCTGGGTCCGGGGTCCCGACCTGACCCGGTGACCTGGGGCCAGGGTAACCACCTGACCCGGGGACCCGGGCCGGGGACTCGGTATGACTCCGTCTCCCGGGGCCGGGGTGGTCACCTGACACTGGTACCCGGGACAGCGACCCGACATGACCCGGTGACCCGGGGCCGGGGTAACGACCTGTCCAGGGGACCTGGGCCGGGGACCCGACAGGACCCGGTGACCTGGTTCCGGGGTGCCGACCTGACCCGGTGACCTGGGGCTGTGGTGTCGACCGGACTCGGGGACCTGGTCCGGTGTCCCGTCATGACCCGGGGACCTGGGGTCGGGGTGGTCACCAGACCGTTGTACCCAGGCCGTTGACCCGACATGACCCTGTGACCCGGGGCCTGGGTAAAAATCCGACCCAGGGCCTGGGTAAAAATCCAACCCGGGGACCCGGGGCCGGGTTAACGACCTGTCCAGGGGACCCGGGCCGGGGACCCGACAGGACCCGGTGATCCTTCGCTGGTGTCCCGATGCAACCCGGGGACCCGGGCCGGGGACCCCACGTGACCCGGGGACCTGGGGCCGGGGATGTCACCCGACACTGGTACCCGGGGCAGCGACCCGATACGACCCGGGGACCTGGGTCCGGGGTCCCGACCTGACCCGGTGACCTGGGGCCAGGGTAACCACTTGACCCGGGGACCCGGGCCGGGGACCCGGTATGACTCCGTCTCCCGGGGCCGGGGTGGTCACCTGACACTGCTACCCGGGACAGCGACCCGACATGACCCGGTGACCCGGGGCCGGGGTAACGACCTGTCCAGGGGACCTGGGCCGGGGACCCGACAGGACCCGGTGACCTGGTTCCGGGGTGCCGACCTGACCCGGTGACCTGGGGCTGTGGTGTCGACCGGACTCGGGGACCTGGTCCGGTGTCCCGTCATGACCCGGGGACCTGGGGTCGGGGTGGTCACCAGACCGTTGTACCCAGGCCGTAGACCCGACATGACCCTGTGACCCGGGGCCTGGGTAAAAATCCAACCCGGGGACCGGGGCATGGGACATGACATGACCCGACCTGGGTCCGGGGTCCCGACCTGACCCGCTGACCTGGGGCCGGTGTCCCCACATGACCCGGGGTCCTGGTGCCGGGGTCCCCACGTGACCCGGGGACCCGAGCCGGGGTCCCCACGTGACCCGGTGACCTGAGGCCGGGGTCCCCACGTGACCCGGTGACCTGGGGCCGGGGTCCCCACGTGACCCGGGGTCCTGGGGCCGGGGTCCCCACGTGACCCGGGGACCCGGGCCGGGGACCCCACGTGACCCGGTGACCTGGGGCCGGGGTCCCCACGTGACCCGGGGACCCGGGCCGGGGACATCACGTGACCCGGTGACCTGGGGCCGGGGTCCCCACGTGACCCGGTCACCTGGGGCCGGGGTCCCCACGTGACCCGGGGTCCTGGTGCCGGTGTCCCCACGTGACCCGGTGACCTGGTGCCGGGGTCCCCACGTGACCCGGTGACCTGGGGCCGGGGTCCCCACGTGACCCGGTGACCTGAGGCCGGGGTCCCCACGTGACCCGGTGACCTGGGGCCGGGGTCCCCACGTGACCCGGGGTCCTGGTGCCGGGGTTCCCACGTGACCCGGGGACCCGGGCCGGGGTCCCCACGTGACCCGGGGTCCTGTTGCCGGTGTCCCCACGTGACCCGGTGACCTGGGGCCGGGGTCCCCACGTGACCCGGTGACCTGGGGCCGGGGTCCCCACGTGACCCGGGGACCCGGGCCGGGGTCCCCACGTGACCCAGGGTCCTGGTGCCGGTGTCCCCACGTGACCCGGTGACCTGGGGCCGGGGTCCCCACGTGACCCGGGGACCCGGGCCGGGGACATCACGTGACCCGGTCACCTGGTGCCGGGGTCTCCACGTGACCCGGTCACCTGGGGCCGGGGTCCCCACGTGACCTGGGGACCCGGGCCGGGGACCCCACGTGACCCGGGGACCTGGGGCCGGGGATGTCACCCGACACTGGTACCCGGGGCAGCGACCCGATACGACCCGGGGACCTGGGTCCGGGGTCCCGACCTGACCCGGTGACCTGGGGCCAGGGTAACCACCTGACCCGGGGACCTGGGCCGGGGACCCGACAGGACCCGGTGACCTGGTTCCGGGGTGCCGACCTGACCCGGTGACCTGGGGCTGTGGTGTCGACCGGACTCGGGGACCTGGTCCGGTGTCCCGTCATGACCCGGGGACCTAGGGTCGGGGTGGTCACCAGACCGTTGTACCCAGGCCGTTGAGCCAACATGACCCTGTGACCCGGAGCCTGGGTAAAAATCCAACCCGGGGACCCGGGCATGGGACGTGACATGACCCGACCTGGGTCCGGGGTCCCGACCTGACCCAGTGACCTGGGCCGGGGACCCCACGTGACCCGGGGACCTGGGGCCGGGGATGTCACCCGACACTGGTACCCGGGGCAGCGACCCGATACGACCCGGGGACCTGGGTCCGGGGTCCCGACCTGACCCGGTGACCTGGGGCCAGGGTAACCACTTGACCCGGGGACCCGGGCCGGGGACCCGGTATGACTCCGTCTCCCGGGGCCGGGGTGGTCACCTGACACTGCTACCCGGGACAGCGACCCGACATGACCCGGTGACCCGGGGCCGGGGTAACGACCTGTCCAGGGGACCTGGGCCGGGGACCCGACAGGACCCGGTGACCTGGTTCCGGGGTGCCGACCTGACCCGGTGACCTGGGGCTGTGGTGTCGACCGGACTCGGGGACCTGGTCCGGTGTCCCGTCATGACCCGGGGACCTGGGGTCGGGGTGGTCACCAGACCGTTGTACCCAGGCCGTTGAGCCGACATGACCCTGTGACCCGGGGCCTGGGTAAAAATCCAACCCGGGGACCCGGGCATGGGACATGACATGACCCGACCTGGGTCCGGGGTCCCGACCTGACCCGCTGACCTGGGGCCGGGGTCCCCACGTGACCCGGTGACCTGAGGCCGGGGACCCCACGTGACCCGGTGACCTGGGGCCGGGGTCCCCACGTGACCCGGGGTCCTGGTGCCGGGGTCCCCACGTGACCCGGGGACCCGGGCCGGGGACCCCACGTGACCCTTTGACCTGGGGCCGGGGTCCCCACGTGACCCGGGGACCCGGGCCGGGGACACCACGTGACCCGGTCACCTGGGGCCGGGGTCCCCACGTGACCCGGGGTCCTGTTGCCGGGGTCCCCACGTGACCCGGGGACCCGGGCCGGGGTCCCCACGTGACCCAGGGTCCTGGTGCCGGTGTCCCCTCGTGACCCGGTGACCTGGGGCCGGGGTCCCCTCGTGACCCGGTGACCTGGGGCCGGGGTCCCCACGTGACCCGGGGACCCGGGCCGGGGTCCCCACGTGACCCAGGGTCCTGGTGCCGGTGTCCCCACGTGACCCGGTGACCTGGGGCCGGGGTCCCCACGTGACCCGGGGACCCGGGCCGGGGACATCACGTGACCCGGTCACCTGGGGCCGGGGTCCCCACGTGACCCGGTCACCTGGGGCCGGGGTCCCCACGTGACCCGGGGTCCTGGTGCCGGTGTCCCCACGTGACCCGGTCACCTGGGGCCCGGGTCCCCACGTGACCCGGTCACCTGGGGCCGGGGTCCCCACGTGACCTGGGGACCCGGGCCGGGGACCCCACGTGACCCGGGGACCTGGGGCCGGGGATGTCACCCGACACTGGTACCCGGGGCAGCGACCCGATACGACCCGGGGACCTGGGTCCGGGGTCCCGACCTGACCCGGTGACCTGGGGCCAGGGTAACCACCTGACCCGGGGACCCGGGCCGGGGACTCGGTATGACTCCGTCTCCCGGGGCCGGGGTGGTCACCTGACACTGCTACCCGGGACAGCGACCCGACATGACCCGGTGACCCGGGGCCGGGGTAACGACCTGTCCAGGGGACCTGGGCCGGGGACCCGACAGGACCCGGTGACCTGGTTCCGGGGTGCCGACCTGACCCGGTGACCTGGGGCTGTGGTGGCGACCGGACTCGGGGACCTGGTCCGGTGTCCCGTCATGACCCGGGGACCTGGGGTCGGGGTGGTCACCAGACCCTTGTACCCAGGCCGTTGAGCCGACATGACCCTGTGACCCGGGGCCTGGGTAAAAATCCAACCCGGGGACCCGGGCATGGGACGTGACATGACCCGACCTGGGTCCGGGGTCCCGACCTGACCCGGTGACCTGGGCCGGGGACCCCACGTGACCCGGGGACCTGGGGCCGGGGATGTCACCCGACACTGGTACCCGGGGCAGCGACCCGATACGACCCGGGGACCTGGGTCCGGGGTCCCGACCTGACCCGGTGACCTGGGGCCAGGGTAACCACTTGACCCGGGGACCCGGGCCGGGGACCCGGTATGACTCCGTCTCCCGGGGCCGGGGTGGTCACCTGACACTGGTACCCGGGGCAGCGACCCGATACGACCCGGGGACCTGGGTCCGGGGTCCCGACCTGACCCGGTGACCTGGGGCCAGGGTAACCACTTGACCCGGGGACCCGGGCCGGGGACCCGGTATGACTCCGTCTCCCGGGGCCGGGGTGGTCACCTGACACTGGTACCCGGGACAGCGACCCGACATGACCCGGTGACCCGGGGCCGGGGTAACGACCTGTCCAGGGGACCTGGGCCGGGGACCCGACAGGACCCGGTGACCTGGTTCCGGGGTGCCGACCTGACCCGGTGACCTGGGGCTGTGGTGGCGACCGGACTCGAGGACCTGGTCCGGTGTCCCGTCATGACCCGGGGACCTGGGGTCGGGGTGGTCACCAGACCGTTGTACCCAGGCCGTTGAGCCGACATGACCCTGTGACCCGGGGCCTGGGTAAAAATCCAACCCGGGGACCCGGGCATGGGACATGACATGACCCGACCTGGGTCCGGGGTCCCGACCTGACCCGCTGACCTGGGGCCGGTGTCCCCACGTGACCCGGGGTCCTGGTGCCGGGGTCCCCACGTGACCCGGGGACCCGAGCCGGGGTCCCCACGTGACCCGGTGACCTGAGGCCGGGGTCCCCACGTGACCCGGTGACCTGGGGCCGGGGTCCCCACGTGACCCGGGGTCCTGGTGACGGGGTTCCCACGTCACCCGGGGACCCGGGCCGGGGACCCCATGTGACCCTTTGACCTGGGGCCGGGGTCCCCACGTGACCCGGGGACCCGGGCCGGGGACATCACGTGACCCGGTCACCTGGGGCCGGGATCCCCACGTGACCCGGTCACCTGGGGCCGGGATCCCCACGTGACCCGGTGACCTGAGGCCGGGGTCCCCACGTGACCCGGTGACCTGGGGCCGGGGTCCCCACGTGACCCGGGGTCCTGGTGCCTGGGTTCCCACGTCACCCGGGGACCCGGGCCGGGGTCCCCACGTGACCCGGGGTCCTGGTGCCGGTGTCCCCACGTGACCCGGGGACCCGGGCCGGGGACCCCACGTGACCCGGTGACCTGGGGCCGGGGTCCCCACGTGACCCGGGTACCCGGGCCGTGGACATCACGTGACCCGGTCACCTGGTGCCGGGGTCCCCACGTGACCCGGGGACCCGGGCCGGGGTCCCCACGTGACCCAGGGTCCTGGTGCCGGTGTCCCCACGTGACCCGGTGACCTGGGGCCGGGGTCCCCACGTGACCCGGTGACCTGGGGCCGGGGTCCCCACGTGACCCGGGGACCCGGGCCGGGGTCCCCACGTGACCCAGGGTCCTGGTGCCGGTGTCCCCACGTGACCCGGTGACCTGGGGCCGGGGTCCCCACGTGACCCGGGGACCCGGGCCGGGGACATCACGTGACCCGGTCACCTGGGGCCGGGGTCCCCACGTGACCCGGTCACCTGGGGCCGGGGTCCCCACGTGACCTGGGGACCCGGGCCGGGGACCCCACGTGACCCGGGGACCTGGGGCCGGGGATGTCACCCGACACTGGTACCCGGGGCAGCGACCCGATACGACCCGGGGACCTGGGTCCGGGGTCCCGACCTGACCCGGTGTCCTGGGGCCAGGGTAACCACCTGACCCGGGGACCCGGGCCGGGGACTCGGTATGACTCCGTCTCCCGGGGCCGGGGTGGTCACCTGACACTGGTACCCGGGACAGCGACCCGACATGACCCGGTGACCCGGGGCCAGGGTAACGACCTGTCCAGGGGACCTGGGCCGGGGACCCGACAGGACCCGGTGACCTGGTTCCGGGGTGCCGACCTGACCCGGTGACCTGGGGCTGTGGTGTCGACCGGACTCGGGGACCTGGTCCGGTGTCCCGTCATGACCCGGGGACCTGGGGTCGGGGTGGTCACCAGACCGTTGTACCCAGGCCGTTGACCCGACATGACCCTGTGACCCGGGGCCTGGGTAAAAATCCGACCCGGGGCCTGGGTAAAAATCCAACCCGGGGACCCGGGGCCGGGTTAACGACCTGTCCAGGGGACCCGGGCCGGGGACCCGACAGGACCCGGTGATCCTTCGCTGGTGTCCCGATGCAACCCGGGGACCCGGGCCGGGGACCCCACGTGACCCGGGGACCTGGGGCCGGGGATGTCACCCGACACTGGTACCCGGGGCAGCGACCCGATACGACCCGGGGACCTGGGTCCGGGGTCCCGACCTGACCCGGTGACCTGGGGCCAGGGTAACCACTTGACCCGGGGACCCGGGCCGGGGACCCGGTATGACTCCGTCTCCCGGGGCCGGGGTGGTCACCTGACACTGCTACCCGGGACAGCGACCCGACATGACCCGGTGACCCGGGGCCGGGGTAACGACCTGTCCAGGGGACCTGGGCCGGGGACCCGACAGGACCCGGTGACCTGGTTCCGGGGTGCCGACCTGACCCGGTGACCTGGGGCTGTGGTGTCGACCGGACTCGGGGACCTGGTCCGGTGTCCCGTCATGACCCGGGGACCTGGGGTCGGGGTGGTCACCAGACCCTTGTACCCAGGCCGTTGACCCGACATGACCCTGTGACCCGGGGCCTGGGTAAAAATCCAACCCGGGGACCCGGGCATGGGACATGACATGACCCGACCTGGGTCCGGGGTCCCGACCTGACCCGCTGACCTGGGGCCGGTGTCCCCACGTGACCCGGGGTCCTGGTGCCGGGGTCCCCACGTGACCCGGGGACCCGAGCCGGGGTCCCCACGTGACCCGGTGACCTGAGGCCGGGGTCCCCACGTGACCCGGTGACCTGGGGCCGGGGTCCCCACGTGACCCGGGGTCCTGGGGCCGGGGTCCCCACGTGACCCGGGGACCCGGGCCGGGGACCCCACGTGACCCGGTGACCTGGGGCCGGGGACCCCACGTGACCCGGGGACCCGGGCCGGGGACATCACGTGACCCGGTGACCTGGGGCCGGGGTCCCCACGTGACCCGGTCACCTGGGGCCGGGGTCCCTACGTGACCCGCGGTCCTGGTGCCGGTGTCCCCACGTGACCCGGTGACCTGAGGCCGGGGTCCCCACGTGACCCGGTGACCTGGGGCCGGGGTCCCCACGTGACCCGGTGACCTGAGGCCGGGGTCCCCACGTGACCCGGTGACCTGGGGCCGGGGTCCCCACGTGACCCGGGGTCCTGGTGCCGGGGTTCCCACGTGACCCGGGGACCCGGGCCGGGGTCCCCACGTGACCCGGGGTCCTGTTGCCGGTGTCCCCACGTGACCCGGGGACCCGGGCCGGGGACCCCACGTGACCCGGTGACCTGGGGCCGGGGTCCCCACGTGACCCGGGGACCCGGGCCGGGGACATCACGTGACCCGGTCACCTGGGGCCGGGGTCCCCACGTGACCCGGGGTCCTGGTGCCGGGGTCCCCACGTGACCCGGGGACCCGGGCCGGGGTCCCCACGTGACCCGGGGTCCTGTTGCCGGTGTCCCCACGTGACCCGGTGACCTGGGGCCGGGGTCCCCACGTGACCCGGTGACCTGGGGCCGGGGTCCCCACGTGACCCGGGGACCCGGGCCGGGGTCCCCACGTGACCCAGGGTCCTGGTGCCGGTGTCCCCACGTGACCCGGTGACCTGGGGCCGGGGTCCCCACGTGACCCGGGGACCCGGGCCGGGGACATCACGTGACCCGGTCACCTGGGGCCGGGGTCCCCACGTGACCCGGTCACCTGGGGCCGGGGTCCCCACGTGACCTGGGGACCCGGGCCGGGGACCCCACGTGACCCGGGGACCTGGGGCCGGGGATGTCACCCGACACTGGTACCCGGGGCAGCGACCCGATACGACCCGGGGACCTGGGTCCGGGGTCCCGACCTGACCCGGTGACCTGGGGCCAGGGTAACCACCTGACCCGGGGACCCGGGCCGGGGACTCGGTATGACTCCGTCTCCCGGGGCCGGGGTGGTCACCTGACACTGCTACCCGGGACAGCGACCCGACATGACCCGGTGACCCGGGGCCGGGGTAACGACCTGTCCAGGGGACCTGGGCCGGGGACCCGACAGGACCCGGTGACCTGGTTCCGGGGTGCCGACCTGACCCGGTGACCTGGGGCTGTGGTGTCGACCGGACTCGGGGACCTGGTCCGGTGTCCCGTCATGACCCGGGGACCTGGGGTCGGGGTGGTCACCAGACCGTTGTACCCAGGCCGTTGACCCGACATGACCCTGTGACCCGGGGCCTGGGTAAAAATCCGACCCGGGGCCTGGGTAAAAATCCAACCCGGGGACCCGGGGCCGGGTTAACGACCTGTCCAGGGGACCCGGGCCGGGGACCCGACAGGACCCGGTGATCCTTCGCTGGTGTCCCGATGCAACCCGGGGACCCGGGCCGGGGACCCCACGTGACCCGGGGACCTGGGGCCGGGGATGTCACCCGACACTGGTACCCGGGGCAGCGACCCGATACGACCCGGGGACCTGGGTCCGGGGTCCCGACCTGACCCGGTGACCTGGGGCCAGGGTAACCACTTGACCCGGGGACCCGGGCCGGGGACCCGGTATGACTCCGTCTCCCGGGGCCGGGGTGGTCACCTGACACTGCTACCCGGGACAGCGACCCGACATGACCCGGTGACCCGGGGCCGGGGTAACGACCTGTCCAGGGGACCTGGGCCGGGGACCCGACAGGACCCGGTGACCTGGTTCCGGGGTGCCGACCTGACCCGGTGACCTGGGGCTGTGGTGTCGACCGGACTCGGGGACCTGGTCCGGTGTCCCGTCATGACCCGGGGACCTGGGGTCGGGGTGGTCACCAGACCCTTGTACCCAGGCCGTTGACCCGACATGACCCTGTGACCCGGGGCCTGGGTAAAAATCCAACCCGGGGACCCGGGCATGGGACATGACATGACCCGACCTGGGTCCGGGGTCCCGACCTGACCCGCTGACCTGGGGCCGGTGTCCCCACGTGACCCGGGGTCCTGGTGCCGGGGTCCCCACGTGACCCGGGGACCCGAGCCGGGGTCCCCACGTGACCCGGTGACCTGAGGCCGGGGTCCCCACGTGACCCGGTGACCTGGGGCCGGGGTCCCCACGTGACCCGGGGTCCTGGGGCCGGGGTCCCCACGTGACCCGGGGACCCGGGCCGGGGACCCCACGTGACCCGGTGACCTGGGGCCGGGGACCCCACGTGACCCGGGGACCCGGGCCGGGGACATCACGTGACCCGGTGACCTGGGGCCGGGGTCCCCACGTGACCCGGTCACCTGGGGCCGGGGTCCCTACGTGACCCGCGGTCCTGGTGCCGGTGTCCCCACGTGACCCGGTGACCTGAGGCCGGGGTCCCCACGTGACCCGGTGACCTGGGGCCGGGGTCCCCACGTGACCCGGTGACCTGAGGCCGGGGTCCCCACGTGACCCGGTGACCTGGGGCCGGGGTCCCCACGTGACCCGGGGTCCTGGTGCCGGGGTTCCCACGTGACCCGGGGACCCGGGCCGGGGTCCCCACGTGACCCGGGGTCCTGTTGCCGGTGTCCCCACGTGACCCGGGGACCCGGGCCGGGGACCCCACGTGACCCGGTGACCTGGGGCCGGGGTCCCCACGTGACCCGGGGACCCGGGCCGGGGACATCACGTGACCCGGTCACCTGGGGCCGGGGTCCCCACGTGACCCGGGGTCCTGGTGCCGGGGTCCCCACGTGACCCGGGGACCCGGGCCGGGGTCCCCACGTGACCCGGGGTCCTGTTGCCGGTGTCCCCACGTGACCCGGTGACCTGGGGCCGGGGTCCCCACGTGACCCGGTGACCTGGGGCCGGGGTCCCCACGTGACCCGGGGACCCGGGCCGGGGTCCCCACGTGACCCAGGGTCCTGGTGCCGGTGTCCCCACGTGACCCGGTGACCTGGGGCCGGGGTCCCCACGTGACCCGGGGACCCGGGCCGGGGACATCACGTGACCCGGTCACCTGGGGCCGGGGTCCCCACGTGACCCGGTCACCTGGGGCCGGGGTCCCCACGTGACCTGGGGACCCGGGCCGGGGACCCCACGTGACCCGGGGACCTGGGGCCGGGGATGTCACCCGACACTGGTACCCGGGGCAGCGACCCGATACGACCCGGGGACCTGGGTCCGGGGTCCCGACCTGACCCGGTGACCTGGGGCCAGGGTAACCACCTGACCCGGGGACCCGGGCCGGGGACTCGGTATGACTCCGTCTCCCGGGGCCGGGGTGGTCACCTGACACTGCTACCCGGGACAGCGACCCGACATGACCCGGTGACCCGGGGCCGGGGTAACGACCTGTCCAGGGGACCTGGGCCGGGGACCCGACAGGACCCGGTGACCTGGTTCCGGGGTGCCGACCTGACCCGGTGACCTGGGGCTGTGGTGTCGACCGGACTCGGGGACCTGGTCCGGTGTCCCGTCATGACCCGGGGACCTGGGGTCGGGGTGGTCACCAGACCGTTGTACCCAGGCCGTTGACCCGACATGACCCTGTGACCCGGGGCCTGGGTAAAAATCCGACCCGGGGCCTGGGTAAAAATCCAACCCGGGGACCCGGGGCCGGGTTAACGACCTGTCCAGGGGACCCGGGCCGGGGACCCGACAGGACCCGGTGATCCTTCGCTGGTGTCCCGATGCAACCCGGGGACCCGGGCCGGGGACCCCACGTGACCCGGGGACCTGGGGCCGGGGATGTCACCCGACACTGGTACCCGGGGCAGCGACCCAATACGACCCGGGGACCTGGGTCCGGGGTCCCGACCTGACCCGGTGACCTGGGGCCAGGGTAACCACTTGACCCGGGGACCCGGGCCGGGGACCCGGTATGACTCCGTCTCCCGGGGCCGGGGTGGTCACCTGACACTGCTACCCGGGACAGCGACCCGACATGACCCGGTGACCCGGGGCCGGGGTAACGACCTGTCCAGGGGACCTGGGCCGGGGACCCGACAGGACCCGGTGACCTGGTTCCGGGGTGCCGACCTGACCCGGTGACCTGGGGCTGTGGTGTCGACCGGACTCGGGGACCTGGTCCGGTGTCCCGTCATGACCCGGGGACCTGGGGTCGGGGTGGTCACCAGACCGTTGTACCCAGGCCGTTGAGCCGACATGACCCTGTGACCCGGGGCCTGGGTAAAAATCCAACCCGGGGACCCGGGCATGGGACATGACATGACCCGACCTGGGTCCGGGGTCCCGACCTGACCCGCTGACCTGGGGCCGGTGTCCCCACGTGACCCGGGGTCCTGGTGCCGGGGTCCCCACGTGACCCGGGGACCCGAGCCGGGGTCCCCACGTGACCCGGTGACCTGAGGCCGGGGTCCCCACGTGACCCGGTGACCTGGGGCCGGGGTCCCCACGTGACCCGGGGTCCTGGGG
The DNA here is from genome assembly GCA_951411735.1 of Somateria mollissima. Lineage (NCBI taxonomy): Eukaryota > Metazoa > Chordata > Aves > Anseriformes > Anatidae > Somateria > Somateria mollissima. The sequence goes on from CATOCB010000066.1 coordinate 554,613, forward strand.
CCGGGGTCCCCACGTGACCCGGGGACCCGGGCCGGGGACCCCACGTGACCCGGTGACCTGGGGCCGGGGTCCCCACGTGACCCGGGGACCCGGGCCGGGGACATCACGTGACCCGGTCACCTGGGGCCGGGGTCCCCACGTGACCCGGGGTCCTGGTGCCGGGGTCCCCACGTGACCCGGGGTCCTGGTGCCGGGGTCCCCACGTGACCCGGTGACCTGAGGCCGGGGTCCCTACGTGACCCGGTGACCTGGGGCCGGGGTCCCCACGTGACCCGGGGTCCTGGTGCCTGGGTTCCCACGTGACCCGGGGACCCGGGCCGGGGTCCCTACGTGACCCGGGGTCCTGGTGCCGGTGTCCCCACGTGACCCGGGGACCCGGGCCGGGGACCCCACGTGACCCGGTGACCTGGGGCCGGGGTCCCCACGTGACCCGGGGACCCGGGCCGGGGACATCACGTGACCCGGTCACCTGGGGCCGGGGTCCCCACGTGACCCGGGGTCCTGGTGCCGGGTTCCCGACGTGACCCGGGGACCCGGGCCGGGGTCCACACGTGACCCAGGGTCATGGTGCCGGTGTCCCAACGTGACCCGGTGACCTGGGGCCGGGGTCCCCACGTGACCCGGTCACCTGGGGCCGGGGTCCCCACTTGACCCGGGGTCCTGGTGCCGGGCTCCCCACGTGACCCGGGGACCCGGGCCGGGGTCCCCACGTGACCCGGTGCCCCGAGCCGGGGTCCCCACGTGACCCGGTGACCTGAGGCCGGGATCCCCACGTGACCCGGTGACCTGGGGCCGGGGTCCCCACGTGACCCGGGGTCCTGGTGCCGGTGTCCCGACGTGACCCGGGGACCCGGGCCGGGGACCCCACGTGACCCGGTGACCTGGGGCCGGGGTCCCCACGTGACCCGGGGACCCGAGCCGGGGTCCCCACGTGACCCGGTGACCTGAGGCCGGCGTCCCCACGTGACCCGGGTACCCGGGCCGTGGACATCACGTGACCCGGTCACCTGGGGCCGGGGTCCCCACGTGACCCTGGGTCCTGGTGCCGGGGTCCCCACGTGACCCGGGGACCCGGGCCGGGGTCCCCACGTGACCCAGGGTCCTGGTGCCGGTGTCCCCACGTGACCCAGTGACCTGGGGCCGGGGTCCCCACGTGACCCGGTGACCTGGGGCCGGGGTCCCCACGTGACCCGGGGACCCGGGCCGGGGTCCCCACGTTACCCAGGGTCCTGGTGCCGGTGTCCCCACGTGACCCGGTGACCTGGGGCCGGGGTCCCCACGTGACCCGGGGACCCGGGCCGGGGACATCACGTGACCCGGTCACCTGGGGCCGGGGTCCCCACGTGACCCGGTCACCTGGGGCCGGGGTCCCCACGTGACCTGGGGACCCGGGCCGGGGACCCCACGTGACCCGGGGACCTGGGGCCGGGGATGTCACCCGACACTGGTACCCGTGGCAGCGACCCGATACGACCCGAGGACCTGGGTCCGGGGTCCCGACCTGACCCGGTGACCTGGGGCCAGGGTAACCACCTGACCCGGGGACCCGGGCCGGGGACCAGGTATGACTCCGTCTCCCGGGGCCGGGGTGGTCACCTGACACTGCTACCCGGGACAGCGACCCGACATGACCCGGTGACCCGGGGCCAGGGTAACGACCTGTCCAGGGGACCTGGGCCGGGGACCCGACAGGACCCGGTGACCTGGTTCCGGGGTGCCGACCTGACCCGGTGACCTGGGGCTGTGGTGTCGACCGGACTCGGGGACCTGGTCCGGTGTCCCGTCATGACCCGGGGACCTGGGGTCGGGGTGGTCACCAGACCGTTGTACCCAGGCCGTTGACCCGACATGACCCTGTGACCCGGGGCCTGGGTAAAAATCCGACCCGGGGCCTGGGTAAAAATCCAAGCCGGGGACCCGGGGCCGGGTTAACGACCTGTCCAGGGGACCCGGGCCGGGGACCCGACAGGACCCGGTGATCCTTCGCTGGTGTCCCGATGCAACCCGGGGACCCGGGCCGGGGACCCCACGTGACCCGGGGACCTGGGGCCGGGGATGTCACCCGACACTGGTACCCGGGGCAGCGACCCGATACGACCCGGGGACCTGGGTCCGGGGTCCCGACCTGACCCGGTGACCTGGGGCCAGGGTAACCACTTGACCCGGGGACCCGGGCCGGGGACCCGGTATGACTCCGTCTCCCGGGGCCAGGGTGGTCACCTGACACTGCTACCCGGGACAGCGACCCGACATGACCCGGTGACCCGGGGCCGGGGTAACGACCTGTCCAGGGGACCTGGGCCGGGGACCCGACAGGACCCGGGGACCTGGTTCCGGGGTGCCGACCTGACCCGGTGACCTGGGGCTGTGGTGGCGACCGGACTCGGGGACCTGGTCCGGTGTCCCGTCATGACCCGGGGACCTGGGGTCGGGGTGGTCACCAGACCGTTGTACCCAGGCCGTTGAGCCGACATGACCCTGTGACCCGGGGCCTGGGTAAAAATCCAACCCGGGGACCCGGGCATGGGACATGACATGACCCGACCTGGGTCCGGGGTCCCGACCTGACCCGCTGACCTGGGGCCGGTGTCCCCACGTGACCCGGGGTCCTGGTGCCGGGGTCCCCACGTGACCCGGGGACCCGAGCCGGGGTCCCCACGTGACCCGGTGACCTGAGGCCGGGGTCCCCACGTGACCCGGTGACCTGGGGCCGGGGTCCCCACGTGACCCGGGGTCCTGGGGCCGGGGTCCCCACGTGACCCGGGGACCCGGGCCGGGGACCCCACGTGACCCGGTGACCTGGGGCCGGGGTCCCCACGTGACCCGGGGACCCGGGCCGGGGACATCACGTGACCCGGTCACCTGGGGCCGGGGTCCCTACGTGACCCGGTCACCTGAGGCCGGGGTCCCCACGTGACCCGGTGACCTGGGGCCGGGGTCCCCACGTGACCCGGTGACCTGAGGCCGGGGTCCCCACGTGACCCGGTGACCTGGGGCCGGGGTCCCCACGTGACCCGGGGTCCTGGTGCCGGGGTTCCCACGTGACCCGGGGACCCGGGCCGGGGTCCCCACGTGACCCGGGGTCCTGTTGCCGGTGTCCCCACGTGACCCGGGGACCCGGGCCGGGGACCCCACGTGACCCGGTGACCTGGGGCCGGGGTCCCCACGTGACCCGGGGACCCGGGCCGGGGACATCACGTGACCCGGTCACCTGGGGCCGGGGTCCCCACGTGACCCGGGGTCCTGGTGCCGGGGGTCCCCACGTGACCCGGGGACCCGGGCCGGGGTCCCCACGTGACCCGGGGACCCGGGCCGGGGACATCACGTGACCCGGTCACCTGGGGCCGGGGTCCGCACGTGACCCGGTGACCTGGGGCCGGGGTCCCCACGTGACCCGGGGACCCGGGCCGGGGTCCCCACGTGACCCGGTCACCTGGGACCCGGGTCCCCACGTGACCCGGTCACCTGGGGCCGGGGTCCCCACGTGACCTGGGGACCCGGGCCGGGGACCCCACGTGACCCGGGGACCTGGGGCCGGGGATGTCCCCCGACACTGGTACCCGGGGCAGCGACCCGATACGACCCGGGGACCTGGGTCCGGGGTCCCGACCTGACCCGGTGACCTGGGGCTGTGGTGTCGACCGGACTCGGGGACCTGGTCCGGTGTCCCGTCATGACCCGGGGACCTGGGGTAGGGGTGGTCACCAGACCGTTGTACCCAGGCCGTTGACCCGACATGACCCTGTGACCCGGTGCCTGGGTAAAAATCCAACCCGGGGACCCGGGCATGGGACCCGACAGGACCCGGTGACCTGGTTCCGGGGTCCCGACCTGACCCGGTGACCTTGGGCCAGGGTAACCACCTGACCCGGGGACCCGGGCCGGGGACCCGGTATGACTCCGTCTCCCGGGGCCGGGGTGGTCACCTGACACTGCTACCCGGGACAGCGACCCGACATGACCCGGTGACCCGGGGCCGGGGTAACGACCTGTCCAGGGGACCTGGGCCGGGGACCCGACAGGACCCGGTGACCTGGTTCCGGGGTGCCGACCTGACCCGGTGACCTGGGGCTGTGGTGTCGACCGGACTCGGGGACCTGGTCCGGTGTCCCGTCATGACCCGGGGACCTGGGGTCGGGGTGGTCACCAGACCGTTGTACCCAGGCCGTTGACCCGACATGACCCTGTGACCCGGGGCCTGAGTAAAAATCCGACCCGGGGCCTGGGTAAAAATCCAACCCGGGGACCCGGGGCCGGGTTAACGACCTGTCCAGGGGACCCGGGCCGGGGACCCGACAGGACCCGGTGATCCTTCGCTGGTGTCCCGATGCAACCCGGGGACCCGGGCCGGGGACCCCACGTGACCCGGGGACCTGGGGCAGGGGATGTCACCCGACACTGGTACCCGGGGCAGCGACCCGATACGACCCGGGGACTCGGGCCGGGGACCCGGTATGACTCCGTCTCCCGGGGCCGGGGTGGTCACCTGACACTGCTACCCGGGACAGCGACCCGACATGACCCGGTGACCCGGGGCCGGGGGTAACGACCTGTCCAGGGGACCTGGGCCGGGGACCCGACAGGACCCGGTTACCTGGTTCCGGGGTGCCGACCTGACCCGGTGACCTGGGGCTGTGGTGGCGACCGGACTCGGGGACCTGGTCCGGTGTCCCGTCATGACCCGGGGACCTGGGGTCGGAGTGGTCACCAGACCGTTGTACCCAGGCCGTTGACCCGACATGACCCTGTGACCCGGGGCCTGAGTAAAAATCCGACCCGGGGCCTGGGTAAAAATCCAACCCGGGGACCCGGGGCCGGGTTAACGACCTGTCCAGGGGACCCGGGCCGGGGACCCGACAGGACCCGGTGATCCTTCGCTGGTGTCCCGATGCAACCCGGGGACCCCACGTGACCCGGGGACCTGGGGCAGGGGATGTCACCCGACACTGGTACCCGGGGCAGCGACCCGATACGACCCGGGGACCTGGGTCCGGGGTCCCGACCTGACCCGGTGACCTGGGGCCAGGGTAACCACCTGACCCGGGGACCCGGGCCGGGGACCCGGTATGACTCCGTCTCCCGGGGCCGGGGTGGTCACCTGACACTGCTACCCGGGACAGCGACCCGACATGACCCGGTGACCCGGGGCCGGGGTAACGACCTGTCCAGGGGACCTGGGCCGGGGACCCGACAGGACCCGGTGACCTGGTTCCGGGGTGCCGACCTGACCCGGTGACCTGGGGCTGTGGTGTCGACCGGACTCGGGGACCTGGTCCGGTGTCCCGTCATGACCCGGGGACCTGGGGTCGGGGTGGTCACCAGACCGTTGTACCCAGGCCGTTGAGCCAACATGACCCTGTGACCCGGAGCCTGGGTAAAAATGCAACCCGGGGACCCGGGCATGGGACGTGACATGACCCGACCTGGGTCCGGGGTCCCGACCTGACCCGCTGACCTGGGGCCGGTGTCCCCACGTGACCCGGGGTCCTGGTGCCGGGGTCCCCACGTGACCCGGGGACCCGAGCCGGGGTCCCCACGTGACCCGGGGTCCTGGTGCCGGGGTCCCCACGTGACCCGGTGATCTGGGGCCGGGGTCCCCACGTGACCCGGGGTCCTGGGGCCGGGGTCCCCACGTCACCCGGGGACCCGGGCCAGGGACCCCATGTGACCCTTTGACCTGGGGCCGGGGTCCCCACGTGACCCGGGGACCCGGGCCGGGGACATCACGTGACCCGGTCACCTGGGGCCGGGATCCCCACGTGACCCGGTCACCTGGGGCCGGGATCCCCACGTGACCCGGTGACCTGAGGCCGGGGTCCCCACGTGACCCGGTGACCTGGGGCCGGGGTCCCCACGTGACCCGGGGTCCTGGTGCCTGGGTTCCCACGTCACCCGGGGACCCGGGCCGGGGTCCCCACGTGACCCGGGGTCCTGGTGCCGGTGTCCCCACGTGACCCGGGGACCCGGGCCGGGGACCCCACGTGACCCGGTGACCTGGGGCCGTGGTCCCCACGTGACCCGGGGACCCGGGCCGGGGACATCACGTGACCCGGTCACCTGGGGCCGGGGTCCCCACGTGACCCGGAGTCCTGGTGCCGGTGTCCCCACGTGACCCGGGGACCCGGGCCGGGGACCCCACGTGACCCGGTGACCTGGGGCCGGGGTCCCCACGTGACCCGGGTACCCGGGCCGTGGACATCACGTGACCCGGTCACCTGGGGCCGGGGTCCCCACGTGACCCGGGGTCCTGGTGCCGGGGTCCCCACGTGACCCGGGGACCCGGGCCGGAGTCCCCACGTGACCCAGGGTGCTGGTGCCGGTGTCCCCACGTGACCCGGTGACCTGGGGCCGGGGTCCCCACGTGACCCGGTCACCTGGGGCCGGGGTCCCCACGTGACCCGGGGACCCGGGCCGGGGTCCCCACGTGACCCAGGGTCCTGGTGCCGGTGTCCCCACGTGACCCGGTGACCTGGGGCCGGGGTCCCCACGTGACCCGGGGACCCGGGCCGGGGACATCACGTGACCCGGTCACCTGGGGCCGGGGTCCCCACGTGACCCGGTCACCTGGGGCCTGGGTCCCCACGTGACCTGGGGACCCGGGCCGGGGACCCCACGTGACCCGGGGACCTGGGGCCGGGGATGTCACCCGACACTGGTACCCGGGGCAGCGACCCGATACGACCCGGGGACCTGGGTCCGGGGTCCCGACCTGACCCGGTGACCTGGGGCCAGGGTAACCACCTGACCCGGGGACCCGGGCCGGGGACTCGGTATGACTCCGTCTCCCGGGGCCGGGGTGGTCACCTGACACTGCTACCCGGGACAGCGACCCGACATGACCCGGTGACCCGGGGCCGGGGTAACGACCTGTCCAGGGGACCTGGGCCGGGGACCCGACAGGACCCGGTGACCTGGTTCCGGGGTGCCGACCTGACCCGGTGACCTGGGGCTGTGGTGGCGACCGGACTCGGGGACCTGGTCCGGTGTCCCGTCATGACCCGGGGACCTGGGGTCGGGGTGGTCACCAGACCGTTGTACCCAGGCCGTTGACCCGACATGACCCTGTGACCCGGGGCCTGGGTAAAAATCCGACCCGGGGCCTGGGTAAAAATCCAACCCGGGGACCCGGGGCCGGGTTAACGACCTGTCCAGGGGACCCGGGCCGGGGACCCGACAGGACCCGGTGATCCTTCGCTGGTGTCCCGATGCAACCCGGGGACCCGGGCCGGGGACCCCACGTGACCCGGGGACCTGGGGCCGGGGATGTCACCCGACACTGGTACCCGGGGCAGCGACCCGATACGACCCGGGGACCTGGGTCCGGGGTCCCGACCTGACCCGGTGACCTGGGGCCAGGGTAACCACTTGACCCGGGGACCCGGGCCGGGGACCCGGTATGACTCCGTCTCCCGGGGCCGGGGTGGTCACCTGACACTGCTACCCGGGACAGCGACCCGACATGACCCGGTGACCCGGGGGCCGGGGTAACGACCTGTCCAGGGGACCTGGGCCGGGGACCCGACAGGACCCGGGGACCTGGTTCCGGGGTGCCGACCTGACCCGGTGACCTGGGGCTGTGGTGTCGACCGGACTCGGGGACCTGGTCCGGTGTCCCGTCATGACCCGGGGACCTGGGGTCGGGGTGGTCACCAGACCGTTGTACCCAGGCCGTTGACCCGACATGACCCTGTGACCCGGGGCCTGGGTAAAAATCCAACCCGGGGACCCGGGCATGGGACATGACATGACCCGACCTGGGTCCGGGGTCCCGACCTGACCCGCTGACCTGGGGCCGGTGTCCCCACGTGACCCGGGGTCCTGGTGCCGGGGTCCCCACGTGACCCGGGGACCCGAGCCGGGGTCCCCACGTGACCCGGTGACCTGAGGCCGGGGTCCCCACGTGACCCGGTGACCTGGGGCCGGGGTCCCCACGTGACCCGGGGTCCTGGGGCCGGGGTCCCCACGTGACCCGGGGACCCGGGCCGGGGACCCCACGTGACCCGGTGACCTGGGGCCGGGGTCCCCACGTGACCCGGGGACCCGGGCCGGGGACATCACGTGACCCGGTCACCTGGGGCCGGGGTCCCCACGTGACCCGGTCACCTGGGGCCGGGGTCCCCACGTGACCCGGGGTCCTGGTGCCGGGGTCCCCACGTGACCCGGTGACCTGAGGCCGGGGTCCCTACGTGACCCGGTGACCTGGGGCCGGGGTCCCCACGTGACCCGGGGTCCTGGTGCCTGGGTTCCCACGTGACCCGGGGACCCGGGCCGGGGTCCCTACGTGACCCGGGGTCCTGGTGCCGGTGTCCCCACGTGACCCGGGGACCCGGGCCGGGGACCCCACGTGACCCGGTGACCTGGGGCCGGGGTCCCCACGTGACCCGGGGACCCGGGCCGGGGATATCACGTGACCCGGGGACCCGGGCCGGGGACATCACGTGACCCGGTCACCTGGGGCCGGGGTCCCCACGTGACCCGGGGTCCTGGTGCCGGGTTCCCGACGTGACCCGGGGACCCGGGCCGGGGTCCACACGTGACCCAGGGTCATGGTGCCGGTGTCCCAACGTGACCCGGTGACCTGGGGCCGGGGTCCCCACGTGACCCGGTGACCTGGGGCCGGGGTCCCCACTTGACCCGGGGTCCTGGTGCCGGGCTCCCCACGTGACCCGGGGACCCGGGCCGGGGTCCCCACGTGACCCGGTGACCTGAGGCCGGGGTCCCCACGTGACCCGGTGACCTGGGGCCAGGGTCCCCACGTGACCCGGGGTCCTGGTGCCGGGGTCCCCACGTGACCCGGGGACCCGAGCCGGGGTCCCCACGTGACCCGGTGACCTGAGGCCGGGGTCCCCACGTGACCCGGTGACCTGGGGCCGGGGTCCCCACGTGACCCGGGGTCCTGGTGCCGGTGTCCCCACGTGACCCGGGGACCCGGGCCGGGGACCCCACGTGACCCGGTGACCTGGGGCCGGGGTCCCCACGTGACCCGGGGACCCGGGCCGGGGACATCACGTGACCCGGTGACCTGGGGCCGGGGTCCCCACGTGACCCGGGGACCCGGGCCGGGGTCCCCACGTGACCCAGGGTCCTGGTGCCGGTGTCCCCACGTGACCCGGTGACCTGGGGCCGGGGTCCCCACGTGACCCGGTGACCTGGGGCCGGGGTCCCCACGTGACCCGGGGACCCGGGCCGGGGTCCCCACGTGACCCAGGGTCCTGGTGCCGGTGTCCCCACGTGACCCGGTGACCTGGGGCCGGGGTCCCCACGTGACCCGGGGACCCGGGCCGGGGACATCACGTGACCCGGTCACCTGGGGCCGGGGTCCCCACGTGACCCGGTCACCTGGGGCCTGGGTCCCCACGTGACCTGGGGACCCGGGCCGGGGACCCCACGTGACCCGGGGACCTGGGGCCGGGGATGTCACCCGACACTGGTACCCGGGGCAGCGACCCGATACGACCCGGGGACCTGGGTCCGGGGTCCCGACCTGACCCGGTGACCTGGGGCCAGGGTAACCACCTGACCCGGGGACCCGGGCCGGGGACTCGGTATGACTCCGTCTCCCGGGGCCGGGGTGGTCACCTGACACTGGTACCCGGGACAGCGACCCGACATGACCCGGTGACCCGGGGCCGGGGGTAACGACCTGTCCAGGGGACCTGGGCCGGGGACCCGACAGGACCCGGTGACCTGGTTCCGGGGTGCCGACCTGACCCGGTGACCTGGGGCTGTGGTGGCGACCGGACTCGGGGACCTGGTCCGGTGTCCCGTCATGACCCGGGGACCTGGGGTCGGGGTGGTCACCAGACCGTTGTACCCAGGCCGTTGACCCGACATGACCCTGTGACCCGGGGCCTGGGTAAAAATCCGACCCGGGGCCTGGGTAAAAATCCAACCCGGGGACCCGGGGCCGGGTTAACGACCTGTCCAGGGGACCCGGGCCGGGGACCCGACAGGACCCGGTGATCCTTCGCTGGTGTCCCGATGCAACCCGGGGACCCGGGCCGGGGACCCCACGTGACCCGGGGACCTGGGGCCGGGGATGTCACCCGACACTGGTACCCGGGGCAGCGACCCGATACGACCCGGGGACCTGGGTCCGGGGTCCCGACCTGACCCGGTGACCTGGGGCCAGGGTAACCACTTGACCCGGGGACCCGGGCCGGGGACCCGGTATGACTCCGTCTCCCGGGGCCGGGGTGGTCACCTGACACTGCTACCCGGGACAGCGACCCGACATGACCCGGTGACCCGGGGCCGGGGTAACGACCTGTCCAGGGGACCTGGGCCGGGGACCCGACAGGACCCGGGGACCTGGTTCCGGGGTGCCGACCTGACCCGGTGACCTGGGGCTGTGGTGGCGACCGGACTCGGGGACCTGGTCCGGTGTCCCGTCATGACCCGGGGACCTGGGGTCGGGGTGGTCACCAGACCGTTGTACCCAGGCCGTTGACCCGACATGACCCTATGACCCGGGGCCTGGGTAAAAATCCAACCCGGGGACCCGGGCATGGGACATGACATGACCCGACCTGGGTCCGGGGTCCCGACCTGACCCGGTGACCTGGGGCCGGTGTCCCCACGTGACCCGGGGTCCTGGTGCCGGGGTCCCCACGTGACCCGGGGACCCGAGCCGGGGTCCCCACGTGACCCGGTGACCTGAGGCCGGGGTCCCCACGTGACCCGGTGACCTGGGGCCGGGGTCCCCACGTGACCCGGGGTCCTGGGGCCGGGGTCCCCACGTGACCCGGGGACCCGGGCCGGGGACCCCACGTGACCCGGTGACCTGGGGCCGGGGTCCCCACGTGACCCGGGGACCCGGGCCGGGGACATCACGTGACCCGGTCACCTGGGGCCGGGGTCCCCACGTGACCCGGTCACCTGGGGCCGGGGTCCCCACGTGACCCGGGGTCCTGGTGCCGGGGTCCCCACGTGACCCGGTGACCTGAGGCCGGGGTCCCTACGTGACCCGGTGACCTGGGGCCGGGGTCCCCACGTGACCCGGGGTCCTGGTGCCTGGGTTCCCACGTGACCCGGGGACCCGGGCCGGGGTCCCTACGTGACCCGGGGTCCTGGTGCCGGTGTCCCCACGTGACCCGGGGACCCGGGCCGGGGACCCCACGTGACCCGGTGACCTGGGGCCGGGGTCCCCACGTGACCCGGGGACCCGGGCCGGGGATATCACGTGACCCGGGGTCCCGGGCCGGGGACATCACGTGACCCGGTCACCTGGGGCCGGGGTCCCCACGTGACCCGGGGTCCTGGTGCCGGGTTCCCGACGTGACCCGGGGACCCGGGCCGGGGTCCACACGTGACCCAGGGTCATGGTGCCGGTGTCCCAACGTGACCCGGTGACCTGGGGCCGGGGTCCCCACGTGACCCGGTGACCTGAGGCCGGGGTCCCCACGTGACCCGGTGACCTGGGGCCAGGGTCCCCACGTGACCCGGGGTCCTGGTGCCGGGGTCCCCACGTGACCCGGGGACCCGAGCCGGGGTCCCCACGTGACCCGGTGACCTGAGGCCGGGGTCCCCACGTGACCCGGTGACCTGGGGCCGGGGTCCCCACGTGACCCGGGGTCCTGGTGCCGGTGTCCCCACGTGACCCGGGGACCCGGGCCGGGGACCCCACGTGACCCGGTGACCTGGGGCCGGGGTCCCCACGTGACCCGGGGACCCGGGCCGGGGACATCACGTGACCCGGTGACCTGGGGCCGGGGTCCCCACGTGACCCGGGGACCCGGGCCGGGGTCCCCACGTGACCCAGGGTCCTGGTGCCGGTGTCCCCACGTGACCCGGTGACCTGGGGCCGGGGTCCCCACGTGACCCGGTGACCTGGAGCCGGGGTCCCCACGTGACCCGGGGACCCGGCCGGGGACATCACGTGACCCGGTGAACTGGGGCCGGGGTCCCCACGTGACCCGGTCACCTGGGGCCGGGGTCCCCACGTGACCCGGGGTCCTGGTGCCGGTGTCCCCACGTGACCCGGTGACCTGAGGCCGGGGTCCCCACGTGACCCGGTCACCTGGGGCCGGGGTCCCCACGTGACCCGGGGTCCTGGTGCCGGTGTCCCCACGTGAATCGGTGACCTGAGGCCGGGGTCCCCACGTGACCCGGTGACCTGGGGCCGGGGTCCCCACGTGACCCGGGGTCCTGTTGCCGGTGTCCCCACGTGACCCGGGGACCCGGGCCGGGGACCCCACGTGACCCGGGGACCTGGGGCCGGGGTCCCCACGTGACCCGGGGACCCGGGCCGGGGACATCACGTGACCCGGTCACCTGGGGCCGGGGTCCCCACGTGACCCGGAGTCCTGGTGCCGGGGTCCCCACGTGACCCGGGGACCCGGGCCGGGGTCCCCACGTGACCCGGGGTCCTGTTGCCGGTGTCCCCACGTGACCCGGGGACCTGGTGCCGGGGTCCGCACGTGACCCGGTGACCTGGGGCCGCGGTCCCCACGTGACCCGGGGACCCGGGCCGGGGTCCCCACGTGACCCGGTCACCTGGGGCCCGGGTCCCCACGTGACCCGGTCACCTGGGGCCGGGGTCCCCACGTGACCTGGGGACCCGGGCCGGGGACCCCACGTGACCCGGGGACCTGGCGCCGGGGATGTCACCCGACACTGGTACCCGGGGCAGCGACCCGATACGACCCGGGGACCTGGGTCCGGGGTCCCGACCTGACCCGGTGACCTGGGGCTGTGGTGTCGACCGGACTCGGGGACCTGGTCCGGTGTCCCGTCATGACCCGGGGACCTGGGGTCGGGGTGGTCACCAGACCGTTGTACCCAGGCCGTTGACCCGACATGACCCTGTGACCCGGGGCCTGAGTAAAAATCCGACCCGGGGCCTGGGTAAAAATCCAACCCGGGGACCCGGGGCCGGGTTAACGACCTGTCCAGGGGACCCGGGCCGGGGACCCGACAGGACCCGGTGATCCTTCGCTGGTGTCCCGATGCAACCCGGGGACCCCACGTGACCCGGGGACCTGGGGCAGGGGATGTCACCCGACACTGGTACCCGGGGCAGCGACCCGATACGACCCGGGGACCTGGGTCCGGGGTCCCGACCTGACCCGGTGACCTGGGGCCAGGGTAACCACCTGACCCGGGGACCCGGGCCGGGGACCCGGTATGACTCCGTCTCCCGGGGCCGGGGTGGTCACCTGACACTGCTACCCGGGACAGCGACCCGACATGACCCGGTGACCCGGGGCCGGGGTAACGACCTGTCCAGGGGACCTGGGCCGGGGACCCGACAGGACCCGGTGACCTGGTTCCGGGGTGCCGACCTGACCCGGTGACCTGGGGCTGTGGTGTCGACCGGACTCGGGGACCTGGTCCGGTGTCCCGTCATGACCCGGGGACCTGGGGTCGGGGTGGTCACCAGACCGTTGTACCCAGGCCGTTGAGCCAACATGACCCTGTGACCCGGAGCCTGGGTAAAAATGCAACCCGGGGACCCGGGCATGGGACGTGACATGACCCGACCTGGGTCCGGGGTCCCGACCTGACCCGCTGACCTGGGGCCGGTGTCCCCACGTGACCCGGGGTCCTGGTGCCGGGGTCCCCACGTGACCCGGGGACCCGAGCCGGGGTCCCCACGTGACCCGGGGTCCTGGTGCCGGGGTCCCCACGTGACCCGGTGACCTGGGGCCGGGGTCCCCACGTGACCCGGGGTCCTGGTGCCGGGGTCCCCACGTCACCCGGGGACCCGGGCCGGGGACCCCATGTGACCCTTTGACCTGGGGCCGGGGTCCCCACGTGACCCGGGGACCCGGGCCGGGGACATCACGTGACCCGGTCACCTGGGGCCGGGATCCCTACGTGACCCGGTGACCTGGGGCCGGGATCCCCACGTGACCCGGTGACCTGAGGCCGGGGTCCCCACGTGACCCGGTGACCTGGGGCCGGGGTCCCCACGTGACCCGGGGTCCTGGTGCCTGGGTTCCCACGTGACCCGGGGACCCGGGCCGGGGTCCCCACGTGACCCGGGGTCCTGGTGCCGGTGTCCCCACGTGACCCGGGGACCCGGGCCGGGGACCCCACGTGACCCGGTGACCTGGGGCCGGGGTCCCCACGTGACCCGGGGACCCGGGCCGGGGACATCACGTGACCCGGTCACCTGGGGCCGGGGTCCCCACGTGACCCGGGGTCCTGGTGCCGGGGTCCCCACGTGACCCGGGGACCCGAGCCGGGGTCCCCACGTGACCCGGTGACCTGAGGCCGGGGTCCCCACGTGACCCGGTGACCTGGGGCCGGGGTCCCCACGTGACCCGGGGTCCTGGGGCCGGGGTCCCCACGTGACCCGGGGACCCGGGCCGGGGACCCCACGTGACCCGGTGACCTGGGGCCGGGGTCCCCACGTGACCCGGGGACCCGGGCCGGGGTCCCCACGTGACCCGGTCACCTGGGGCCGGGGTCCCCACGTGACCCGGGGTCCTGGTGCCGGGGTCCCCACGTGACCCGGTGACCTGAGGCCGGGGTCCCCACGTGACCCGGTGACCTGGGGCCGGGGTCCCCACGTGACCCGGGGTCCTGGTGCCTGGGTTCCCACGTGACCCGGGGACCAGGGCCGGGGTCCCTACGTGACCCGGGGTCCTGGTGCCGGTGTCCCCACGTGACCCGGGGACCCGGGCCGGGGACCCCACGTGACCCGGTGACCTGGGGCCGGGGTCCCCACGTGACCCGGGGACCCGGGCCGGGGATATCACGTGACCCGGGGACCCGGGCCGGGGACATCACGTGACCCGGTCACCTGGGGCCGGGGTCCCCACGTGACCCGGGGTCCTGGTGCCGGGTTCCCGACGTGACCCGGGGACCCGGGCCGGGGTCCACACGTGACCCAGGGTCATGGTGCCGGTGTCCCAACGTGACCCGGTGACCTGGGGCCGGGGTCCCCACGTGACCCGGTGACCTGGGGCCGGGGTCCCCACTTGACCCGGGGTCCTGGTGCCGGGCTCCCCACGTGACCCGGGGACCCGGGCCGGGGTCCCCACGTGACCCGGTGACCTGAGGCCGGGGTCCCCACGTGACCCGGTGACCTGGGGCCAGGGTCCCCACGTGACCCGGGGTCCTGGTGCCGGGGTCCCCACGTGACCCGGGGACCCGAGCCGGGGTCCCCACGTGACCCGGTGACCTGAGGCCGGGGTCCCCACGTGACCCGGTGACCTGGGGCCGGGGTCCCCACGTGACCCGGGGTCCTGGTGCCGGTGTCCCCACGTGACCCGGGGACCCGGGCCGGGGACCCCACGTGACCCGGTGACCTGGGGCCGGGGTCCCCACGTGACCCGGGGACCCGGGCCGGGGACATCACGTGACCCGGTCACCTGGGGCCGGGGTCCCCACGTGACCCGGGGACCCGGGCCGGGGTCCCCACGTGACCCAGGGTCCTGGTGCCGGTGTCCCCACGTGACCCGGTGACCTGGGGCCGGGGTCCCCACGTGACCCGGTGACCTGGGGCCGGGGTCCCCACGTGACCCGGGGACCCGTGCCGGGGACATCACGTGACCCGGGGACCCGGGCCGGGGACATCACGTGACCCGGTCACCTGGGGCCGGGGTCCCCACGTGACCCGGGGTCCTGGTGCCGGTGTCCCCACGTGACCCGGTGACCTGAGGCCGGGGTCCCCACGTGACCCGGTGACCTGGGGCCGGGGTCCCCACGTGACCCGGGGTCCTGGTGCCGGGGTTCCCACGTGACCCGGGGACCCGGGCCGGGGTCCCCACGTGACCCGGGGTCCTGTTGCCGGTGTCCCCACGTGACCCGGGGACCCGGGCCGGGGACCCCACGTGACCCGGTGACCTGGGGCCGGGGTCCCCACGTGACCCGGGGACCCGGGCCGGGGACATCACGTGACCCGGTCACCTGGGGCCGGGGTCCCCACGTGACCCGGGGTCCTGGTGCCGGGGTCCCCACGTGACCCGGGGACCCGGGCCGGGGTCCCCACGTGACCCGGGGTCCTGTTGCCGGTGTCCCCACGTGACCCGGGGACCTGGGGCCGGGGTCCGCACGTGACCCGGTGACCTGGGGCCGGGGTCCCCACGTGACCCGGGGACCCGGGCCGGGGTCCCCACGTGACCCGGTCACCTGGGGCCCGGGTCCCCACGTGACCCGGTCACCTGGGGCCGGGGTCCCACGTGACCTGGGGACCCGGGCCGGGGACCCCACGTGACCCGGGGACCTGGGGCCGGGGATGTCACCCGACACTGGTACCCGGGGCAGCGACCCGATACGACCCGGGGACCTGGGTCCGGGGTCCCGACCTGACCCGGTGACCTGGGGCTGTGGTGTCGACCGGACTCGGGGACCTGGTCCGGTGTCCCGTCATGACCCGGGGACCTGGGGTCGGGGTGGTCACCAGACCGTTGTACCCAGGCCGTTGACCCGACATGACCCTGTGACCCGGGGCCTGAGTAAAAATCCGACCCGGGGCCTGGGTAAAAATCCAACCCGGGGACCCGGGGCCGGGTTAACGACCTGTCCAGGGGACCCGGGCCGGGGACCCGACAGGACCCGGTGATCCTTCGCTGGTGTCCCGATGCAACCCGGGGACCCCACGTGACCCGGGGACCTGGGGCAGGGGATGTCACCCGACACTGGTACCCGGGGCAGCGACCCGATACGACCCGGGGACCTGGGTCCGGGGTCCCGACCTGACCCGGTGACCTGGGGCCAGGGTAACCACCTGACCCGGGGACCCGGGCCGGGGACCCGGTATGACTCCGTCTCCCGGGGCCGGGGTGGTCACCTGACACTGCTACCCGGGACAGCGACCCGACATGACCCGGTGACCCGGGGCCGGGGTAACGACCTGTCCAGGGGACCTGGGCCGGGGACCCGACAGGACCCGGTGACCTGGTTCCGGGGTGCCGACCTGACCCGGTGACCTGGGGCTGTGGTGTCGACCGGACTCGGGGACCTGGTCCGGTGTCCCGTCATGACCCGGGGACCTGGGGTCGGGGTGGTCACCAGACCGTTGTACCCAGGCCGTTGAGCCAACATGACCCTGTGACCCGGAGCCTGGGTAAAAATGCAACCCGGGGACCCGGGCATGGGACGTGACATGACCCGACCTGGGTCCGGGGTCCCGACCTGACCCGCTGACCTGGGGCCGGTGTCCCCACGTGACCCGGGGTCCTGGTGCCGGGGTCCCCACGTGACCCGGGGACCCGAGCCGGGGTCCCCACGTGAGCCGGGGTCCTGGTGCCGGGGTCCCCACGTGACCCGGTGACCTGGGGCCGGGGTCCCCACGTGACCCGGGGTCCTGGTGCCGGGGTCCCCACGTCACCCGGGGACCCGGGCCGGGGACCCCATGTGACCCTTTGACCTGGGGCCGGGGTCCCCACGTGACCCGGGGACCCGGGCCGGGGACATCACGTGACCCGGTCACCTGGGGCCGGGATCCCTACGTGACCCGGTCACCTGGGGCCGGGATCCCCACGTGACCCGGTGACCTGAGGCCGGGGTCCCCACGTGACCCGGTGACCTGGGGCCGGGGTCCCCACGTGACCCGGGGTCCTGGTGCCTGGGTTCCCACGTCACCCGGGGACCCGGGCCGGGGTCCCCACGTGACCCGGGGTCCTGGTGCCGGTGTCCCCACGTGACCCGGGGACCCGGGCCGGGGACCCCACGTGACCCGGTGACCTGGGGCCGGGGTCCCCACGTGACCCGGGGACCCGGGCCGGGGACATCACGTGACCCGGTCACCTGGGGCCGGGGTCCCCACGTGACCCGGGATCCTGGTGCCGGGGTCCCCACGTGACCCGGGGACCCGGGCCGGAGTCCCCACGTGACCCAGGGTCCTGGTGCCGGTGTCCCCACGTGACCCGGTGACCTGGGGCCGGGGTCCCCACGTGACCCGGTGACCTGGGGCCGGGGTCCCCACGTGACCCGGGGACCCGGGCCGGGGTCCCCACGTGACCCAGGGTCCTGGTGCCGGTGTCCCCACGTGACCCGGTGACCTGGGGCCGGGGTCCCCACGTGACCCGGGGACCCGGGCCGGGGACATCACGTGACCCGGTCACCTGGGGCCGGGGTCCCCACGTGACCCGGTCACCTGGGGCCGGGGTCCCCACGTGACCTGGGGACCCGGGCCGGGGACCCCACGTGACCCGGGGACCTGGGGCCGGGGATGTCACCCGACACTGGTACCCGGGGCAGCGACCCGATACGACCCGGGGACCTGGGTCCGGGGTCCCGACCTGACCCGGTGACCTGGGGCCAGGGTAACCACCTGACCCGGGGACCCGGGCCGGGGACCCGGTATGACTCCGTCTCCCGGGGCCGGGGTGGTCACCTGACACTGCTACCCGGGACAGCGACCCGACATGACCCGGTGACCCGGGGCCGGGGTAACGACCTGTCCAGGGGACCTGGGCCGGGGACCCGACAGGACCCGGTGACCTGGTTCCGGGGTGCCGACCTGACCCGGTGACCTGGGGCTGTGGTGGCGACCGGACTCGGGGACCTGGTCCGGTGTCCCGTCATGACCCGGGGACCTGGGGTCGGGGTGGTCACCAGACCGTTGTACCCAGGCCGTTGACCCGACATGACCCTGTGACCCGGGGCCTGGGTAAAAATCCGACCCGGGGCCTGGGTAAAAATCCAACCCGGGGACCCGGGGCCGGGTTAACGACCTGTCCAGGGGACCCGGGCCGGGGACCCGACAGGACCCGGTGATCCTTCGCTGGTGTCCCGATGCAACCCGGGGACCCGGGCCGGGGACCCCACGTGACCCGGGGACCTGGGGCCGGGGATGTCACCCGACACTGGTACCCGGGGCAGCGACCCGATACGACCCGGGGACCTGGGTCCGGGGTCCCGACCTGACCCGGTGACCTGGGGCCAGGGTAACCACCTGACCCGGGGACCCGGGCCGGGGACCCGGTATGACTCCGTCTCCCGGGGCCGGGGTGGTCACCTGACACTGCTACCCGGGACAGCGACCCGACATGACCCGGTGACCCGGGGCCGGGGTAACGACCTGTCCAGGGGACCTGGGCCGGGGACCCGACAGGACCCGGTGACCTGGTTCCGGGGTGCCGACCTGACCCGGTGACCTGGGGCTGTGGTGTCGACCGGACTCGGGGACCTGGTCCGGTGTCCCGTCATGACCCGGGGACCTGGGGTCGGGGTGGTCACCAGACCGTTGTACCCAGGCCGTTGAGCCAACATGACCCTGTGACCCGGAGCCTGGGTAAAAATGCAACCCGGGGACCCGGGCATGGGACGTGACATGACCCGACCTGGGTCCGGGGTCCCGACCTGACCCGCTGACCTGGGGCCGGTGTCCCCACGTGACCCGGGGTCCTGGTGCCGGGGTCCCCACGTGACCCGGGGACCCGAGCCGGGGTCCCCACGTGACCCGGGGTCCTGGTGCCGGGGTCCCCACGTGACCCGGTGACCTGGGGCCGGGGTCCCCACGTGACCCGGGGTCCTGGTGCCGGGGTCCCCACGTCACCCGGGGACCCGGGCCGGGGACCCCATGTGACCCTTTGACCTGGGGCCGGAGTCCCCACGTGACCCGGGGACCCGGGCCGGGGACATCACGTGACCCGGTCACCTGGGGCCGGGATCCCTACGTGACCCGGTGACCTGGGGCCGGGATCCCCACGTGACCCGGTGACCTGAGGCCGGGGTCCCCACGTGACCCGGTGACCTGGGGCCGGGGTCCCCACGTGACCCGGGGTCCTGGTGCCTGGGTTCCCACGTCACCCGGGGACCCGGGCCGGGGTCCCCACGTGACCCGGGGTCCTGGTGCCGGTGTCCCCACGTGACCCGGGGACCCGGGCCGGGGACCCCACGTGACCCGGTGACCTGGGGCCGGGGTCCCCACGTGACCCGGGGACCCGGGCCGGGGACATCACGTGACCCGGTCACCTGGGGCCGGGGTCCCCACGTGACCCGGAGTCCTGGTGCCGGTGTCCCCACGTGACCCGGGGACCCGGGCCGGGGACCCCACGTGACCCGGTGACCTGGGGCCGGGGTCCCCACGTGACCCGGGGACCCGGGCCGTGGATATCACGTGACCCGGTCACCTGGGGCCGGGGTCCCCACGTGACCCGGGGTCCTGGTGCCGGTGTCCCCACGTGACCCGGGGACCCGGGCCGGAGTCCCCACGTGACCCAGGGTCCTGGTGCCGGTGTCCCCACGTGACCCGGTGACCTGGGGCCGGGGTCCCCACGTGACCCGGGGACCCGGGCCGGGGTCCCCACGTGACCCAGGGTCCTGGTGCCGGTGTCCCCACGTGACCCGGTGACCTGGGGCCGGGGTCCCCACGTGACCCGGGGACCCGGGCCGGGGACATCACGTGACCCGGTGACCTGGGGCCGGGGTCCCCACGTGACCCGGTCACCTGGGGCCGGGGTCCCCACGTGACCTGGGGACCCGGGCCGGGGACCCCACGTGACCCGGGGACCTGGGGCCGGGGATGTCACCCGACACTGGTACCCGGGGCAGCGACCCGATACGACCCGGGGACCTGGGTCCGGGGTCCCGACCTGACCCGGTGACCTGGGGCCAGGGTAACCACCTGACCCGGGGACCCGGGCCGGGGACCCGGTATGACTCCGTCTCCCGGGGCCGGGGTGGTCACCTGACACTGCTACCCGGGACAGCGACCCGACATGACCCGGTGACCCGGGGCCGGGGTAACGACCTGTCCAGGGGACCTGGGCCGGGGACCCGACAGGACCCGGTGACCTGGTTCCGGGGTGCCGACCTGACCCGGTGACCTGGGGCTGTGGTGTCGACCGGACTCAGGGACCTGGTCCGGTGTCCCGTCATGACCCGGGGACCTGGGGTCGGGGTGGTCACCAGACCGTTGTACCCAGGCCGTTGACCCGACATGACCCTGTGACCCGGGGCCTGGGTAAAAATCCGACCCGGGGCCTGGGTAAAAATCCAACCCGGGGACCCGGGGCCGGGTTAACGACCTGTCCAGGGGACCCGGGCCGGGGACCCGACAGGACCCGGTGATCCTTCGCTGGTGTCCCGATGCAACCCGGGGACCCGGGCCGGGGACCCCACGTGACCCGGGGACCTGGGGCCGGGGATGTCACCCGACACTGGTACCCGGGGCAGCGACCCGATACGACCCGGGGACCTGGGTCCGGGGTCCCGACCTGACCCGGTGACCTGGGGCCAGGGTAACCACCTGACCCGGGGACCCGGGCCGGGGACCCGGTATGACTCCGTCTCCCGGGGCCGGGGTGGTCACCTGACACTGCTACCCGGGACAGCGACCCGACATGACCCGGTGACCCGGGGCCGGGGTAACGACCTGTCCAGGGGACCTGGGCCGGGGACCCGACAGGACCCGGTGACCTGGTTCCGGGGTGCCGACCTGACCCGGTGACCTGGGGCTGTGGTGTCGACCGGACTCGGGGACCTGGTCCGGTGTCCCGTCATGACCCGGGGACCTGGGGTCGGGGTGGTCACCAGACCGTTGTACCCAGGCCGTTGAGCCAACATGACCCTGTGACCCGGAGCCTGGGTAAAAATGCAACCCGGGGACCCGGGCATGGGACGTGACATGACCCGACCTGGGTCCGGGGTCCCGACCTGACCCGCTGACCTGGGGCCGGTGTCCCCACGTGACCCGGGGTCCTGGTGCCGGGGTCCCCACGTGACCCGGGGACCCGAGCCGGGGTCCCCACGTGAGCCGGGGTCCTGGTGCCGGGGTCCCCACGTGACCCGGTGACCTGGGGCCGGGGTCCCCACGTGACCCGGGGTCCTGGTGCCGGGGTCCCCACGTCACCCGGGGACCCGGGCCGGGGACCCCATGTGACCCTTTGACCTGGGGCCGGAGTCCCCACGTGACCCGGGGACCCGGGCCGGGGACATCACGTGACCCGGTCACCTGGGGCCGGGATCCCTACGTGACCCGGTCACCTGGGGCCGGGATCCCCACGTGACCCGGTGACCTGAGGCCGGGGTCCCCACGTGACCCGGTGACCTGGGGCCGGGGTCCCCACGTGACCCGGGGTCCTGGTGCCTGGGTTCCCACGTCACCCGGGGACCCGGGCCGGGGTCCCCACGTGACCCGGGGTCCTGGTGCCGGTGTCCCCACGTGACCCGGGGACCCGGGCCGGGGACCCCACGTGACCCGGTGACCTGGGGCCGGGGTCCCCACGTGACCCGGGGACCCGGGCCGGGGACATCACGTGACCCGGTCACCTGGGGCCGGGGTCCCCACGTGACCCGGAGTCCTGGTGCCGGTGTCCCCACGTGACCCGGGGACCCGGGCCGGGGACCCCACGTGACCCGGTGACCTGGGGCCGGGGTCCCCACGTGACCCGGGGACCCGGGCCGTGGACATCACGTGACCCGGTCACCTGGGGCCGGTGTCCCCACGTGACCCGGTGACCTGGGGCCGGGGTCCCCACGTGACCCGGGGACCCGGGCCGGGGTCCCCACGTGACCCAGGGTCCTGGTGCCGGTGTCCCCACGTGACCCGGTGACCTGGGGCCGGGGTCCCCACGTGACCCGGGGACCCGGGCCGGGGACATCACGTGACCCGGTCACCTGGGGCCGGGGTCCCCACGTGACCCGGTCACCTGGGGCCGGGGTCCCCACGTGACCTGGGGACCCGGGCCGGGGACCCCACGTGACCCGGGGACCTGGGGCCGGGGATGTCACCCGACACTGGTACCCGGGGCAGCGACCCGATACGACCCGGGGACCTGGGTCCGGGGTCCCGACCTGACCCGGTGACCTGGGGCCAGGGTAACCACTTGACCCGGGGACCCGGGCCGGGGACCCGGTATGACTCCGTCTCCCGGGGCCGGGGTGGTCACCTGACACTGCTACCCGGGACAGCGACCCGACATGACCCGGTGACCCGGGGCCGGGGTAACGACCTGTCCAGGGGACCTGGGCCGGGGACCCGACAGGACCCGGTGACCTGGTTCCGGGGTGCCGACCTGACCCGGTGACCTGGGGCTGTGGTGGCGACCGGACTCGGGGACCTGGTCCGGTGTCCCGTCATGACCTGGGGACCTGGGGTCGGGGTGGTCACCAGACCGTTGTACCCAGGCCGTTGACCCGACATGACCCTGTGACCCGGGGCCTGGGTAAAAATCCAACCCGGGGACCCGGGCATGGGACATGACATGACCCGACCTGGGTCCGGGGTCCCGACCTGACCCGCTGACCTGGGGCCGGTGTCCCCACGTGACCCGGGGTCCTGGTGCCGGGGTCCCCACGTGACCCGGGGACCCGAGCCGGGGTCCCCACGTGACCCGGTGACCTGAGGCCGGGGTCCCCACGTGACCCGGTGACCTGGGGCCGGGGTCCCCACGTGACCCGGGGTCCTGGGGCCGGGGTCCCCACGTGACCCGGGGACCCGGGCCGGGGACCCCACGTGACCCGGTGACCTGGGGCCGGGGTCCCCACGTGACCCGGGGACCCGGGCCAGGGACATCACGTGACCCGGTCACCTGGGGCCGGGGTCCCCACGTGACCCGGTCACCTGGGGCCGGGGTCCCCACGTGACCCGGGGTCCTGGTGCCGGGGTCCCCACGTGACCCGGTGACCTGAGGCCGGGGTCCCTACGTGACCCGGTGACCTGGGGCCGGGGTCCCCACGTGACCCGGGGTCCTGGTGCCTGGGTTCCCACGTGACCCGGGGACCCGGGCCGGGGTCCCTACGTGACCCGGGGTCCTGGTGCCGGTGTCCCCACGTGACCCAGGGACCCGGGCCGGGGACCCCACGTGACCCGGTGACCTGGGGCCGGGGTCCCCACGTGACCCGGGGACCCGGGCCGGGGATATCACGTGACCCGGGGACCCGGGCCGGGGACATCACGTGACCCGGTCACCTGGGGCCGGGGTCCCCACGTGACCCGGGGTCCTGGTGCCGGTGTCCCAACTTGACCCGGTGACCTGGGGCCGGGGTCCCCACGTGACCCGGTGACCTGGGGCCGGGGTCCCCACTTGACCCGGGGTCCTGGTGCCGGGCTCCCCACGTGACCCGGGGACCCGGGCCGGGGTCCCCACGTGACCCGGTGACCTGAGGCCGGGGTCCCCACGTGACCCGGTGACCTGGGGCCAGGGTCCCCACGTGACCCGGGGTCCTGGTGCCGGGGTCCCCACGTGACCCGGGGACCCGAGCCGGGGTCCCCACGTGACCCGGTGACCTGAGGCCGGGGTCCCCACGTGACCCGGGGTCCTGGTGCCGGTGTCCCCACGTGACCCGGGGACCCGGGCCGGGGTCCCCACGTGACCCGGTGACCTGGGGCCGGGGTCCCCACGTTACCCGGTGACCTGGGGCCGGGGTCCCCACGTGACCCGGGGTCCTGGTGCCGGTGTCCCCACGTGACCCGGGGACCCGGGCCGGGGACCCCACGTGACCCGGTGACCTGAGGCCGGGGTCCCCACGTGACCCGGGGACCCGGGCCGGGGACATCACGTGACCCGGTGACCTGGGGCCGGGGTCCCCACGTGACCCGGTCACCTGGGGCCGGGGTCCCCACGTGACCCGGGGTCCTGGTGCCGGGGTCCCCACGTGACCCGGGGACCCGGGCCGGGGTCCCCACGTGACCCGGGGTCCTGTTGCCGGTGTCCCCACGTGACCCGGGGACCTGGGGCCGGGGTCCGCACGTGACCCGGTGACCTGGGGCCGGGGTCCCCACGTGACCCGGGGACCCGGGCCGGGGTCCCCACGTGACCCGGTCACCTGGGGCCCGGGTCCCCACGTGACCCGGTCACCTGGGGCCGGGGTCCCCACGTGACCTGGGGACCCGGGCCGGGGACCCCACGTGACCCGGGGACCTGGCGCCGGGGATGTCACCCGACACTGGTACCCGGGGCAGCGACCCGATACGACCCGGGGACCTGGGTCCGGGGTCCCGACCTGACCCGGTGACCTGGGGCTGTGGTGTCGACCGGACTCGGGGACCTGGTCCGGTGTCCCGTCATGACCCGGGGACCTGGGGTAGGGGTGCTCACCAGACCGTTGTACCCAGGCCGTTGACCCGACATGACCCGGTGACCCGGTGCCTGGGTAAAAATCCAACCCGGGGACCCGGGCATGGGACGTGACATGACCCGACCTGGGTCCGGGGTCCCGACCTGACCCGGTGACCTGGGGCCAGGGTAACCACCTGACCCGGGGACCCGGGCCGGGGACCCGGTATGACTCCGTCTCCCGGGGCCGGGGTGGTCACCTGACACTGGTACCCGGGACAGCGACCCGACATGACCCGGTGACCCGGGGCCGGGGTAACGACCTGTCCAGGGGACCTGGGCCGGGGACCCGACAGGACCCGGTGACCTGGTTCCGGGGTGCCGACCTGACCCGGTGACCTGGGGCTGTGGTGGCGACCGGACTCGGGGACCTGGTCCGGTGTCCCGTCATGACCCGGGGACCTGGGGTCGGGGTGGTCACCAGACCGTTGTACCCAGGCCGTTGACCCGACATGACCCTGTGACCCGGGGCCTGAGTAAAAATCTGACCCGGGGCCTGGGTAAAAATCCAACCCGGGGACCCGGGGCCGGGTTAACGACCTGTCCAGGGGACCCGGGCCGGGGACCCGACAGGACCCGGTGATCCTTCGCTGGTGTCCCGATGCAACCCGGGGACCCCACGTGACCCGGGGACCTGGGGCAGGGGATGTCACCCGACACTGGTACCCGGGGCAGCGACCCGATACGACCCGGGGACCTGGGTCCGGGGTCCCGACCTGACCCGGTGACCTGGGGCCAGGGTAACCACCTGACCCGGGGACCCGGGCCGGGGACCCGGTATGACTCCGTCTCCCGGGGCCGGGGTGGTCACCTGACACTGCTACCCGGGACAGCGACCCGACATGACCCGGTGACCCGGGGCCGGGGTAACGACCTGTCCAGGGGACCTGGGCCGGGGACCCGACAGGACCCGGTGACCTGGTTCCGGGGTGCCGACCTGACCCGGTGACCTGGGGCTGTGGTGTCGACCGGACTCGGGGACCTGGTCCGGTGTCCCGTCATGACCCGGGGACCTGGGGTCGGGGTGGTCACCAGACCCTTGTACCCAGGCCGTTGAGCCAACATGACCCTGTGACCCGGAGCCTGGGTAAAAATGCAACCCGGGGACCCGGGCATGGGACGTGACATGACCCGACCTGGGTCCGGGGTCCCGACCTGACCCGCTGACCTGGGGCCGGTGTCCCCACGTGACCCGGGGTCCTGGTGCCGGGGTCCCCACGTGACCCGGGGACCCGAGCCGGGGTCCCCACGTGACCCGGGGTCCTGGTGCCGGGGTCCCCACGTGACCCGGTCACCTGGGGCCGGGGTCCCCACGTGACCCGGGGTCCTGGGGCCGGGGTCCCCACGTGACCCGGGGACCCGGGCCGGGGACCCCATGTGACCCTTTGACCTGGGGCCGGGGTCCCCACGTGACCCGGGGACCCGGGCCGGGGACATCACGTGACCCGGTCACCTGGGGCCGGGATCCCTACGTGACCCGGTCACCTGGGGCCGGGATCCCCACGTGACCCGGTGACCTGAGGCCGGGTTCCCCACGTGACCCGGTGACCTGGGGCCGGGGTCCCCACGTGACCCGGGGTCCTGGTGCCTGGGTTCCCACGTCACCCGGGGACCCGGGCCGGGGTCCCCACGTGACCCGGGGTCCTGGTGCCGGTGTCCCCACGTGACCCGGGGACCCGGGCCGAGGACCCCACGTGACCCGGTGACCTGGGGCCGGGGTCCCCACGTGACCCGGGGACCCGGGCCGGGGACATCACGTGACCCGGTCACCTGGGGCCGGGGTCCCCACGTGACCCGGAGTCCTGGTGCCGGTGTCCCCACGTGACCCGGGGACCCGGGCCGGGGACCCCACGTGACCCGGTGACCTGGGGCCGGGGTCCCCACGTGACCCGGGTACCCGGGCCGTGGACATCACGTGACCCGGTCACCTGGGGCCGGGGTCCCCACGTGACCCGGGGTCCTGGTGCCGGGGTCCCCACGTGACCCGGGGACCCGGGCCGGAGTCCCCACGTGACCCAGGGTCCTGGTGCCGGTGTCCCCACGTGACCCGGTGACCTGGGGCCGGGGTCCCCACGTGACCCGGTGACCTGGGGCCGGGGTCCCCACGTGACCCGGGGACCCGGGCCGGGGTCCCCACGTGACCCAGGGTCCTGGTGCCGGTGTCCCCATGTGACCCGGTGACCTGGGGCCGGGGTCCCCACGTGACCCGGGGACCCGGGCCGGGGACATCACGTGACCCGGTCACCTGGGGCCGGGGTCCCCACGTGACCCGGTCACCTGGGGCCGGGGTCCCCACGTGACCTGGGGACCCGGGCCTGGGACCCCACGTGACCCGGGGACCTGGGGCCGGGGATGTCACCCGACACTGGTACCCGGGGCAGCGACCCGATACGACCCGGGGACCTGGGTCCGGGGTCCCGACCTGACCCGGTGACCTGGGGCCAGGGTAACCACCTGACCCGGGGACCCGGGCCTAGGACTCGGTATGACTCCGTCTCCCGGGGCCGGGGTGGTCACCTGACACTGCTACCCGGGACAGCGACCCGACATGACCCGGTGACCCGGGGCCGGGGTAACGACCTGTCCAGGGGACCTGGGCCGGGGACCCGACAGGACCCGGTGACCTGGTTCCGGGGTGCCGACCTGACCCGGTGACCTGGGGCTGTGGTGTCGACCGGACTCGGGGACCTGGTCCGGTGTCCCGTCATGACCCGGGGACCTGGGGTCGGGGTGGTCACCAGACCGTTGTACCCAGGCCGTTGACCCGACATGACCCTGTGACCCGGGGCCTGGGTAAAAATCCGACCCGGGGCCTGGGTAAAAATCCAACCCGGGGACCCGGGGCCGGGTTAACGACCTGTCCAGGGGACCCGGGCCGGGGACCCGACAGGACCCGGTGATCCTTCGCTGGTGTCCCGATGCAACCCGGGGACCCGGGCCGGGGACCCCACGTGACCCGGGGACCTGGGGCCGGGGATGTCACCCGACACTGGTACCCGGGGCAGCGACCCGATACGACCCGGGGACCTGGGTCCGGGGTCCCGACCTGACCCGGTGACCTGGGGCCAGGGTAACCACTTGACCCGGGGACCCGGGCCGGGGACCCGGTATGACTCCGTCTCCCGGGGCCGGGGTGGTCACCTGACACTGCTACCCGGGACAGCGACCCGACATGACCCGGTGACCCGGGGCCGGGGTAACGACCTGTCCAGGGGACCTGGGCCGGGGACCCGACAGGACCCGGTGACCTGGTTCCGGGGTGCCGACCTGACCCGGTGACCTGGGGCTGTGGTGTCGACCGGACTCGGGGACCTGGTCCGGTGTCCCGTCATGACCCGGGGACCTGGGGTCGGGGTGGTCACCAGACCGTTGTACCCAGGCCGTTGAGCCGACATGACCCTGTGACCCGGGGCCTGGGTAAAAATCCAACCCGGGGACCCGGGCATGGGACATGACATGACCCGACCTGGGTCCGGGGTCCCGACCTGACCCGCTGACCTGGGGCCGGTGTCCCCACGTGACCCGGGGTCCTGGTGCCGGGGTCCCCACGTGACCCGGGGACCCGAGCCGGGGTCCCCACGTGACCCGGTGACCTGAGGCCGGGGTCCCCACGTGACCCGGTGACCTGGGGCCGGGGTCCCCACGTGACCCGGGGTCCTGGGGCCGGGGTCCCCACGTGACCCGGGGACCCGGGCCGGGGACCCCACGTGACCCAGTGACCTGGGGCCGGGGTCCCCACGTGACCCGGGGACCCGGGCCGGGGTCCCCACGTGACCCGGTCACCTGGGGCCGGGGTCCCCACGTGACCCGGGGTCCTGGTGCCGGGGTCCCCACGTGACCCGGTGACCTGAGGCCGGGGTCCCTACGTGACCCGGTGACCTGGGGCCGGGGTCCCCACGTGACCCGGGGTCCTGGTGCCTGGGTTCCCACGTGACCCGGGGACCCGGGCCAGGGTCCCTACGTGACCCGGGGTCCTGGTGCCGGTGTCCCCACGTGACCCGGGGATCCGGGCCGGGGACCCCACGTGACCCGGTGACCTGGGGCCGGGGTCCCCACGTGACCCGGGGACCCGGGCCGGGGATATCACGTGACCCGGGGACCCGGGCCGGGGACATCACGTGACCCGGTCACCTGGGGCCGGGGTCCCCACGTGACCCGGGGTCCTGGTGCCGGGTTCCCGACGTGACCCGGGGACCCGGGCCGGGGTCCACACGTGACCCAGGGTCATGGTGCCGGTGTCCCAACGTGACCCGGTGACCTGGGGCCGGGGTCCCCACGTGACCCGGTGACCTGGGGCCGGGGTCCCCACTTGACCCGGGGTCCTGGTGCCGGGGTCCCCACGTGACCCGGGGACCCGAGCCGGGGTCCCCACGTGACCCGGTGACCTGAGGCCGGGGTCCCCACGTGACCCGGTGACCTGGGGCCAGGGTCCCCACGTGACCCGGGGTCCTGGTGCCGGGGTCCCCACGTGACCCGGGGACCCGAGCCGGGGTCCCCACGTGACCCGGTGACCTGAGGCCGGGGTCCCCACGTGACCCGGTGACCTGGGGCCAGGGTCCCCACGTGACCCGGGGTCCTGGTGCCGGGGTCCCCACGTGACCCGGGGACCCGAGCCGGGGTCCCCACGTGACCCGGTGACCTGAGGCAGGGGTCCCCACGTGACCCGGTGACCTGGGGCCGGGGTCCCCACGTGACCCGGGGTCCTGGTGCCGGTGTCCCCACGTGACCCGGGGACCCGGGCCGGGGACCCCACGTGACCCGGTGACCTGGGGCCGGGGTCCCCACGTGACCCGGGGACCCGGGCCGGGGACATCACGTGACCCGGTCACCTGGGGCCGGGGTCCCCACGTGACCCGGGGACCCGGGCCGGGGTCCCCACGTGACCCAGGGTCCTGGTGCCGGTGTCCCCACGTGACCCGGTGACCTGGGGCCGGGGTCCCCACTTGACCCGGTGACCTGGGGCCGGGGTCCCCACGTGACCCGGGGACCCGGGCCGGGGACATCACGTGACCCGGTGACCTGGGGCCGGGGTCCCCACGTGACCCGGTCACCTGGGGCCGGGGTCCCCACGTGACCCGGGGTCCTGGTGCCGGTGTCCCCACGTGACCCGGTGACCTGAGGCCGGGGTCCCCACGTGACCCGGTGACCTGGGGCCGGGGTCCCCACGTGACCCGGGGTCCTGGTGCCGGGGTTCCCACGTGACCCGGGGACCCGGGCCGGGGTCCCCACGTGACCCGGGGTCCTGTTGCCGGTGTCCCCACGTGACCCGGGGACCCGGGCCGGGGACCCCACGTGACCCGGTGACCTGGGGCCGGGGTCCCCACGTGACCCGGGGACCCGGGCCGGGGACATCACGTGACCCGGTCACCTGGGGCCGGGGTCCCCACGTGACCCGGGGTCCTGGTGCCGGGGTCCCCACGTGACCCGGGGACCCGGGCCGGGGTCCCCACGTGACCCGGGGTCCTGTTGCCGGTGTCCCCACGTGACCCGGGGACCTGGGGCCGGGGTCCGCACGTGACCCGGTGACCTGGGGCCGGGGTCCCCACGTGACCCGGGGACCCGGGCCGGGGTCCCCACGTGACCCGGTCACCTGGGGCCCGGGTCCCCACGTGACCCGGTCACCTGGGGCCGGGGTCCCCACGTGACCTGGGGACCCGGGCCGGGGACCCCACGTGACCCGGGGACCTGGCGCCGGGGATGTCACCCGACACTGGTACCCGGGGCAGCGACCCGATACGACCCGGGGACCTGGGTCCGGGGTCCCGACCTGACCCGGTGACCTGGGGCTGTGGTGTCGACCGGACTCGGGGACCTGGTCCGGTGTCCCGTCATGACCCGGGGACCTGGGGTCGGGGTGGTCACCAGACCGTTGTACCCAGGCCGTTGACCCGACATGACCCTGTGACCCGGGGCCTGAGTAAAAATCCGACCCGGGGCCTGGGTAAAAATCCAACCCGGGGACCCGGGGCCGGGTTAACGACCTGTCCAGGGGACCCGGGCCGGGGACCCGACAGGACCCGGTGATCCTTCGCTGGTGTCCCGATGCAACCCGGGGACCCCACGTGACCCGGGGACCTGGGGCAGGGGATGTCACCCGACACTGGTACCCGGGGCAGCGACCCGATACGACCCGGGGACCTGGGTCCGGGGTCCCGACCTGACCCGGTGACCTGGGGCCAGGGTAACCACCTGACCCGGGGACCCGGGCCGGGGACCCGGTATGACTCCGTCTCCCGGGGCCGGGGTGGTCACCTGACACTGCTACCCGGGACAGCGACCCGACATGACCCGGTGACCCGGGGCCGGGGTAACGACCTGTCCAGGGGACCTGGGCCGGGGACCCGACAGGACCCGGTGACCTGGTTCCGGGGTGCCGACCTGACCCGGTGACCTGGGGCTGTGGTGTCGACCGGACTCGGGGACCTGGTCCGGTGTCCCGTCATGACCCGGGGACCTGGGGTCGGGGTGGTCACCAGACCGTTGTACCCAGGCCGTTGAGCCAACATGACCCTGTGACCCGCAGCCTGGGTAAAAATGCAACCCGGGGACCCGGGCATGGGACGTGACATGACCCGACCTGGGTCCGGGGTCCCGACCTGACCCGCTGACCTGGGGCCGGTGTCCCCACGTGACCCGGGGTCCTGGTGCCGGGGTCCCCACGTGACCCGGGGACCCGAGCCGGGGTCCCCACGTGAGCCGGGGTCCTGGTGCCGGGGTCCCCACGTGACCCGGTGACCAGGGGCCGGGGTCCCCACGTGACCCGGGGTCCTGGTGCCGGGGTCCCCACGTCACCCGGGGACCCGGGCCGGGGACCCCATGTGACCCTTTGACCTGGGGCCGGGGTCCCCACGTGACCCGGGGACCCGGGCCGGGGACATCACGTGACCCGGTCACCTGGGGCCGGGATCCCTACGTGACCCGGTCACCTGGGGCCGGGATCCCCACGTGACCCGGTGACCTGAGGCCGGGGTCCCCACGTGACCCGGTGACCTGGGGCCGGGGTCCCCACGTGACCCGGGGTCCTGGTGCCTGGGTTCCCACGTCACCCGGGGACCCGGGCCGGGGTCCCCACGTGACCCGGGGTCCTGGTGCCGGTGTCCCCACGTGACCCGGGGACCCGGGCCGGGGACCCCACGTGACCCGGTGACCTGGGGCCGGGGTCCCCACGTGACCCGGGGACCCGGGCCGGGGACATCACGTGACCCGGTCACCTGGGGCCGGGGTCCCCACGTGACCCGGGGTCCTGGTGCCGGGGTCCCCACGTGACCCGGGGACCCGAGCCGGGGTCCCCACGTGACCCGGTGACCTGAGGCCGGGGTCCCCACGTGACCCGGTGACCTGGGGCCGGGGTCCCCACGTGACCCGGGGTCCTGGGGCCGGGGTCCCCACGTGACCCGGGGACCCGGGCCGGGGACCCCACGTGACCCGGTGACCTGGGGCCGGGGTCCCCACGTGACCCGGGGACCCGGGCCGGGGTCCCCACGTGACCCGGTCACCTGGGGCCGGGGTCCCCACGTGACCCGGGGTCCTGGTGCCGGGGTCCCCATGTGACCCGGTGACCTGAGGCCGGGGACCCCACGTGACCCGGTGACCTGGGGCCGGGGTCCCCACGTGACCCGGGGTCCTGGTGCCTGGGTTCCCACGTGACCCGGGGACCAGGGCCGGGGTCCCTACGTGACCCGGGGTCCTGGTGCCGGTGTCCCCACGTGACCCGGGGACCCGGGCCGGGGACCCCACGTGACCCGGTGACCTGGGGCCGGGGTCCCCACGTGACCCGGGGACCCGGGCCGGGGATATCACGTGACCCGGGGACCCGGGCCGGGGACATCACGTGACCCGGTCACCTGGGGCCGGGGTCCCCACGTGACCCGGGGTCCTGGTGCCGGGTTCCCGACGTGACCCGGGGACCCGGGCCGGGGTCCACACGTGACCCAGGGTCATGGTGCCGGTGTCCCAACGTGACCCGGTGACCTGGGGCCGGGGTCCCCACGTGACTCGGTGACCTGGGGCCGGGGTCCCCACTTGACCCGGGGTCCTGGTGCCGGGCTCCCCACGTGACCCGGGGACCCGGGCCGGGGTCCCCACGTGACCCGGTGACCTGAGGCCGGGGTCCCCACGTGACCCGGTGACCTGGGGCCAGGGTCCCCACGTGACCCGGGGTCCTGGTGCCGGGGTCCCCACGTGACCCGGGGACCCGAGCCGGGGTCCCCACGTGACCCGGTGACCTGAGGCCGGGGTCCCCACGTGACCCGGTGACCTGGGGCCGGGGTCCCCACGTGACCCGGGGTCCTGGTGCCGGTGTCCCCACGTGACCCGGGGACCCGGGCCGGGGACCCCACGTGACCCGGTGACCTGGGGCCGGGGTCCCCACGTGACCCGGGGACCCGGGCCGGGGACATCACGTGACCCGGTCACCTGGGGCCGGGGTCCCCACGTGACCCGGGGACCCGGGCCGGGGTCCCCACGTGACCCAGGGTCCTGGTGCCGGTGTCCCCACGTGACCCGGTGACCTGGGGCCGGGGTCCCCACGTGACCCGGTGACCTGGGGCCGGGGTCCCCACGTGACCCGGGGACCCGGGCCGGGGACATCACGTGACCCGGGGACCCGGGCCGGGGACATCACGTGACCCGGTGACCTGGGGCCGGGGTCCCCACGTGACCCGGGGTCCTGGTGCCGGTGTCCCCACGTGACCCGGTGACCTGAGGCCGGGGTCCCCACGTGACCCGGTGACCTGGGGCCGGGGTCCCCACGTGACCCGGGGTCCTGGTGCCGGGGTTCCCACGTGACCCGGGGACCCGGGCCGGGGTCCCCACGTGACCCGGGGTCCTGTTGCCGGTGTCCCCACGTGACCCGGGGACCCGGGCCGGGGACCCCACGTGACCCGGTGACCTGGGGCCGGGGTCCCCACGTGACCCGGGGACCCGGGCCGGGGACATCACGTGACCCGGTCACCTGGGGCCGGGGTCCGCACGTGACCCGGGGTCCTGGTGCCGGGGTCCCCACGTGACCCGGGGACCCGGGCCGGGGTCCCCACGTGACCCGGTCACCTGGGGCCCGGGTCCCCACGTGACCCGGTCACCTGGGGCCGGGGTCCCCACGTGACCTGGGGACCCGGGCCGGGGACCCCACGTGACCCGGGGACCTGGCGCCGGGGATGTCACCCGACACTGGTACCCGGGGCAGCGACCCGATACGACCCGGGGACCTGGGTCCGGGGTCCCGACCTGACCCGGTGACCTGGGGCTGTGGTGTCGACCGGACTCGGGGACCTGGTCCGGTGTCCCGTCATGACCCGGGGACCTGGGGTCGGGGTGGTCACCAGACCGTTGTACCCAGGCCGTTGACCCGACATGACCCTGTGTCCCGGGGCCTGAGTAAAAATCCGACCCGGGGCCTGGGTAAAAATCCAACCCGGGGACCCGGGGCCGGGTTAACGACCTGTCCAGGGGACCCGGGCCGGGGACCCGACAGGACCCGGTGATCCTTCGCTGGTGTCCCGATGCAACCCGGGGACCCCACGTGACCCGGGGACCTGGGGCAGGGGATGTCACCCGACACTGGTACCCGGGGCAGCGACCCGATACGACCCGGGGACCTGGGTCCGGGGTCCCGACCTGACCCGGTGACCTGGGGCCAGGGTAACCACCTGACCCGGGGACCCGGGCCGGGGACCCGGTATGACTCCGTCTCCCGGGGCCGGGGTGGTCACCTGACACTGGTACCCGGGACAGCGACCCGACATGACCCGGTGACCCGGGGCCGGGGTAACGACCTGTCCAGGGGACCTGGGCCGGGGACCCGACAGGACCCGGTGACCTGGTTCCGGGGTGCCGACCTGACCCGGTGACCTGGGGCTGTGGTGTCGACCGGACTCGGGGACCTGGTCCGGTGTCCCGTCATGACCCGGGGACCTGGGGTCGGGGTGGTCACCAGACCGTTGTACCCAGGCCGTTGAGCCAACATGACCCTGTGACCCGGAGCCTGGGTAAAAATGCAACCCGGGGACCCGGGCATGGGACGTGACATGACCCGACCTGGGTCCGGGGTCCCGATCTGACCCGCTGACCTGGGGCCGGTGTCCCCACGTGACCCGGGGTCCTGGTGCCGGGGTCCCCACGTGACCCGGGGACCCGAGCTGGGGTCCCCACGTGAGCCGGGGTCCTGGTGCCGGGGTCCCCACGTGACCCGGTGACCTGGGGCCGGGGTCCCCACGTGACCCGGGGTCCTGGTGCCGGGGTCCCCACGTCACCCGGGGACCCGGGCCGGGGACCCCATGTGACCCTTTGACCTGGGGCCGGGGTCCCCACGTGACCCGGGGACCCGGGCCGGGGACATCACGTGACCCGGTCACCTGGGGCCGGGATCCCTACGTGACCCGGTCACCTGGGGCCGGGATCCCCACGTGACCCGGTGACCTGAGGCCGGGGTCCCCACGTGACCCGGTGACCTGGGGCCGGGGTCCCCACGTGACCCGGGGTCCTGGTGCCTGGGTTCCCACGTCACCCGGGGACCCGGGCCGGGGTCCCCACGTGACCCGGGGTCCTGGTGCCGGTGTCCCCACGTGACCCGGGGACCCGGGCCGGGGACCCCACGTGACCCGGTGACCTGGGGCCGGGGTCCCCACGTGACCCGGGGACCCGGGCCGGGGACATCACGTGACCCGGTCACCTGGGGCCGGGGTCCCCACGTGACCCGGGATCCTGGTGCCGGGGTCCCCACGTGACCCGGGGACCCGGGCCGGAGTCCCCACGTGACCCAGGGTCCTGGTGCCGGTGTCCCCACGTGACCCGGTGACCTGGGGCCGGGGTCCCCACGTGACCCGGTGACCTGGGGCCGGGGTCCCCACGTGACCCGGGGACCCGGGCCGGGGTCCCCACGTGACCCAGGGTCCTGGTGCCGGTGTCCCCACGTGACCCGGTGACCTGGGGCCGGGGTCCCCACGTGACCCGGGGACCCGGGCCGGGGACATCACGTGACCCGGTCACCTGGGGCCGGGGTCCCCACGTGACCCGGTCACCTGGGGCCGGGGTCCCCACGTGACCTGGGGACCCGGGCCGGGGACCCCACGTGACCCGGGGACCTGGGGCCGGGGATGTCACCCGACACTGGTACCCGGGGCAGCGACCCGATACGACCCGGGGACCTGGGTCCGGGGTCCCGACCTGACCCGGTGACCTGGGGCCAGGGTAACCACCTGACCCGGGGACCCGGGCCGGGGACCCGGTATGACTCCGTCTCCCGGGGCCGGGGTGGTCACCTGACACTGCTACCCGGGACAGCGACCCGACATGACCCGGTGACCCGGGGCCGGGGTAACGACCTGTCCAGGGGACCTGGGCCGGGGACCCGACAGGACCCGGTGACCTGGTTCCGGGGTGCCGACCTGACCCGGTGACCTGGGGCTGTGGTGTCGACCGGACTCGGGGACCTGGTCCGGTGTCCCGTCATGACCCGGGGACCTGGGGTCGGGGTGGTCACCAGACCGTTGTACCCAGGCCGTTGACCCGACATGACCCTGTGACCCGGGGCCTGGGTAAAAATCCGACCCGGGGCCTGGGTAAAAATCCAACCCGGGGACCCGGGGCCGGGTTAACGACCTGTCCAGGGGACCCGGGCCGGGGACCCGACAGGACCCGGTGATCCTTCGCTGGTGTCCCGATGCAACCCGGGGACCCGGGCCGGGGACCCCACGTGACCCGGGGACCTGGGGCCGGGGATGTCACCCGACACTGGTACCCGGGGCAGCGACCCGATACGACCCGGGGACCTGGGTCCGGGGTCCCGACCTGACCCGGTGACCTGGGGCCAGGGTAACCACCTGACCCGGGGACCCGGGCCGGGGACCCGGTATGACTCCGTCTCCCGGGGCCGGGGTGGTCACCTGACACTGCTACCCGGGACAGCGACCCGACATGACCCGGTGACCCGGGGCCGGGGTAACGACCTGTCCAGGGGACCTGGGCCGGGGACCCGACAGGACCCGGTGACCTGGTTCCGGGGTGCCGACCTGACCCGGTGACCTGGGGCTGTGGTGTCGACCGGACTCGGGGACCTGGTCCGGTGTCCCGTCATGACCCGGGGACCTGGGGTCGGGGTGGTCACCAGACCGTTGTACCCAGGCCGTTGAGCCAACATGACCCTGTGACCCGGAGCCTGGGTAAAAATGCAACCCGGGGACCCGGGCATGGGACGTGACATGACCCGACCTGGGTCCGGGGTCCCGACCTGACCCGCTGACCTGGGGCCGGTGTCCCCACGTGACCCGGGGTCCTGGTGCCGGGGTCCCCACGTGACCCGGGGACCCGAGCCGGGGTCCCCACGTGACCCGGGGTCCTGGTGCCGGGGTCCCCACGTGACCCGGTGACCTGGGGCCGGGGTCCCCACGTGACCCGGGGTCCTGGTGCCGGGGTCCCCACGTCACCCGGGGACCCGGGCCGGGGACCCCATGTGACCCTTTGACCTGGGGCCGGAGTCCCCACGTGACCCGGGGACCCGGGCCGGGGACATCACGTGACCCGGTCACCTGGGGCCGGGATCCCTACGTGACCCGGTCACCTGGGGCCGGGATCCCCACGTGACCCGGTGACCTGAGGCCGGGGTCCCCACGTGACCCGGTGACCTGGGGCCGGGGTCCCCACGTGACCCGGGGTCCTGGTGCCTGGGTTCCCACGTCACCCGGGGACCCGGGCCGGGGTCCCCACGTGACCCGGGGTCCTGGTGCCGGTGTCCCCACGTGACCCGGGGACCCGGGCCGGGGACCCCACGTGACCCGGTGACCTGGGGCCGGGGTCCCCACGTGACCCGGGGACCCGGGCCGGGGACATCACGTGACCCGGTCACCTGGGGCCGGGGTCCCCACGTGACCCGGAGTCCTGGTGCCGGTGTCCCCACGTGAACCGGGGACCCGGGCCGGGGACCCCACGTGACCCGGTGACCTGGGGCCGGGGTCCCCACGTGACCCGGGGACCCGGGCCGTGGACATCACGTGACCCGGTCACCTGGGGCCGGGGTCCCCACGTGACCCGGGGTCCTGGTGCCGGGGTCCCCACGTGACCCGGGGACCCGGGCCGGAGTCCCCACGTGACCCAGGGTCCTGGTGCCGGTGTCCCCACGTGACCCGGTGACCTGGGGCCGGGGTCCCCACGTGACCCGGGGACCCGGGCCGGGGTCCCCACGTGACCCAGGGTCCTGGTGCCGGTGTCCCCACGTGACCCGGTGACCTGGTGCCGGGGTCCCCACGTGACCCGGGGACCCGGGCCGGGGACATCACGTGACCCGGTCACCTGGGGCCGGGGTCCCCACGTGACCCGGTCACCTGGGGCCGGGGTCCCCACGTGACCTGGGGACCCGGGCCGGGGACCCCACGTGACCCGGGGACCTGGGGCCGGGGATGTCACCCGACACTGGTACCCGGGGCAGCGACCCGATACGACCCGGGGACCTGGGTCCGGGGTCCCGACCTGACCCGGTGACCTGGGGCCAGGGTAACCACTTGACCCGGGGACCCGGGCCGGGGACCCGGTATGACTCCGTCTCCCGGGGCCGGGGTGGTCACCTGACACTGCTACCCGGGACAGCGACCCGACATGACCCGGTGACCCGGGGCCGGGGTAACGACCTGTCCAGGGGACCTGGGC
Source organism: Somateria mollissima (assembly GCA_951411735.1). Lineage (NCBI taxonomy): Eukaryota > Metazoa > Chordata > Aves > Anseriformes > Anatidae > Somateria > Somateria mollissima. The sequence goes on from CATOCB010000066.1 coordinate 593,210, forward strand.
CGGGGACCCGACAGGACCCGGTGACCTGGTTCCGGGGTGCCGACCTGACCCGGTGACCTGGGGCTGTGGTGGCGACCGGACTCGGGGACCTGGTCCGGTGTCCCGTCATGACCTGGGGACCTGGGGTCGGGGTGGTCACCAGACCGTTGTACCCAGGCCGTTGACCCGACATGACCCTGTGACCCGGGGCCTGGGTAAAAATCCAACCCGGGGACCCGGGCATGGGACATGACATGACCCGACCTGGGTCCGGGGTCCCGACCTGACCCGCTGACCTGGGGCCGGTGTCCCCACGTGACCCGGGGTCCTGGTGCCGGGGTCCCCACGTGACCCGGGGACCCGAGCCGGGGTCCCCACGTGACCCGGTGACCTGAGGCCGGGGTCCCCACGTGACCCGGTGACCTGGGGCCGGGGTCCCCACGTGACCCGGGGTCCTGGGGCCGGGGTCCCCACGTGACCCGGGGACCCGGGCCGGGGACCCCACGTGACCCGGTGACCTGGGGCCGGGGTCCCCACGTGACCCGGGGACCCGGGCCAGGGACATCACGTGACCCGGTCACCTGGGGCCGGGGTCCCCACGTGACCCGGTCACCTGGGGCCGGGGTCCCCACGTGACCCGGGGTCCTGGTGCCGGGGTCCCCACGTGACCCGGTGACCTGAGGCCGGGGTCCCTACGTGACCCGGTGACCTGGGGCCGGGGTCCCCACGTGACCCGGGGTCCTGGTGCCTGGGTTCCCACGTGACCCGGGGACCCGGGCCGGGGTCCCTACGTGACCCGGGGTCCTGGTGCCGGTGTCCCCACGTGACCCAGGGACCCGGGCCGGGGACCCCACGTGACCCGGTGACCTGGGGCCGGGGTCCCCACGTGACCCGGGGACCCGGGCCGGGGATATCACGTGACCCGGGGACCCGGGCCGGGGACATCACGTGACCCGGTCACCTGGGGCCGGGGTCCCCACGTGACCCGGGGTCCTGGTGCCGGTGTCCCAACGTGACCCGGTGACCTGGGGCCGGGGTCCCCACGTGACCCGGTGACCTGGGGCCGGGGTCCCCACTTGACCCGGGGTCCTGGTGCCGGGCTCCCCACGTGACCCGGGGACCCGGGCCGGGGTCCCCACGTGACCCGGTGACCTGAGGCCGGGGTCCCCACGTGACCCGGTGACCTGGGGCCAGGGTCCCCACGTGACCCGGGGTCCTGGTGCCGGGGTCCCCACGTGACCCGGGGACCCGAGCCGGGGTCCCCACGTGACCCGGTGACCTGAGGCCGGGGTCCCCACGTGACCCGGGGTCCTGGTGCCGGTGTCCCCACGTGACCCGGGGACCCGGGCCGGGGTCCCCACGTGACCCGGTGACCTGGGGCCGGGGTCCCCACGTTACCCGGTGACCTGGGGCCGGGGTCCCCACGTGACCCGGGGTCCTGGTGCCGGTGTCCCCACGTGACCCGGGGACCCGAGCCGGGGACCCCACGTGACCCGGTGACCTGAGGCCGGGGTCCCCACGTGACCCGGGGACCCGGGCCGGGGACATCACGTGACCCGGTCACCTGGGGCCGGGGTCCCCACGTGACCCGGGGACCCGGGCCGGGGTCCCCACGTGACCCAGGGTCCTGGTGCCGGTGTCCCCACGTGACCCGGTGACCTGGGGCCGGGGTCCCCACGTGACCCGGTGACCTGGGGCCGGGGTCCCCACGTGACCCGGGGACCCGGGCCGGGGACATCACGTGACCCGGTGACCTGGGGCCGGGGTCCCCACGTGACCCGGTCACCTGGGGCCGGGGTCCCCACGTGACCCGGGGTCCTGGTGCCGGGGTCCCCACGTGACCCGGGGACCCGGGCCGGGGTCCCCACGTGACCCGGGGTCCTGTTGCCGGTGTCCCCACGTGACCCGGGGACCTGGGGCCGGGGTCCGCACGTGACCCGGTGACCTGGGGCCGGGGTCCCCACGTGACCCGGGGACCCGGGCCGGGGTCCCCACGTGACCCGGTCACCTGGGGCCCGGGTCCCCACGTGACCCGGTCACCTGGGGCCGGGGTCCCCACGTGACCTGGGGACCCGGGCCGGGGACCCCACGTGACCCGGGGACCTGGGGCCGGGGATGTCACCCGACACTGGTACCCGGGGCAGCGACCCGATACGACCCGGGGACCTGGGTCCGGGGTCCCGACCTGACCCGGTGACCTGGGGCTGTGGTGTCGACCGGACTCGGGGACCTGGTCCGGTGTCCCGTCATGACCCGGGGACCTGGGGTAGGGGTGCTCACCAGACCGTTGTACCCAGGCCGTTGACCCGACATGACCCGGTGACCCGGTGCCTGGGTAAAAATCCAACCCGGGGACCCGGGCATGGGACGTGACATGACCCGACCTGGGTCCGGGGTCCCGACCTGACCCGGTGACCTGGGGCCAGGGTAACCACCTGACCCGGGGACCCGGGCCGGGGACCCGGTATGACTCCGTCTCCCGGGGCCGGGGTGGTCACCTGACACTGCTACCCGGGACAGCGACCCGACATGACCCGGTGACCCGGGGCCGGGGTAACGACCTGTCCAGGGGACCTGGGCCGGGGACCCGACAGGACCCGGTGACCTGGTTCCGGGGTGCCGACCTGACCCGGTGACCTGGGGCTGTGGTGTCGACCGGACTCGGGGACCTGGTCCGGTGTCCCGTCATGACCCGGGGACCTGGGGTCGGGGTGGTCACCAGACCGTTGTACCCAGGCCGTTGACCCGACATGACCCTGTGACCCGGGGCCTGGGTAAAAATCCGACCCGGGGCCTGGGTAAAAATCCAACCCGGGGACCCGGGGCCGGGTTAACGACCTGTCCAGGGGACCCGGGCCGGGGACCCGACAGGACCCGGTGATCCTTCGCTGGTGTCCCGATGCAACCCGGGGACCCGGGCCGGGGACCCCACGTGACCCGGGGACCTGGGGCCGGGGATGTCACCCGACACTGGTACCCGGGGCAGCGACCCGATACGACCCGGGGACCTGGGTCCGGGGTCCCGACCTGACCCGGTGACCTGGGGCCAGGGTAACCACTTGACCCGGGGACCCGGGCCGGGGACCCGGTATGACTCCGTCTCCCGGGGCCGGGGTGGTCACCTGACACTGCTACCCGGGACAGCGACCCGACATGACCCGGTGACCCGGGGCCGGGGTAACGACCTGTCCAGGGGACCTGGGCCGGGGACCCGACAGGACCCGGTGACCTGGTTCCGGGGTGCCGACCTGACCCGGTGACCTGGGGCTGTGGTGGCGACCGGACTCGGGGACCTGGTCCGGTGTCCCGTCATGACCCGGGGACCTGGGGTCGGGGTGGTCACCAGACCGTTGTACCCAGGCCGTTGACCCGACATGACACTGTGACCCGGGGCCTGGGTAAAAATCCAACCCGGGGACCCGGGCATGGGACATGACATGACCCGACCTGGGTCCGGGGTCCCGACCTGACCCGCTGACCTGGGGCCGGTGTCCCCACGTGACCCGGGGTCCTGGTGCCGGGGTCCCCACGTGACCCGGGGACCCGAGCCGGGGTCCCCACGTGACCCGGTGACCTGAGGCCGGGGTCCCCACGTGACCCGGTGACCTGGGGCCGGGGTCCCCACGTGACCCGGGGTCCTGGGGCCGGGGTCCCCACGTGACCCGGGGACCCGGGCCGGGGACCCCACGTGACCCGGTGACCTGGGGCCGGGGTCCCCACGTGACCCGGGGACCCGGGCCAGGGACATCACGTGACCCGGTCACCTGGGGCCGGGGTCCCCACGTGACCCGGTCACCTGGGGCCGGGGTCCCCACGTGACCCGGGGTCCTGGTGCCGGGGTCCCCACGTGACCCGGTGACCTGAGGCCGGGGTCCCTACGTGACCCGGTGACCTGGGGCCGGGGTCCCCACGTGACCCGGGGTCCTGGTGCCTGGGTTCCCACGTGACCCGGGGACCCGGGCCGGGGTCCCTACGTGACCCGGGGTCCTGGTGCCGGTGTCCCCACGTGACCCAGGGACCCGGGCCGGGGACCCCACGTGACCCGGTGACCTGGGGCCGGGGTCCCCACGTGACCCGGGGACCCGGGCCGGGGATATCACGTGACCCGGGGACCCGGGCCGGGGACATCACGTGACCCGGTCACCTGGGGCCGGGGTCCCCACGTGACCCGGGGTCCTGGTGCCGGTGTCCCAACGTGACCCGGTGACCTGGGGCCGGGGTCCCCACGTGACCCGGTGACCTGGGGCCGGGGTCCCCACTTGACCCGGGGTCCTGGTGCCGGGCTCCCCACGTGACCCGGGGACCCGGGCCGGGGTCCCCACGTGACCCGGTGACCTGAGGCCGGGGTCCCCACGTGACCCGGTGACCTGGGGCCAGGGTCCCCACGTGACCCGGGGTCCTGGTGCCGGGGTCCCCACGTGACCCGGGGACCCGAGCCGGGGTCCCCACGTGACCCGGTGACCTGAGGCCGGGGTCCCCACGTGACCCGGGGTCCTGGTGCCGGTGTCCCCACGTGACCCGGGGACCCGGGCCGGGGTCCCCACGTGACCCGGTGACCTGGGGCCGGGGTCCCCACGTTACCCGGTGACCTGGGGCCGGGGTCCCCACGTGACCCGGGGTCCTGGTGCCGGTGTCCCCACGTGACCCGGGGACCCGAGCCGGGGACCCCACGTGACCCGGTGACCTGAGGCCGGGGTCCCCACGTGACCCGGGGACCCGGGCCGGGGACATCACGTGACCCGGTCACCTGGGGCCGGGGTCCCCACGTGACCCGGGGACCCGGGCCGGGGTCCCCACGTGACCCAGGGTCCTGGTGCCGGTGTCCCCACGTGACCCGGTGACCTGGGGCCGGGGTCCCCACGTGACCCGGTGACCTGGGGCCGGGGTCCCCACGTGACCCGGGGACCCGGGCCGGGGACATCACGTGACCCGGTGACCTGGGGCCGGGGTCCCCACGTGACCCGGTCACCTGGGGCCGGGGTCCCCACGTGACCCGGGGTCCTGGTGCCGGGGTCCCCACGTGACCCGGGGACCCGGGCCGGGGTCCCCACGTGACCCGGGGTCCTGTTGCCGGTGTCCCCACGTGACCCGGGGACCTGGGGCCGGGGTCCGCACGTGACCCGGTGACCTGGGGCCGGGGTCCCCACGTGACCCGGGGACCCGGGCCGGGGTCCCCACGTGACCCGGTCACCTGGGGCCCGGGTCCCCACGTGACCCGGTCACCTGGGGCCGGGGTCCCCACGTGACCTGGGGACCCGGGCCGGGGACCCCACGTGACCCGGGGACCTGGGGCCGGGGATGTCACCCGACACTGGTACCCGGGGCAGCGACCCGATACGACCCGGGGACCTGGGTCCGGGGTCCCGACCTGACCCGGTGACCTGGGGCTGTGGTGTCGACCGGACTCGGGGACCTGGTCCGGTGTCCCGTCATGACCCGGGGACCTGGGGTAGGGGTGCTCACCAGACCGTTGTACCCAGGCCGTTGACCCGACATGACCCGGTGACCCGGTGCCTGGGTAAAAATCCAACCCGGGGACCCGGGCATGGGACGTGACATGACCCGACCTGGGTCCGGGGTCCCGACCTGACCCGGTGACCTGGGGCCAGGGTAACCACCTGACCCGGGGACCCGGGCCGGGGACCCGGTATGACTCCGTCTCCCGGGGCCGGGGTGGTCACCTGACACTGCTACCCGGGACAGCGACCCGACATGACCCGGTGACCCGGGGCCGGGGTAACGACCTGTCCAGGGGACCTGGGCCGGGGACCCGACAGGACCCGGTGACCTGGTTCCGGGGTGCCGACCTGACCCGGTGACCTGGGGCTGTGGTGTCGACCGGACTCGGGGACCTGGTCCGGTGTCCCGTCATGACCCGGGGACCTGGGGTCGGGGTGGTCACCAGACCGTTGTACCCAGGCCGTTGACCCGACATGACCCTGTGACCCGGGGCCTGGGTAAAAATCCGACCCGGGGCCTGGGTAAAAATCCAACCCGGGGACCCGGGGCCGGGTTAACGACCTGTCCAGGGGACCCGGGCCGGGGACCCGACAGGACCCGGTGATCCTTCGCTGGTGTCCCGATGCAACCCGGGGACCCGGGCCGGGGACCCCACGTGACCCGGGGACCTGGGGCCGGGGATGTCACCCGACACTGGTACCCGGGGCAGCGACCCGATACGACCCGGGGACCTGGGTCCGGGGTCCCGACCTGACCCGGTGACCTGGGGCCAGGGTAACCACTTGACCCGGGGACCCGGGCCGGGGACCCGGTATGACTCCGTCTCCCGGGGCCGGGGTGGTCACCTGACACTGCTACCCGGGACAGCGACCCGACATGACCCGGTGACCCGGGGCCGGGGTAACGACCTGTCCAGGGGACCTGGGCCGGGGACCCGACAGGACCCGGTGACCTGGTTCCGGGGTGCCGACCTGACCCGGTGACCTGGGGCTGTGGTGGCGACCGGACTCGGGGACCTGGTCCGGTGTCCCGTCATGACCCGGGGACCTGGGGTCGGGGTGGTCACCAGACCGTTGTACCCAGGCCGTTGAGCCGACATGACCCTGTGACCCGGGGCCTGGGTAAAAATCCAACCCGGGGACCCGGGCATGGGACATGACATGACCCGACCTGGGTCCGGGGTCCCGACCTGACCCGCTGACCTGGGGCCGGTGTCCCCACGTGACCCGGGGTCCTGGTGCCGGGGTCCCCACGTGACCCGGGGACCCGAGCCGGGGTCCCCACGTGACCCGGTGACCTGAGGCCGGGGTCCCCACGTGACCCGGTGACCTGGGGCCGGGGTCCCCACGTGA